>JAGSMR010000030.1:11930000-12587500 GCA_029286605.1 Sericinus montela | reverse complement strand
AACTGACGTCAGTGGAAAACCACTTATTCTACATTGTATATTGTACTCGCACGTACTTTCAATGGGATCAAAACAATCTATGTGATGTTACCCAACGAATATATTTATTTATTTTTTATTACGTATTGACGACTTCCATGGACGAGTGGCGTAAACACTGGTCTTCAGGGTGTCGACATCTCGAGGTCTGGGTTCGATTCCCAGTCGGGTCACTGTAGGAAAACCACTTTTTCCACATTTTCTCGGGTCTGGGTGTTTGCGATGCCTTCTTTGTTTCCGATTCCCATACCACAAGTGCTTTAGCATCTTACATTGGGATCGGAGCAATGTATGTGATGTTGTCCCTATCTATATATGTATTTATTTATTATTAAGAAAATCTAAATCTAAAATCTAAATCTATTATTATAATTATTTCAGTTTTCCAAGTTAATAAATTTTTATTTGGCCAACCATTAACAATATGACATTTTAACGTACGTTTATTTCTATCATAACTACTAATTTCGCTGTTATACGCCGTATAATTCCGAAACTTTGCGATATGATGGAATGACTTCGGTTAACTTATCCAATTATATTAGATATACGAACACTCACTAATGAGGGTTTATAGACTCAATAGTTCTATGTATAGAAATGTATTACCACACACGAATCTAAGCGCGTCACTTTGTTACACTTACAAAACTGTTATGAACTCACAATTTGTTGCTGTAACACTAATAGTAAGAATAACTGACTACCTAATTGGTTGTCACATCATTTACATAGTTAAATACTTATTACTTAAGGTTTTTTTGTTTCATACATTATATCTTCTCGCATTTCCCAATACCCCCTACACTAGACACAGGTTAGGTAATGCGTAATTCAACGTAGTATATTTAGAAAAACGTGATACTTAAAACCTGTATACGTTATAACAAATCTAAAACTATTGCCGTCTTAGTGTCCAAGCCAATACTTACAACTTATCCTTACAATAAGTAAAATACTTCTACATATATACTTATATGGATAAATGTTTCAAAATCTATGGCTCGCGTATTATCATCCATGTTCATACAAATAAAGCGATTTGTTTTAAATTTCAACAAAAATTGTATTTAGTCTATACTTTAATAACACAAAGTTCAGCACAGCTTATATGCTTTGAAATTAATAAAAATTGCACATTCGTATTCATTAAGCGAATGTTTGCCACTAGCAGCACCAAAACCGTGACCCTTGACTACGTAAGTAGGTTCACTACCGACTGGGCGATCGGGTCTTCATGCATGTTTTTTTTTTACTTTTTGTGGTTCTGTCTTGTGTTACGTGAGATTTGATGGTAGTGAATAAAGTTTTCATTTCTAATTGTAATTTCTTTACAACAACAAAGCCCAAATTGTAGATGTGGCCAATACAGGAGCATAATTAAAGTGGGAGTGGGCAAGTCATGTCTGTCGAATGCCAGATTCCGCATGGACAAAACTCAACACCGGTGCCTCCGAAAAACTGGCGTCGACATAATCCAAACGGCGGACGAAGGACCAGCTTAAGTCCTTATTAAATAACTGGCGCAAGGAGGCCCAGGATAGAGTAAGATAGAGAGAATGGAGATAGGCCTTTACTCAACAGTTAGACACAAAAGGCTATGATAAGATAAATTCTTTACGTTTTAAGGATACACCCCAACTTTCAGGTCTATGTTATCAATCGGCCATTAGCAATTAAGGTGCCGCCGTGGAGACGCGCGCTGGAAGCAGAACCATCCCTTAATTGATTGAACTTACGCGTTCGATGTGGGTCAGCACATCCGCGTATTAATTGATTCGCGTAACAGAAATGTTCGTGCTTACTATTATATACACAATTTTAATCAGTTTTTGGTATTTAATCAACTGAATGTAACCTAAGTTATTTTTCATTGTTAAAAATATCTTCCCGTCATTCCCAAGAATGGAGTAGACAGAAGTCTAGATAATTAAGTCCTTTCGACCTAGCTTCCATTAAAGACTTTTTCGGTGGTGTACCCGTTGCCTTCTTTATGTACTAGCCAACGATATAAATCATACATTAGTTTTTGAAAAACCCATCGATACGAGCCTGCAGTCTAGTAATCGAACGCGCGTCCTTTGACTCGAATTCCGATCGCTATTTGGCAAAAGCCGGCATGGCATGAGAGAATAAATTTTCACGGATTTCAACCCGTAATCAATGTTTTGTTGTCGAGGGTATAATCTGAATCCCATTGTCCGTTAAACAATAGGTGTCTCTAAAATATGGATAAATTATTCGGAAATCAAATTGATTTGCTGTTCGCAATAAACGTAATATCGAGAGAAATATTTGTTGTGTCTCTTGTGAAATTCACTTGATAGAATGAAAATTACAATGGACTGTAAACAAAGGATTATTAATTTTGATTGATTAAAACAGCTATTTTCAAACCACAATGAGAAATTGACATGTCGGCAAGAGCAACATGACAAAGTCCACAGCTGGACTTAGGTCTGTCCCGTAAGAGAATCAATTCACATCAAGTGTGCATTTATTAATATTTGTTACAAAATTCTGAAATGTATATATAAAAATAAGCAACGAGTAAAGTTTATTTCTTCCTTTTCTTGTTATATGTTGCAATTTAATCCTGTAACCAATATGTATATATAAAATAAAGTTCATTCAAAGTATACATTTTTCTTTCTATTGTGAACATTAGCTGATATCAATACATACATTTTCTTCTAAATCGTGTAGAATTCTGAGTACCTCCAGCATTGCGAAATGCATAAAGTAAAAAAAATTGCAATTGTTTAGATACAATCTCTACTTTGTACGATTGTTTGAATATACACGTAGTGTTTAATGAATGTCTGATATTCATAAAGCGAATCATACATAACTTTCGAAAAATCTCATTACTACGAGCCTTGCGTCTGGAGATCGAATTCCTATCAAACCACTCGACTGTCTTGACTTGTTTCCGTTGTAATGTATTTGTATAAACATGTGTTTCTATAAACAAACATTTATCGATGTGGATCGTGGATGTGGACCGTTCTTAGAGCCAGTCTTTGTGGGAGGCCCACGTTCAGCAGTGGACTTTAAATAGACTGTAAGAAATGATAGAGAAAGAAATTTACAAATAAAAAAGCTGTAATGTAGTGACATAATTTGCAATCACAATCTACAATATGCGTACAAGATTACCAAGTTTAATTTAACAAGATTAGAAATGTAATTTAATGTTACTTATTTATAGTTGTACTCGTATGGCGTGCCCTTCTCACTTACAGGATTTTCTGCGTTATCGAACTTTACCGCCTGAATGAACCCAACCGTACGGTGCACCGGAGCTGTAACCTTGTTATCTACAATATGGGGACTTTATAATCTAGATAACATAACAATGTCAGCTGAAATCTTAAAAAAGAATAAACTTTATATTTTACGCCTGAAGGCTTTTGTTTGTGGTCAGTGTTTTGTTTTAAAACCTTTTCAACCTGCATATCAACTGAGCCAATTTGAGACTACGTTATAGGGTATCATTATTTGTATATGTATAAATACCTTATATGGAATATGGGTATTTAAAAAAATATTGATTTTAAAATGTTTGCAATAACAAACTATTCGTCATATATACCACGTCCATTCCAAATTTACATAGAAAAAAAGGTTAGAGATAAATCGGAGGGAGAGAATTTTGTATCGAAAAATTTTCTAAGCGCTACGCAAATCTTTCACTGCGCCTTCGAAGGTGGGGCTCAGAGTTACTATACGGATACTAATCGATCAATAATTATTTCAAAGCGCGAACTCGTAGACCTCCGACAACTTTAACCCTCTGTGCGTAATATAAAACCAATAATGTTCTGGTAAATCCTTCCACTTCGTACGTGATTAAAAGCGGACGACCCGCTCACACAAACTAATGAATTTCGGCGAAGTACGTGCGAGTCGTAAGCGTGATATAAATAGCCTAACCATCATGTTGTCCCAAATTAGTCTAATATCCGATGAATGTCGATTGAGGACTTTCGACCCACATTTCTTTGGAGCTTATTTTGGCAACTGCATGACAAGTGGTGAGCTAAACCATGTGGTCCAAGCTGATGTAAAAAAACTACGAAATATTAGTGCGAACCACCTCGTAAGGATCGAACTTGAGTCATATTCAATTTCCGATCACACAACCACTCGACTATCGTGCTCTCTAAACCATGAAATCTTTATAATATGATTCTTAGTAACATAAGAAATTATTTAAAGACTTTATCATATTCACTAGCTTTAGTTCTTAAACAGTTCTTCTAGTTGATAGAATTAGAAACTCCACCGCACCTCTACCCCAGCATTGACAAAAATTCGTGATGTTATAAAAAAAACTCCATCCTAAATATTTTTTTCAATCGATTTTTTGGCATTAATAACATTCTTTAAACACGCTTACAACATAGAATATATAACCTCTTCAAAATGCACAAACTTCTCATGAGTAAACCCGCTCCACGCGTAACCTTATCTTCGTGTTCGACAGAGGTCATAAATATCCCCATTTTAAAAAAAATGTGTGTGTCAGCTCCGACGGACGACTGCAGTTTACCTAAACCTAATTGACTTTGATGCATGCATATATATTTTATATATACTTTACTATAAATATTATATATACTTTATTATAAATATTATACATATATTTTATATATTACTGATGCATGATAAGTTTATTTTGTTAAGGAACATCACATAGCTTATAAAACATAAACAAGTGTTAAGATGCCCCAATTCTCTGTGCTAAGGCCTGTGCGAGATAAGTTGCGTACAAAAATAACTCATAACGCACGCAATTTGCTCACGTGATCTTATAAAGCTAATAAGTAAGTCTCGACCATTATCATACAAACTAACACAATACATTGTTATCCGTACCTCTCTATCGATTTCGACTAATTACTTTCGTGCCAGAGCTTCGGCAATAAGCTAAGGCTTGCAGGTTCGAACCCCGCTAGGGTCAAACGTGGAGTTCAAATGTATGTGTGTATTTATCAAATTATTATTTTCCTATCTATGTATGTATTTATAAACAAATAGTAGAAATTCTATAGTTTGCTTTGAATAATAGTGGCATTTCACGGAAGTAATTAATCGAAATCGATAGAGTATTGCGCTAGTTATGTGACAATGGCGGGACAAAAAGAGGAAATAGCTTGTAGATGCAATAGTATCGGATACCGGATATAGAGTGTAACGATAGTATAGAGGTGTTTATATTTTCACGCATTTTTCTAATACCGGGGCAGTCAGAAGGTCAGGGATAGCCATCTCGTGAATTACTAGATTTAAAATAACACACGGACGGGAGTCTTTATGTGAGATGGTCTTTGCTACACACTTGCTTAAGGCTTATGGTCATAGAAGTAATAATTACGGATACATTTGTCAAGATAGCCGAGTGGTTGGTTGATCGGAATTCGAGTCAAAAGACCCGAGTTCGAAGATGAGATCAGTGTGTCTTCTAAAACTTTTTCTGTTTAAACTATTTAATCTTAGTGAATATCTTATGAAATATACATATCATATATAGTAATATAAATGCTCTATCAAACACAAGGAGATTTTATAGAAAAAGGAGGCAAACAAGCAGGTAACTCACGTGACGGTAAGTGATTACCGCCGCCCATGAACACCCGCAATACCAGAGGCATAGCAGATGCGTTAGAGTGTGTGGGCCTCCGGTTACCTGCACTCACCAGACGAAACGTAGAAGTTTGTTAGACTTCTACTTCACGCCGGTATTCTGTGTGGTCGTGGTACATCCCCGGTCGAGCCGGGCCATTCATGCAACAACAAAAGCTGATGCGTGGCTCTACCACTGTATATTAATTGACTCAATTTAAGAGCAATATTTGGGCCTAGAAAAGATGGCATAACTTACATAAATTATTTAATTTGCATCAAACATTTGTCCTCAAAACATGAAACATTACAAAGCAATTGATGTCGTTGACTTCAATGAAGATACTGTAAACTGCTTAGGAGACAGTTCTAATTCTTTCCATCTTCTTTAGTAGCCCGCAACCGTATCTTAAATATTAGCGATCAATGCAACAGTATATAATGTAGAGCTTATTTGGGACAACGTTACAAGTTGTGTGCCTGCCACTACCTCAGTGCCAAAGCCAACGATACAAACCGCACATAAGTTATAAAAAAACTCATTGGTCTGAACCTTCTCCCCGGAGATCGAACTCGTAGTATCTAGTTCGATTTTATATCAGACAACCCTACTTTCGTCGTGGCTTTTTAATAGTTTCAGATGATTTTATAGAAACGATCGAATGCTTCGTTACTTTCAACTCTATGATGTATTGTTGTAGAGTTGGTTTTCCTATCAAGTATTAAATTTCTTGAGGTTAATGTAAACATTCGGCTCTCACTTGATAAAAATATCAACCTGCCTGTCAACACCTGTTTGAATCATTCACGGTATTTCGGAAAATCTTTTCAGGAAAAATAAGTGAAAGTAGATATGCGTAAATGGAATTTCCCTTGCTTTAATGTAAACATAATAGAGGTAAATATCTTGAAAGGTATAATTGTATTGTTTATTATAATATATTACACGATTAAAAAGATAATAAAATAAATAAGGGCAGGTTTCGATGGTTTGAGCACATTGAACGAAGGAGGGAAGACCGCATAGTGAAGGAAATACATAGCGCGAAAATGAACAATAAAATGGGTCTTGACTAACTTTCGTATATAATGTAAATAAATTGCTTGAAGAGGGGAGAGTCAAGAGTACTCGGATACCTAGACATGCATGCATGAAGAAGATGATTAATCTGAAAGAAGCAAAAGAGGATCGAAAAAGGAGGATAAGGATCGTGACAGTTGGTGATATGTCCTTTTTGACTACCCCGTCAGGGATTGTGAATGAAAATAAGTAAGTAAGTAAGTAAGAAGTAACCAGTGCTGTACGGTGCAACCATACATATCAGCATCACTATTTTAGTTATAATCATAAGTTTTATACTTTATTCAATTTAAGTTAGTTCACGTAGTATAGTCGCCGGTCGCACACGTGTAATTTTCATAGCATCTATACGCACATCATTCATCAATATCAATATGCAGATATTTTTTAAATCTTCTCGCATTTTGATACTATAGTTGCGATGGGTTTTTTAATAAAAACGATATATGTGTATGCGTTAATCAGAAGCCTAATTTTTAACTTTTGTCGCTCATTCGCTCAGTCGCTCTCCGCCACAGAGGAGAAGGGCTTTACAATAATAGTAGTTTTTAGTTAATAATTATTTTAAATATTAACATAATTTTATTTCTGTAAGTAAAGTATTTAAAAAAAACCTTTAAAAAATTTAGATTTTCTACATAATTTGATCTCGTTTTAACCCGAAGTCAGTTGGAAGTGCCGCCTCATAGGCCGGCCTTTTGCCATTTCTGTGTGTTATGCGGTTATCCTGATTCTAGATCTCTAGAATACATACATAACAACCCGAAGAAGTCAAAATAATCTTGATAGTTCCAATATAAAATATACATTGTTATATGATTATCGGTATTCTGAATCATATCTGTGTATTTTAGAGGATATATGTTTCGTTTGTCTACATGAAAATGTATAAAAGGATGGAAGACTCTAGAATCTCTCTCTTTCCGTCTTCATCTCAATAGCTTACTATACTTTTCTTTTCGTTATTTGGTGCTATTTGGTAATAAATACTTGTATTTATAATGGGAATACCAAATAAAGTAAGCGATTCTATTCTATAAACTATAACATAACTTTTATATAAGTCTTGAACCTGTGAGGTGTAAAAAAACAATATTATAAAATAAAGTGACCAATCGCCGGGGCGATACCGACACTCCAATCACTTATCGACAGGTGACAGCAGAATAATTTTACTCGAAATTTGTTTTGATGTATAGAAACTGTTAATGAAAATAATAATAATTAAATATGTGTAAACACACATACATAATTATTATTTTAAAAATATTAAGACTCATAATTAAATAGAAATGAACTGGACTATATTTTTTATTCAGATTTACACATCAGTCGATCGATCAGGCTTAGAAACGATGTCATGAATTACCTAAATTATTTTATTGTTAAATATTTCCTGGTAATATAAAACATTACAAGTCAATTGATTTGTTGGCTTGCTGCCTATTAACCTTGAATGTAGAGCTTATTTGGGACAACAGGATAAATTGTGAGCCTGTTGCTACCTCAGTATCCAATCCAACAATATGAATCGTTTAAAAAACTCATGGAATCGAATTCGGGTCACGTTATTCGAATTCCGATCACACCACCCGTCGGTTGTCGTGGCTTTTAACAGATTCAGATGATTTTCTTGAAATATTCAAAGAATTCTGTACTTTCATTTCTATAATTTATTGTTGTAGAGAACGTTTGCCTGTTAAATATTAAATTCGTTCAAGTTAATGTAAACATTCGGCTCTCACTTGATACAAAATATCTGCCTGTCAACACCTATTTGAATCACTCACGGCATTTTGGCAAAGCTTTTCAAGAAAAAAAGTGAAAGTAGATAAGTGTGAATGGAATTTTCCCTACGTTAATGTAAACATTTCCTAGATGTGACCCTTTTTAGTTAAAGTCTTTCATTTACACTTGCTGAACAACAGAGTCTTTTTTTTCATGATATGAATCTTTCGTTTAAAGAAAACGCATTGTTATTTTCCGGAGTACTGTGTGTCGAAGGGAAAAATTGAATAGTTTATAATAATATATAATATAAATAAAATAGATGAGGGCATGCTGGGACGTGTTGGGCACGTTGAAGTTGAACAAAATGTAGGTAACTCAACTACAGCCCGCAACAAGCTTAAAACAGTTTTGCGAGTGTACATGTGCGTTCCTCATTACATGACGAACGCCATGGCCGAGAGGCGTACACGCTGGTATTAAAGATTTCGCCAGCTCTGAAGTCCCCAATTTGATTTACGGACGGGTCAATGTAGAAAGATTTATTTTATACTGATGTAGGTATTTGTGTTAGTAATACCTTCGTTATTTCCGTTTCCACAACACAAGTGCTTTAGCTACTTGCTTTGGGATCATAATAATGTATGTGCTGTTGTCCCTATCTATGTATTTATTTTTTGATGTTGTATTTCGATTATGCAACCTCTAAAGGTTTGCTATAGAAGCACAATGGTTTTTTAGTATTTAATTTGTTCTCTACTAATCTGTGATCAATACCCATATGAAGCCTCTTCCTATATTTTTCAGTCTCTACTATCTCTTAACTCTCATATCTCAATCGAAACCTTTTCTTAATGAATAGGACTCTAGTTAATAGAAACTAGATTCCAAACTTTACTAAATATGTACACGTTTTCACAATTATCTCCTCTCAAAACAATTTTGTTAAACTTCTTTCATAAAAGCTGCTCAGGAACTTAATAAATTCTAGTTAATTTATTTTATTTAGACTTTCCTTCGTACAAAAGTTTTAATAGGGTAGGACTTAGCTACGGTGCGTCATTGTTTTAAATATTTATCAAATTGTTATGCGGATTTCGTATAAGCTTGAATTTTATAATGATTGCCACAATTGCCACCGTTAGCAAGTGGTTTGGCGATCGCAGCATCAGATACCTTGCACCTTATATGCCGCTGCCCGACCCAGGTCTGCTGAATTTTGCCAGATAATAATTGACATTCTATCATGTGTCGGAATCGTATTTCATTTTTAACTATTCTCCTTAGTCGTCGAGGAGTACCGGAACAAACTTGTGTCTGATGTCTAGATTTTGTTAATCTCGGACCGGGGCCGACAAAATTTAGTCCAGTCCAACCCTAAAAAGACACAAGATTGCGCATTTATCCCTAAAAAGAAACTCTTCGTCGTGTCACCTCATTTTGAGAGCACACACCTATTTGCCTCAGGCAGTATCGGAATCCTTGGCATCGACATATATACGAGCAACGTTCAGTTCGCGGTCACTTGGAAGGGAAGGCCAAATTGACCTCTAAAAAGCTTGGCGTGCTCAGTAGAGCACGACAGTACTTCATGCCGGCCCACCGCTTGCTAATTTATAAGGCGCAAGTTCGGCCACACAGTACTGTTGTTATCTCTGGGCGTGGGCACTCCAGTGGCAGCTCCTTCCATTTGACCGTATCCAACGAAGAGCGGCTCGAATCGTCGACGACCATACTCTATCTGATCGGCTAGATTCCCTGGCGCTGCGAAGAGATGTTGCGTCTCTTTGCATTTTTTACGAGATCTACTGTGAGCCACCTGCTTTTTTGCCTCCCTATTCTATAAAAAAAGTAGTATCTTATGACACCTGCTGGAAGAAAGGGGTGGTCAATTGTCACGTCAAAGTTTTCTTAACTTCACTTATTTTCCCAATATTAGATTTTTCCCCAATATATTATTATAATAGCCTATATTCCCCAATATATTTCCCAATATATTATTATAATAGCCTATAAAGTTAAATCCTTTCGACCTAAATTTCGCCACAGCATATTTGGCACAAGTTTAATTAAATATAAGCTGCTTTTACTCCGGATCTGAAAAGATCCAGAAAAAGAGATATATTCTTCATGCCATTCCTAATACTGGAGATCTAGTCAAGTAAATCCTTTTGAACTACATTTCACCGAATTTTTTAGATAACGTGATACGTGGTGAGCCTGTCACGTCTTTTTTGAATGGTATATTCTTACACCGTAACCACACTATACACATATGAGTTATTCTACAGTAATTCAGTAGTGAGTGTACTTAGTGTTTCAGTTCGAAGAGCACGCAGAAGGTGTAATTCCAGTGTTATGAGACGTAAAATTTAGTTGGTTGAGAACAGCACTACTTCATTAATTTAATACATTTGAGCCTAGCTGACACCAGCGACTTCATTTCTAAGATTAGCCTAGAGAAACAGACAGACGAAGATAAAATTAAAACCAGGTTTTTAGATCGAATAATTTTTCTTTACTGACCCTGTTAATATTTTATATGTAGAAGCATGTGTTTTGATGTTTGGATGATTGTTTGTAGACGACTGAACAGATTTTAATCAAATCTAGTAATAAGGTAATTTTATTTCAGTTAAATAATTAATAAATGGATAGGGGATATCACATACAATGCTCGAATGCCAAAGTAAATTGCTAAAGCTATGACTTCTTACTTTGGGTTCAGAAAGAAAGAAGTTACCACAAACACTAAGACCCTAGAAATTGTAGAAAATTATTTTTCTACATTGACAACCATACAAACCGGACAACATTTTAGAAAAAGTTGCTCTTTGGTGTAAGTGAATCTCCTGGGTATCAAACTCTAAACTCCAGCCAACCACCTTATAATAATTAATATTCATTAGAAATTTAAGAGGCAAGTAATCATCATAATCACTAAAAATAATTATTATAATTTTACGAAATCATTTTGCGAGACGCAGACGAGACAGTTTACAAAATTTATGGCATGTAATTATCAATACAGTACAAAGGTTTCTTCTGTAAGAGAGGCCATAATCGCCAGGCGTGGTAAGCGGATTGTCAATCCCAGTACATGACATCGTACCTACGCTGCTGCCCGGTTTGCAGAATTTTGTCAATTTCATTTTCATTTTTATGTGACGAGCTTGCCAAGCACTGCTGTTATAGCAAACCCTTACGGGAGGCTTAATCCAGGCTTATGTTGTCTAGTGTACTTAAACAGACTGTTATAAATGTTTATGTGTTTAGTTTAAAGCAATAGACGCCATCTTTAATGCCGCCTTGGTCATTATCACTCTTACATATTTCTGCCGCCAAATGTCAGTGTAACGCTTTGAAAGGTAAGACCGTGTAATTATGGGGAATGGAAATATGTTCGCCAACACTAATATACCTATTGCAAAAACTTACAAGGCTCTTTCCTTATTTATCTCAACTTGTATTTCGAGGCCTTATCCGGTAGAGCAGAATATCACGGTAAAAGTTATCTATTTTTATGTCATACACTGTTGTATTATGTCATACACTGTTGTAACAAGAAGAATATGGTCCAGACTTGAGTTCGACCCCCAGATGGATGGCTCGTACCGATGAGTTTTCGACCAAAAGTTATATACGATTAATTTCGTTGGATTGGAAATGAAGACGACGCCGGGCTCACAATATGTCACGTTGTCCCAAAATAAACTCCGGTGAAATGTGGGTCGAAAGGACTAAGTTTTCTAGACTTCTGGCTAGTCCCGTATAGAGATGCGTCCATGAAAAGTGAAAACTAATTAAAATGCTTCGTAACAATGTCCAATGGCTTTATCGAATTGATGTTTATATAACTATAAAGTAATGAAATATTATACACATAAATGTAGATACATACGGGTATTTATCTCTGACATTGCTCCGATCTCAAAGCGAGAAGCAAAAGCACATGTGTTATGGAATCAGACATAATGAAGATACTACAGACTCCCAAACTCTAGGCAATATAGTAAATGTAGTTTTGTAAATTGACCTTGCCGACAATCAAACCTCGCTGGTCGTATTATTATGGCCAAAGTGGTATTGCGATTGCCTACCGCTTGCCATGCGTGGCGATTGTGGCCACCCCTCTCTAACGGGAGAAGTCTATGTCCTTCAGTAAACTTTTACAGGTCATTTAGTAATAGAAAGAGAAATTTAATATAGTTGTGTGTCATTCAGACATACTATTCACTTTGTAGGATGGAGTGACGACCTGGTATGAACCGTGAAACCGAGCTTTGTGGAGAACTCTAGGGAACGAGCTATGTTTAGCCCTGGACTCTTGAAAGGCTGTAAAGAAGATGAGGAAGATCCATAGTTCCTTAAAGTGAAAATTATAGTAATTTTTAAACATTTTTTATTTTTTTAAATCTTGTTTCCCTCGTCAACTTTACAATAATTCGTTTATTTATCTGTTACAAAAAAAAATTACGACGAAAATACACATAAAAATATAATTGACAAAGGTCGTACTTCACTAAAACATTTTATTGTGAATTTGGTCCCTTTGAGAAGGAATTTTATAGAACAAATAAAAACCATTGTGTTTATGATATTTCCGACAAATTGTCTTTGAATAAGTAATTTCATTACGCAAACATAAAACACACCGAATGACGTGAAATTCAAATTAAAAGCTTACCAATAGATGTCGCTTATGATTAATTTCACATCAACAGGTTGATTTCTTGCGACGTTAAAATAACGTAATCCTGATAGGATCACTAGCGTCCGTCTGTTATTGTTAATTTTCCCCGAATGTATTAAACCTATTGGATTGCAATTGCAACGCAGTAACGTGACACATAAAATGAAAGAGTTTGCTGTGAGGATGATGATATGGTTTTACCGAGTTACTCAAGAAAATCGACGAAAAACATAGACGAAACATGACCAGCCCGCAGCCCTTCGCGTCGATGGTATAATCACTATCAACTAGAGTGTCGGATCATTATATATAATTAAAAAAATACGTCTGGTTACGATGCCAAGCATAAAAAAGTTACGCATGAAACTTTTACAACGCCGTTGAGATAACGTTGCGTGATTAGAATTCTCATGCAGCTTTTTACTGCCAGCTTTATCAACGTTATTTTAACATATAACTGCGAGGCGACTTAGTTCGTGTTATCACTGTGAAATCGTTTATAAATGGAAATAAATTTAAATTACTAAGACTATCTTTAGTGTGACATATTAACATAAATTTTTAATTTTCATTCATTTTCCATTTCGTTTGATTAAGACGAGATCTAGACAACGAAGTAATTTCGATTCACATTTTACCAAATTTATGCTTATTTGGGACAACAACGAGATGGTGAGCTTATCGCCATTTCAATGTTCAAACTAGTTACATATATATATATACATATATATATATACATATATATATATATATATATATATATATATATATATATATATATATATACATATATATATATATATATATATATATATACATATATATATATATATATATATATATATACATATATATATATACATATATATATATACATATATATATATATACATATATATATATATATACATATATATATATATATATATATATATATATATATATACATATATATATATATATATATATATATATATATATATATATATATATATATATATATATATATATATATATATATATATATATATATACATATATATATATATATATATATATATATATATATATATATATATATATATATATATATATATATATATATATATATATATATATATATATATATATATATATATACATATATATATATACATATATATATATATACATATATATATATACATATATATATATATATATATATATATATACATATATATATATATACATATATATATATATATATATATATATATATATATATATATATATATATATATATATATATATATATATATATATACATATATATATATATATATATATATATATATATACATATATATATATACATATATATATATATACATATATATATATACATATATATATATATATATATATATATATATATATATATATATATATATATATATATATATATATATATATATATATACATATATATATATATATATATATATATATATACATATATATATATATATACATATATATATATATATATATATATATATATACATATATATATATATATATATATATATATACATATATATATATACATATATATATATATATATATATATATATATATATATATATATATACATATATATATATACATATATATATATACATATATATATATATACATATATATATATACATATATATATATATATATATATATATACATATATATATATACATATATATATATATATATATATATATATATATATATATATATATACATATATATATATATATATATATATATATATATATATATATATATACATATATATATATATATATACATATATATATATATATATATATATATATACATATATATATATACATATATATATATATATATATATATATATATATATATATATATATATATATATATATATATATATATATATATATATATATATATATATATATATATATATATATATATATATATACATATATATATATACATATATATATATACATATATATATATATATATACATATATATATATATATACATATATATATATACATATATATATATATATATATATATATATATATATATATATATATATATATATATATATATATATATATATATATATATACATATATATATATATATATATATATATATATATATATATATATATATATATATATATATATATGAGGTTCCTCTAATGGAGGCGAAAGAAACCCTAATAAAGAATATTAAATAAAATATGAAATATCTTCACGCAATTCCCAATACAGGGGTAGACGGTAGACAGAGGTCGAGTCTAGACAATTAAGTCCCTTCGACTCTCCTTCCACCGAAGATATTTTCGGGGCAACGTGACAGGGGGCCTGTCGCCGTCTTTACGTCCAAGCCAACGATATTCGTACATAAGTTTTTGAAAAACTCATTGGTACGAGCCTAACAACTAGGGATCGAACTCGGGTCTTTTGACTCGAAATTCCGATCACCCAACCACTCGGCTATCGTGTGTACAGAAGTTCTTAAAATAACATGTTAGTATCAACATGAACCCGGATAGGGCACAGCAATTTTTTATACAATTTTTGGATCTTAAAACTAAATTTATATTATCAGTAAATATTAGTATATAATTTAAAAAAAGCTATACATATCTCATTCTCGACTTAATTAACTCCGACCCTATTATTATTAATATTGTAATAAAACTATGTTCCATTATTATAAAAACTAAAACAATAAAAATGTCGTAAAAAAAACTATATCGACGCCGCGAACAAAAGGTGCAAGTACGAGTATGTGCAGAATGAAATCAGCACGAGAGTAAACAATCATTAATAAAATAGTTACAATCTGTAACTTATGATATACAGACTCAGAGGCTTGTTTTGCGGAATTTAAATTGTGTTAAGTATTGATATTTTAACAATGGTTTTCAAGGTGTCGCCACCTCGAAGTTCCGGGTTCGATTCCCGGGCGGGTCAATACAGAAAAACCACTTTTTCTACATTTTCTCGGATCTGAGTGTTTGTGGTGCCGTCGTTGCTTCCGATTCCCATACCACAAATGCTTAAGCATCTTACATTGGGATCGGAGCTATGTACGAGTACGTATTGTTGTATATACAATAGACATTTTTGCAGACGCACACACACACTTATTACTTTTTCAATGTTGATATTAGATTTTAAGACTCTTATTTTTGTTAAACATTGTTAAAGAATTTCATTTACATGATATATCAAGGCACGACACATTTTGAAACAGGTTTATGACTTACATCAAGAATTCTGCCTGTATTTGTAGATTTGATTAAAGAATAAAAAAGTATTATTTATTAATTAATTAACCCAATCGCTCGGAATAAATAAAAATTAACTATTTCTATTTCTTCCGAGCGATTGGGTTATCCTAATTCGAATCTTATCTTAATTCGGTACGCCTTTCCTTTAAAACTTATATCTTTGCAAAACCAATGTACGATTTATAACGTTAGCTTGGACATAAGACGGCGAGAGACTGTACACCTGTCGCGTAGTCTAAAGAAAAATTTCTTTAGGAAAAGCACTTAACTGTCTTCATCTGTCTACTCCAGTATTGGTTTATTAGTTTTGGTTTTGGTTTATTGCTTTTTATTCAGGTTTTTACTTACACTTTTTACTTAGTCGCCTCTTACTACACCCACGGCAAGAAAGAGTGATGTAGAAATCACTTGATTGCGCAGGACTAATTGTTTCTCCTTTACAGCCTATCAAAACTCGACCGCTGAATATATGCCTACCACAAACATTACCCCAAACCACGTTCTCGAGCCACCTGACTACATTTACCTAAGCCATTATTAATGTACCTTAAATCAATTTCATTTAATAATTTAGTAAGGCGGGACTTATCACAGTCTACATACCGTACCGTCTGCATACCGTACATAGAAATCGAATAATTCTGTGGTTAATTAAAGACTATATCTAATGCCTATCTATATATCTAATGTATATATCTATATCTAAGAGTGGTTGGGTGATCGGAATGCCAGTCAAGAGACCCGATTTCGATCCCCAAGGCCCATACCAATGGGTTTTTTGAAAAACTTATGTACGATTTATATCGTTGGTTTTATAGAAGGTAAGTCGAAAGGACTCAATTCTCTAGATCTTTATCTATCCCTTTATTGGGAATGGCGTGAGGATATTTACTTATTTATTTTACTGTTTGCATAACATGACGTATAGTCGTTATAATGATACATTACATATAGACGTAAATTAATTACAGAATAACAAAGGGAGAGTCCCTTTGTTGACTGCAATATGTCACGCCCAACTGAGTTATTAAATCAAATATATTTAAGGTATAATAATAATGGCTGAAGTAAATGGAGACAAGTGACGCAGGAACATGTTCTGGATATATCTTGAATGTGCCACTAGCTTTCTACGTGTAGGTGCGGTATTAATTTCTAAATGCCTCCTTCCTTAGGATTGAACTCCGCTTTCATGCTTCGAAATCCGATCATCCAACCCTTCGACAAACGCGTTAAAAAATAACTTTTTTTTTATCATACTAAAAATAGTACTGTGTTAAATACTAAGGGTTAGATTTATTGAGGGGTCTTAAGTAATGTTAAGTGAAGGGATTACTTTAGTTATTGTGTTTTTGTTTCAACGTTTCGGACTAAACCTCACTTTGATATATTACTATTTAAAGGGTAATTTATTTCAGGTATACGATCACCGACTCGAGTTGTTAGTGACGCTACCAAGTTAAGGGTTGCGGGTTAGTACTTTCGGGTCATGCATGTTTATATATGAATCGGAGAAAAGTGGTTCGAAAATACTTCATAGTGTTGTATGTATGTATTTTATATTTTTCATATTCATATTTTTGAAATAATAAGCTTAAAGTATATTTCCGAGATTATCATCAAGACTTTAAAAACTCGCTCTATTTTCCTCTCTACACAAGAATATTTATTAAATATACAAATAATATCTATTATATCTCAGAGTAAATATACCTTTAAAACTGAAACAACACTGAATTGTAAAATAAAATGTTTTTAGCCCATTACAAAATGTTAATCCATTAAGGTTTCTCTGAAAGTGTATAATGCCATGTTCAGTAACACCGTAAGAGATTTTCTTTTTATTTTTCGTTCGTACGAGCTGGTAGTTAAGCAGAAGCGTGTTAGATGCCAGGTATATCTGGTACGATGATCGTCATTCAGCTTGCAAACTTACAACAGCAAATCTATCTGTGTATAAAAGCAATCCTATCTGTGTGATAGGCTCAAGTCCTGCAGTGAACATTTACATGCCATTAAACAAATCAGACAACACATAAATCAATCGTGGTTTAAGCTATAGTTAATTTTATAAATCCTTTCTTTTACTACGGTTCTATTTTCAATGCTGAGATCACTAGTTAATTTTATAAATGAATCAATCAATAAAATGAATAAAAATAGAGAAATGATACCTTACTCATCAGAATACAAATACAACAAATATGGCGTTCCACAAGGAAGTGTATTAGGTCCGATTTTATTTTTATTATATGTAAATGACATAATTACAGTTACAAATCACTAATGTGTATTATTCGCCGATGACATCTCCATTATAATTACAACTAATAAAAAGAATAATACAATTGCTAATCATGAATGTGACATAAATAATACTATCGATAAATTAATTAAATGGCTTGACATAAATAACTTAAAAATTGTCTTCATAAATCTGTATACATACAATTTAATAAATCTAATAATAATAAACTCAATTTGAAACTTAATATCCCTAAAATTAAAGAAGCGTCAAATACAAAGTTCTTAGGAGTAATTATAGATGAAGAAATTAATTGGAAAACACATGTAGATAGTGTATCGACTCGAATAAATAAATTTGTATATGCACTTAAACGAATAAAAAACGTGACAAATATAAATACTGCTATTCTATCTTACCACGCATACGTAGAATCACTACTACGTTATGGTCTTATAATTCGGGGTAACGGTACAAATATCAAAAGAGCATTTGTCGCACAAAAAAAGTGCATTAGAGCGTTAGGCGGACTGAAACCACAAGAATCGTGCCAGCCAACATTTAAAAAATTTGGTTTATTGTCGTTACCGTCTCTCTATATTTATAGAAAGAAAGAAAGAAAGAAAGAAACATTTATTTTAGCACTTAAAATTAAATATAAAGTGAAAAAAAAAACAGACATTTACAATAAATTATATACGATCGCCATTTTGCAGAAGTGCAATGTGCCAAAATAGGTGAGCCACTCAGGTATATTGCTGGGATGAAACCTGCACTGCCAGGTACATGCCAGCCCTGATTTTCAGTGGCCGCTAATAATATATAAATATTCATAATACATAATATATAATATACAAAAATATATACACATATACATGCATACATATATATACTTATAAATACTCACATAATCAATAATACTTGATGTGGTGCGTACGCAGGGGGCAGCGACTACCGATCTATCCATAACATTAACAAATATATATTATACATACACATACATATTGAGCATGTATGTATACACACATATTTATACAATCATATATGATGACTTTTGGCAGCAGATACTTATCCTTTAATATACTCAGTGATCAATGACCATTGACATGAACAAGAAGAATGACTAATGTAAATAAAAAGAGAGATAAATACCCCATTCTAGATATATCCACTACGGCAAATAGTGAAGGAAACAAAGATAACATAAACTTTATTCCTGCAGTTGTTTGTTTAATAGGAATAATTTTAACTTTTGGCGGAAATTATATACGGAATGCAGATTTCGAAAAGGGGGTGGTAAATTGTTCCAGCACTTAGTTGCCGCATATCGAAAACTTCCCTTGAAAGAAGCGGAGTGATGAGTGGGTACCAACAACAAGTAGCTTGAGGCCCTAGTTATATATTTAGAGCAATATTCCCGAGCCCAATCTAATTTATCATAAAGATAAATGGGTTTTTTCCACTTGATTGTTCCGAATAATAAAGTTGCAAAGTGTAATTTCCATCGTGCGTCCATTTTTAACATCTTAGCTCCGTTAATAAACGGAGTGACATGTGTACGGGGAGGTATTTTAAAACAATAGCGAGCACAGGCGTTTTGGACTCGCTGCATGAGTTTCCTAGAGCGCGCCGAAATCCTTGGTCCTAAAACAGCGTCAGCATAATTAAGCTTAGAAAGGATCAGTGACTCACACAAATTTATACGTACCTCTGTTTTTAGCACGTCTCTAATTTTATATAGTGTTTTCAAACGATAAAAGCATTTTTTTACTGTGTTGACTACATGTTTTTCAAAACGCATATTATCATCCATGACAACTCCTAAATTTCCTGTTTCACTAACTCGATCTATACTAATGTCATTAATTTTAACTAAGTAATTTGAATTTAATATTTTATTAACCTTGTTTTTGGTACCGATCAACATATATTTAGTTTTATTAGGGTTTAATACTAAGGTATTTGCTTCTGACCAATCCGCAATACGCTTTAAATCCTCATTTAGTTTTTTGAGGCTATGATACTTTCCGATGGTTTGAAAGACATATATAATTGTATATCGTCGGCATAAATATGGTAATTACAATTGAGTATATTTTAAAGATATCAGCACTGTATAATATAAATAATAATGGTCCTAGAATGGACCCCTGAGGAACTCCTCTTGGCACCAAAGAACATCCCGAAATTGTTTTAGTGCCATTTTCATGTGTTACTTCCACAATTTGCTTGCGATCATTTAAATAACTCTGAAACCACTTGAGTGCTTCAACGCTGAACCCGTAATATTTTAATTTTGACAGAAGTAATGATCTATTTATTGTATCAAAGGCCTGAGAGTAGTCCAGAAAACGAGAGCTGTTACTTTGCCTTTATCTTGAGCACTCAAAATGTTGTCAACCACATCTGCTAAGGCCGTAGTAGTACTGTGGTGTTTGCGAAACCCGGATTGTACGCTCGGAAGAATGTTATTACTTTCTAAATATTCAATAAGCTGATTACAAACAATCCGTTCCACGACTTTGGAAAACAAGGCAGAATACTAATAGGTCGCAAATCCTTAAAGCTATTTACATTGTCCTTTTAGGAATTGGTTTCACTAAGGCTGTTTTCCACTGTGATGGATATGTTTGAGACTTAATTGACATATTAACAATCTTTGTAATCGCATGCAAGCTATCAGGAAGTGTGGATAGTAACATCTCTAGGGATACGCCATCCATACCAATAGCATTGGACTTCAGGGAGCGTAAAATCTTTAAAACGTTGTCTTCACTTACTTCAGCAAGGTTAAATTTATTGCAGCAAAATTCTGTTGATTCATAAAGAAATATAGTTGATAAGTTGACTAATGTTCGCCCTGGGACATTTAAAAAATGATTATTTATTTCTTTTGCATAGCATAAGTTTTGCGGTATAGATACTTTGTTCTCATTTTAAAATTAATTTGTTTTTAAATTATTCCATAACGCTTTAGAATTATTTATATTATTATTTACATAAGTATTAAAGTAAGCACTTTTTCATTATAAATTGCATTAGTAACCATTTTTTTTAATTCTGTGTAATAATTGATATGTGCAATATTTTTGTTGAACGAGCTCTATAATGAGCTTTATTTCGAGTTTTATCATTAATTTTACGTTATGTGTAATCCACGGAAAATGGTGCTCTTTTATATATACCTTTTTAATGGTGCCAAAAATCAAAACGGATAATATATTGTAGTTGAATTCATCTACCATTGTGGTTACATCCGAAATGTTAATAATATTATTCCAATTAATAGTACTCAAAACTTGCTTAAAAGTCTCTGGATCAATATTTTTAATTGGCCTGTAGATTATGTATTTTGGTGGGCATTTGTTTGCCAATAAGCTTAATTTACATGTTATAAACGAGTGATGGCTAAGTTCAGGTATATGGTCAACAGTTATATGATACACGTCAACGCTGGAGCAAACGAGATCGAGTAGTGTTTCGCTCTGGCCTATAAAATGTGTGGGTTGGTTAACATATTGTTTTAAATTATTTATTAACAAGAATTCATTGAGTATTTTAAAATTAGTATTATTTATATCCAGATAATTTATGTTGAAATCACCGAAAAGCAAAATTGCATCACATGATGAAAAGGAGCTAATAGTCTCAGTAAGCGCATCGATAAATCTTTCAACACATAGCCAAGGTGGCCGGTAGGCGGTTCCGACAATGATCGTTTTGCTACAGATTTTGATGCTCAGCCACATTTGTTCTACTTGTGGCACCATTGGATTGGGGATAACACGCACAGAGAGACTGCGTTTGACATAGAAGCCCACACCACCACCGCGCGAGCGAACTTCCGGAGGGCGAGGGATATGTCGTAACTGATAGCCATTAAGGATGGGCGCCCGGCCTTCTTCGCCCTCCCGGAGCCAGGTTTCGTTAAGGGCCATCACATCAACACTATGGTCATCCATAGCTACCGCAAATTCATCGTGATTACTCCCAAGTGACCCAGGATTCAAAAAACCAAACTTTAAGAAATGTTGCTTAACCATTATTAAACCTAGGTAAAAATATATAAATGTGTTTTATATACATGTAGTTAATTTTTATTTTATTTACATTATAATATGAAAGACCAATTATGAGATATGTGTATTTGTATTTAAGAATAAAGAATTATTTACTACTTCAAATGATCGTAATCCACGACTTCGCCGAGATCCACACAGGCTAGTATTTAATGATGTTCCTAAACTAGCTAAATACAATAAGAACTGTTTAGCTATGTGTGTATTTATATACAATAAAATTCCTGGTTCTTTTAAAACGTTAAATTTTAGATTATTTAAAATAAAGTTGCATCAATGGCTTGATGAAAATAATTTTTATAGTGTTAAGGAACTTATAGATTAAATAAGTAAATAAAAAAAATTGAAATAAAATACTGTACAAATGCTTTCTAAAAATAAAAATTCATATTTTCTGTAAAAAAAAAACACAAATTTTGCATGCTATTAATATATGTAGCAAAACATGCTTGCTCTCAATTGTGGTGTAATGTAACATCTGTATATACCATGTTTTATGCAATAAATTATTATTATTATTATTAAATCCTATAAAATTAAAACCTGTTATTTCGTTAATCGAATTTAATATTATTAATCGAAGCTTTATAGCTAAAATAACTATAACACCGAGGGGTTACGGAATTCAAAGCAGGACACCCAAGTTGTACCACTAGGAAGGCATCTGTAGATTAGTTTTTTTTAATTAACTTTATTTATCAAAAAACCAAATTGTTCTTTCCGATTCCACAACACAATTGCTGCTATTTACATTTGTTGTCAGAGCAACGTTTGTTATCCCCCTGTATGTATGTATAAGTAGGTGTAGATGGTGTTATCGTATTGATACTTGGAATTAGAAAATGGAAATATTGGAAATAGAATTAAAGTGTGTATAATTTATGACAGAAATCCTCAAAAAGCCTATGAGAACGACCCCATGAGACGTGCGAAAAAGAGATTTAATATTTCTGCTGAAGGGGTAAGCCTTGGTGGCATGAATTTGTGCCGTGTTATCCGTCTCTTTGTTTTTTATTATTATCATTATTTTACTTTTTCCCGTATTCCAATACAGGGCTAGACAAAGGTCTAGTCTAGACAATTAAGTCCCTTTGATCCACCTTCCACCGAAGATATTTTTGGGAAAACGTGACAGGTAGCGAGCCTGTCGCCGTCTTTATGTCCAAGTCAACAATATAATTCGTACATAAGTTTTTGTAGACCCCATTGGTACGAGCCTGCCACCTGGGGATCGAACTCGGGGCTCTTGACTCGACATTCCAACCATCTAACCACTCGGCTACCGGGACTCTAAATTTATTTTATAAATTACTATTTTACGAAACTCGAAATTAAATCCCTGTGACCTAAACAAAATTTTCAAGTTAAATTAACCCATCTCACATAATTATGTGCGCTCTCTCGCAACCAACGATTTTATAAACGTTGTAACTCGGGTAACGAATGGTTTAACTCGAAATTTTAATTGCCATTTACGTTCTGTATAATATAATTATTCGCAATTATTAGTCTAATTCGGGAACTTTTTGGACAAGGTACCAATAAAGTAAGTTTTATTAGGAGCGATTTTAATACTGATGTATGTACCTAAAATAATTAATTCTTTTAGTAAGAGCACTGTAGTAAATACTAGAAACATACTTCAACTTGTAACGATAGTTACTAGACTCCATAGAGTAAGTAACTCGTTCATGGAGCTGCAACAAATTCCTAGTAAATATGCAAAGCCTGCTTAAGAAATTTATTAAAGAAAACTTTTGTTGTGTGTAACTCTTGGGAATGACATGATCGCTCTCAAACTACTTCTAAAATTGCAAATATCTTAATTTTGTATCTTCAAAAATTAATGGTACAAAAATGAAGTAGGTATCCAATCTACGGTGTTTCTTTCACCTATTTCTTCTCGGTTAGAGGAACCTCAAAATAAAAAGGCGATAGATTAAAAAATTAGTATAGATAAACGAACGTATGTTCTTAATTCGATGAATAAATTATTATTTTGAAATGTTTAACACAAATACACTGCACTAATGTATATATAGAAACTAGATGGTTTCATAGTCTGGACTGTGACGTTCTCCCAGTGGACTGTAGTGGTGTTTCTTGTCTCCTCGATGGGTTTTCACCATATTGTGGTATTTGGCTTCATTCATCAATACCAAATAAAAGTAAAGCAAAAAGTTCCAAATAAATCTTTGAGCACCAGCCTGAACTGAGTATGTATTAATTTTATTACTTAAAACAATTCGCCTCTTTGGTATATAGATAAGGCCGCGAAGGGACAGGAGTGCGAAGCACCGATTCTCCTGCACTCCAAAATGTGGTTTGCGGTCGAGCCAAAGAGCAGACCCTCCGAAAGGTGGAGAGTTGACTGATGCTCGTTCCAAAACATATTTTCCAAAGGTCATGCCTTTCGAGTCACGAACTAGCGGAGGTCCATTGCCCACGTGAAATTGTCAGAAGAGGTCCGCGTCCGTATTCCGATGCGTCAACACAATATTAAAAAAAATATTGATTTTTTGTCACAGTCGGAAATACAGCCGTGTTGGATGTAAAAATAGAAAACTTCTATCCGTAAACTTCTTCTTGTTTACCGGATAAAGACTCGAAGGACAAGTTGCGGCAAACAAGGAAAAAGCCATATAAATTTTTTCACTAGCAACATTTGTGAAGAAGAACGTATTGCGTAAATATATGTATTTAATTGTAGCTTGAAGGTGAGTATATTAGCTATTATTCAGCGACACGATTATTAATAATATTTTTACAACGTATGGTCTGCAAAGTGAAAGAATTGAAAGATCGCATTATTCAATTGAGTGGAAACGCAATGGGTTTTTAAAAAACTTATGTACGAATTATATCGTTGGCTTGGACATAAAGACCGCGACGAGCTCAGCACCTGTCACGTTGTCCCGAAAATATCTTCGGTGGAAGGTGGGTCGAAATGACTTAATTGTCTAGACTAGACCTCTGTCTGTCCCTATATTGGGAACCGCGTGAAGATATTTATATTATATATTTATCACAGAAATGGTTGCCCCCGGCTTGAATCAAATCCATAGCCCCCAGCTTCAAAAGACGGGTGACTACCAACTAGGCTATCGACATCTTATTCTTAATTTCGAAAATGTATGCTTTATTACAATATTACAAGCAACAGTCATAGTCTGCAATTTGTATAACTTCTTGTATTCAATCAATATCGTTAATTTTTTTTCGTAGTTATTCGTAATTTTCAGTTCGTCACTAGCGAGAACACGAGCCGCATGCGTCGAGTGTGCGAGAGTTTTAAATAAATACCCTCAAAATGAACAAGTGCGTAAGATGTTCAAAAAATGTTAAGAAAAAAAGCCCCGGTATTGAGTGCAGCAAATGTGAAAAAGTTGTACATTGTAGTACTCAATGTACAGGACTCACGAATAAACAATTGGCTGCTCTCCGGGCTACGTAAAATCTTTAGTGGACCTGTCTGGAGTGTAATAAATCTTCTCCCAGACGCACATCGTTTATAATTCCGAGTGATGAAGATGAAGAAGATATGAGTGATTCTACTCGGATTGACGTTAAAAAGCTGGCTAAGGCCATATCGAAGGAAGTGGAGACAGCAATGAAGAGAGAAATGAAAGACATCTGTGATTCTATTCAATATCATACAGATAGGCTTGAGGAAGTAGCTGAAACTGTGGATGCATGTAAACAATTGATAAAAAAAACTACAGCGTAAGAATGTCGAACTTAATAATAAAAATAAAAATCTAGAAACCAGAGTTGCTGCACTTGAACAAAGATTAAATGAACAAGATCAAAAAAGGTTATCATCCTGCATTGAAGTCGTTAATGTGCCTCAGGTAGACAATAAAAATGTTACAGATATTGCAAATAATATTGCTTGCAAACTAAAGATGCTAAGCAGCGACATTCTTAACGTAAAGCAAAACACGGGGAGAAAGGACCGGCCCGGTTCAATCACTGTCGAAATGAAAGAAGAAAACATAAGGGATATGTGGATATCGGAAGCTAAAAATAAAAGGCTAAAGGTGAAAGACATAATTACTAATGTTTCAAGAACATCTGAGGATATACCAGTGTTCATTCGGGAAGCACTTACGTCTCACAATAAAATGTTTCTCTGGAATGCAAAAAATGAACTTAAGAATACGTTTAAGTTTGTGTGGTGTTAAAGAGGTGTAGTGTTGGCCCGAAAGGAGGAGAAAGACAAAGAAGTTATCAGAATTAGATCAATAGAAGACATAAAAGACCTACTGGCACGATAAGGTTATAATCGTTTATTTACTTGTATTATTTTTTTTTACTTTTGAAACTTTATTTCTTTTCTCTAATAATTATTTCATTGTATACAGACTCCATAACCGAATTGTTTAATTGCGAGGATATAAACCGTTTTTTAAAATATGTACCACAAAAAAAGGTTAATCTACTTTACATGCATATTAACATAAGATCTACCGTTAAAATTTTTTCTGCCCTAGAACATTATATATTATCTTGTAAAAAAATTATTGATGTAATTATTTTGACGGAAGCTAATCTAACAGATACATTATGTAGTATGTTTATGATAAATGGCTACACAATGCACACACAGTTGCGCAAATCGCGTAAAGGGGGAGGTATTATTATGTATGTCCACAACAAACACAAAACTACATTAGTTAAAACCAACACGATTAATTTTGAAAGCCTAATGATTACGATAAAAACACAATCCAGTTATTGTGCAACACCGTGTGCAGTGTATCGTCCACCTAATAGCCCTAGATATCTATTTGTAAAAGAGTTAAAACGTATCATCAAAACAGTTGATAAAGACACAGATATATTCATTGTAGGAGACACTAACATAGACACCAAATTAGATAATCCTGTAAAACATCAATATACAAGTATGCTGTCAAGCTATGGTCTTGAGTGTGGGATCTCGGACTTTACACGTATTGAAATTAAAGCTTCAAAATTAACAAAGTCTTGTATCGATCATATTTTTATACGATCCCGCACTCAAGAACTGTTTACAGCGGCCTTGGGTATTGTACTGGCTGATCACCGTGCAGTGGTACTCGCTTGCGTTAGTCAAACAACACAGATACAGGATGATAATTTGTAATTTAAAACTGTATATGAAAATAACAAACTGCAATTATTGTTGAACAATATCGACTGGCAGCCTATTAAAAATCTGTACTGTCCTATTAAAATATACGAATTTATTAAAAATGCCATACAAAATTGTTATAACCAATCTCAAATAAAAATAAAAATTAAGAGTGTATCAAATAGGGATAAAAATAAATGGATAAATAATAAAATTATAAAATCTTGCCTCTATAAAGATAAATTATTTAATGATTGGAAAAATGATAGCAACAATAAAATAAAACGATTAAAATACAATAAAGCTAGGAATCACGCTAATAAGCTAATAGAAAAATCAAAAAATTTGTTCTTGATAACCAACATAAATAAAAATAAATCTAATCTTCAAAACTTATGGAATATTTTAAACAATATGACAGGAAGGGTTAAGAAATCAATTGACGATATTATTCTGAACAACTTTGAGAACAGTAGAACAAACTTAGTATTGATAGCTAATAATTTTGCAGATGAATTTAAAAACAGTGTTCATAATATATTGACTAACTGCAGAACTCCGCTACTTCAAAAATTTTCATACCGTAGGCCGGTAAATTTAACATTTAGATTTCAGAAAGTAAGCTCAGATACAATAAATAAAATAATAAAATCACTAGATGACAACAAATCTCCCGGAATAGATAATATTCGTGCACGTGACCTAAAAATCATTAGACACAAAATTGCACCAGCTATAGCCAAATTAACAAATACCAGTATAACAACTGGAATATATCCTGATGATTTTAAAACTGGAATAGTAAGGCCAATTTTCAAAAAAGGAAACCTTAAGGAGTATGGAAATTATCGTCCCATAACCATATTACGCACCTTAGACAAAATAAATGAAAAATGTCTGTCAAATCAATTTCTAAAATTCTATGATTCTAATAACATTCTAAATGATAAGCAATATAGATTTCAACCACACAAAAGCACCACTAAGCTTCTGAGCAACTTTACTAATTCGACGAACAAACATTTGCATAGTAAAATACACATTCTAGTAGTCTTTATTGACTTTAGCAAAGCGTTTGATACACTTCAACACGAGACATTGATTGAATCACTGGACGAATCGGGAATTAGAAGACCTGTCCAGAAATGGTGTAAAAATTATCTGGAAAATAGACGTTTTAAAGTTAAGATCGCTGAAAATGGGAGTTATGAAAAGACTGTAACTGAAGGAACTGCACAGGGATCAGTACTCGGACCTTTACACTACTTAACATATGTTAATAGTTTAATAAATTTAATTGACAGCTGTGAAATTTATCAGTTTGCCGACGACACGTGCCTAGCCGATCTTGGAGTCGCATTTATACGTTTGCAAAAAGATTTTACATATCTTATTAAGTGGTCTCACGATGTTGGTTTAGTTTTAAACGATAAAAAAACTAAAATAATGTATATCAGCTCTTCTCATAACCGTGCTAAAACAGTGCCTAATCTCATAGCACACTCACACTCATGCTTACATTCATGTCAAATAAAATCTATGTGCTATTGTCCGTCAATAGTTTATACGGACAACCATATGCACCTAGGTCTCATAATTGATAGCCGACTAAATTGGAAAAAGCATATAAGTAACGTCTGTGACCGGCTAAAATCAATTCTGACAAAATTTGTACTAATTAAAAACAAAATTGACTTTCCAATTAAATTATTATTATATAAAGCTTTAGTTGAATCAATAACTTCGTACGGTTTGAGTAGCTATGGATTCACATTCAAAACATATATAGACAAAATTTTTCAACTTCAATTAAGGTTTATAAAGATAATCGTCCCTCCTAAAGTAAAAAGTTAATATAAAAATAACTACCATATGTTGTTCGCGTATTGTAAAATAATCCCAATCCATGACAAAATCAAATATGTGCTCTTAAAAGAACAGTTTTTTAACAAAAACCTGCAAACTCTAATATCACATAGCAAAGGTACTCGCGCTATCTCTAATAAAAAATTATATGTGCCTGTGTATATTAAGAATAACTATGTAAAACTCACACTCGAATTTATGATTCCAAAATTAATAAACGAATTACCACCCGCATTTCGTTACGAAATAAACCCAAACAACATCAAATCTAAATTAACTAACTACTACTTAGCTTTGCTACATGATAATTATATGAAATAATTGATAATAATGTTGACACACCTTAGGACACTCGAAGGCATTTGTTTCTTTTTTTTTTATGTGCTCGTCATTGTTATAACGACAAAAACATTCGCACCTAATCTACCCTCACTAAAAATTCCTATATCATGTTCGTAATTATTAATGTAAACTATCTGGTTTATAATAAGTAAACTGCTAAATAATGTTATCTGTATGGACGAACTCCATTGTACAAAAAAGTCACTTGGTTTTATAGTACAGTGTATTGTTGTTTTCATTTGTAATTTGTTTTTTTTCTGAACATAAATAAATAAAAAAAAATTAAATCGTATAACTCATACTTCTTACCTTCTACCTTCTCCAGTTAGTTAACCGTCGTAGGTAAAATTATAATAAATTAATTTCATCCCCCTTCAGGAATAATGAAATACAAATAACGAGTTATCTAACTTTGCAACTGATTGAAGCTTTTTGTAATTAGCAAAATCTCTAAGTTATTTTCGATGTAATTAAGGAAATTTGAAAGGCGAATTTATGTTGGTTTTTGAGCGTGACACATAATATCCTAAATAAAATGTACATAAGTAATATTTTCTTGAAATTGTAGTTCATACAGAATTTACATCTACTATTTAAGTGTATTTGTAAAATAAAATAATAAATAAATATCTTCACGCAATTCCCAATACAGGGGTAGACAGAGGTCTAGTATAGACAATTAAATCCCTTTGACCCACCTTCCACCGAAGATATTTTCGGGACAACGTGACAGGTGGTGAGCCCGTCGCCGTCTTTATGTTCAAGCCAACGACGAAATTCGTACATAAGTTTTTGAAAACTCATTGGTACTGCCACCTGGGGATCGAACTCGGGTCTCTCGACTCGAAATTCCGACCACCCAACCACTCGGCTATCGTGACTTTTTAAGTGTATTTGTAAAAATGTATTTATGTACCTAATGCTTAATATACTTGTAGTAACGAAAGTGTTGTCTGACTGTGACTTAGGTATACCATTAAAAGTAATCGCGTACTTTGCGAAAAAGTTTCAGATTATTTTTGGGAAAAGCTTCGTGCGATATTATTCCTTTATTGAATTCTGTAATATTTCACTTCAGCAACTACGTAGCAAATATGTGTTTGAAAAAAGCTTGTTTATGAATATACTTTTTCGAACCAGCAATTTTCGAAGTTAGCTATATAGCTGTCACCACGACAATAATAATATTATATTTGATTTTGCTATTTATATTGTAAATAATTTGTGAATATTAATATGTTACTTATAAACAGTGGTAGAGCCACATATATCATAACAGTGGTAGAGCCACGCATCAGCTTTTGTTGTTGCATGAATGGGCCGGCTCGTCCGGGGAAGTACCACGACGTCACAGAATACCGGCGTTAAGTAGAAGTCTAACAAACTTCTGCGTTTCGTCTGGTGAGTGTAGGTAACCGGAGGCCCAAACACCCCTCTCCCCCAATTCTGGGGGCACTCTAAGGCCGGCAACGCATCTGCTATGCCTCTGTTATTGCAGGTGTCCATGGGCGGCGGTAATCACTTACCATCACGTGAGCCGCCTGCTCGTTTGCCTCCCTTTTCTATAAAAAAAAAAAACAACCATAATATAAAATAAAGCAAACATACCAATAAACCATATACCATATAAATAAACCCGTAACCATATGGTTGCGGGTTTCAATCCTACTAGGATTACATACATTACGTGTAAAATATGAATATGTAACTACAAAAACAATTTCACCTTCATAGGTATGTAAGTATATTGGTATTTGTATACCACTAAGCTTCGGCGAAAGATGGATAGAAAGGACTTAATTACTTAGACCACTGGCTACCACTGAATGAGAAAAATGCGTGAAGATAAAAAGAATTTACTATATTAATTACATTTCATAGATAAATTCTTGACTACACAGGAAATCAACAAAACTGAACAATTTTGTAAAATTTTGTAAAAAAAATGGTGTAAATGATGTTGACCTCCGCGGACGAGTGACGCACGCACCAGTTGTCATGCTGTCCGGTACCGGGTTCGATTCCCGGTCAGGTCAATATAGAAAACAGTTTTTGTACATTACGTCGGGTCTGGGTGTTTGTAGTAACATCATCGTTTCTGATTCCATAATAAAAGTGCTTAGGCTGTTTATTTTGGGAACAGAGCAATGTTTGTCCCTATCTATAGATAGCAGTAGTAGGTATTTATATACTCATTTTAATTTATTACAAATTTAGCAACTGTTCTAACGAAGAATTAATGTAAATGTATGATAAAAAGGCCCACCCCACTAAATGCTTACATTAAAAGGTTGCGGTAAAAATCCATTTACGCAATGTAATTTTACCACAAACACCCGCGTGACAAAATAAAAGCTGATGTTACAGGAGATTAAAGACAATATAGATAATGGTCCATGAAAGAGTGGCCTATACAACGGTTGTCATAATGTCGCCAGCTTTGAGGTCCCGGGTTCGATTCCCGATCGGGTGAATGTATAGAACACTTTTCTACATTTTCTCGGCCTGGGTGTTTGTAGTACCTCCGTTGTTTTGATTCCATAATACAAGTGCTTACTTTGGGATACAGAGTACAATGTATGTGATGTTGAGTCTATATTAAACTTATACTATCAATTTTAAAAAATAAACCAGAAGTTTAAATCACCCAATATAAAATACACCTTTCCCCTTTCTTACCACGAAGGTCGTGAGAAGCCACTGATTGAGGGATAACCTACCTAAAAAATTTCAGAACTCACACTAAGATCGCCAATCCTCTTGTCAAGCATGGCGATTATGACAAATTCTTTAATGCGTGAGTTCTGCAGTGATACTATTATCTGCAGTAAAATTTTACGGATCTTAAAGTAAATAACTTGTGGTGGTATCACAGGTGATATCAATAGTAAGCAGAACAAAGTAATTAACGTCCTAACAAATGGCATCAAATTCTGTACGAACTAAAACGCTTTGTACGCTACATACGGAAATGCTTTAGCGCCATATTAAGGAATATGTTGAAATAAATGCAAATGGATGCGGTGTTTTTAAAATTTCTCAGCAGGCAATACTTTTAATATCGGTAACGAAACATCTTTTAAGATGCGAGATTCAGTACTGTAATCACCAAACCGCATGCCAAGCGCGGCGATTATGACAAATCCTTCTAAGAGAAAAGTCTATGTCCTGCAGTGGTGGTCGGTAATATTCCTGTTAACTGTCCCAACTCAGCTACAAAACTTTTATGATGAGACCTCCCACATTACCAAGAGCTATATATCTAAAGTACGGTGGATGTCACTGGTTCAAATCCTGCCCGTGTCTGTTGATTTTTTAAATCTCTCATTTATTCAATAACAAAAAAGCTAACGCTTAACTTACATGCTTAAAAATTCATAAACAAATAAGATGCACAACAAGTGCAAAATCGTTTGGAATTTAAGACATTTTTAATGTTAAAGATATTTTTTATATATTCACCGCCTAACGTACTTTGTTAAGAATCAGCCCTTATGTCACCAGCGGCTACGGTGATCGCTAATACAATTTGTTTATAAACTGCATCTCACCAGAATCCCAAGAACTCATCGTGTTGAAAAAAAAGGAACCTTATGCAATTAATTTTTGTGTATATAGAATAAGAAATAAATAAATAATAATAAATAATAAGGATAAGGAAAAAACAAATACATTTCTCTGATCCCACAGTAGCCAAAGCACTAAGTTTATGGAATCGAAAACAACGAAGGTACTACAAACACCCAGACACACACACCTGAGAAAATGTAGAAAAAGTTGTTTTCTACAACATCCAGTCCAGGAATCGAATCCTGAACCTCCAAGCTGGGGATACCACAAAAACCGTTTAAACGCCACTCGACCACTGAGGTCGTCTTTCGAATGCGACTTTCTTAGTTACTTCATGGAAATGTGTGCAGATTGAGTTTCATGTTACGTGAACAACTAGTGTTTCAAACGTGCCTTCAAAACTTTAGTTTATACCTGCATTTGTTAAACACTGCCCCGATATCGTCTGCGAATCACAGCTAAATTGCCGTGGAGACTTCATTTCCCGGAAAGGACCTCATGTAACTCTCCGGTACCTAATTCTATAAATCATAAACCGTTAAGGAAATCTTTCTTCAGATCTCTCGCAACTATGTGTGAATACTTCATCCTACTGTGTACCAAATTTAATCCAAACCAGCATAGTTGTAAAGGCGTAAAATTGAAACAAACATTCAATGAAAAATATTTCCCTTTCATGTTAAAACATAATTACGATTACATTATTATTATTATTACTGACCATTTGGTAACGGTATAAGAATATTACCACTCCCTCTCAACCCGTGGGTGTCGTAAGAGGCGACTAAGGAAAACAGCCTTGTACATCGTTATGGCAAACGATAGATAGCGGTATAACTATCTCTAAAAATATCAGACCAAACTCATCAGACCAAACTCATCAGACCAAACTCATCAGACCGAGGGGCCGACCGATGGGCAGCGGCAACTAAGGTGCGAGGTATCTGATAATGCGATCGTCAATCCGCTTACCAAGCATGGCGATTACGGCAAACCCTCCCTATGGCGGAGGCCAATTTGCTGCAGTGGAATTTAATTAGCCGTTATGTATGTATGTATTATTACGATTAGAATATACGTCCCCTTCCTTCATGTGGTTTTCGTAAGACGTGACTAAGAGAAAAGCATTGATGACTGATGGCGGAATAACTACCTCGAAAAACACTATAAAGTTAGTAAAGTCTAAGATGCGAGTTGTCTAGTACAGCGAACTGCGTGCCGAGCCGCTTGCTAATCTTGGCGATTATGGCAATCTCTTATATGGTAGAAGCTTATTTACTCCAGTGGACTTGTACCGACTGTTATGATGATGATCATGGCAACTAGAAATGGACCTTTATGGTATAATTTGTTATTGATAGAAATGAAGTCATATTTATTTTATCACAAATCATATAGCAACATTGTTTCTAGTTGTCAATTCAAGTTAAAGCATGAAGCATAATTCACGCATATGATTCAGTTTATATAATACATGCAACGCAAAAACAGTTTTTGTACTATCTCTCAGACTCAGAAGTGAAACAATAAATATAAACAAGAGAACATTTTTAACTAATTTCAATTCCTAATAAACTAATTTCAATATATTTTTTCCTTTCACATAAAAGTAGCAAATGTAGCAAAGAATATGATTACAATTTGAAGCGGATGCGCTTTAAAATCTGCAAACAATTCAGAGACTCTGTATAGTCTATTCGTACTTATATTGTATCTCCGTAGATGCTTCTGGCTACTAGTTTTGCAGAGAAGTGAGCGAGCAGTTGGACAGAAATAGACTCCCGTGAACAGAAATAGACAATACCTTATACTGGTATCACAGATATATATATATATATATATATATATATATATATATATATATATATATATATATATATATATATATATATATATATATATATATATATATATATATATATATATATATATATATATATATATATATATATATATATATATATATATATATATATATATATATATATATATATACATATATATATATATATATATATATACATACATACATATATGTATATGTGTGTGTGTGTAGATATAGTGGCCGGGATTCGAGTCAAATAGTCTCCTAATAATGAATATTTTCAAAAACTTTTCAACAAACTTATAAAACTTATCAAATATGCTCATCACCTGTCAAATTTCCCAAAAAATTTGTTCGGGGAGAGGTGGGGTACAAAGGAATTTAATTTTCTGGACCTCTGTCTACCCCAGTATTAAGAATATTTTTTTCTGAGGATAAATTCAGACATAAAATTGTTATCTCCTAAATAAGAACACTGACCAACATGGTGGTCGAACTAGTGGTTAGGTAAATAAGTTATGGTATTTTATCAAACAGTAAACATAAAGCGCGAAAGTTAATATGAAAAAAAGGTTACCTCTCAAAGACGGGAATAACATTCGAAGACCATCGGATGCATAGACATGCGCATATGAAGAAACTGGTGAATTTGAAAGAAGCGAAAGAGGTATGTACAGATCGTAACACTTACTGGTCTGTTCCCACTGACTACCTCGTCAGGCACTATGCGTGAAGATAAGTAATACAAACGACAGCCGAGTCAGTAGTGACCCTGTCTTTGAAGCTAAGGTTTACGGTTCGAGTCCCGTTAGCAGTAAATACTTGTGCAATTAATGTGAATGCTTCAATATGAATATTTATCTACAAAAAATACATCCATGTAAATATAATTATACCGTTCGTTTGGACGGCGATGAACTCACCACCCGCGTCGTAGTCCCAAATAACCTTCGCTAAAACGTGGTTAGGCAGGATTTAACACTCTAGTTCTCTGTCTACCCCAGTTCAAGGAAAATGCGTAGATATAAAAGAAATACAAACAAAAATTTTGAAATTTATTTCTCGATTTCATTATTTAATCTGTAAGTCAAATTACAAAATAACTCGATCTGTATTTAGTAAGCCGGTAAATGCCAATTTTTACAAAAATTTCCTTCAGTTATTCCGATCACGTAGCCAGCTTTCGTATTTTCCTAATAGCTCCACAGGGACTGAAATTATTTGGCAGATTTTTACTTTTTCTTTATGTCCTCTTAATGTCATCTTTCAAAATATGCATCCGTTTATAGATAGTTATTTTTTTTAATCTTCCGCAGTTCCGTTACGAGGTTGCTTCAACTGAGAAGAAACAGGCGAAAAAAACACAGTATGCGTTCTATTTTTTGGTCAGTTTTTTTCGTAATACAATATTAAGAATATTTTTCTATCCGATAAATAGCTTGAGAGCGATCACCTCATTCCCGGAGATTAATATTATTACGACATTAATTAATATTGTAATGACACTTCCTATAAAATTTTACTATAAAAAGATTCTTAAATCTTTTTATAAGCTGGTTTCGCAGAGGGTTGTCCTAAATTAGCTCAGTTGATATGCAGGTTGAAAAGGTTTTAAAACAAAACACAAACCAGAAACAAAAGCCTTCAGGCGTAAAATAAAAAGTTTAATCTTTTGAAGATTTCAGCAGACATTGTTATGTTATCTAAATTATGAAGTCTCCATATTGTAGATAACAAAGTTACAGCTCCGGTGCACCGTACTGTTGTGTTCATTCAGGCGGTAAAGTTCAATAAGGAAGAAAATCCTGTAAGTGAGAAGGGCACGCCATACAACTATAAATAGGTTACATTCCTAATCCTGTTACATTAAACTAGGTAATCTTGTATGCATATTGTAGATTGTGATTGCAATTTTTTTTATTAAATTACAGATTTTTATTTGTTAAGTTTGTTTCACAATCATTCATTACAGCCTACTTAAAGTCCATTGATGAACATGGGCCTCCCACAAAGATTGGCTCTGAGAACGACCCACGTCCACGATGCATATCCTCGGTCTACATCGATAAATTTTTGTTTATAGAAACACATGTTTATACAAATACATTACAACGGAAATAGGTCTAGACAGTCAAGTGGTTTGATAGGAATTGGTATCAGCAGTTCGATCTCCAGACGCAACTCAAAGCAATGAGATTTTTCCAAAGTTATGTACGATCCGCTTTATGAATATTAGTATTATTCATTAAACACTACGTGTATTTTCAAACAATCGTACAGAGTAGAGATTGTCGGTAAATTATTGCAATTTTTTATGTTTATGCATTTCGCATTGCTGGAGGTAATCAGAAATTTACACGATTTAGAAAAAAATTATGTATTTATATCAGCTAATGTTCACAATAGAATAGAAAAATGTATACTTTGAATGAAGTTTTTTTTTTATATATACATGGTTACAGGATTTAGATTAGGTACAGGAAGGAAACTTTACTCATTGAAAAGAAAAGAAAAAGAAAATATCTTCACGCAATAAAGGGGCAGACAGAGGTCTAGTCTAGACAATTAAGTCCCGAAAATATCGATATTTTCGGTACAAAGTGTCAGGTGGTGAGCCCGTCGCCGTCTTTATGTCCAAGACAACGATTTAATTCGTACATAATTTTTTGAAAAACCCATTGGTACGTGCCTGCCAACTGGGGATCGACCTCGGGTCTCTCGACTCGAAATTCCGACCACCCAACTACTCGGCCATAGTGACTTCTCCAATGCTCCAATCCTTGCTTATTTTTTACTTATACATTTTAGCATTTCACAAATATTAATAAATTCACATTTGTTGTGTATTTATTCTTTTACGGGACAGACCTAAGTCCAGCTGTGGACTTTGTAATGTTGCTCTTGCCGACATGTCAATTTCTCATTGTGGTTCCAAAATAGCTGTTTTAGTCAATCAATATTAATAATCCTTTGTTTACAGTCCATTGCTATTTTCATTCTGTCAAGTGAATTTCACAAGAGACACAACTAATGTTTCTCTCGATATCACGTTTATTCCCAACAGCGAATCAATATGATGCCCGAATAAATTATCCATCTTTGAGAGACATCTATTGTTTAAAGGACAATGGGATTCGGATTGTACTCTCAACAACGAAATATTGATTACGGGTTGATATCCGCATTAATTAATTCTCTCATGCCAAGCTTGACTTATGGCAAATAGCGATCGGAATTCGAGTCAAAGGACGCATGTTCGATCCTCAGTAGGCAGGCTCGTACCGAACGGTTGTTTTTTAAAAATCTTATGTACGATTTATATCGTTGGCGAGTACATAAAGACGGAAACAGGCTTACCAGCTGTCACATTGTCCCAAAAAATTTCTTTCGTGGAAGCTAGGTCGAAAGGACTTAATTATCTAGACTTCTGTCTACCCCATTATTGAGAATATATTTAGGAAGGTATATTTTAGATATACAGGAAGATAGATATATATTAATAACAACAAAAATAACGAAGGTTACGTTCAGTTGAATTAAACTCAAAAACTGAAAAAAATTGTGTATATAATAGTTAGCACGAACATTTCTACTACGCGAATCAATTAATATGCGGATAAGCTGACCCACATCGAACGCGTAGGTTCAATCAATTAAGGGATGGTTCTGCTTCCAGCGCGCGTCACCACGGCGATACCTTAATTGCTCATGGCCGATTGATAACATAGAGCTGAAATAAATTGCAAATTACGGTATTAGTCAAAATTTATATGACCTCCGTGTAGAATGATGTATACCGGTTTTCATGGTGTCGAGGAGGTCGAGCGCAGAGGTCCCGGGTTCGATTTCCGGTATCCCCGGTATTCCCGGATCGATACAGAAATTAGAAATAGATGATAATAGAATATCTTCGTTGTTTCTGATTTTATAATACAAGTGCTTAAGCTCCTTACTTTGAGATCAGAACAAGTATGTGATGTTGTCCCATATGTATATATGAATATATTAAGCAGACCGTGAATGGTCAGCAGCGTTTAACAGACGATGTGTATGATACCACGATCGTCAATCCATTTGTCAAGCATTAAGATTATAGCACCTTCTTTGCGGGAGAGTTCTGTGTACTGCAGTAAACTTTTACAGGTTAGGGAGTATCCTTAAAACGTAATGAATTTATCTTATCATTTTAGCCTAGCCTTTTGTGTCTAACTGTTGAGTAAAGGCCTCTTTCCATTCTCTCCACCTTACTCTGTCCTGGGCCTCCTTGCGCTAGTTATTTTATAAGGACTTCTGCTGGTCCTTCGTCCGCCGTCTGGATTACGTCGACGCCAGTTTTTCGAAGGCACCGACTCGGTGATGAGTTTTGCCCATAAGGAATCTGGCATTCGACAGACATGATCAGCTCTCATTTATGCTCCTGCTTTGGCCACGTCTACAATTTGGGCTTTGTTGTTGTAAAGAAATTACAATTGGAAATAAAAACTTTATTCACTACCAACAAATTTCATGTAAAACAAGACAGAAACCACAAAAAATAAAAAAAAAACAAGCATGAAGACCCGATCGCTCAGTCGGTAGTGAACCTACTTAGGAAGTCAAGGATCGCGGTTTCGGTGCTACTAGTGGCAAACATTTGTTTAATGAATATGAATGTGCAATTTTTATTAATTTCAAAGCATATAAGCTGTGCCGAACTTTGTTATTAAATTATAGACTAAATAAAATATTTGTGGAAATCAAAAAAAACGCTTTATCTGTTTAGAAGTATTGTAGGCTTGGACACTAAGACGGCAATAGGTTTAGGTTTGTTATCACGTATCCAGGATAGGTTTAAGCATCACGTTCGTCTAAATATACTACGTTCAATTACGGATTACTTAACCTGTGTCTAATACATATGAATATAGAATATGAGAAACAGGGAAACCTTAAGTAATAAATATTTAACTATGTAAATGATGTTGCAACCAATTAGGTAGTCTGTTATTCTTACTATTAGTGTTACAGCAAGAAATAGTGAGTTCATAACAGTTATATAAGTGTAACAAAGTTACGCGCTTAGATTCGTGTGTCGTAATACATTTCTATATATAGAACTATTGAGACCCTAAACCCTCATTAGTGAGTGTTCCTATATCTGATATAATTGGGTAAGTTAACCAAAGTCACTCCATCATATCGCAAAGTTTCGGAATTATACGATAAATAAATATCTAGACAAAAGTCAAGATAGCCGAGTGGTTGGGTGGTCGGAATTTATTTATTTATTTAAACTTTATTGTATCACCTTAAAAATAAGGATAACAAAGGGCGAACTTAATTTCGAGTTGAGAAACCCGAGTTCGATCCCCAGGTGGCAGACTCATAGCAATGGGTTTTTCAAAAACTTATGTACAAATATCATTGTTGACTTGGACATAAAGATGGCGACTGGCTTACCACCTGTCACGTTGTCCCGAAAATATCTTCGGTGGAAAGTGGGTCCAAGGGACTTAATTGTCTAGACTAGACCTCTGTCTACCCCTGTCTTGGAAACTGCGTGAAGATATTTATATTTTATTTATATTTATAAATAAATTTATACATAGTATCACATAGATTGTTTTGATCCCAAAGTAAGTACGTACGAAACAACGTAGGTACTACAAACACTCAGACCCGAGACAATGTAGAAAAAATGGTTTTCTACTTTAACCCGTCCGGGCACCGAACTCGGAACTTCGGAGCTGGCAACCACACCTACTTCTTCTTTACCCATCCCGGCACGTCCAACTGACGTCGGGTTAAAACGAGATGTAATAGAATTAGAAACTTCACCGCACCTCTACCCCAGCATTGACAAAAATGCGTGAAGTTATTAAAAAATATCCATACTAAATATTCTTTTCAATCGATTTTTTAACATTAATGACATTCTTTGAACACACTTACAACATAGAATATATAACCTCTTCAAAATGCACAAACTTCTCATGAGTAAACCCGCTCCACGCGAAAAAAAATGTGTGTGTCAGCTCCGACGGACGACTGCAGTTTACTTGAACTAGATTGACTTTGATGAATGCATTTTATATATTACAGATGCTTGATAAGTTTATTTTGTTAAGGAACATTACATAGCTTATAAAACATAAACAAGTGTTAAGATGCCACAATTCTCTGTGCTGAGCCCTGTGCGAGATAAGTTGCGTACAAAAATAACTCATAACGCACGCAATTTGATCACGTGATGTTAAAAGGCTTATAAACAAGTCTCGACCATTATCGTACTAACTAACACAATACATTGTTATCCGTACGTCTGTATCGATTTCGACTAATTACTTTCGTGCCAGAGCTTCGGCAAGAAGCTAAAGGCTTGCAGGTTCGAACCCCACTAGGGTCAAACGTGGAGTTCAAATGTATGTGTGTATTTATCAAATTATTATTTTCCTATCTATGTATGTACTTATAAACAAATAGTAGAAATTCTATAGTTTGCTTTGAACAATAGTGCCATTTCACGGAAGTAATTAATCGAAATCTATAGAGTAAGGTGCTAGTTATGTGACAATGGCAAGACAAAAAGAGCAAATAGCTTGTAGATGCAATAGTATTCGGATACCGGATATGGAGTGTAACGATAGTATAGAGGTGTTTATATTTTCACGCATTTTTCTAATAGTGGGGAAGTCAGAGGTTCAGGGATAGCCATCTCGTGAGTTACTAGATTGAAAATATTACACGGACGGAAGTCGTGATGTGAGATGGTCTTTGCTATCACACTTGCTTAAGGCTAATGGTAGTAGAAGTAATAATTACGGTTACATTAGTCCCGATAGCCGAGTTAGGTGATCGGAATTCGAGTCAAAAGACCCGAGTTCGATTATGAGACCATGTTATTTTTATGATTTATATTACTAACTTAGACATAAACACGGCGACAGGCTCACAACCTGCCACTTTGTCTTAAAAATGTGAGGTGTGAAAGTTGTATCGAATGGACTTAATTTTCTAGACCTTTGTCTACCCTGGTATTGGGAAAAGCTTAAGATATTTTTTATCATTACGGTGGAGCCCTATTTTGTGCATTCGACTTCATTAAGCTCTTTAATCGTTTGTATGCCAATTACTATATTAAATACGTATATTGCTTATCTGAAGTGGCAAAGTGGCGGAGTGACAAAGTTTTAGGATAAATATACTAAACTAAAAATTTGGCAGATCAGTTACTGAACGCAGCGTCTCACGTGCTGCGATTGCCAATCCACTTTCCCGTCTTTTACCGACGATTATTAGTAACCTTTTTTTACTAAAAGTCGTCGGTGACATCACTTTTGACAGCCTAAATAAAACATTATCTTGATAGTTCAAATGCAAAACACATTATCTGTTATTTATATGACTCAGTTAGAATAGTAGTCGGTTATATCATTATCTGTATTTTATATGATATTTATGATCTATGTTTCTTTTGTCCATGTGAAGGTGTGTAAAAGAATAGAAGATTTCAGAAGGTCTCTCTTTCCTTCTCCATCTTAATAGCTTACTATACTTATATATTTCGTTTATTTCATACGAAAAATACAAGTATATTTATCTGACTGATTTTTTTTCATAAGTTAGCCAAAATCATAAGGCACATAACTTTTCCATAAGTCTTGAACATGGGGGATATTAAAAACAATTTTATAAAACAAAATTGGGAATCGCCGGATCAATACCGATCCGCCAATTACGAACGGACAGGTAAGAGAAATAATTTCATGCACTTTTGTTTTGCTGTATCGAAACTTTTGAAAATAATTATAAGTAATAATAAACTTTTGAACATCAAATTAGAAGCAATAAGGTAAGTACAATACCAACAAGTTTTTTCAAAATTTAAGTACGATGTTTATCGTTAGCTTGGACATAAGGATGGCGACTGCCTCATCATCTGTCATGTAGTCCAAAAAATGTCTACAGTGAAAGGTGTTTCGAAATGATATAATTGTCTAGACCTCTGTCTATACTGGCCATTCTCAATACTGGGAGTATTGAGAATGGCGTGAACAATCATCAATTGAAAGTTTTACTATTTTCTCCTGTATGCTACTTTAATCTGTTATTAAAATTTTTATCAATTCTTATTAAAATTAATATGTTTGTTATAAAATTTTATATAAATTTATAATATAATATCTAAATTTATTACTTGAAATGTTAATCAATACTTTATACAATTTGATTTGATTAAAATTAAGCGCCTATAAACTTTCTAATTTCGTTACCGGACGCGATCGTCGGATAACGAAAAGGCACGTCAGCGGCTTTTTTGTTTGCAATGGCTAATCTCTTTTAAAATCTCTGTTTAAAGTATTTAATCTTAGTGAATATCTTATCGAATTTACATATCATAGAAAAATATTGCTTTATTATATTTAAGGGCTCTGTAAAACACAAGGAGATCACATTAATTGACTCAATTTACGAGCAATATTTGGGCCTAGAAAAGATGGCATAAATTACATAAATTATTTTATTTGTATCATCCATTTGTCATAAAAACATTACTTAAAACTTTTCAAAACAATTGATGTCGTTGGCTTCAATAAAGATACTGTAAACTGCTTAGTTCAAATTCTTTCCTTCTCCTTTGGTAGCCCACAACCATATCTTAAATATTAGCGATCCAGTCGTCAATATATAACGTAGAGCTTATTTGGGACAACGTGAAAAGTTATGAGCCTGTCGCTACCTCAGTGTCAAATCCAACTATGCGAATCGTAGAAAACAAGCAGGTGGCTCACGTGATGGTAAGTGATTACCGCCGCCCATGAACACCCGCAATACCAGAGGCTTAGCAGATGCGTTTCCTCCCTTAGAGTGCCCCCCTCCCCCATAATTGAGGGAGGAGGGTGTGGGCCACCGGTTACCTGCACTCACCAGACGAAACGCATAAGTTTGTTAGACTTCTACTTTACGCCGGTATTCTGTGAGGTCGTGGTACTTCCCCGGTCGAGCCGGCTCATTCATGCAACAACAAAAGTTGATGCGTGGCTCTACCACTTTCAAAACTCATTGATCTGAACCTTCTTCCCGGTGATAAAACTTATATCATCTAGTTCGAATTCATATGAGACAACCCTACTTTCGTCGTGGCTTTTTAATAGTTTCAGATGATTTTATCAGAAAGAAGAGAAAGAAATCAAACTACTTAGTTCCTTTCGATTCTATACTGTATAGTTGTAGAGTCGGTTTTCCTGTTAAATATTAAATTCGTTCAAGTAAATGTAAACATTCGGCTCTAACTTGGTACAAAGTATCAACCTGCCTGTCACTACCTGTTTGAATCATTCACGGCATTTCGGAAAAGCTTTTTAGCAAAAATAAGTAAAAGTAGATAAGCGTAAATGGAATTTTCCTTGCGTTAATGTAAATATTTCCTAGGTGCGACCATTTTAAGTTCAAGACTTTCATTTACACTTGCACAAGAACAGAAGAAATTTTTCGCACGAGAAGAATCTTAAAAGAAAACGCGTAATTATTTTACTGGGTGCCGTATATAAAAGGAAAAATTTGATAGTTTATAATAGTCTGTGAACGCTAGTATCCCACAAGGCAGTGTGCTATGTGAACATTTTAATGATTCTATGTCGGAGCAATTTCTTTGGGTTAACTCAATACCAAAAATATACATTAACGGACTGTAAACACCCATTGCAAAACATATGCCAGTAAAGGAAGGCTATGCCATAATCGCCACGCTTTGCATCAGTTTGACGATCGCAGAACAGACACCTCGCACCTTAGTTGTTGCTGCACGTCAACGGTCTGCTGACTTTTGGCCATTATTTTTCAAGATGGTTACCCCACCGTCGGTACTTAGCTAACGGTATTTTTAAGAATTTTCCCTCAGTCGCCGCTTATGACACCCACAGCAAGAAAGGAGGTGGTATACAAAACGTTAACTATTTAAGAACTATTTAAGGAATAATTTATTGAATATCTTTTACACATAAAATAGATGACACATTCACTTAGCATTAAGCATTCTAACATTTATCAATTCTCCGATTTTAACTTCATTATGGTAACTTTTAATTGAAAATGTTTCATTTTAATACGTTATGTAAAGTTCACAGATATCTTTTAATTTTCATGAGCTGAACAACTGGATTTAAGTTGTCCGTGTATCTCACTCACATGCGTCTGCTGAAAATCAGCGCTATTATAGCGTTAGTTGTTGTGGCATTAGCCGAGCCTATAGGTCGTCGTACTCATTGTTAATTATTTTATTTTATTTCTAAGTTTTTTCTGTACTTGATAAATTTAAATAAATAAATTAAATAAATATCTTCATGCAATTCCCAATACATGGATAGAGAAAGGTCTAGTCTAGATCATTAAGTCCCTTTGACCATCCCCCGAAGATATTTTCGGGACAACGTGACAGGTGGTAAGCCCGGCGCTGTCTTTATGTCCAAGCCCACGATATATTATTCGTACATAAGTTTTTGAAAAACCCATTGGTACGAGCCGGCCACCTAGGGATCGAACTCGGCCACCACTCGGCTATTGTGATTTGATATATTTTAAATTTTTATCTTATATTTTACTAGCGTAGACGATGTTCGTAGATGACTGGTAAAGTTTATATATTCTATTCTATGTACGTTGTTTAAATTTAAATGTAAATTCTAGCTTTTGTCTTTTTCTAATTACTTTTGGCGCTTTTTTTTAAATTTAATGCTATCGCAGCGTCACTTTCATTGACCACGTTGAAGATCATTCTCCTCTACCTTCCATAATTTCTACTGATACATACACGACGGGTAACATCTCTACAGAATACGTTAAGTAGAAACATCTTCTGTATGACACAACCACAGACATAATCCCTATCTGCCTCTTTCGCCATTTTCATCCAGATTCACCACAGGAGATTCATATGCAACATTATCATATGAAAACTAAAGTCTTTCATTTAACTATTGTATCTCATTAAATTAAACAGATGGTTAATATTTTTTTCTCTTTAATTTAATAACATAAACTTCAGCATAACTTATATGCTTTAAAAATCATTAAAAATTGCCTATTATATCTCAATATGATTCTCTTTTTAATGAATAATACTTTAGTTAGTAAACATCATATTCCAAACTTTCCTAAATTCAAAAACATAACCACGTTTTTTCAATTATCTCATATTAAAACAAGTTTAATAAACTTTTTTTTCATAAAACTGCTCAGGAGCAGTTGATAAATTCTTGTGTAGCTTATTTTTATTTAGATTTACCGCCGTACAAAAGTTTTAATGGGGTAGGACTTACCTACGGTGTGTCATTGTTGACAAAATTTATCAAATTGTTATGCGACGGAATGTTAATTATAACATTCAACATTGAAATTATTCAATTTCCATAATCGCCACGCACGACAAGCGGTTGGGCGATCGCAGTATCAGATACATTGCATCTTATACGTTGCTACCCGTCACCGGTCTACTGTCTTTTTGTCTGATATTATTTCATATTCTGCTATGTGTAGGTAGCGTATTGCATTTTTAAGTATTCCATTCCCCTTAGTCGCCTCTTACGAAATGTAGAGATATTCTTCACGCCATTGTATGTATTCAGGGGTTAGACAGAGATCTAAACAATTAAGTCCTTTCGGTGAAAGGTGGCACCGACGACATTTTTTGGGACAACATGGCAGGTGGTGAGCCGGTGCCTTCTTTTTTGTGAATGGCGGCATATTCTTACGCCGTAACCTCGGCATACATATGAGTTATTCTACAGTAATTCAGTAATGAGTGTACTTAGTTTTTTGTTTCGAAGAGCACACAGAAGATGTAATTCCAGTGTTATGAGACGTAACATTAGGTTTTTTTTATAGAAAAGGGAGGCATACGAGCAGGTGGCTCACGTGATGGCTAGATCTCCCCAATACCGCCACCCTTCGCTTCGATAGCAGAATCACTTGTATAAATAATTAAAATACATTGCCTACGACATAAAGTATAAAAAAGTTACGCATGAAAATTTTATAACGACGTTGAGATAAAGCTGCGTGAGCAGAATTCCCGCGCAGCTTTTAACAGCCAGCTTTATTAACAAAATATAAAAAAAGTCTTCACGCAATTCCCAATACAAGGGTAGACAGAGGTCTCGTCTAGACAATAAAGTCCCTTTGACCCACCTTCCACCGAAGATATTTTCGGGACAACGTGACAGGTGGTGAGCCCATCGCCGCCTTTATGTCCAAGCCAACGATGAAATTTGTACATAAGTTTTTGAAAAACTCATTGGTACTGCCACCTGGGGATCGAACTCGGGTCTTTCGACTCGAAATTCGGACCACCCAACAACTCGGCTATCGTGACTAATATGTTTACGTGAAATATAATTTAGCTGAGATTAATATCAACAATTCCTCGGAGCACTCCCCGTAGTAGATTTTGTAAAAAATGCAAAGAGATCAACATCTCTTTGCAACGCCAGGGGATCTAGCCGATCAGATAGAATATGGTCGTCGACGATTCGAGCCGCTCTTCGTTGGATACGGTAAAATGGAAGGAGCTGATACTGGAATGCCCCCGCCCAGAGATGACATCAGTACTCTATGTGTGGCCGAACTTGCGCCTTATAAATTTGCAAGCGGTGGGCCGGCATGAAATACTGCCGTGCTCTATTGAGCACGCCAAGCTTTTTAGAGGCCAATTTCGCCTTTCCTTCCAAGTGACCGCGAAACTGAACGTTGCTCGATATGTCGACGTCAAGGATTCCGATACTGTCTAAGGCAACTAGAGAAGTGCTCTCAAAATGAGGTGACACGAACAGAGTGTTCTCAACCAACCTAATTTTACGTGTCATAACACTGGAATTACATCTTCTGCGTGCTCTTAAAACCGAAACACTAAGTACTTCATTACTTTAATACATTTGAGACAAGATGACACCATTCTAAGATTAGCGTAGAGAAACAGACAGCCGAAGGTAAAATTAAAACCAGGTTTTTAGATCGAATTATTTTTGATGTGAAACATCTATAGCCGCACGTAAAACCGATATCTGGCGTGGCGACGCATGCCGTGGCTATACAAAGGTATACTAATTTACACCCTATTACCTGAGCATTAAGGTTTATAATTAAACACTTAAATCCCTTTTTTATATTTAATTAATTATATTCATATTATTCATATTAGTGACTATGTAAATTATATTAAGATTTCATTTTTACATGAAAGGTAATTTCCTTATAGTCAAAAAGGTTCAATAATTTTTAAAACGAATAAATATAAACTACCATTAAAAGTAGCTGGAGATTTTAATGTAATTTGTAAGAGCTGAATCAATGCCATTAATGACATTTCTTCAAAAGAATTTCAATTGCAAATCAACAACAATCCAAAAGAATCTACTACCAAATATGGAACAACTATAGATGCTGTAATTGTGAGTTATCTTGATAATGTTTCATCCAATACTTTTGTAACGTAATAAATAAATATATAAATATCTTCACGCAATTCCCAATACAGGGGTAGACAGAGGTCAAGTCTAGACAATTAAGTCCCTATGACCCACCTTCCACCGAAGATATTTTCGGGACAACGGGACTTTACTACTACGGGACTTTTGTAACGTAGTTTAGTTATCATCGACCAATCGTCACAGTAATACCGGCAGAGGAAACATCGAATATAACTATAACTGAAGTCACAGAGAGAGAGAGAAAATATTTAAATTGTGGCCACTTGATATTAATATAGAATTTTTATATCAAATGTAAATAAATGCTTATTAAGTAAAGTTACCATTTTCTGTAAGAAATTCGTAATACTTCATTTTTTCATTAGTATTTTCTTAGTACTTCATTTTTTCATTCCTGTAATATTATTATCTTTTATGCATATTACTTGTACACACACGATATTTCACATCTGCCAGGCGTCCCATGACGGCTCACATTTTTTTCTTTACTGACCCTGTTAATATTTTAAATGTAGAAGCATGTGTTTTGATGTTTGGATGATTGTTTGTAGACGTCTGAACAGATTTTAATCAAATCTAGTAATAAGGTAATTTTATTTCAGTTAAATAATTAATAAATGGATAGGAACATCACATACAATGCTCGGACCCCAAAGTAAATTGCTAAAGCTATGACTTCTTACTTTGGGTTCACAAAGAAAGAAGTTACCACAAACACTAAGACCCTAGAAATTGTAGAAAATTATTTTTCTACATTGACAACCATACAAATCGGACAAAATTTTCGAAAATGTTGCTCTTTGGTGTAAGTGAATCTCCTGGGCATCAAACTCTAAACTCTAGCCAACCACCTAATTATATCGGGACTTATAATAATAAATATTCATTAGAAATTTAAGAAGCAAGTTTTATATACGTTTATGTATTGAAATATAAAATCTTGATAATCCGTACTTAAATGTTTAAGTTGAAATTCTTTGAACTGGATACTTAGATTTATTATAAGCAATGTTGCAAAATTATATTTTTATATCAACTTTTATACTAAAACTTTCTAATAAAAAATTTTATTACTACAAAGAAATTATTATAATTTTACGAATTTTACGAGACGCAGACGAAACAGTTTACAAAGTTTATGACATGTAATTATCAATACAGTACAAAGGTTTCTTCTGTGAGATAGGCCATAATCGCCAGGCGTGGTAAGCGGATTGTCGATCCCAGAACATGACATCGTACCTTATACGCTGCTGCCCGGTTTGCTGAATTTTGTCAATTTTATTTTCATATTTATGTGATGAGCTTGCCAAGCGTTGCTGTTATAGCAAGCCCTTACGGGAGCCTTACCCCAGTTTTATGTTTTCTAGTGTACTTAAACAGACTATTATAAATGTTTATGTGTTTAGTTTAAGGCAATAGACGCCATCTTTAATGCCGCCTTGGTCATTATCACTCTTACATATTTCTGCCGCCAAATAGCAGTGTAACGCTTTGAAAGGTAAGACAGTGTAATTACGGGGAATGGAAATATGTTCACCAACACTAATATACTTATTGCAAAAACTTACAAGGCTCTTTCCTTATTTATCTCAACTTGTCCTTCGAGGCCTTATCCGGTAAAGCAGAAGGTCACGGTAAAAGTTATCTTTTTTTGTATGTAAGATACTGTAGTATTTCTAACAAGGAAAATATGGTCCAGACCTGAGTTTGATCCCCAGAAGGTTGACTTGTACCGTTGAGTTTTCGACCAAAAGTTATATACGATTAACTTGATCGATTTGAAATGAAGACGACGCCGGGCTCACAACATATCACGTTGTCCCAAAATAAACTCCGGTGAAATGAGGGTCGATATGAAAAAAATGTCTAGACTTTTGGGCATTTCCGTAGTAGAAATGCGTCCATAAAAAGTGAAAAACTAATAAAAATGCTCCATAACAATGTTGATGGCTTTTTCGAATTGATGTTTATATAACTATAAAGTTATGTACATATTATATACATAAATGTAGATACTTACGGGTATTTATCTCTTACATCGCTCCGATCTCAAAGCAAGAAGCTAAACCACATGTGTTATGGAATCAGACATAGTGAAGTTACTACAGACACCCAAACTCTAGGCAATATAGTAAATGTAGTTTTATAAATTGACCTAGCCGACAATCACACCTCGCCGGTCGTCTTATTATGACCAAAGTGGTATTGCGATTGCCTACCGCCTGCCATGTGTGGCGATTGTGGCAAACCCTCCCTCAAAGGGACAGGTCTATATCCTGTAGTGGTCATTTAGTAATAGTAGGAGAATTTTAATATAGTTTAGTGTCATTCAGACATACTATTCACAGTGTAGGACGATCCTTCAGATGATGGAGTGACGACCTGGTATATATTGCGTGGAGTCGATTGATGCAGGTGCCTAAGAACCTTGCTTTGAGGCGACTTCTAGGGAAGGCCTATGTTTAGCAGTGGGCTCTTGATATGCTATAAAGAAGAAGAGGAAGATCCATAGTTCCTTAAAGTGAAAATTATAGTTATTTTTAAACATTATTCATCGTTTTTAAGCTTGTTTCCCTCATCAACTTTGCAAGAGCTAAATCCGCTTATTTATCTGTTCCAACAAAACATTTTACGATGAAAATACATATAAAAATATAATTGATAAAGGTGGTTCTTCACAAAAACATTTGATCGTTAAGTTGGTCCCTTTGCGATGGAACAAACAAAAAAAATTTGTGCTTATGATATTTCTTGACGAATTGTCTTTGAATATATTATTTCATTACCCAAACATAAAATGCACCGAAGCCGAGAAATTTAAATTAAAAGCTCACCGATAGATTTCGCTATGATAAATTTGTCATAAGGTTGATTTCTTGCAACCCTAAAATAATGTAATCCTAATAGATCATTAGTGTGTCCGTCTGTTACTGTAACCGTTACTGTTAATTTTTTCCCGAATGTATTAAGCCCGTTGAATTGAAATTGCAACGCAATGATGTGACATATAAAATGAAAGAGTTTGCTATGAGGATGATGATATGGTTCTTCAGAGTTACGCAAGAAAATCAAAAACATAGACGAAACATAAGCCCGCAGCCCTTTACCTCGATGTTACAATCACTATCAACTAGACTGTCAGATCATTATAAATAAATAAAAAATAGGTCTGGTTATGACGCAAATTAAAAAAAAGATATGCATGAAACTTTTACAACGCCGTTAAGATAACGTTGCTTGAGTAGAATTCTCATGCAGCTTTTTACTGCCAGCTTTATCAACGTTATTTGAACATATTCGTATAACTGCGAGGCTTCCAAATTCGTGTTGTCACTGCGAAATGAGTTTATAAATGGAAATAAATTTAAATTTCTAAAACTATCTTAAGTGTGACATAATAACATAAATTTTTCATTTTCACTCATTATCCATTTCGTTTCATTAAGTCGAGGTCTAGACAATGAAATAATTTCGAACCACATTTCTACAATTTTAAGCTTATTTAGGACAACGTGATTAGACGGTGAGACTGTCGTCATTTCAATGTCCAAAGTAATGATACATTTACATAGACTTATATTTATTTAGTAGTCAAATAACTCTGCTATTATTATTAAATATAATTATAATAACTATACTCCATAGAGTAAAGTAGTAACTCATTCATAGGGTGTATATATATATATATATATATATATATATATATATATATATATATATATATATATATATATATATATATATATATATATATATATATATATATATATATATATATATATATATATATATATATATATACTTTTACATGAAAGGTCATTTCCTTATAGTCAAAGAGGTTCAATAATTTTTAAAACGAATAAACATAAACTACCATTAATTTTAGCTGGAGATTTTAAAGTAAATTTGCAAGAGCTGAATCAATACCATTAATGACATTTCTTCAAAAAGAATTTCAATTGCAAATCAACAACAATCCAAAAGAATCTACTACCAAATATGGAACAACTATAGATGCTGTATTTGTGAGATATATAACTATTACTGAAGTAACAGAGAGAGAGAGAAGATATTTAAATTGTGGCCACTTGATATTAATATCGAATTTTTATATCAAATGTAAATAAATGTTTATTAAATAAAGTTACCATTTTCTGTAAGAAATTCGTAATACTTCATTTTTTCATTAGGCTATATATAATTTCTGTAATAATATTATCCTTTTATGCATATTACTTGTACACACACGATGTTTCACATCTGCCAGGCGTCTCATGACGGCTCTCATTTTTTTTTACATTCTTATACCACTACACGACAATCTTTAACTCTACAATAATATGTCCACACTCCCCCATGACTTTAGTATATTAAATACTATGAGTAATTCAGAAAATCAGCACAAATTCCTGTTGAAAAAGCCACTTTAATATAGAGGCTACATTGTACACCAGCGATTTATTTCCAGCCAGCTGTAAAGTGAGCATAAAACCGTCAAGTCTGCACTTTACTTATTAAAACACTGACCTATATACCAAGTAGGTTTTAAATTTAAAAATAATGAATATACTAGCCTTTTTCAGGCGCAGACCGAGAGCGAAAGAGATGGATACATTAAGCTACATTCTCTTATTTAAAACTGTCATGAAAATTAAATCATGAAAGAAAAATAGATAGGAACAACATGACATACTTTGCTCCGGTCACAAAATAAGTAACTAAACCACTTGTGTTATAGCCGACTAACCTCTACTCAACAATAGGTCTTTCTACGGGCTCGCAATAAAATATCGCGTATGATCTCATCTCATGGGAGACTAATTATAAATGTTTAGAATAAATTTTCAGTATAATGCGATACGTTTTCCACTTTCTATTAATTTATTAATCAACTGTCCAACTTCATAGGATATCAATCATTCAACGCATGTTAATCTACCGACCGCTATACAAATGTTGCGTCTTTGCACGGAGCGAGAAGTTTCTTGACGAATTCTAATATTATATTCGTGAACTCGTCGTTGAATAGTTTGAGTTTCAATAGATTGTGGTGAAAAATTCAGCCCTCAATAGCGAAATGTTATACAATGTGGTACACAGATTAACATAGCACAGAAATATTCTAAATTATTATTTTATTTGTAGGACAGAAAACCAAAACATTACTTGTTATTAGTTTTGTTTACAATTTGTTACCGAAAAAACTACTGTAGTACCATCACCTAAATTTCATAATTTACTGCTTTACATATTTTGTGAGTATGGTGAGTTGACAAGCTGATACATATATTAATTATTATTTCATCACTGTTCCATTTTTATGAAATGTGTGTGAGTGGCTGCATACACACACACAAATCTGGTTCATATTATTCATATTATTCTGGTTAATGTTATTCATATAGTATTATGGTATAGTTTTTCATGAAGAATTTAAATAGTATAAAGAAATTTGGTAGTATCGGCTTAAGAATATGCCACCCCCTTTCTTCTCGTAGATATCGTTAGAGGCGCTAAGAGAAGAGCCTAGACAATATCAATTGTTACTGATGATGGGATAAACTGAAACCATCTTAAAAAAATGTGAGACCAAAATAAGTCGACCGATGACTGCGGGATTACTGCGATCGCCAATCAGCTTGCCGAGCGTGGTGATTATCGCAAACCCGGAGAGACCTATACCCAGCGGTGGACCTGAACAGGCCGTTATGTACGTATGTATCGTGTTTCTTTGTTTAAGTTATTTTTAGTTTTATAACAATTTTGAGTTGTCGTTATAAGTCGTCATTTTCACTTGCCTGTTATTTAGAAATGAGCAGAGTTATAGGCATTTCTCGCGCAAACCTCACACAACATAGGGTAGCATCGAAATTTAGCTTTGAAATTTTTAATGTGGTGTGAGTGGTTTACGACAATAGTCGATTGACGGGCAATAATCAAACCTGCGACGTCATGTTTAGCAGTCCATCTGTTATATTTTTTACACATTATACGACCTCCGTGGACGTGGGGCGTATATAACGGTTTTAAAATGTTGCCATTTCTCATTCCCGGTTGGGACAATGAAGAAAAACCACCTTCCTTCATATTCTCGGAAGTAAGTGTTTGTGGTGCTTTCGTTGTTTCCGATTCCATAATATAAGAGCCTTAGTTTCAGATAGGATCAGAGCAATGTATGTGTTGTTGTCCTTATTTATGTATATATTTATTATTAATATAATAAATATGTAGATTTGATCATAGTTTATACCCCGAAGTTCCAACGGAAATAGGAAATTTTAAAATACAGCATGGATTGTCACGGTAACCATATTAATTTTCTTATAAATATTATAGATATATAGATGCGGGGTGGTAACGGTGTAAGAATTGCCACACCCTTTCTTCCCGTGGGTGTCGTAAAAGGCGGCTAAGGTAAACAGCCTTAAACATCGCTATGGTAACCGATAGATGGCGGCATAACCATCTTTAAAAATATCGGACCTAAATATTCAGACCGAACACGGGCGATCGCCCGGTCGGAATATTTTGGTCCCTAATCTTAAAATTAATTTAATAAATGTAACAGTTTTATTTCTAATCTTCCGAATTACATAAAGCTGATTATAGTAATCAGATTTTATGTAAATTCGGTTATAAACTGGGTACCGCGGTTCGTAAATGAGTTACAAAATTAGATTATATATTTCGGTGCGATGCCATTTTGTAATTATATTAACACAAACAAATTAAATTGTATGTGAAAAATATTTTTGAACCTTGTTATAAGAAAGTCGCGATAGCCGAGTGGTTGGGTGCTCGGAATTGTAAGCTCATAAGCTCGTTCTAATGGGTTTATTCAAAACTCATGTACAATTTATGAAGTTATCGGTTCACCACCACGTTGTCCCGAAAAAATCTTCGGTGAAGGGTAGGTTGATAGGACTTAATTGTCTTGACCTCTGTGTACTTGGAATGGCTAGAATTTTTTTATTAATAAGATTAGATTTACACAGTATTTCCTGGCAAGAGACTATTGCTGAACACAGGCCAAGTACCACGAGGACAATTCACAATAAGAAATAAACAAAGATTTATTGCATACAATATGCCACGATTATAATAATTAAAACCAAGAAAATCAAACGACCCCATAGCCGAGTTTGTAGTGACTCTACTTTTAAGTTAAGGATTGTGGGTTCGAACCCCGCTAAGGGCAAATTTATGTGATAGATATTAATGTTTTTACTCGTGTCATGGATGTTTATATGTAAATGTGTTTAACAAGATAAATATTATTTGATATCATTAATTATGTCTCCTTTTAGTGTTTATTTATTGATGAAGGTAAGGTGAAAAAACGAGCTGACAGTCCACCTGATCGTCAGTGACTAACGTAACCCATAATTCCTGGAAACCATTTCTCAAAGAAGGGTTTTTAATGCTACTTCGTCCGCGAAGACCACCATACACAAGAACGTAATATCAATATGTAATTTTTATTGATTTTGATGTCATTGAGTTTAAAGATATGCTGAATTTTTTTTATTAAATTAAAAAGAAAATTCATCTTATGCGTGTAGAACTCGGTGGCTCTAAGGTAGAACGTTGTTACAGTACGGCAAATGTCGCGGGTCCCAATTTTGCCCATGTCAGTTGAACTTAAAAAATCTCTTTAGTTTATCAATATATTAACCACACGTTCGTTTTTTAATTTCTTTTTTCTATTTAAATATCATGTAAATAAATAATTAAAGATTGAGGTGTACAAATATTATGTGGAGGGTGTGATTTCTCTGTTAAACATTCTGTAGGTTGCACGTGTGGTCTTTTCTGATTACAAGTTCAAGCCTCCGTTTACTGAATCTCTTTGATCTGCATAGTGCTAACCTTAGAGGATAATTGATACGCATAAGCAATATAACAGCATGTTTAATTTGAAACCGCTTAAGGTTGAAGTATTTTAATGTACATACATACTTAAGGGCCTGTGCACTATTGGATTAAGGCCTCCCTTGTGGAAGATTTCGCCATAATCGCCACGCTTGGCAAGGATTGAATTGACGATCGCAGTATCAAACAACTACACCTTATCAGCTGCTGCCTATTACCGTCATGCTTATTTTAGTCTGTAATTTTCGAGGTGGGTATCCCGCCAAAGGTCGGAAGCCATTGAAATTATCAAGGCATATCTCTTAGTGGTCTCTTACGATATCCACGGGAAAAAAGGAGTTGGCATATTATTAAGCCGGCACCACTGCGCCAATAAAGTTTGGTATACTACTACTCCACTACCTTCGAGTCGTGTGGAATTCTACAGTAGGTAACAGTTAACCGAAACTTACACTTACTCAACTAAAAAACTTTTTACTCGCCATAATCTTATGTACTAAGTTTCCTGTTTCCGTCTTAGTGACCAAACCAACGCTTGAAATGATAGGCAACTCTCGAAAAAACTAATTAATGAATGTGTATATGTGTATAAGTCTCGATAGCCGAGTGGTTTGGTGGTCGCAATTTCGAGTGAAGAATCCCTATATTGGGAATTGTGTGAAGATATTTATATATTTATATTTCCTTTTGATCCACAGTTTATCTGAACTTATATAGGAAAATCTGTCAGGTGGTGAGCCTGTCGCTGTTACTGTTGGACACTTCAGAACGACGCGATACATGCGTTTCGAAAAAACTCATGGGTACAAGAGATTGGTACTCTTAGGGATCGAACATGTGTCTCCTGATTCGATTTCCTTTAACCAACCACTCAGCCATAATAAATATGATAATAAATGACTATAATTGATGTAAAATATCTACGAAGCGAAACATAACAGTTGGCAGACTTTTCACTTTAATCTTTATAGAAATAAATGAACAGAAAATTGTAAATAAACGATCGAATGATAATTCTATATTGCCAGCACAGAAAATATTAAAATGGCTACTTTGTTCGTCGCTTATTGCTTTTGATGAAAAAAATTATTTTATAAATTCTACTCGACAATGTATTATCTTTTCTAATGCGTACGTGTGTTTTTTTATAATAAATTGTTATTTTCTGACATAATTCTTTTCATTCCTTCACGCAATCTCCCATACTAAAGTAGAGTAGAGTAGAGTCAAGACAATGAAATCCCTTCGAACTACTTTTGCCCGAAATTTATCTGAGATGTGACATGTGGTGAGCCTATCGCCGTCTTGTTTCCAAGCGAAGGGTTTCAAATACCTACATAAATAAATACATTACATAAATGAATACACTGATATAGATAAATATACTTACATAGATAAATATTCACATATACATATACAAATAGACATGACTCGAGTAGACTAAAGTTGATAAATATGAGATAGAAAAAACTCATTTCTACTTACTGTACGCTACGGACTTATCTACGGTCAGGATCAACTAAATTGAGATCACCTTGAACCTTTTAAAGTGCCTTTTTATTTTGTGCAGCGTTACCATGGTCGACCGAATGCGAAACGAAGAGATTCGCAATATGGCAGGTTTGAAAATTGATAAGGGCGTGCTTCGAGGGTTTGGGCCCGTTGAGCGAATTAATGAAGACCGAATGGGGAAGAAAATATATAGCGCGAAAGTTAATATTAAAAGGAGTTAAGGTAGGCCGAGACTAACTTTCGAAGACCATGTGAGCAAATTGCACGAAGAGGGGACGAACAAGAGTACAACGTGCACGTATGAAGAAAATGATGAATCTGAAAGAAGCGAAAGTGGTATGAAGGATCGTTGGCGATCTGTTCTCTCTGGATATCCCGTGAGGGATATATATTGTGCATGAAGATAAATATTAGTTTCTAATTTTGTTTGTTCAAATTATAAAAAGTTACATAAATACAGCTTTTACTAAATTTTTTCGGGCCTGAGTGTTTGTAGTATCTTCTTTATTTCTTATACCATATCACAAGTACTTTAGCTACTTTCTTCAGAATAATGTATATGATCTTTTCCTCAAAGTCTGTGTATGTATGTATCTAAGTATGTCTTTATTTTTTGTTACTAGCTTCTGCCCGCGACTTAGTTCACGAGTAATTAGATTCCTTGTGCGACAAAGCTGACTTTAAAATATACCTACGTTTTTTTCTTTTCATTTACCGAGTACCTAGTGAAATTTAGGAAATTTCTACAAAATTCATTACAGATAATGCAGACCAGGATAATACAGATAGAGATAATAGTGGCAGATTTTGTTGTTGCATGTATAGGCTGGTTAGACCGGGGCTGAACCACGAACTTGCGTAATTCAACCTTGAATAAAGTAGAGGCCTGCGTTTTATCTGGTGAGTAAGATAGCTTTAAACCCACATCTCTTTCACCCGACTCTCTTTTTTTCCTTTCCCTTACCAAGTACCTATTTTAAATCCTGTCTCTATCGCCGAGTGGTGATTGGAATTCGACTCATACTCGAGTACGGATTCAAAATGGCAAGCCGATGGGATTTTTCAAAAACTTATGTACGATTTATATCGTAGACTTGGACGTAAAGACGGCGACGGGCTAACCACTTGTCACGCCGTCCCGAAAATATCTCGGTGGAAGGAGGGTCGAAGGGACTTATTCGTCTAGACTAGACCTCTGTTTACCCCTGTGTTGGGAATTGCGTGAAAATATTTATTTATAAATAAATAAATATTTTCACGCAATTACTTGGAGGGGAGTACAAATTGGCCTCTGACAGTACTTCATGCCGGCCCACCGCTTGCAAATTATGTATTCTATCTGATTGGCTACATCCCCTGGCTTTGTGAAGAGATGTTGCATCCCTTTGCATTTATTACAAGATTTACTCTGGAGAGTGCTCTGAGGAGAGGTCTTTTGACTCGACTACCCAACCACTATATAATGACTTTTTAAGTGAAGTTTTTCATGTGACTGCGAAACTGAACGTTGCACGAAATATCGACACCAAGGATTCCTATGATGGCTGAGGCAACAAGGGAACAGCTCTCAAAATGAGGTGACACGATGGGTTTATTTTTTCTTTTTAATTTTCTAGACCTCTGTCTACTCCACTATTGGGACAGGCTCAAGCCACATTTTTTATATCTGTTCATGAGTACTGATACTGATTACCTAGATTATGTCTTTCAATTACCATTTTCACGTTGTCGCGAAAATATCTTCGGTGGAAGGTGCGTCAAAGGGACTTAATTGTCTAGACTTGACCTCTGTCTACCCCTGTATTGGGAATTGCGTGAAAATATTTATTTATAAATAAATAAATATTTTCACGCAATTACTTGGAGGGGAGTACAAATTGGCCTCTGACAGTACTTCATGCCGGCCCACCGCTTGCAAATTATGTATTCTATCTGATTGGCTACATCCCCTGGCTTTGTGAAGAGATGTTGCATCCCTTTGCATTTATTACAAGATTTACTCTGGAGAGTGCTCTGAGGAGAGGTCTTTTGACTCGACTACCCAACCACTATATAATGACTTTTTAAGTGAAGTTTTTCATGTGACTGCGAAACTGAACGTTGCACGAAATATCGACACCAAGGATTCCTATGATGGCTGAGGCAACAAGGGAACAGCTCTCAAAATGAGGTGACACGATGGGTTTATTTTTTCTTTTTAATTTTCTAGACCTCTGTCTACTCCACTATTGGGACAGGCTCACGCCACATGTTTTATATCTGTTCATGAGTACTGATACTGATTACCTAGATTATGTCTTTCAATTACCATTTTCACGTTGTCGCGAAAATATCTTCGGTGGAAGGTGCGTCAAAGGGACTTAATTGTCTAGACTTGACCTCTGTCTACCCCTGTATTGGGAATTGCGTGAAGATATTTTTATTTTTTTTTAATTACCATTTACTTAATTCTTTTCTTTTTATTATTACCCACCTGTATCCTCAATAAGCAGGTTTTCGCTAACAAAATAAACAGAAAACGAATTGAGTCCTCCCTATTTCATGTTTTACGCAAACTCCGCAGATGAAATCATAACAGGAGTTTGTCCCGGCAGCCGGTACTTCCGACGGTTCAGCTATCTCGGGCACTTTCGCGAAACTTACTTCAGAAATGATATCCGAAGTCACTTTTTTTGTCGACGCTACAGGATTATTGAAGTTATATTTGAAACGATAACATGTACATGTAGTTTGTGCTTGCGATTGTTAGCGAATTTCGTTTTAAATTTACTTCTTAAATAAGAAGTTGTAAAAATCATAATACCAGAGTGGTTGAGTGACCACAATTCAAGTCAAGAGACCCCAGGATATAGACTCGGTTTTCTCAAAACATATGTACGATATAAATTGATAGCTTGGACGCAAAGATGGCTATAAGCTCACAGCGATGCACCTTGCCCCAAATGAGCTTCGATGAAAGGTGGGTCGAAAGTACTTTATAGTCTAGACCTCTACTCCAATATGTCTGAAAGTATATATTCCTTCAGTTACATTTACCACTACTATTATTTAATTCCTTCAGCTACTATCTACGAAGATTACTGATATTTCCCGATGTAATGGCGTAATAATATTGCCACTCTCTTTCTTCCCGAAGGTATCGTAAGAGGTGACCAAGAGAAACGGCCTAGAATATCGTTATGGAAACATATAGATAACGGTATAACCATCTCTAAAAATATCAGATGTAATTCGATCTCCAATCCGCTTGCCATGTGTGGCGATTATGGCAAATTCTCCCTATGGGAGATAAATTACTTACGTTAATAAGATACCTACGTTATGGAGATTCCTATATTAACGCATCATTTGCACAAAGGTTCTTATGCATGTATGTATGTAATGGGAATATGCGTTATTTTTACTACTTTAAACGTTAAGTACATTTGCGATATTTCTAAAATAACCTTCAAACAACGGCTCAGATTCATTGAAGGGAAACTAACACCCAACGTTGAGACAATAATCTGTTATCATTCCATTCGCGGAGTTTACACAGAGCTCTGAAATTCGACAGTATAAATTATTTCGATGTCTGTTAAACAATAATTGTTTGGAGTTCTCTCGCAGTATTTAATTTGGTTGAATAATCCAATAAGTTTTCAAAAGCAAAGCTTTGTTAAGCCGATACTACGCTGCTGTGTGAATTATATTTATGTGTTTAATAGTTAAACCCGACCGTGCTACACTGTTACCAATTTGTTATCAAAGATGAGATAATCACTACATTAATCATTATCATCACGTACATAAGTTTTTGAATAACCCATTGGTACGAGCCTGTCACCTTGGAATCGAACTCGGGTCTCATGACTCGAAATTCCGACCTCCCAACCACTCGGCTATCGTGACTTCTAAGTTTTTTTTGTTTACGGGTTCAACAAGTAATTTATAATTAAATAAAAAATAAATCATCGATAGAGTTATATGATTTTTTTACAGTAATTTTATTTTATTACGGGAAATTGGAGGTGGCTATAGACGCCGACAGCACAAGGCTATTTCCTATTACTTCACCAAGCATTTGATTTGCCTTTCGAAAGAGGTCAATTAAAATTTTAATTACCCTTTTCGAAAATAACTAACACCTTTAGAGAGTTCGAGTGTTAGAAATTTCACATTTATGTCAAGTGTACCGACGTACCTGTCACTCTTAACTGAAGTGACCCTTCAGGACTACGTGGATGGAGTGCTACGTACACACGCATCGTACTTCGCGAAGGATTTGTATCAAGATACATTCCACATGTAGCAACTAATGCCAGTATGAGGAGCGTCTTCTAGTTTTGTTTATTTGTTATTAAAATATTAAGTCACGATAGCCGAGTTGTTGGGTGGTCGGAATTTCGAGTCGAGAGACCCGAGTTCGATCCCCAGGTGGCAGTACCAATGAGTTTTTCAAAAACTTATGTACGAATTTCATCGTTGGCTTGGACATAATGACGGCGACAGCCTCACCACCTGTCACGTTGTCCCGAAAATATCTTCGGTGGAAGGTGGGTCAAAGGGACTTAATTGTCTAGACTTGACCTCTGTCCACCATTGTATTGGGAATTGCGTGAAGATATTTTTTTTTAAATATTGTTATAAATATTAAGTCCGTATCCTCTTTTTTGGGTCAATATTTTTTAATAACATAGTATTAAGGTATTTTTCTAGCAATAACTCGAGAGCTGTCACCTTAGTCATTTCATTGTTTGTTTGGTCATCCTACTTCTGACTTTATTGACCAGCGTGCAGCTGACGGGACTATTTGTCTCCTAACAAAATCAAAAGATTAAAATTTTAAAGATTTAAAACTAAGATGCCTCTTATCCTCTTATTATACTGATTTATATACACTATTACGCATTTTATCGACGTGTGGAATATACCAACTCTCCTCCCATGGGTGTTATAAGACGCGACTATTGCGATTTGTCGGGTACTGCAATCGCCAATCCGCTTGCCAAGAGTGGCGATTATGGCTAACCCTCCATGTATACACTTCAATTATTATCTGTTATTTGTCATTTAAAAATAAGTGATTAAAAAAGCGAGAATCAAATGTTTATTTAAGTGCAGAAGTTATATAAATACTATGTTGTGCATTTCAACGTCTGAGTGGAAATAAATCGACCACAAACATTGTGGCCACTTTGCTGGAGCGCTTCACTCTCAACCTAGATTTACTAACAAAGCTTAGGGCTGTCAATTTCGAAATTATTAAATGTTATTTAAAGTGTAGCTCATTAATCTCCATAAGCTTATTTTTGATATAACGAACTGACATCCCAGTTGGTTGCGACTCTGCCTTCGGTGCGGAGGGTTGAGGGTTCGAATTCCGCAAATTTAAATATTTTTGTGAAGAATATTAATGTTTGTACTCGAGATACGGATGTTTAAATGTATATATTTATTTACATATATGTAATGTAAATAAGAATATTGTACTATTAAGCTGGATATTAAGATCGAAAGAGAGAAGAGACGTTGTCCCAAATAGGCTTCGGTGAGAAGTCGAAAAGGGTCGTATGCGCTTCGTTGTCCAGACCTCTGCTTTACCCAGTAATCGAAAAGCGCCTGAAAATATAAATCTGAAAATATAAATATATATCTTGGATCTTTTCGTCTTTGAGAAGGCGGGTGGTGCTCTTCTTCTTTTTAGACCAGGTAACATATACCAGTTATTATTTTGCTGGCGAAGGGTCACAAAGTAGTAACTCCTGAGTCTATCAACTATGTGAATCACTTTGGTTTGCTAATTGAAATTTGATAGAATTTAAATTATTTTTATCACAGAATGAAAACCCTGCGCGACTAATGGAGTATTCAAGTTGTGCATTTTTGTGCAGCATGCCATGCACTTTACTTTATATGCGAGTCCGTACTAAAGCAAGCGTGCTGTAATAAACTTGTGGAGTTTTTAACATATATTTAATTGATACTATACTCGTATAGAGCTTATTGTAGCATGAGCTTTAGAATGAACCACAATAACCATTCGGCTCTCCGCTTTCTTTCCGCGGCTGTCGTTAAACGAACTAAAGATGCCGAGACAACCATCTCGAAGAATAATAAATAAATTTATACATAGGGACAACAACACATACTTTGCTGTGATCCTAATGTGTCAACGTACGTGAAAGAGCGGCGTACTCAATGATTTTAAAGTTGTCACCAGCTCTGATGTCCTGGGTTCGATTCCTGGACGTGGCAATTTAGAAAACCACTTTCTATTTTGTCTGCGATCAGGATGTTAGTGGAACCTTCGTTGTTTCCGATTCCATAACACGCGTGCTATAGCTAGTTACTTTGGGATAAGAGCATTGTATGTGATGATGTCCTTATTTATCTATGCATGTATTTTTTAATTATAAAATTGGTCTACTGAAATGGTTTGGTATCCTGAACTGCAGTAAGATTTTCACCCTAAGCCCATGTTAAATTATAACTGCGACGTTTGACAACTTTGAAGACGACACGATATCCTAGTTAATAGGGACTCTGCCATCAATGTTGGGAGGTTGGGAGGAGGGACTTAACTGCCTAGACCTATGTCTACCCGAGCATTTTGAAAAATGCGGAAAGTTCTTTTGTGAATCGTAAATTCGAACATTGTTAAATTAGTTACAGAATTAAGTGCAAAACTTGTCAGTGTCATTTTATGTTTTAGTTAGTACTCTACTATTACGATCGCGGACTTTAGATGCTATTTTGTTTTTAGTAGTAAAACTTCTTTATTGTATCTGTATTATCTGTAACTGTAATGAACTTTGCGGAAATTTTCTAAAATTAACTAGGTACTGGGTAAATAAGAAGAAAGTAACGTAACAGTTTAAGTATAAAATTCAGCTTGATTTCACAAAGAAAAGTATGCACTAGAATCTATTTACTCGCGTATTGAGTCGCGGGCAGAAGCTGGTAATAAAACAATACAGGCATACTTAAATACATAGAATGGTAGGCGTAGGGAAAATATCACATGCATTGCTCTGAGTCTATAGAAAGTAGCTAAAGCACTTATGTTTTGGTATCAGGAAGAATAAACAAAGAAGGTACCACAAACACATTAAATTTTGTTTAATAAGTTTGTTCAAATTAAAAAAAGTGGAACTAGAAAAAGTGGGCGTATTGCTTACAAAGCTACAACATGATCTCAATTCAATTGATCCAGCCCGGAGATAAGTCCGTAGCGTACATAAAGTAGAAATGTGTTTTTTTCTATTTCAATTTTATCTACTCTAGTCTGCTCGAGTCATGGATGTTTATTTGTATACGTATATATGAATATTAATGTATGTGAATATATGTGTAAATGTAGTGTATTGTACTTTTCACTCGGACACTATATGAATATTTATCTATGTAAATATATGACGAAAGGCTCACCACATGTCACATCCCAGATAAGCTTCGGTGAAAAGTGTGTCGAAAAATTTCATTGTCTAGACCTCCGTCTACCCAGTTCTGGGAAATCGCGTGAGGATATAAAAAGATTAATCTCCGAAAATAACAATTTATTACAAAAAAAACAGACGCGATAGAAGATACGTCATCGCGTAGAATTTATGAAAGAAATTTTTCTATAAGAAGCAATATGCGACGCACAAAGTAGACATTTTAATATTTTCTGTGCTGGCAATATAGAATTATAATTCGGTCCTTAATTTACAATTTGCTCTACATTTAATTCTATAAAGATTAAAGTGAAAAGCCAGCCAAGTATTATGTTTCGCTTCGTAGACATTTCATATCAATTATATTTAGAAGTTAGACAATAATGCCTATCGTATATATTTGTTAAAATATTTTATAACAACTCCACAATAGCTGAGTGATTGGGTAACGGAATTCGAATCAAGCAATATGCGTTCGATCCCTAAGAGTACCAATCTCTTGTACCAATGAGTTTTTTCGAAACGTATGGATCACGTTGTTCTGAAGTGTCCTAAATAAGTTCAGTTGAACTCTGGATCGAAAGGAATAACAAATCAAATCATTCATCGATATAAGTACCTTACGTTGTATCCATCGATTTTTTATTTCTAAGCTACCACCGCTTCATAAGGAAGGAAGAGATCATGTAGGAAAAGTGGTTTTCCCCTTTAACCCGTCCGGGAATCGAATCTGCGACCTCACTGCTGGCGAAACCATGAAAACTGGTGTGTACGCCTCTCGTACATGGAGGTAAATATATCTTTTTATGTTTTATAATAATAATATAGTAATAAATAAAAACATAATCGTATGTAAACTTCTTTTATTGAAACGGCGTATTTACGTAACTATCGTTACATCGATTTGTTCACTTTACATACGAGTAAATATTACTTTTAAACAAATATCCATACGACTTTAAAAAAAGTCACGAGTGGTTGGGTGGTCGGAATTTCGAGTCAAGAGACCCGAGTTCGATCCCCAGGTGGCGGTACCAATGAGTTTTTCAATAACTTATGTATGAATGACGTCGTAGGCTTGGACATAAAGACGGTGACGGGCTCACCTCCTGTCACGTTGTCCCAAAAATATCTTCGGTGGAAGGAGGGTTAAAGGGACTTAATTGTTTACACTAGACAATTAAGTCCCTCAGACCTCTGTGAAGATATTTATATTTATTTATTGATTTATTTTTTATACTACTTTAGCACCCATAAAATTGTCTATTTTTTTCATTACATTGTTCAAAAAAAGTACTAAATCAACCAGCCCGTAAATAATTCCATAAAGTCTGATAAATAGAAATTAATTGTGTTTATATTTCATATTTTTCTACTCTAGTATACTTGTGACATGGATCTATAAAAGTGCTATATATAAGTACGTTGTAGCGTTCGCTTTAACACGATCAAGGCGATAAGCTCAACACTTGTCACGTTTCACACTTTTTACACTAACAACTTTACTTGTCACGTTGATATACATTATCTGTACGGAAATTGCGATCGACCGAAGATAAAATCGATACTAACATAAGAACAAAACCCTCTTTCATTCTATTACCCTAATATTTCATCTTGTAAACTCTAATAGTGGTTGTAAATCACTTGTTGTGGGTTTAGAGTCAACGAATAACTAATAATAATCATGTCCATTTATAACCAGTTAATTATTCATAGAACAGGTGAATGAAATTGTATACTTGGGGAGGGGATGGAAGATGTGATTAAGATATGGACAGGCGTGTCGCTGCCGGGAACAAAGTCAATGGTGCCCTGACTGCGTTAATCAAAAGGCAAGGCGTTGTGAAAAGTGCACGCCTTGCAATACATAACGCAGTGTTGGTACCGACTTTTTTATATGGCAGCGAAACCTGGGTATGCCAGAGGAAGCATAAAAGCAGGTTGAATGCAGTGGAGATGCGATCTCTTCGTAAAATGTGCGGCCTTACCATGGCCGACCGGAAGCGAAACGAAGAGATTCGCAATATTTCAGGTTTGAAAGATGACCTTGTCTCAAAAATGGATAAGGGCGTGCTTCGATGGTTTGGGCACGTTAAGCGAATGAGTGAAGACCGAATGGTGAAGAAAATATATAGCGCGAAATTAATATTAAAAGGTGTCGAGGTAGACCGAGACTAACTTTCGAAGACCATGTGAGCAAATTGCTCAAAGGGGGGAGGGTCAAGAGTACTCGGATTCCCAGAGGTGCATGTATGAAGAAGATGATGAATCTGAAAGAAGCGAAAGAAGTATGTAGTGACACTTGGCGATCTGTTCTCTCTGGCTACTTCTCTGGCTTTTGTGGCTTGATACAGTTGTATTCCTCTATATATCTTAGTCAGCCTAGATCAATGTACACATATTTATATATACATACAACAACAATCAAAAAGCTTTCACTTTTATGTTACACTATTACGTTTACGTTTAATATTATTTTATTACGTTTTATTAATTATTACGTTTAACAGTGGTAGAGCCAGCGCGCGTCAGCTTTTATTGCTTCCCCGGCCGGCTCGACCGGGGAAGTACCACGACCTCTCAGAATACCGGCGTGAAGTAGAAGTCTACCAAACTTCAGCGTTTAGTCTGGTGAGTGCAGGTAACCGGAGGCCCACACACCTCCTCCCTCCCCCAGAATTGGAGAGGAGGGGGGGGGTCCGGGCACTTTAAGGCCGGCAATGCCTCTGCTATGCCTCTGGCGGGTGTTCATGGGCGGCGCTAATAACTTACCATCACGTGAGCCACCTGCTCATTTGCCTCCCTTTTCTATAAAAAAAAACAATATTATTACTTAATTGTCTAGATTAAACCTCGGTCTACCCCTGTATTGGGAATTGCGTGAAGACAATATTATTAATATTAGTGACCCTGTGGTAACGGTATAAGAATATTGTCACTCCATTTATTCCCGTGGGTGTCGTAATAGGCGACTAAGGAATACAGTCTTGTACATCGTTATGGTAACCGATGGATGATGGTATAACTATCGCTAAAAATATCAGACAAAAATAATCAAACCGAAGACTAGCAGCGGCGTCTAAGGTGCGAGGTGTCTGATACTGCGATCGTCAATCCGATTGCCAAGAATGTTGATTACGGCAAATCCTCACTATGGGAGAGGCCTATGTCCTGCAGTGGACCTTAACAGGTCGTTATGTATGTATGAATTATTACGATTAGAATATACGTCCCCTTTCTTCATTTGGTTGTCGTGAGAGGTGGCTAAGAGAAAAGCCTTGATGAGTGGTGGCGAGATAACTATCTCGAAAATACTAGAAATTCAGCAAATCCGTGGCGTATTGCAAAGTCTATGATGCAAGTTGTCTAGTATTTCGAAATGCGTACCGAGCCGCTTGCCAATCTTGGCGATTATGGCAATCCCCTAAATGGTAGAAGCTTATGCACTACGGTGGATTTGTACCGGCTGTTATGATGATCATAATGGCGACTAGATATAAAACTTTGTGTCATAATTTGTTATTAAAAGAAATGCAGTCATATCTATTTTGACACAAGTCATATAGCAACATTGTTTCTAGTTGTCAATTCAAGTTTAATCAGGCTTAACTTATCCAGGAGGCTCTCGTATGATTCACTTATTATACAGTTTATAAAATACGAAACGCAAAAACAGTGTTTGTACCATCTCTTAGACATAGAAGTGTGACAATAAATATAAACAAGTAAGAATTTTTTTAATTAATTTCAATTCCTTTATGTCTTTTATTTCCTTTTACATAAAAGCAAGCAAGTGTAACTAAACGATATGAGTTCAATTTGAAGCAAAAGCGCTTTAAAAACTCCAAACAATTTAGAGACTGTATAGTCTACTTGTACTTATAATTATCTCCGTAGATGCTCTGGCTACTAATTTTGCAGGTACGTGAGCGAGCAGTGGGACAGAAATAGACTCCCGTGATCAATATCTTATACTGGTATCAAAGGATTTGCTTTTTAAATATAACCAGTGAACATATAGAGTACAGTTGGCTTGAATAATAAGATGGCAATAAGCTCACCGTTGCGTTGGCCCAAATAAGCCTCGAAAAAATGGTATGAAAGGACGTGATTGCCTAGGCCTCTGCCTACCTCAGTATGGGACATTACATTATATTAATATTATGTAATTACGTTAACTAAATATGAGCGAAATGACTGCCATCAACATTGTGGTTGGATGATCGGGGTTCGAGTCAAGAGACCCAAGTTCATTCCACGGGGCTCTTACTAATGAGTATTTACAAATAGTTATCTGCGATTTATATCCTTGGCTTTGACATACATACGGCGACAGGCTCACAACCTATCACGTTTTCCCAAAAAGATTTCTTCGGTGAAAGGTCAAAGGGAGTTATCCTAAATAAGAACACTGACCATCATGGTGGTCGAATTAGTGGTTAGGTAAATAAGTTGTTGTTAAAGAGTTAATTTTATTGTTTGATAAAATACTATATTTTATCAAACAATAAAAAGGTTAACTCTCAAAGACAAGAATAACCATAAATGATAAGGAAAAATTGAAGACCATGTGAGCAAACGGCTCTTGGAGGTTCAAGATTACTCGGATACCTAGACGTGCGCATATGAAGAAAATGATGAATTTGAAAGAAGCGAAAGAAGTATGTAGTGACACTTGGCGATCTGTTCTCTCTGGCTACTTCTCTGGCTTTTGTGGCTTGATACAGTTGTATTCCTCTATATATCTTAGTCAGCCTAGATCAATGTACACATATTTATATATACATACAACAACAATCAAAAAGCTTTCACTTTTATGTTACACTATTATTACGTTTAACAGTGGTAGAGCCAGCGCGCGTCAGCTTTTATTGCTTCCCCGGCCGGCTCGACCGGGGAAGTACCACGACCTCTCAGAATACCGGCGTGAAGTAGAAGTCTACCAAACTTCAGCGTTTAGTCTGGTGAGTGCAGGTAACCGGAGGCCCACACACCTCCTCCCTCCCCCAGAATTGGAGAGGAGGGGGGGGGTCCGGGCACTTTAAGGCCGGCAATGCCTCTGCTATGCCTCTGGCGGGTGTTCATGGGCGGCGCTAATAACTTACCATCACGTGAGCCACCTGCTCATTTGCCTCCTTTTCTATAAAAAAAAAAAACAATATTATTACTTAATTGTTCAGATTAGACTCGGTTCAGCCCTGTATTGAACTGCGTGAAGACAATATTATTAATATTAGTGACCCTGTGCACGGTATAAGAATATTGTCACTCCATTTATTCCGTGGGTGTCGTAATAGGCGACTAAGGAATACAGTCTTGTACATCGTTATGGTAACCGATGGATGATGGTATAACTATCGCTAAAAATATCAGACAAAAATAATCAAACCGAAGACTAGCAGCGGCGTCTAAGGTGCGAGGTGTCTGATACTGCGATCGTCAATCCGATTGCCAAGAATGTTGATTACGGCAAATCCTCACTATGGGAGAGGCCTATGTCCTGCAGTGGACCTTAACAGGTCGTTATGTATGTATGAATTATTACGATTAGAATATACGTCCCCTTTCTTCATTTGGTTGTCGTGAGAGGTGGCTAAGAGAAAAGCCTTGATGAGTGGTGGCGAGATAACTATCTCGAAAATACTAGAAATTCAGCAAATCCGTGGCGTATTGCAAAGTCTATGATGCAAGTTGTCTAGTATTTCGAAATGCGTACCGAGCCGCTTGCCAATCTTGGCGATTATGGCAATCCCCTAAATGGTAGAAGCTTATGCACTACGGTGGATTTGTACCGGCTGTTATGATGATCATAATGGCGACTAGATATAAAACTTTGTGTCATAATTTGTTATTAAAAGAAATGCAGTCATATCTATTTTGACACAAGTCATATAGCAACATTGTTTCTAGTTGTCAATTCAAGTTTAATCAGGCTTAACTTATCCAGGAGGCTCTCGTATGATTCACTTATTATACAGTTTATAAAATACGAAACGCAAAAACAGTGTTTGTACCATCTCTTAGACATAGAAGTGTGACAATAAATATAAACAAGTAAGAATTTTTTTAATTAATTTCAATTCCTTTATGTCTTTTATTTCCTTTTACATAAAAGCAAGCAAGTGTAACTAAACGATATGAGTTCAATTTGAAGCAAAAGCGCTTTAAAAACTCCAAACAATTTAGAGACTGTATAGTCTACTTGTACTTATAATTATCTCCGTAGATGCTCTGGCTACTAATTTTGCAGGTACGTGAGCGAGCAGTGGGACAGAAATAGACTCCCGTGATCAATATCTTATACTGGTATCAAAGGATTTGCTTTTTAAATATAACCAGTGAACATATAGAGTACAGTTGGCTTGAATAATAAGATGGCAATAAGCTCACCGTTGCGTTGGCCCAAATAAGCCTCGAAAAAATGGTATGAAAGGACGTGATTGCCTAGGCCTCTGCCTACCTCAGTATGGGACATTACATTATATTAATATTATGTAATTACGTTAACTAAATATGAGCGAAATGACTGCCATCAACATTGTGGTTGGATGATCGGGGTTCGAGTCAAGAGACCCAAGTTCATTCCACGGGGCTCTTACTAATGAGTATTTACAAATAGTTATCTGCGATTTATATCCTTGGCTTTGACATACATACGGCGACAGGCTCACAACCTATCACGTTTTCCCAAAAAGATTTCTTCGGTGAAAGGTCAAAGGGAGTTATCCTAAATAAGAACACTGACCATCATGGTGGTCGAATTAGTGGTTAGGTAAATAAGTTACCGTTAAAGAGTTAACCTTTTTTTTATTGTTTGATAAAATACTATATTTTATCAAACAATAAAAAAGGTTAACTCTCAAAGACAAGAATAACCATAAATGATAAGGAAAAATTCGAAGACCATGTGAGCAAACGGCTCTTGGAGGTTCAAGATTACTCGGATACCTAGACGTACGCATATGAAGAAAATGATGAATTTGAAAGAAGCGAAAGAGGTATGTACAGATCGTAACACTTACTGATCTGTTTCTACTGGCTACCTCGTCAGAGACTATGCGTGAAGATAAGTAAGTAAGTAATACAAACGACAGCCGAGTCGGTAGTGATCCTGCCTTCGAAGCTAAGGTTTACAGTTCGAGTACCGTTAGCAGCAAACATTTGTGCAATGAATATGAATGCTTCAATATGAATATTTATCTGTTAAAAATACATCCATGTAAGAATAATTGTACCGTACGTTTCGACGGCGATGAACTCACCACCCCCGTCGTAGGCCCAAATAAGCTTCGCTAAAATTGGTTCGGCAGGATTTAACACTCTAGTTCGTTGTCTATCCCAGTTCAGGTAACAAGCGTAGATGTAAAAGAAATACAAACAAAAATTTTGAAATTTTTTCTCACATGTCGAAAACCAGCTCAACGTAACGTATAACAGCGATGGTACTGCTATCACTAAGTTTTGGTCTATATCGAGATGATAACCCCGCTATTGAAGTCAATATTATTTAAACCTTTTCCTTTTTTCACATTCTTATACCATCTCGCGACAATCTTTATAGATTATAACTCAACAATTTATTTAAATACAATTTATAATATAATTATAATATAAATATAATTATAATAATAGCGTATGCGATCTCGATTTCTCATCTCATCGGTGACTAATTATAAATGTATAGAATAAATTTTCAGTATAACGCGATATGTTTTCCACTTTCTATTAATTTATTGATCAACTGTCCAACTTCATAGGATATCAATCATTCATCGCATATTAATCTACCACCCGCTATACAAATTTGCACGGACCTTGCACGGACCGAGAAGTTTCTTGACGTATTCTAATATTATATTCCTGAACTCGTCGATGAATAGTTTTAGTTGCAATAGATTGTGGTAGAAAATTCAGCCCTCTGTAGCGAAATATTATATTATACACAGATTAATATAGCACAGAAATATTCTATTTTATTATTTTACGTCTAGGACAGAAAATAAAAACATAACTTGTTATCAGTTTTGTTTACAATTTACCAATGTAATCAGTTCGCTTGGAGGTTTTAATTATAAACGAAAAACCTACTTTAGTACCATTATCTAAATTTCAAAGTCACGACAGCCGAGTGGTTGGGTGGTCGGAACTTCGAGTCAAGAGTCTGATCCCCAGATGGCAGGCTCGTACCAATGGGTTTTTCAAAAACTAATGTACGAATTATATCGTTGGCTTGGACGTAAAGACGGCGACGGGCTTACCACCTGTTGTCCCAAAAATATCTTCAGTTGAAGGTGGTGAAAGGGGCTTAATTATCTAGACTAGACCTCTGTGTAGGGAATTGCGTGAAGATATTTATTATTATTTAAACCTTTTCCTTTTTTCACATTCTTATACCATCTCGCGACAATCTTTATAGATTATAACTCAACAATTTATTTAAATACAATTTATAATATAATTATAATATAAATATAATTATAATAATAGCGTATGCGATCTCGATTTCTCATCTCATCGGTGACTTATTATAAATGTATAGAATAAATTTTCAGTATAACGCGATATGTTTTCCACTTTCTATTAATTTATTGATCAACTGTCCAACTTCATAGGATATCAATCATTCATCGCATATTAATCTACCACCCGCTATACAAATTTGCACGGACCTTTGCACGGACCGAGAAGTTTCTTGACGTATTCTAATATTATATTCCTGAACTCGTCGATGAATAGTTTGAGTTGCAATAGATTGTGGTAGAAAATTCAGCCCTCAGTAGCGAAATATTATATTATACACAGATTAATATAGCACAGAAATATTCTATTTTATTATTTTACGTCTAGGACAGAAAATAAAAACATAACTTGTTATCAGTTTTGTTTACAATTTACCAATGTAATCAGTTCGCTTGGAGGTTTTAATTATAAACGAAAAACCTACTTTAGTACCATTATCTAAATTTCAAAGTCACGACAGCCGAGTGGTTGGGTGGTCGGAACTTCGAGTCAAGAGTCTGATCCCCAGATGGCAGGCTCGTACCAATGGGTTTTTCAAAAACTAATGTACGAATTATATCGTTGGCTTGGACGTAAAGACGGCGACGGGCTTACCACCTGTTGTCCCAAAAATATCTTCAGTTGAAGGTGGTGAAAGGGGCTTAATTATCTAGACTAGACCTCTGTGTAGGGAATTGCGTGAAGATTTTTATTATTTATTTATTTTACTGATGGCCTCGACTTCGAACTTACCCTTACAATAGTTTGTAATGCATGCATAACACGCACGCAAAATACACAAAGTATTTGAATGTGTATGTAATTATTTATTAAATAGTCCTTTTCTATTGTTTATCATGAAGAATTTAAACAGAATAAATAAAATTTGCCGTGGCGGTGACGGCTTAAAATATGCCACCCCTTTCTTCTTTTGTGTCCTCTTATTGTCACCTTTTGAAATATGCATCCGTTTATAGATATTTATAATCTGCCTGAGTTCCGTTACGAGGTTCCTTCAACGGAGAAGAAAGATACGAAAAAAACTCTCTGCATTCTGTTTTTTGGTCAGTTTTTCACGCAATAGAATATAATATTAACAAGTTTTTTTAGTCCTATAAATAGCTCGACAGCGATCACCTCATTCCCGTAGTTTAATATTATTACGACATTCATTTATATTTTAATGACTCTCCCTATAAAATTTTACTATAAAAAGGTTCTTAAGCCTTTTTGTAAGCTGGTTTCGCAGAGGGGTGATTAAAGAAAAAGTATTAAAAATAGACATGGCCACCGACATATGGCAGATACACATGTCGAAAAATACCAGCTCAACGTAACGTATAACAGCGATGGTACTGCTATCACTAAGTTTTGGTCTATATCGAGATGATAACCCCGCTATTGATCGATAGTCAATATTATTTAAACCTTTTCCTTTTTCACATTCTTATACCATCTCGCGACAATCTTTATAGATTATAACTCAACAATTTATTTAAATACAATTTATAATATAATTATAATATAAATATAATTATAATAATAGCCTATGCGATCTCGATTTCTCATCTCATCGGTGACTAATTATAAATGTATAGAATAAATTTTCAGTATAACGCGATATGTTTTCCACTTTCTATTAATTTATTGATCAACTGTCCAACTTCATAGGATATCAATCATTCATCGCATATTAATCTACCACCCGCTATACAAATTTGCACGGACCTTTGCACGGACCGAGAAGTTTCTTGACGTATTCTAATATTATATTCCTGAACTCGTCGATGAATAGTTTGAGTTGCAATAGATTGTGGTAGAAAATTCAGCCCTCAGTAGCGAAATATTATATTATACACAGATTAATATAGCACAGAAATATTCTATTTTATTATTTTACGTCTAGGACAGAAAATAAAAACATAACTTGTTATCAGTTTTGTTTACAATTTACCAATGTAATCAGTTCGCTTGGAGGTTTTAATTATAAACGAAAAACCTACTTTAGTACCATTATCTAAATTTCAAAGTCACGACAGCCGAGTGGTTGGGTGGTTGGAACTTCCAGTCAAGAGTCTGATCCCCAGATGGCAGGCTCGTACCAATGGGTTTTTCAAAAACTAATGTACGAATTATATCGTTGGCTTGGACGTAAAGACGGCGACGGGCTTACCACCTGTTGTCCCAAAAATATCTTCAGTTGAAGGTGGTGAAAGGGGCTTAATTATCTAGACTAGACCTCTGTGTAGGGAATTGCGTGAAGATTTTTATTATTTATTTATTTTACTGATGGCCTCGACTTCGAACTTACCCTTACAATAGTTTGTAATGCATGCATAACACGCACGCAAAATACACAAAGTATTTGAATGTGTATGTAATTATTTATTAAATAGTCCTTTTCTATTGTTTCTCATGAAGAATTTAAACAGAATAAATAAGATTTGCCGTGGCGATGACGGCTTAAAAATATGCCACCCCTTTCTTCTTGTGGATGTTGTAAAAGGCGCTAAGAGAAAAGACTTGACTATATCAATGGTTATCGACTGATGTTGGGGTTTGCAAAAATTTTGAAAAAATGCGAGACCAAAATACGCAAACCGATGATGGGCAGCAGCGTCTAAGCTGCGGAATTACTTCGATCGCTGATCAACTTTGCTGACCGTGGTGATTATCGCAAACCCGAAGAGGCCTATATCCAGCGGAGGACCTGTACAGGCTGTTATGTGTGTATATATGCATCTGTTTTTTTTTTAATTTTGTAACTATTTTGATCACGATAGCCGAGTGGTTGGGTGGTCGGAATTTCGAGTCGTGAGACCTGAGTTCGATCCCCTGGTGGCAGGCTCGTACCAATGGTTTTTTTTAAAAAACTTATGTACGAATTTTATCGGTGGCTTGGACATAAAGGCGGCGATGGGCTCACCACCTGTCACGTTGTCCCGAAAATATCTTCGGTGGAAGGTGGGTCGAAGGGACTTAATTGTCGAGACTAGACCTCTGTCTACCCCTATATTGGGAATTGCTTGAAGATATTTTTTAACTTTTTTATGTAGTCGTTATTAGTCGTCATTTTCACTTGCCTGTTATTTAGAAATGAGCAGATTTACAGGCTTTATTTAAACCATTTCTCCCACAAACCTCTTACAACATAGGTAACATTTTGCAATTTTCAGTAATCGAAAATAGCGTTGTTGCCAGTTGTAAGTCGATAGTTGGGTGATCCGAATTCAAGTCAAGTATTGGAAAGTGCGTGAAGATATTTTATATTTTTTTTATTAAATAAATGTAACAATAAACATGTAACAATAAATGTTTATTTTTAATCTTCCGAATTTACATAAAGCTGATTATAGTAATCAGCTTTTATGTAAATTGGGTTATAAACTGGGTACCGTGGTTGGTAAATGAGTTACAAAATCAGATTGTATATTTCGGCGCGCTGCCATTTAGTAATAATGTTAAATCATTGATTAACAAATTAAATTATACGTGAAAACGAATTTTGAACCATGTTATAAGAAAGTCACGATAGCCACGATAGTAATTGGGTGATCAGAATTGTAAGCTCATAGGCCAATAATATTACCAATGTGTTTATTCAAAACTCATGTACAATTTATGAAGTTATTGGCTCACTACCACGTTGTCCCGAAAAATTCTTCGGTGAAAGGTAGGTCGAAAGGACTTAAGTTGTACCCCAGTACCCTCTGTGTACTCCAGTATTTGGAACGGCTAGATTTTTTTATTAACAAGATTAGATTTACACAGTATTTCCTGTCAAGAGACTATTGTTGAACACAGGCCAAGTACCACGAGGATCCTGATCCACCTGGATTAATCGATCTTCCACAAAATTGTACAGATCGCCACTACATCTTGTAGGGCTCTGCGCATTTGCCTGTTTAAAGTTGAAAAAATCTTTGACTTTTATTAAATTAATGAGAAATTTAAAAGACATTAAAATAACAACTGACACGAGCGACATTCGAACCCGCGACTTGTACCGACCCGCTGTAACGCTCTTGCCTCCGAGCCACCTAGTCCCACATCAGTCAAATTTTATTTTTTCATTTTTTGATAGAAAAGTGAGGAAAAGGAGCAGGTGGCACACGTGATGGTAAGTGATTACCGCCGCCCATGAACACCCGCAATACCAGAGGCATAGCAGATGCGTAGCCACCCTTAAAGTGACCAAGAATTAGGGAAGGGGGCTGTGGGCCTCTGGTTACTCTGCACTCACCAGACGAAATACAGAAGTTTGTTAGACTTCTACTTCACGCCAGTATTCTGTGAGGTCGAGGTACTTCCCCGGTCGAGCCTGCCCATTCATGCAACAACAAAAGCTGATGCGTGCCTCTACCACTGTTGCATTCTTCCATCGATTGTTAATGGCTATGTGACTAGTCTTTTGCCACTTTCGGCTAAGTCCGTTACTCCAGTTCTGCCCAGATTCTATTACCCAGAACAACAACGAATAGCTATTTCCATAGGATGCTGAGCAACTCTTAGGTTTCGTATAGGCATCAGCCGTGGGCCGACCCAAGGGTGAGGCCTATTTCTATAAATATAAATAAAATAAATACAATTCCCAATACAGGGGTAGACAGAGGTCTAGTCTAGACAATTAAGTTCCTCCGACCCACCTTCCACCGAAGATATTTTCGGGACAACCTGACTAGTGGTGAGCCCGTCGCTCTCTTTATGTCCAAGCCAACGATATAATTCGTACATAAGTTTTGAAAAACCCATTGTACGAGCCTGCCATCTGTGGATCGAACTCGGATCTCTTGACTCGAAATTCCGACTCGGCTATCGTGACTTTTTCGTTTTGGTATTTCATCTGTCGGTAGCCATTGATATTATCAAGACTCGCTCTGAGGGTCAATAGAACTTTGCTACTTATACATGTAGTATGCTGAAAATTATGAATTGGAAATGATTTATGATTGATTGAAAAAGCGAAAGAGGTGTGGACGGATTGTGACAATTGGCGATATGTTATGTATCTTTACGCATAGTCCCTGGCGATCCCGCCAGGGACTATGCGTAAAGATATTTATATTTATATGTATATTTATATGCTGCTATAAATTATAGTAGTAGATTTTCAAGTGACAGGTGAGATTCAAGTACACTTTTGATTTATGTACAATAATAGTCTGACAGCTGACGTGGACCGACGCACTGCAAACTGACATTTTGAGAGACAAGCATTTGCATTATTAAATTTCTCCTTTAACTTTTTATTTGCATTATAAAGTTTTTCTAACGTTTATCGTGTAGAAATAATATTATGAGCGATAACTTTTCAAAATATTATTGAACCGAATAAGTATTATTTATCTATTAATTTCCACTCGTCTATGTAGAAGATTTTAAAAATTTTGCGGTGAGTATGAATGCTTGAATTAATGAATATATTTCTTTGACAGGTTCTGGAGTCTAAATGAACAAGATCTCAATTCACAATAAGAAATAAACAAACATTTATTGCACACAATATGCTACGATAATAATTTAAACCAAGAAAATCAACCAACCCCATAGCCGAGTTTGCAGTGACTCTACCTTCGAAGTTAAGATTGTGGGTTCGAATCCCGCCAAGGGCAAACGATTGTATGATGAATACGATTGTTTTACTCGTGTCGTGGATGTTTATATGCAACTATGTTCAAATAATAAATAAATATCTTCACGCAATTCCCAATACAGTGGTAGACGGAGGTCTAGTCTAGACAATTAAATCCTAATAAATCACGATAGCCGAGTGGTTGGGTGGAAGGAATTTCGAGTCGAGGGACCCGAGTTCGATCCCCAGGTGGCAGGCTCGTACCAATGGGTTTTTCAAAAACTTATTTACGAATTATATCGTTGGCTTGGACATAAAGGCGGCGACGGGCTCACCACCTGTCACGTTGTCCCGAAAATATCTTCGGTGGAAGGTGGGTCGAAGGGACTTAATTGTCTAGACTAGACCTGTGTTTACGCCTGTATTGGGAATTGCGTGAAAATATTTATTTATTTATATTACTTGGAGGGGAGGACAAATTGGCCTCTGAAAAGCTTGGCGTACCTCAGTAGAGTACGAAAGTGCTTCAAGCCGGTCCACCGCTTGCAACTTTATTCTATCTGATCTGATTTGTATTCTATCTGATCGGCTATTTTCTTTGGCTTCGTGAAGCGATGTTGCATCCGATTGCATTTTTTACAAGATTTACAACGGGGAAAGGTATTTTGACTCGACCACCCAATCACTTAGCTATAGTGACATTTTAAGTGAAGTTTTTGAAGTGGCCGCGAACTGAACGTTGCTCGATATATCGACGCCAAGGATTCCTATGCTGGCTGAGGCAACAAGGGAACTGCTCTCAAAATGAGGTGACACGACGGGTTTCTTTTTTCGTTTGAATTTTCTAGACTTCTGTCTACCCCACTATTCGGAAAGGCTCACGCCACATTTTTTATATCTGTTCATGAGTACTGATACTGATTCCCTAGATTATATCTTTCAATTACCATTTAATTTACTTAACAAGAACAGCTCATAGACATTAAAATATCCGTTAAAAAGAAAGTTAATTATTTTCTTTTATTGTAACCCAACAGTATTCTCAGTAAGCAGGTTTTCGCGTACAAAATAAACAGAAAACGAATTGAGTCCTCCCTGTTTCATGTTTTACGCAAACTCCGCAGATGAAATCATAACAGGAGTTTGTCCCGGCAGCCGGTACTTCCGACGGTTCAGCTATCTCGGGCACTTTCGCGAAACTTACTTCAGAAATGATATGCAAAGTTACTTTTTTTGTCGATGCTACAGGATTATTGAAGTTATATTTGAAACGATAACATGTACATGTAGTTTGTGCTTGCGATTGTTAGCGAATTTCGTTTTAAATTTACTTCTTAAATAAGAAGTTGTAAAAATCATAATACCAGAGTGGTTGAGTGACACCAATTCAAGTCAAAAGTACTTAATCGTCGAGACCTCTACTCCAATATGTCTGAAGATATATATTCCTTCAGTTACATTTGCCACTACCATTATTTTATTCCTTCAGCTACCATCTACGAAGATTACTGATATTTCCCGATATTCAGAAAGTTATGTATAGAGGAATATTATGTGCGATTATGGAAATTCTCCCTCTAGGAGATAAATTGTACCTACGTTATGGAGATTCCGATATTAACGCATTATTCGCATAAAGGCCCTTATGCATGCATGTATGTATGTAATGGGAATATGCGTTATTTCTACTACTTTAAACGTTAAGTGCGTTTGCCTTATTTCAAAAATAACCTTCGAACAACGGCTCAGATTCGTTGAAGGGAGACTACGTCCAACGCCGAGACAATAATCTGTTATCATTCCATTCGCGGAGTTTACACAGAGCTCTGAAATTCGACAGTATAAATTATTTCGATGTCTGTTAAACAATAATTGTTTGGAATTCTCTCGCAGTATTTAATTTGGTTGAATAATCAAATAAGTTTTGAAAAGCAAAGCTTTGTTAAGCCGACACTACGCTGCTGTGTGGATTATATTTATGTGTTTAATAGTTAAACCCGACCGCGCTACACTGTTACCAATTTGTTATCAAAGATTATATTACAATTAGTAAAGATAGCAGAAGTAGTTGTCTCTGTAGATAATAACTGTATGAATAAAATTTTTATCTTCACGCAAATTCCCGATACGTGAGTAGAAATTTAGTTAATTAAATGCTTTCTATCAGACTGTCACCGATAACTACCAGGTACAACGTGACAAGCGGTGAGCCCGTCGCCGTCTTTATATCCACGCCAACGATATAATTCGTACATAAGTATTTTAACAACCCATTGGTACGAGCCTGCCACCTGGGAATCGAACTCGGGTCCCATGACTCGAAATTCCGACCACCCAACCACTCAGCTATCGTGACTTCTAAGTTTGAATTTTTTTTGTTTACGAGTTCAACAAGTAATTTATAATAAAATAAAAAATAAATAAACTTTAGAATTATATAATTTTTTGTTACGGCAATTTTGTTTTATTACGGGAAATCGTGGGTGGCTGTAGACGCCGAAAGCACAAGGCTATTTCCTATTTCTTTACCAAGCATTTGATTTACCTTTCGAAAGAGGTCAATTAAGATTTTAATTACCCTATTTGGAAATAATTAACACCTTCAGAGAGTTCGAGTGATAGTAATTTCACATTTATGTCAAGTGTACCGACGTACCTGTCACTCATAACTGAAGTGACCCTTCAGGGCTACGCGGATGGAGTGCTACGTACACACGCATCGTACTTCGCGAAGGATTTGTATCAAGATACATTCCATATATAGCAACTAATGCATGAGGAGCGACTTCTAGTTTTGTTTATTTATTATTAAAATAATATTTATTATTATTAAGATAAATATTAACTCGGTATCCTCTTTTTTTTTGGTTAATTCTTTTTAATAACAGGTAAGGTAACTTTTTTTTATAAATACTATTTCTCTAGAAATATCTCAGAGCGATCACCTTAGTCGTTTCATTGTTTGTTTGGTCAGCCTATTTCAGACTTCGTTCACCAGCGCGCAGCTGACGGAGGGGACTATTTGTCTCCTAAAATCATCAAGACATTATAGGTGTAGAATCTACGCATGAGAACTCTTATTATACTGATTTATACACGCTTTTCCGTTTGTTATCTTGTGAAAAATACCACCCCTCTACTTCTTGAAACACTCTTCACTCCTTTCGAGAAAAGCCTTAAAAATGCAATCGGCTACCGACAGTTGGTGAGATAGCCTTGAAAAATACCAAATTAAATATCAGTATATATATACTTAAAAGTCACGATAGCCGAGTGGAAGGGTGGTCGGAATTTCGAGTCGAGAGACTCGAGTTCAATCCTCAGGTGGCAAGCTCGTATCAATGGGTTTTTTCCAAACCTATGTACGATTCATATCGTTGGCTTGGACATAAAGCCGGCGGCGGGCTTACCACCTGTCACGATGTCCCGGTGAAGGTGTGTCGAAGGGACTTAATTGTCTAGACTAGACCTCTGAGTGTCTATAAGTCTATTAAATTGCGAGAAGATATTTATTTAATTATAGATATTTATTATTCAAATATCAGTATATATACTTAAAAGTCACGATAGCCGAGTGGAAGGGTGGTCGGAATTTCGAGTCGAGAGACTCGAGTTCAATCCTCAGGTGGCAAGCTCGTATCAATGGGTTTTTTCCAAACCTATGTACGATTCATATCGTTGGCTTGGACATAAAGCCGGCGGCGGGCTTACCACCTGTCACGATGTCCCGGTGAAGGTGTGTCGAAGGGACTTAATTGTCTAGACTAGACCTCTGAGTGTCTATAAGTCTATTAAATTGCGAGAAGATATTTATTTAATTATAGATATTTATATATAGATATTTATTATTTAAATATCAGTATATATACTTAAAAGTCACGATAGCCGAGTGGAAGGGTGGTCGGAATTTCGAGTCGAGAGACTCGAGTTCAATCCTCAGGTGGCAAGCTCGTATCAATGGGTTTTTTCCAAACCTATGTACGATTCATATCGTTGGCTTGACATAAAGCCGGCGGCGGGCTTACCACCCGTCACGATGTCCCGGTGAAGGTGTGTCGAAGGGACTTAATTGTCTAGACTAGACCTCTGAGTGTCTATAAGTCTATTAAATTGCGAGAAGATATTTATTTAATTATAGATATTTATTATTCAAATATCAGTATATATACTTAAAAGTCACGATAGCCGAGTGGAAGGGTGGTCGGAATTTCGAGTCGAGAGACTCGAGTTCAATCCTCAGGTGGCAAGCTCGTATCAATGGGTTTTTTCCAAACCTATGTACGATTCATATCGTTGGCTTGACATAAAGCCGGCGGCGGGCTTACCACCCGTCACGATGTCCCGGTGAAGGTGTGTCGAAGGGACTTAATTGTCTAGACTAGACCTCTGAGTGTCTATAAGTCTATTAAATTGCGAGAAGATATTTATTATTCAAATATCAGTATATATACTTAAAAGTCACGATAGCCGAGTGGAAGGGTGGTCGGAATTTCGAGTCGAGAGACTCGAGTTCAATCCTCAGGTGGCAAGCTCGTATCAATGGGTTTTTTCCAAACCTATGTACGATTCATATCGTTGGCTTGACATAAAGCCGGCGGCGGGCTTACCACCCGTCACGATGTCCCGGTGAAGGTGTGTCGAAGGGACTTAATTGTCTAGACTAGACCTCTGAGTGTCTATAAGTCTATTAAATTGCGAGAAGATATTTATTTAATTATAGATATTTATATATAGATATTTATATATAGATATTTATATATAGATATTTATTATTCAAATATCAGTATATATATACTTAAAAGTCACGATAGCCGAGTGGAAGGGTGGTCGGAATTTCGAGTCGAGAGACTCGAGTTCAATCCTCAGGTGGCAAGCTCGTATCAATGGGTTTTTTCCAAACCTATGTACGATTCATATCGTTGGCTTGGACATAAAGCCGGCGGCGGGCTTACCACCTGTCACGATGTCCCGGTGAAGGTGTGTCGAAGGGACTTAATTGTCTAGACTAGACCTCTGAGTGTCTATAAGTCTATTAAATTGCGAGAAGATATTTATTTAATTATAGATATTTATATATAGATATTTATTATTTAAATATCAGTATACAACAGATCAGTAACTGGCAGCAGCGTCTAAGTTGCAATGTAAGAGTGGCGATTATGGCTAACCCACCCTTAGTGGAGAGGCCTACTGCCTACAGTGAACTTTTACAGATACAGTGAACCTTTATGTATGTATATGTATACACTTCAATCATTATCTGTTATTTATCATTTAAAAATAAGTAATAAAAAAGCGGGAATCAAATGTTTATTTGTTTAAGTGCACAAGTTGTATAAATACTATGTTGTGCATTTCAACGTCTGAGTGAAAATAAATCGACCACAAACATTGTGGGCACTTTGCTGGAGCGCTTCACTCTCAACCTAGATTTACTAACAAAGCTTAGGGTTGTCAATTTTAAAATTGTTAAATGTTATTTAAAGTGTTGCTCATTATTTTCCATTAGTTTATTTTTGATGTAACGAACTGACAGCCTAGTTGGTAGCGACTCTGCCTTCGGTGAGGAGAGTTGCGGGTTCGAATGCCGCTAGGGGCAAATGTAAATATTTTTGTGAAGAATATTAATGTTTATACTCGAGTCACGGATGTTTAAATGTATATATTTATGTATATATACGTAATGTATATAAGAATCTTGTACCATTAAGCTGAAAATTAACATCGAAAGAGAAAAGAGACGTTGTCCCAAATAGGCTTCGGTGAGAAGTCGAAAAGGGTCGTATGCACTTCGTTGTCCAGACCTCTGCCTTAGCCATCGAAAAGCGCATGAAAAAATCTTTTCAAAAGTGTCAGTTTCAAAATTGTTTTCAAAAGTATCTAGTGAAAAGATCTTTTCGTCTTTAAAAAGGCGGGTAGTGCTCTTATTCTTTTTAGACCAGGTAACATATACCAGTTATTATTTTGCAGCCGGAGGGTCGCAAAGTAATTTGAAGCTATAACAACTTTTAAATAATCGATTTCCGCAAAGTAACTCCTAAGTCTTTCAACTATCTGAATCCTCTCAGTTTGGTTTGCTATATTGAAATTTGATAGATAGAATTTAAATTATTGTTACCATGGAATGAGAACCCTGCGCGCTTAATGGAGTATTCAAGTTGTGCATTTTTGTGCAGCATGCCATGCACTTTACTTTATATGCGAGTCCGTACTAAAGCAAGCATGCTGTAATAAACTTGTGGAATTTTTAACATATATTTAATTGATACTATACTCGTATAGAGCTTATTGTAGCATGAGCTTTAGAATGAACCACAATAACCATTCGGCTCTCTGCTTTCTTTCCGCGGTTGTCGTTAAACGAACTAAAGATTCCGAGGCAACCATCTCGAAGAATAATAAATAAATTTGTACATAGGGACAACAACATATACTTTGATGTGATTCTTATTTGTCGACGTACGTGAAAGAGAAAGGCGTACTCACAGATTTTAAAGTTGTCACCAGCTCTGATGTCCTGGGTTCGATTCCTGGACAAGTCAATGTAGAAAACTACGTTCTATGTTGTCTACAACCAGGATGTTATTGGAACGTTCGTTATTTCCGATTCCATAACACGCGTGATTTGCTTACTTTGGGATGATGTCGTTATCGATCTATGCATGTATTTATTAATTATGAAATTATTCTACTGAGTTAGTTTGGTATCTTGGACTGCTGTAAACATTTACCACCAAGTGGACTGTTCCCTTGATTTTCACTAAGCGCATGTTACATCAGACATAACTGCGTCGTTCGACAACTTTGAAGACGACACGATAGCCTAGTTAATAAGGACTCTGCCATCAATGTTAGCAGGTTGTGGGTTCGAATCCCGCTAAAAGAAATATTTGTGTGATGAACATGGATGCTTGTACCCGAGTCATGGGGTCATATATATATAAATGTATGTGTGAATTATCATGTATGTAATTATATTGTACCCTAGGCTTTGGCAAAAGATGGTGTTAGGCTAACCACCTACCATACTGTCCCAAATAGGTTTCCGAGAAAAGTGGGTCGATGGGACTTAACTGCCTAAACCTCACATTTTGAAAAATGCGGGAAGGGAATTTATTTATATATATTATATATATAAATAAAACTGCGATGTCCAATTGTGAATCATAAATTCTAACTTTGTTAAATTAGTTACAGAATTAAGTGCAAAACTTGTCAGTGTCATTTTATGTTTTAGTAAGTACTCTACTCTTACGATCGCGGACTTAAAATGCTATTTTGTTTTTAGTAGCAAAACTTCTTTATTGTATCTATATTATCTGTATCTATAGTGAATTTTGTGAAAAGTTTCCAAAATTCACTAGGTAATAAGTGAATAAGAATAAAGTAACGTAAGTAACTTTTGAAGTTTAAATTCAGCTTTATTTCACAAAGAAAAGTATGCACAGGAAACTATTTACTCGCGTACTAAACCGCGGGCAGAAGCTGGTAATAAATTCTGGTAATAATTTCTATCTCAAATTTATCTACTCTAGTCTGCTCGAGTCATGGATGTTTATTTGTATATGTATATATGAATATTAATGTATCGGAATATATGTGTAAGTATATTGTACTTTTCACTCGGACAGTATATGAATATTTATCTATATAAATATATGACATTAAAACAGCGAAAGGCTCACCATTTTTCACATTCCAGATAAGCTTCGGTGAAAAGTGAGTCGAAACAATTTCATTCAAAGTATGTAATACTACGCTTGGACACTCAGACGGCGAATGGCTTAATGCATGTCCCAGATAAGCTTCGGAGAAAAATGAGTAGAGAACTTCTGCTACCCAATTATGGGAAATTGCGTGAATATATAAAAAGATCCATCTCAAAAAATAACAATTAAAAAAAAACACAGACACGCGTTAGAAAAGATAATACGTTGTCACGTAGAATTTTAAAAAGAATTTTTTCCATAAAAAGCAATAAGCGACGCACAAAGTAGACGTTTTAATATTTTCTGTGCTGGCAATATAGAATTATAATTCGGTCGTTTACTTACAATTTGCTGTACATTTAATTCTATAAAGATTAAAGTGAAAAGCCAGCCAAGTGTACTGTTTCGCTTCGTAGACATTTCACATCAATTATATTTAGAAATTAGACGATAATGCCTATCGTATTTATTTGTTAAAATATTTTCTAAAAATCACAAATAAGTCACGATAGCCGAGTGGTTGTGAGGTGGGGGGTGGTTCGAATATATTTTCGAATTATATCATTGGCTTGGACATAAAGACGGCAACGGGCTCACCACCTGTCACGTTGAGAGAGGGTCGAAGGAATTATATTGTCTAGACTAGACCTCTGTAGACACTCCGTAGGTATCTTCTTTTCTGTAATTTATTTTTAACAAACGAAATACACTATTATACATAGAACAATAAGAAAAAGCATGGCTGCGATCAACTAATACCCAAGGAGTATATCATAATTATTATTAATTTATAGTATAATACATTTTTTGTAAAGTTTTTTCTTTTTCGTAGTATATTTTTAGATATATAATCAAATTTTTTCAGTAGTTTAAGCGTCAACAGTGAACAAATTGACAACAAGACACGAATTTCAAAAATCTTTATTTTGGGCACAATCGCCGTGTTTGAGTCCAAATTAAGTAGCCAGTAACTGACCACTCATTTACAAATTTACGATGGTGTAGATATTTAGTCTTTTTTTATTAAATCAATATGATCATCCCATAACATGAGAACCTACTAAATTCCTTGCCCACTTGGCACGTGTTTATACGCAGGTCCAAGTATTGATTACTGGACTGCTTACCAAGCATATTCACATTAACTATTTAATTCCGCTCACACAAGGTTGCACAATCCTGAAATTGCCTTAATAATCTTTACAGTCCCTTCAAATGATCCCCCTTTATACTAAAGTCGCTTCAATTAACTCTATTGTCTTTGACTTTCTTTGCTATTAAGATGCTAATGATGATCCTCCTAGCATTCCCTGGATTAGCGACATTTTCAGGTTTTTATTACTTTATAAACTTTGTAAGGGGTTTGTACTGTACATTTAACTGCATTTCGTAACTGTTCTAATAACATAGTAAGTTATGTGACTTTGAAGCAAAGGGTTGAGGCATTAAAAACAGCTAGGTGAAAATATTTATGCGATGGTTATGAATGTGTGTACACGAGTAATGGATTTGTATAGAATATATGAATAAAATAAAATAAATAAATATCTTCTCGCAATTCCTAATACAAGGGTAGACAAAGGTCTAGTCTAAACAAGTAAGTCCCTTCGACTTACCTTCCACCGAAGATATTTTCGGGACAACGTAACATTAGTGACGTAACGTTAGTGAGCCCGTCGCCGTCTTTATGTCCAAGCCAACGATATAATACGAAAATAAGTTTTTGGAAAACCAATTGTTATGAGCCTGCCACCTGGGGATTGAACTCGGGTCGGTTGACTAAAAATTCCGACCACCCAACCACTCAGCTATCGTGACTAAATAATTATAGAATCGAATATAATTGAATAAAACAGAACAGGATAAAACTGAACAGAACAGCATAGAAAAGAACAGAGTAGAGCAGAACAGAAAAGAACAAAATAGGAAAAACATTTACTACTCCAATGTTTTGTTACTGATGCTCAATCACCAATCCGCTTTCAAAAATTGATGATTATTGCAAAATCTCTTTTACGGCAAAGGCATATGCTCTAATGTTTCTTCATAATGATGAATTATTCGTGGTATGTATACCACGTGATCTGAATTCGAGTCAAGACACTGAGAGCTCAATCCCCTGTTGTTGTTTTCAAAAACTTATGTACGGTTTCAATTGTCGGCTTGGCCTTAAAGACGGTGACAGGCTCAACACACGTCGCGTTGTCCCAATGAATGTCTTTGGTGAAAAGTGGTTCGAACATCGGTCGGATCATCGTCACATAATGCATCGGTAGAAACTTAAATCTATTTGTACACAGTTAAATTACAATTAGTATTCAATTGCTTCAATTTTAAATGAAATAAAAATTAAAACTTCTCACGTAGAATCAAAAATAAAATGATAATTCCCACACAAAAGCTGGATATTATCGGATGCTATAAGCACTTTTAATTCCACTCGTTTTATCGCGAGCTTATGAGAGAAAACATGAAAAAGCCCGTATAGCCGTTATCCTGACATTACACAACCCTTTTCATTTTACACTGGCGAAGGTTGTCGCATTTGAAGTAAAGAGAAAACAGAAGCCAAACGGAATCAAATTCAGATTTTGTTATATCTAAGGAAAGTTTACAAATTCATTATATGTAAAAAATATTGGACTTCAAAAATTAAAAGGAGATTATTGTGATGTTTACCTCTTAACTATATGAATCGTACATAAGTTTTAAAAAACGTACGAGACTTAAGGTACGAGCCTGGAGATTTAACTCGGGACTCTTTAATCAAATTCCGATTACTCAATCTCTCGGCTATCTTGAAAAAATATTTATAAAAGGCCAGTTTTATAATAATAAATTTTAATTAAGAATAGCGTTAAAAATTTCAATAAATATAAATTAATAAGAGTGTGAATAAAAAAAATTATTTTATTTTAAAAAAGCGTTAAATTTTTTTATTTTACAATTAATACAAGCGTGAAATTATTTCTCACATTATGATTTTTTAAAATTTAGATTATATAATTCAGTGCTCATCAGAGTATTTTATTCCTATAATATCTCCAGGCAGGTTTTGGTCGCCTCCTATTAACATCACGTTTGGAAAAATATTTGTCGGCTTAAAATCCCTTATCCGTTATAGACCTTAAGTTTAAACTTTAAATATTTCTTTTTAGATTATAACAGCGGCAACTCTTATTAAAATATACTGTCTTTCAAACTAAAAGCAAACATACACATTCACAAAATTTCATTTAAGTCGTTTGGTCGGTTTCGAAGGTACAATTTGTCAGTATGACGGAGAGAGTGAATGCCACCAAATAATGCTGTTTTATTTTTTTTTTAAATCTCTCATTTATTTAAAAACAGTAAGTTAAGAATATCATAAAAATCAAAAAATCACACTAATGAATGTAACAGTTGCACATGATTTTTTACCTATAAAAAGTGAATATGTACAGGGCGATCTCCGTCGACGAGTGGCGCACACCCCGGTTTTCAAGGTGTCGCAGCTCTAAGGTCCTGGGTTCGATTCCCGATCAGGTCAATGTAGAGGACACTTATTCTACATTCTCTCGGATCTGTGTATTTGTGGTGCCCCCGTTGTTTGTGATTCTAAGGCACTGGTACTTAAGGTACTTTAACATCAGAGCAATCTATATGTATAAATTGATTTATCAATGTTCAACAATGAAATTAAGCTAAAATGTCGTTATTCTACAAGGTCACAATGAGTCACGATAGCGGAGTGGTTGGGTGATTTGAATTCGAGTCAAGAGACCTCAGTTCGATCCCCAAAGATGGTAGCAATAGGTTTTTTCAAAAACTTATGTACGATTTATATCGTTGGCCTGGATATAAACACAGCGACTGGCACACCACCTGTCGCGATGTTTCAAAATATGTCTTGGTGGGAAGTTTAGTCGAAAGAACTATATTGTCTAGACCTCTGTATATTCCTGTATTGGTAACGGTGTGAAGATATTTTTATATTTCTTTTACACAACTCAGGTCACTAAGTAGGGATGTTGGTTGTCGCTACTGCTGCCCTCAACAGCTCATGAGGAGAGAGCATCATCACTCAAACGCCTCCTCGGATATCCACATGAACAACTGCATCAAGTCCACTTCAGCTGATGTCCTCAGGGCTAACCAAGCAAGCAGCTCGAAAGTGGACGATTTCGCTTTTCATACCTAGACAGAAGAACAAGGTGAAATCTTTGTGAAAAGGTTGTGAAATATTAGTGTTTAGTTTTCTGATTCAGTATTCTAGTTTTCTGTTTCAAATATTGCGCTGCCGGCTTTCCTTGCCTCCGTACACAGTGTTCTTGATTTGTCACGTAAAATTTTTAAGAATGATTTGGACTTGACCTTTGCTACCGAGGCAAGAGAAGCATGGTTACGTCTCTGTCCCGGCGAGGATATTTCACTGGAACCTAAGTCACAAAAACGGTGGGATATCCCGTTGGTTCAGAATGTGCAGAAATGCTTACTGAACAATTTTCACTGTGACAGAGACCGCGCCCGCTTTCTAGGTGTTTCGACAAAGGAATCCAGTTACTGGTTACATGCTTTACCATCAAGTAACCTTGGTACATTACTAGATAACGAAAGTTTACGTATAGCTGTAGGAATACGATTGGGAGCATCGATTTGTCAACCACATCGATGTCCTTGTGGCAGCGACGTCGACGAGTTAGGTCTTCACGGACTTTCATGCAAAAAAGTGCCGGCAGACTATCTCGTCACAGTTCCTTGAATGAAGTCATCTGAAGGGCTCTTGTTTCCATAAATATTCCATCGGTTTTAGAGCCTTGTGGAATATTTAGGGAGGATGGTAAGAGACCCGACGGCTTGACTTAAGTCTCTTGGGAGAGAGACAAAGCTCTTGTGTGGGACGCAACTTGCGTCGATACATTAGCGGCCTCTACTACTTCGATAAGGGCCGGGGCGGCATCAGAGGCAGCTGAATCGGGTAAATGGCGTAAATATGAGTCTTTGAAAGGAGACTATATATTTGTTCCATTTGCCGTAGAGACAATCGGTCCGTGGGGTCCCCGTGCGATGCAGTTTCTAAATTGTATCCGCGACTTATCGTTGCCGCTGGTGACAAGAGGGCTAGTTCTTTTCTCGCTCAACGGTTAAGTCTAGCCATTCAACGTGGAAATGCAGCCAGCGTTCTTGGTACCATGCAACGAGGAGTAGGGCTCTACGATTATAATAGTTCTTAGTTAATAAGTATTGTAAATATTAACATAATTTTTTCTGTAAATAAATATTTATGAATCATTAATAAGTCATAATATTTACTTACACGGAATAACTTAATAAAATAAACAACAGGTTTAAATGGAGTTAGCCTGCTCCGTTTTTGTAACTTTGGTGAAACTTTGAATAATTATTTTTTATTTTATTTATATACTTAAGCATAGTCCCCGACGGGAGAGCTAGAGAGGACACGTCGCCTAGTTTCACGATCCTACTTCTTTCACTTATTTCTCACATTTTTTCTGGATACGACTACTATATACCAACTCCTAAACAACCTACCCAGAGGTATTCGAAATATTAATTATGATTATTCCGTATTTCACCGAAGTTAAATTTACTTTAACTAATGATGATAATTGTTAATTCAGTAACTATGGAGTATGATACATACCTAAGTATTTGTGTGCCTTTGTTTTCAAGGTGATAGGTTCTGCTTAGGAGTCGTCTAAATCGATACCAAATTCTTACCAATTATTGCCACCAAGTAGCAGTTTTGTAAATGCTGTATTCCGGTTTGAGTTATCCGGTTGAGTACAGAGAGCCATTTTAATATATCAGGTATTCTAACTCCTCGGGGTAAAAACGCATCTGTAACTAAGATACAGAAAGTCACAAGTGTTGGTTTGTTATGGTTTGTAATATGTGAATTTGTCCGTTAGGGACAATTTCTCTGATCAATATGAATGTTTGTAATTGAATCATGGATGTTTCATGTACATATTAAAATTGATCTATGTAAATGTGTATCTATGTTAGTATATAATACTATAGAACACTTGGACACTGTGACCTTCGGCCACATTGCCACAGAGAGACTTGTACGCCTAGACGTCTGTCTACCCCAGTACTGTTAATTCTCATAAAAATATATGTATAAGCAATCACCATCAAAAATCTTTCCAAGTGGCAGGCTTGTACCAATGAGTTTTTCAAAAACATATGTACGAATTATATCGTTGGCTTGGACATAAAGGCAGCGACGGGCTCACCACCTGTCACGTTGTCCCGAAAATATTTTCGGTGGAAGGTGGGTCACAGGGACTTAATTGTCTAGACTAGACCTCTGTCTATCCCTGTATTTGGAATTGCGTGAAGATATTTATTTATTATTATTTATTTTATACGATTTAGTACATGTACATGTAAGTCTTAGATAGTTTCAATTCCATGTTGTATAATACGTTAGTTTAACGTAGTATTTAGTAAAACATATAATTCCATTTTGTACAAATCAAACCTTTACGCTTTAAATAGCATACTTATCCTATGTTTTTTAAATAGCTACATAAGGAGGATAAACTTATACATATGAACCAATGCCATGAGGGAATATGTATGTTGCCTTTACAGGTTATAAAGTAATAGGTAAGTATCAAATACTCTTTTTAATGTCGTGTTATCATGTTTTTATGGTGTCGCCAGCTCTGAGGTCACGGGTTCGATTCCCGGTCGAGACTATGTAGAAAACACTTTTTCTACATTTTCTCGGGTCTGTGTGTTTGTTGTACATTCGTTGTTTCTGATTCCATAATACAAGTGCTTAAGCTGCTTAATTTAGGATCAGAGCAATGTATGTGACGTTATTCCTATCTATATTTATATCTATGTAAGTATGACAAGGTACTTTGAGAGACAATTAGTGAAATTTCTAATAATCTTCAATGTGTCTTAAATATTCATAACATTTCCAAGACGATTATCGCAGAACCTACCCCATTAATACTCAATTGAGTATTTCGTTTATTGAATTACTGAGAATATTGTGAAAGAAATAAATTATTTCCTTACTTGAGGTAGGTATTATTAGTTATTAGTACTTTCTTACTAGGTTCTTAAGACTTTTTCTTAAATATATTTTTAATTGGTAGGTTTTTATTTCAAATTTTCTTTTGAAGTGATTTGCACCCATCACTAGATTCCTTACTCAAACCAAAAGTAGTCTGGCAGATAATTCCTTTAGGTAATAAGTCCGTTATTTTGTGTAATTTTTTAATTGTACAAATAAAGTTTAAATAAAAAATTAACTTCTGTAATATACATTCAAATGTAGCGGCCTGTAAACTACATTCATTCATCCAGGATATAGACTTCTCGCGTACGGAAGGGTTTATCATAATCGCCATGCTTGACAAATGGTGAACTTCATACGCTGTTGCCTCTCACCTATCAGTTGTTGTTCCATTAGTCGACTTTTACGATACGCACGAGAAGAAAGAGGCGGTAAATTCATACGCCGTAACCATAGTGGTTTGTTTTTAAAAAAAATGTGAGCCGTCATGGGACGCCTGGCAGATGTGAAACATCGTGTGTGTACAAGTAATATGCATAAAAGATAATATTATTACGGGAATTAAATACAGCCTAATGAAAAAGAAGTATTACGAATTTCTTACAGAAAATAGTAACTTTATTTAATAAACATTTATTTACATTTGATATAACGGCAAGCGTCGCCACGCCAACTATTCGGTTTTCAAGTGAGCCTATAGATGTTTTGTATTTTATGTTACTTTGAAGCGACATCTAGCGAAACGATTTGAAACTCTTGAAATTCATGAAGTAGTGTTGTTATAACATATTATTATTGATATAATCCTTTAGATGTCGCTTATGAACAATTTGCTTGAAATTTGGTACATTCATACGCCGTAACCATAGTGGTTTGTTTAAAAAAAAAACGATTTTCAAATTTTATCGCGTAAAACTCGTTTTATTCAAAATGTGTAGTATTCGCGTAAATCATTATTATATCATATCATTATAGTGGTTTGTTTTATTTCTACCCAAAGACAATATTTTTTTTGCATGTTATTTGAAAAGTGGCAGATTCCTTCTCTGAGTAAAAGTCGTTTATGCTGGCACCAAACTTACCTATTTCTGACGCTACAGAGCAGTATGTTATTGAATCGTGTAATGTGTGGTTTTTATGGGGTTATGAAGAAAAACGAGCTACACAGTCGAAGGGATAGTATGTAGCTGCTGAAGCCCTTACAACTGCAGGTGTTTTCTGCCATTTTTAAAACAATAAGGTTGATTCGTTTGTCAACACAGGGTTAAGGTGAAATGTGTCATAACCCTTGTTTACACTGGCTCTCTGTACGCTTCAAGCAAAACACAGAAGTTGTTACACTGATAAAAAGCAGTGTAGAGGGTAGAATGAGATAAGAGTCTGGTACGGACCCAGACGACTTCTAGGCAGAGAAAGTTAGACTGTAACTACTATTTTGTTTTGGTTTGAAAAGCAATGACAATCAATGTAATTACAGTGTATGGTATGTATTATATATGTATGTTTGTAGCCTCATTCTATAAGTCCACGGTGATAAAATATATGCCATCTTCTTCATTTGAAGTAAGTGACTGATCTTCATAGGCTGTCACTTACTTACGCGTGGACGTTAAGGTAATTTTTAACATCACAATAATATGTACATAGACACTTTACTATATAAGATTAATGTAAATAATATACCATGACTTTAAATCTTTGAGATTTATTTATATTCCAGTCACGGATGATTTAAACATATCGTAAGTTTCTTTTATAAGGAAATTATATTGAGCCAAACCATAAATTATAGACTCTATATTTGTAATTTAGAAAAATATCGAATACGCAGTCGTTATTTAAAATGTATCGTAGATTTATAAGTCATCATATAATTTGTACAGACATTGAATTTATTAAATATTATGTAATTAAAATAGAGAATATCTAAATGATATGTGCTCGTATAGGTTATGTAGAGATATTAAATCGAATTGCGTATTCTCGTTAAAATTTAATTAGAGAAAGAGGGCGAAATTAAATACGTTTTCACAATATTAATAGAGTTAAAACTAAGATTTTGAATATAAGTAAATGTTTGTGTATATTATTGTGTCGATTAATTTAATGTATTATAATAAAACTAGAATAGATAGATAACAAATAAATGAGAGACTTATGAAATCAACTGACTCGAGCGGCATTTGAATCTGCGACCTCCGTCGCAACGTAGCGATGCTTTCACCTCCGATCCACCGAGTTACACTCGCATCAGTTGAAATTTTAAATCTCTTTCATAGCCCTCTTAGTTGCGTCGGTGACATCTATCGGAAATTATGCAACTATCAACTCTATGCTCAAGACTTTACAGCTATTAAAACATGTAATTTTGTCATTTTTTATTGTGATTTCTCAGACGTACCGGATTCACCGCGACATTTTCTTTCATTGTCAAGTTCGAGATAAATTCAGCACATAAAACTGCCGCACATAAAACAATTATTTTAGAGCGCGTAGAGATTGAACCTAGATCTCGAGCTTCCTCGAGCTATTGCCCTGACTATCTCGTGGCTGTCACGTGAAAAATTTATTTGTAATTTGATTTCTTAAGTCAATAAACTCGCCTAGAGTTTGTTATATCAATGAAATTAGTTTTACGAAGTATTTCATCTCATTCTCTTTTTTATTATGTTAAAATACATTTCTATATAGTCACGATAGCGGAGTGGTTAGGTGGTCGGAATTTCGAGTTAAGAGACCCGAGTTCGATCCCCAGGTGGCAGGCTCGTACCAATTAGTTTTTCAAAAACTTATGAACGAATTATATCATTGGCTTGGACATAAAGGCGGCAACGGGCTCACCACCTGTCACGTTGTTCCGAAAATATCGTCGGTGGAAGGTGGGTCCACGAGACTTAATTGTCTAGACTAGACCTCTGTCTACTCCTGTATTGGGAATTGCGTGAAGATATTTATTTATTTTATTTATTTTTAAAATATTTCTTTGTGAATATATTTAAACATACATATATTTAGAATAGGAAGATATTATATGATTTTTTGTCATTTAAATATGTACCATGTAATGTAATAAGTCTTAAACTGTATGCAAGCCCTTTGGCACGATTGTAAATTCAATCAGACTCTTGTATTAACGATCACGTTCCAAATTTAAAAATTAAATTATCTTTAAGCCTCTTGAATTTATTTTAATAAACAGTATTTCACATGGTTAAATACTTGTGTCTCATACACGCAAATACTTTACACGATTTTGTAAGGGCTGCCCAGGAGTCAATACATATATTGACATGCATGAACATAAATCCATGTATGTTAACTTTTCAATTTCAATTATGATTAAATGCGTGATCACATTTGAATGTAAAAAATAAAAAAAAACAGTGTGGTTCCATTTTCAAGGGATTAGGTTATAAGTACGTATATTTTTTTGGCTGACCTGTCCTTTTCCTTAATTTATTTAATTAGAATCTTTAATAAATATCTTAATATAAACGTAATTAATTTTATCGCTACTGATATATTATATAATTAATTTTACAATTTGAATCTACTGTCCAAAACCTATCTACTAGCGAGTCCGATAGATGTTTTACTGTCAAATGAAAAAGAATAAAATATCTCGACATCACTATGAATCCAGAAATAACCAATCTGTCAAATTGGATGCAGTTAATTTTTTTTAAGTATTTCAATAATTTATATACATATATTTCAATCAAAAGAAAAGAAATGGTAATATGAAATAGTCTATACAAAGTTACTACTTATTTCTTAAAAAATTATTCCTGCAAACCCGTGGGGAGATGGTTATTAAAAGGTAGACTGCGTATTTTCTTTTTTATAAATTTAAATAAACCCATCTAAACCTAACTAACACAGTGTTTGGAATATTTGAAGATATATACAAAATATTTATTTATATTATACAAATATTCACTGCAAATAGATTCTGCCTGGGACTTAATCCGCGTGTTACATCGGAATGGTCGCGCAATCTTTCCCGGGGTAAAAGGCGGGCTGCCTTTTTCAATATCACGTGTACCAAATAAGTTCTCATAAAAATTAATTGACGGTACATATGCCGTACGGACATAGGCCTCTGAATAACCTAATACTGAGAAAATAAGTGATTTTAAGAGAAATGAGGCAGGGGTATATAAACAACCTCCTTTCTAACTGTTGCTGCCGTTAGAGGTGACTAAGGATTTTTTAAAATGAAATAGGCTACCGACAGATGGCGCTATAACCAAAAGCACCTGTCAAAAGTTTAACAGACCGGTAACAGGCAGTAAGCTGCGAGTTACAGCAATCGCCAATCTGTTTGCCTAGCGTAGCGATTAGTGTAAACCCGGCCGTAAGGGATAGGCCTTTTTCCTTCAGTGGACTTTTCAGGCAGTCGTCATTATGGTGTGATAAAGAAAAAATATTATTTACATAATCTTAATAACGAGATGCAATGTAAGACAAAATTTTAATTTCGTATTTTAAGAAACCCCACAAATTAAAGAAGCTTATATTGAAAGTTGCTTTAATCAAACTTCAATCAAAATAATTGGAAACAAAATATAAGGATGAGAAAGATAGACTAGTTAATTGAATTCAATTATCCAAGGCAAACTTTGTATTCTAATGATTTCAAATCAATTACTTTCTTTTCATTGAAATTCTTTATATTTTAAAGATATTATCAATGAATTTATATTCTGTGGAATCCCACTTTGAAATTTATTATCTATCACGATAAAGAAACTATCTCTAATCATAAAATAATTAGTGCTTTGTAGAGATATTAACTTCATATTCAGTCGAGTTTTAATCATAGTATATTAACGCATACGAACCTTTAATGTTGTTGGTATTGCCCTGCTTTCGAAGCTAAGAACTGCGAGTTCGAATCCCGGGAATTTGTATGATGAACATAAGTGTTTTTACTCGAGTCATAGATATTTATATGAATACATATCGATGTAAATATATAGGTACGTAAGTTTATTGTACCGTTGGCTTGGATAGAGAAATTTATAATTGCGATTGCGGTAGACTCACCACGTATCACGTTAACTCAAAAGAGCTTCGGTGGAAGGTACTTTCGATGAAAGGAGTTTACTATCTAGATGTCTGAGTATCCTAGTAATTGGAAATGCGTAAAGATGAAAAATCTAAACAATGTTTAAAGTAGGTTAATTAATATTTAATATTATAGTCATTGTCATCATGCCGTGAATTCCCACCTTAGGTGGTGGGAATTCACGGTAAGAGACTCGAGTTCGATCCTTGGGTGGCAAGCTCGTACCAATGGGTTTTTTTATAAACTTATTTACGTTTTAAATCATTGGCTTGGATATAAAGACGGCGATGGGCTCACCATCTGTCATGTTTTTGCAAAAATATCCTCGGTCGAAGGCGGGTCCAATGGACTTAAATTTCTAGACCTCTGTCTAGGCTCAATATAAACAAAGATTACACACAGTCCTCGTACACAGCATACTGCAGTGATAGTGCCAGTAATACATATTACTGGCACTATCATAGCAAAAAGATGTAATTCTTTTTACTAAGCCCTTAAACTTGTGACTAATATTCCAGAATTATGTTTATTACAGTGTTCTCCTACACAGAATCCGTAATCTATCTTTGAACATACTTTGAATTGATTGATGGATCGTAGTCGGGAAAACAAACTTTTAGGTATGTATTAATGTTTCTCGGACTTCTTATTTGGCACTATAATGGATTGTGTAACGTTTACTTCATTCACTTCCCTGAGGAACTTTGTGGACGAGAAGCGTGTACACTTTTTTATAGGTTTTTATGGTGTCTTAGGTCCCGGGTACGATTCGGGACGGGTCAATACAGAAAACTTTTTCTATATTGTCTCGGGTCAGGGTGTTTGTGGTACTTTCATTGTTTTTGATTCCATAACACACGTTATAAGGTTACTTACTTGGGATTATGCCAACGTATGTGATGTTGTCCTTTTCTATGTATCTATTTATCTATAATAGTCTGTGCTCCTCTGCAGGATATGGACAGAACCTATAAAAAGGGAATTGTAGATTAGCGATCGCAGTACCAGACATCTTGCTCCTTCGACGCTGCTGCCCCTCTCTGTTCTGCTGAATAATTGTTAAATTCAAATTCAAATTTATTTATTGCAGATACATGGTAGTGGTATGGTGATACAATATTTAATGGGCAACATGTACTGCCGCGTACGGCGTGCAATCATAATTAAATTTATATTAAAATGTTTATCTCCTATCAATTTTAAAAAAATCTTTCCATAATTCTATTCCATAAGTCTTAAAATTTAAAACAGATTTATATAATAGTTCAATAAATAATCCACAATTTATGTAATGTCACACATAAATTTAAATTACAATATAAATTATAAATTTAATTAAGTCAAATCACAATTAGTTAATTAAATGTCAATTTGGTATTTAAATAATCATTAACACTGTAAAAGTAGTAATCTAAGAGCCATTTAGATAACCTACTTTTAAATAATGATACAGGCATCTCTTTAAATTGACTGGGCAGTTTATTATAGATAGTGCCTGCAGAGTAGTAACAGTTAATTCTAAATAAATTTAACCTACAGCTAGGGAGATACAGTCGGTTTTGACGTCTATTTCTTGGTATTATATCATTAAATTGTACAAATTGATCGGGGTTTTATTTTACAAAAATGCATGCCTCCCTAATATACATGCATGCCACAGAAAGTATTTTTAATTCTTTAAATAGTGGGCGACAACTATTCATAAACCAAGCACCACAAATAGCACGTACACACTTTTTTTTTTAATTTAAAAAAATGTTTCTAACGTAACAGAATTTCCTCACAATAGAAGCCCATATGCTAACACACTGGAGACATATCCGAAGTATGCACAACGTGCGGCATCTTTCGATACAGTAATTCGAAGTCTTCTTATAGCATAAACAAAGCGGTTAAGTTTGTCACAAACATATTCAGTGTGAGCTTTCCAGTTACAATTTCCATCCAACAATAACCCTAAATATTTTATGACTGGAACCGTTTTTATTTCGATTCCATCGTATGCAATTTTCTTCACCGCATTATTAGACTTAAATGTTTTAAAACTCACGCCTTTGGTTTTATTTAAATTTATCTGCAAGTTGTTAATTTAACAACCGGTGTATTACATTATGTAACCAGTGTCTTACATTATGCAGAGCAGTGTTCACCTCATATTCTAAACTGTTTAAGTCCTTACTTTTAATAACAATAGATGTATCATCAGAAAATAAGATGGATTGATGTTTAGATACAATAGGTAAGTCATTAATGTATAATAAAAAAAGAAATGGTCCCATGTATAATATCATTATAATAAAAAAATATCCCATTTATAATCAAAAAAGAATTGTCTGCTATTTGACGAGATGGTTGTCCTGGCATCTGGTGGTATTTTTGAAGCTTTGCCTTAGTCGCATAGTCCTTGCGATACATAATGCAGTTCTGGTACCGACTTTGTTATATGGCAGCGAAACCTGGGTATGCCTGGGAAGCATAAAATCAGGTGAAATGCAGTCGAGATGCGATCTCTTCTTAAAATGTGCGGCGTTACCTTGGCATCTAATGGTGAAGAAAATATACAGCGCGAAAGTTAATATTAAAAGGGGTCGAGGTAGGTCGAGATTAAGTTTTGAAGACCATGTGAGAAAATTGTTCGAGGACGGGAGGGTCAAGAGTACTCGGATATCTCGACGTGCATGTATGAAGGAAATGAAGAATCCGAAAGAAGCGAAAGAGGTATGTAAGGATCGTGACACTTGGAGATCCGTTCTCTCTGGCTACCCCGTCAGGGATTGTGCGTGAAGATAAATATATAATAAATTAATTCCTTAGTCGCGTGTTACAACAACTACGAGAGAAGAAAAGAGGGCGGTATATTGTTACGCAAAAACATCTCGACTGGTTTTTTCTATTTAAAAACTGATTGTGTTTTTATGATTAGTTTAAGATTAGTGCACTTATCAAGATATGTGAGTCACGATAGCCGAATGGTTGGGTGATCGGAATACGAGTCGAGAAACCCTTGTTTGATCCGCAGATGGTAGGCTCGTACTAATAAGCTTATTTAAACAAATGCACGATTTATATCGTTGACTTGGATATAATCACGGCGATGCTCACCATCTGTCACTTGATCCCAAAAATAATATCCACGGTAAAAGGACTTAATTGGATCCTGTCTACTGAAGTATTGGGAGTAGCGTGAAAATATTTTATGTAATTTATTTTACGTAATCTAAAAAATCAAAACTTGATCAAAGTAAATTGTGAAATTTTAATTTCTCAATTACTGTGATTGTAAATTTGGCTTACTTCGATTTTCCGCAATATTCTGACGTAAACATTTCATAAGTAATTAACTCTCACAAAATTAGTATCTCTTTTAAAATTGGATTTGGGAGATGAAATAAATGAGTCACGATAGCCCAGTTGTTGGATGATCAGAATTCGAGTCAAGAGACCCAAGTTAGATTCCCCGGAGGTAAGCTCGTACCAATAATTTTTTTTTATATATGTATGATTTATATCGTTGGCTAATGATGTCGATACGCTCACCATCTGTCACGTTATCCCAAATAAGGCTCTGGTGAAATGTGGGTCGAAAGAATTAAATTGTCTAGACCTTTGACACCTCCTGTATTAGGAAATGCGTGAAGATAAAATATATGATAAGTCACGACAGCCGAGTGGTTGGGTGATCAGAATTTTGAGTCAAGAGATCCCAGTCCGTTCCCCAGGTGGCAGGCTCGCACCAATGGGTTGTTCAAAAACTTATATACGAATTATATCGTTGGGTTGGACATAAAGAAGGCGACGGGCTCACCATCTTTCACGTTGTCCTGAAAAATATCTTCGGTGGACGGTGGATCGAAGGGACTTAATTTTCTAGACTAGACCTTTATCTACCCCTGTATCGGGAATTGCATGAAGATATTTATTACATTTTTTTAATATATGAAGATGAAATATATACATATTTGTGTTTTATAACTAGCTATGCACGCTTCGCACGAGTAGCAGACACGTCTACATGTTTGCTTTTGTTTGGCTAATGCGTCATGACTCGTGTGATAATCATAAACAATGTAAGCTGATCCCAATGTAAACAGCTATAGTACTTGTGTCATGGAATCGCCAATCGGAAAAAACGAAGGCACCGGAAACACTCACTTCCGAGTAAATGTGGGTTTTCTCCATTGACCCGTCCGAGAAACGAACCTATACTAAACGTATGAATGTTTCTGAGTTCAGACTGATAGACACACGCAGCTCACATAGTTGTTGTCACCACATATTTTATACCTACTGTATAGTACCAAAACAAGTATTTTGTAATTCAAATTAGAATGACAAAATCTTTATGTTATGAATAGTAGCGTCGATAGTCACGAGCGTAATTAATTTTAACAACTGATGCGTGTGTAACACGATGGCTCGGAGGTAAGAGTGTCGCCACGATACCACGGAAGTTTGGAGTTCGAATGCCGGCCTTGTTAGTAGATTTTCAAATTTAATAATTTAAGCGCAGTAAAATGATACTATACGAAATAGACTTAGAAAATAGGACGAGATTAATGTGATGTATTGTTGGAGGGAAATTTTAAGATGATCCTATTGAAAACGTTTAAGTACTAAAACGAGTAAATTTGATATGGTTTTCTTATATTACTATTAAACAAATTATAAAAACGATAGTCGAGTGGTTGGGTGATCGGAAATGGAATCAGACACAAGTTCGATCCTTACGAGGCTGGCACGTACTAATATTTCTTTGACATTTTTCGGAACTTACACACGGTTTAACTCACCAGTTGTCATGTAGTCGCCAAAATAAGCTCCGAAGAAATGTGGGTCGAAACGCCTCAATCGACTTTCATCGAATATTAGACTTATTTGGTACACCATGATGGTTAGGCTATTTATATCACGCTTACGACTCGCACGTACTTCGCCGAAATTCATAAGTTTGTGTGAACGAGCCCTTAAAGCGGTCAAGTGATCAATACAAGAGGTCGTCCGCGTTTAATCACGTACGAAGTGGAAGGATTTACCAGAACATTATTGGCTTTATTTCACGCACAGAGGGTTAAAGTTGTCAGTGGTCTATGAGTTCGCGCTTTGAAATAATTATTGATCGATTAGTATCTGAGTCTAACTCTGAGTACCACCTTCGAAGTCGCAGTGAAAGATTTGCGTAGCGCTTAGAAAATTTTTCGATACAATATTCACTCCCTCCGATTTATCTCTAACCTTTTTTTCTATTTAAATTTGGGATGGACGTGGTATATATGACGAGTAGTTTGTTATTGCCAACATTTTAAAATCAATATTTTTTTTTAAATACCCATATTCCATATAAGTTATTTATACATATACAAATAATGATACCCTATAACGTAGCCCCAAATTAGCTCAGTTGATATGCAGATTGAAAAGGTTTTAAAACAAAACACTGACCACAAACAACAGCCTTCAGGCGTAAAATATAAAGTTTACTCTTTTTAAAGATTTCAGCTGACATTGTTATGTTATCTAGATTATGAAGTCTCCATATTGTAGGTAACAAAGTTACAGCTCCAGTGCACCGTAACGTTGTGGTCATTCAGGCGGTAAAGTTCGATAAGGCAGAAAATCCTGTAAGAGAGAAGGATACGCCATACGAGTACAACTATAAATAAGTTAAATTAAATTTCATTCCTAATCTTGTTACAATAAACTAGCATTTGATATGGTATATATTGTAGATTATGATTGCAAATTTAGTTATTACATAACAGCTTTTTATTTGTAAAGCTTGTGACTCAATCACTCATTGCAGCCTATTTTAAGTCGACTGCTGAACATTCAAAGATCCTCGGTTTACACTCTGAGAACGGTCCACATCCACGATCCATATCCACGGTGTACATCGATAAATGTTTGTTTATAGAAACAAATGTTTATACAAATACATTACAACAGAAACAAATCAAACCAGTCAAGTGGTTTGATAGCAATTGGTATCAGCAGTGCGATCTCCAGACGCAAGGCCCGTAGCATTGAGATTTTTCGAAAGCTATATACGATTCGCTTTATGAATTTTAGATATTCATTAAACTCTACGTGTATTTTCAAACAATCATACAGAGTAGAGATTGTCGGTCTAAATAAATGCAATTTATTTATCTTTATGCATTTGGCAATGCTGGAGGTACTCAGATATATTAGAAAAATTTGCATGAATTTATATCAGCTAATGTTCACAATAGAATAGAAATATTAAGATTGCGCCAAATTCTCCTTAAGGGGCAGGCCTTAGTCCTGCAGTGGAATTTGTAATATTGCTCTTGTCGACATGTCAATTTCTCATTTAAAAAAAAATATCTTCACGCAATTCCCAATACAGGGGTAGACAGAGGTCAAGTCTAGACAATTAAGTCCTATTACAAGACAATTAGTAAATATTTCTTTCGATATTACGTTTAGTGCGAACAGCGAATCAATTTAATGCCCGAATAATTTATCCATCATTGAGAAACACCTATTGTTTAACGGACAATGGGATTCGGAGTGTACTCTCGACAAAGAGACATTGATTACGGATTGAAACCCGTATTTATTAATTCTCTCATGCCATGTCAGCTTATGCCAAATAGCGATCGGATATCGAGTCAAAGGACGCGCGTTCGATCCCCAGACGGCAGGTTCGTACCGATAGGATTTTTTTTAAATCTTAAGGACGATTTATAACGTTTGCTAGTATATAGACGGCATCGGGCTTACCACCCGTCACGTTGTCCCAAAAATTATTTCAATGGAAGGCAGGTCGAAAGGACTTAATTATCTAGTCCTTCCGTCTGTCTATCCCATTCTTGGGAATGGCGGGAAAATATTTTTTAACAACAAAAAACACGTAGGTTACGTTCAGCTGATTTAAACTTAAAAACTGAATAATATTGTGTATATAATAGTATGCACGAACATTTCAATTACGCGGATCAATTAATACGCAGATGTGCTGACCCACATCGAACGCGTAAGTTCAATCAATTAAGGGATGGTTCTGCTTCCAGCGCACGTCACTGCAGCGGTACCTTAATTGCTAATGGCTGATGATAACATAGACCTGAAATAAATTGCAAATGACGGTATTAGTCAAAATGTAGACGACATCCGTGGAAGAGTGACGTACACCGGTTGTCATGGTGTCGCCAGCTCTGAGCTCCCGGGTTCAATTCCCGGTCGGATCGATATAGAAAACATTTTCTACTTGTCTTATCTTCGTTGTTTCTGATTCCACAATACAAGTTTAAGCTGCTTACCTTGAGATCAGAACAATGTATGTGATGTTATCCTACATACGTATGTATGAATATAATAAGCAGACAGTGGACGGTCAGCAGCGTTTAACCGACGATGTGTATGATATTGCGATCGTCAAAACATTTGTCAAGCATAGCTATTATGGCATCTTCATTACGGGAGAGTTCTATGCACTGCAGTAAACTTTTACAGGTTGTGTAGTTAGGGAGTATCGTTAAAACGTGCAGTAATTATCTTGTCGTAGCTATACGAACCATATCGTGTTCTACAGCTGCGCTATTTGCTCGGGGGGTTCTAATAAATATTATCCCACCCATTTGTATCCCACAGCTATGCAAAGGCCTTTGTCCATTCTCTCCGCCTTACTCTATCCTGGGCCTATTCGCGCCAGTTATTTAATAAGGCTTTAAGTTTGTCCTTCCGCCACGGTCTGTGTCGCGCCGACGCCTATTTTTCGGTGGCATCAATTCAGTGCTGCTTTTTTTGCCCATAAGGAACTTGGCATTCGTCAGACATAAGAGCCCACTCCCACTTTAATTTTGCTTGTTATCCATAAACCTCACGTACAAAACCACAAAATATACAAAGAAATCAAGCACGAATACCCGATTGCTCAGTTGGTAATGAGCCTGCTTTCGAAGCTAAGGGTTGCACTTTCTAATCCTGCCAGTGAAAAACATTTGTGTGATGAATATGAATGTTTCTAGTTAAGTATATTGAGGTATTGTTGGGTAGGACACTAAGACAGCGATAGAAAGTTAGTTTTCACGGATATACAATTGGTTTTTCATATTGTTCTATATATGTTCTGGTGAAAATGTTACGAAAGGACTATATTTTCATAACCGCTTTATTGAGAAATGCGTGAAGATATGATACCAAACAGAAGAGTCATGGTGAATACTACAACCAAGTAGGTAGTAACTCTTACCATTAGTGTTATAGCAACAAATAGTGAGTTCATAACTGACGCGCTTACATTTCTATACACGAAACAATTTAGTCTATAAACCCTCATTAGTGAGTGTTCGTATATCTAATATAATTGGGCAAGTTAACCGAAGTCACTCCATCATATCGCAAACTTTCGGCATTATACGGTGTATACCAGCGGAACTTATAGATACGATGGAACTAAACGTACGTTAAAATGTCATATTGTTTATGGTTGGTCAAATAAAAATTAAGTGATTTGGAAAACTGAAATAATAATAATATAAAAATAAAAATATAAATTTCTTCACACAATTCCCAATAGGGGTAGGAAGTCCCTTCGACCCACCTTCCACCGAAGATATGTTCGAGACAACGTGACAGGTGGTGAGCCCGTCGCCATCTTTATGTCCAAGCCAACGATATGATTCGTACATAAGATTTTGAAAAACCCATTGGTACGAGCCTGCTACTTGATGATCGAACTCGGTTCAATTGACTTGAAATTCCGACCACCCAACCTCTCGGCTATCGTGACTCAATATATTAATAATAATAATAAATAAATATATACGTAGAGTAACATCACATAGATTGTTTTGATCGCTAAGTAAGTACGTACGAAACAATGTAGGTACCACAAACCCTCAGACCCGAGACAATGTAGAAAAAGTGGTTTTCTACATAACCCATCCGGGTAGCGAACTCAGAACTTCGGAGCTGTCAACCACATTTACTTCTTCTTTACTCGTCCCGGCACGTCCAACTGAGGTCGGGTTAAAACGAGATGTAATAGAATTAGAAACTCCACCGCACCTCTACCCTAGCATTGACAAAAATGCGTAAAGACGTAAAAAAAGTTCTAAATATTGTTTTCAATTTATTGGAATTAATGACATTCTTTAAACACGCATACAACATAGAATATACAACCTTTTCAAAATGCACAAACTTCTCATGAGTAAATCCAGTCCACGCGAAACCTCATCTTCGTATTCGACAGAGGTCAGAAATATCCCCATTTAAAATAAAATGTGTGTGTCAGCTCCGACGGACGTCTGCAGTTTAATTGAACTTGATTGACTTTGATTTTTTGACTTTTTGACTTGAAATTTTTTGATTTTTTGACTTGAAATTTTATGTATTAATGATGCATGATAAATTTATTTACTGTTAAGGTACATTACATAGTTAAAGTAACATAAAAAAGTGTTAAGATGCTTCAATTATCTGTGCTGAGGCCTGTGCGAGATAAGTTGCGTACAAAAATAACGCATAACGTACGCAATTTGTGACGCATAAAATACGCAAAACTCACGTGATGTTAAAAGCTTACAAGTGAGTCTCGACCATTATCATACTAACTAACACGATACATTGTTATCCGTACCACTCTATCGATTTCGACTAATTACTTTCGTGCTAGAGCTTCGGCAAAAAGCTACGGCTTGCGGGTTCGAACTCCGCTGGGGTCAAATATATCATCTGTATGAACGTAAATAAAATAAAAAATATTTTCACACAGTTCCCAATACAGGGGTAGACAGAGGTCTAGTCTAGACAATTGAGTCCCTCCGACCCACCTTCCACCGTGATATTTTCGGGATAACGTGACAGGTGGTGAGCCCTCTATGTCCATGCCAAATATATAATTCTTACATAAGTTTTAAAACCCATTGGTACGAGCCTGCCACCTGGTGATCGAACTCGAGACTCTTGACTCGAAATTTCGACCACTCTACCACTCAGCTATCGTGACACTGTATGTACGTATTTATCTAATTATCATTTTCCTATCTATGTATGTATTTTATAAAAATGTTAGAAATTGTATAGATTGTTTTGAACAATAGTTCCATTTCACGGAAGTAATTAATCGAAATCGTTCTAGTTAGTACGACAATGGCCGAGACTCTCTGTTTCAACGTTTTTAATATCATATGAGCAAATAGCATGTAGATGTAATAGTACTCGGATACCGAATATGCCGATATGGAGTGCAACGATAGTATAGAGGTGTTTATATTTTCACGCATTTTCCTAATACTGGGGCAGACAGAGGTCTAGGGATAGCCATCTCGTGAATTACTAGATTAAAAATAATACACGGACGGGAATCTATATGCGAGATGGTGTTTGCTAACACGCATGCGTATGGCTTATTATGGTCATGGAAGTAACAATTACGGTTACATTAGTCACGATAGCCGAATTGGGTTATAGGAATTCGAGACAAAAGACCCGAGTTCGATTTTGAGACCAATTTTTTTATGATTTATATCACTAACTTGGACATAAACATGGCGACAGGCTCACAACCTGCTACTTTGTCGTAAAAATGTAAGGTGTGAAAGTTGGATCGAATGGACTTAATTTTCTAGACCTTTGTCTACTCTAGTATTGGGAAAAGCTTAAGATATTTTTATCATTACGATGGAGTCCTATTTTGTGCATTCAACTTCATTAGGCTTTTTAATCGTTTGTATGCCAATTCAATACAATAATTAAATACGTATATTGCTTATGTAAGGAGTCACAAAGTTTTAGGATAAATATACCCGGCCAAAAATTTTGCAGATCAGTTACTGACCCACTTTTTACCGACGACTATTAGTAACCTCTGTTAGTTATAGTCGTCGGTGACGTCACTTTTGATAGCTAGTGAACCTATCGCCTAAACAAAACATTATCCTGATAGTTCTGTTGCAACACGGATAACACAGATAACGCGTTATCTGTTGGTTATATGACTCAGTTAGAATATTAATTATAATTCCGTCTCCATCTTAACAGCTTACTATACTTATGTATTTAGTTTATTTGATATTCACATGACAAAAACAAGTCTATTTATTACAGTGATTTTATTTCATAAATTAGCCAAAATCATAACGCACATAACTTTTCCATACGTCTATAAAATTGTTTTTTAATATCTCCCATATTCAATGGAGGATATTAGCAAACAATTTTATAAAACAAAATGGGGAGTCGCCGGGTCAATATCGATACTACAATTACCAACGGACAGGTAACAGTGGAATAATTGAAAATAATAATAATAAATTATGTATGTATAAATTATGTATATTTATTTTATTTATTCGTGTATTAAGATATTAAGAGTTTTAGAGATATAACCGATTTAAATTAGGCGACAATACGCTTGCTAATTTCATTATTCGACGCGATTGTCGGATAACGAAAAGGTAAGTGCAGGTCAGCGGCTTTTTTGTTTGTAATGGCTAATCTCTTCCAAAATTTCTGTTTAACCTATTTAATCTTAGTGAATATCTTACGGAATATACATATCATAGATAGTAATATAAGGGCTCTGTAAAACACAAGGAGATCATATTAATTGACTTAATTTAAAAGCAATATTGGGCCTAGAAAAGATGACATAAATTACATAAATTACTTAATTTGTACCATCCATTTGTCCTAAAATCATTACAAAAAATTGATGTCATTGACTTCAATGAAGATACTGTAAACTGCTTATAAGACAGTTCTATTCCTTTCCATCTTCTTTGTAGCCCGCAACCGTATCTTAAATATTAGCGATCCAGTCGTCAGTATATAATGTAGAGCTTATTTGGGACAACGTTACAAGTTGTGAGCCTGTCACTACCTCAGTGTCAAACCCAACGATCCAAATCGTACATAAGTTTAAAAAACTCATTGATCTAAACCTTGTCCCCGGAGATCAAACTCATGTCATCTAGTTCGATTTCATATCAGATAACCCTACTTTCGTTGTGGCTTTTTTAAAGTTTCAGATGATTTTATAAAAATGATCGAATCCTTCGTTACTTTCAATTCTATACTTTATAGTTGTAGAGTCGGTTTTCCTATTCAATATTAAATTCTTTCAAGTTAATGAAAACATTCGTCTCTCTCTCTTGATACAAAATATCAACCTGCATGTCAACACCTGTTTGAATCATTCACGGCATTTCGGTAAAGCTTTTCAGGAAAAATAAGTGAAAATAAGCGTAATAGCGTAAATAGAACTTTCGCACACAATGTAAAGAAATAACTCAAATATGAGAGGATCAAGAGTACTCGGTTACCAAAATGTGCCTCCTGTTCTCTTTGGTTACCCCGTCAGGAAACATGCGTGAAGGTAGAATAATAAAAGTAACATATTAAACGTGTGAAAATTTAATGATTGTATGTTGAAGCAATATTTCTTTGTTTTAACTAAATAAAACAAATATACATAACTGCCTGTAAAAGCCCATTGTAGAACATATGTCCATAAAGGAAGGGTATGCCGTAATCGCCACGCTTTGCATCAGATTGACGATCGCAGAACAAGACACGTAGAACATTAGATGCTGCTGCGCGTCAACGGTCTGCTGACTTTTGGTCCATTATTTTTCGAGATAGTTACCCCGCCGTCGGTACGTACCCAACGATATTTTTAAGGCTTGTCCCTGAGTCTCCTCTTATGACACCCACGGCAAGAAAGGAGGTGGTATACAAAATGTCAACTATTTAAGAATTATGTTAGACATAATTTAAAGAATGTCTATTACGCACCAAAATAATGGCGCGTTTACTTAGCTTGAAGCATTCTTACGTTTTCCAATTGTCCAATTTTAACTTCATTATAAATAAATAATAAAATAAATATTATTCTCCATTTTCATCCAGATTCACCACAGGAGAATCATATGCAACTACACATATAAAATACATACATATAAAATCTACAATCCTACATTTAACTATTGATTTTCATTAAATTAAAGTGATAGTTAATAATTTTTTCCCTTTAATTTAATAACATAAACTTCAGCATAACCTATATGCTTAAAAATCATTAATTGTATCTCAATTGTTTTAATGATACATCAGTTATTAAACATCATATTTCAAACTTTTCTAGATTCAAAAATATGAACTCATTTTCATCACATTTCAATTATCTCATCTTAAAACAATTTTATTAAACTTTTTGCATAAAACTGCGCAGGAGCAGTTGATAAATTCTTGCGAAGCTTATTTTTATTTAGACTTGCCGCCGTACAAAAGTTTTAATAGGGTAGAACTTAATTACAGTGTGTCATTGTTTTCAATATTTATCAAATTTTTATGCGACGGAATGTAAATTATGACATTCAACATGGAAACGACAAGCGGTTGGGAGGATCGCAGTATCAGATACATTGTATATTATACGTTTCTGCCCGCCACCGGTCTACTGAATTTTTGTCTGATATTATTTGATATTCTGCTATCTGTCGGTAGCGTTTTGCACTTTTTAAGTATTCCATTCCCTTTAGTCGCCTCTTACGACACTCGAAAGAAATGTAGACATATTCTTCACGCCATTGCGTATACAGGGGTTAGACAGAGATCTAAACAATTTAGTTCTTTTTTGGGACAACATGACTGGTGGAGAGCCGGTGCCTTCTTTTTTTGTGAGTGGAGGTATATTCTTACGCCGTAACCTCACGGCACACATATGAGTTATTCTACAGTAATTCAGTATTGAGTGTACTTAGTGTTTCGGTTCGAAGAGCACACAGAAGATGTAATTCCAGTGTTATGAGACGTAAAATTAGGTTGGTTGAGAACAGCGCTACTTCATTAAATTAATTATATTTGAGACGAGCTTATGTCGGCGACTTCATTTCTAAGATTAACCTGGAGAAACAGACAGACGAAGATAAAGATTAAAAACAGGTTTTATGCCGAACAATTTTTCTTAACTAATCCAGTTAAAATTTGTAATGAGAAAGCTAGTATATTTCGATGTTTAGATGTTTGTTTTGTAGACGGCTCAACGGATTTCAATCAAATCTAGCTAACAGATAGGTGGATGGTGGTGAACGTACGTCGCTTGAGGTAATTTTATTTGTGTTAAATAATAAATAAGTACATACATAGATAAGGACATCACATCACGCTCTGATCCCTAAGTAAGTAGCTAAAGCTCTGGATACTTACTTTGGGATCAAAAAAACGAAGTTACTTGTGGTAACTTCGTTCTTTAAACCACACTAAACACCAAAGACACGAGAAAATGTAGAAATGTATTTTTCTACATTGTCAACTATAAAAATCGTATAAAAAATTTATTATAATGAAAATTAAAAAAAAAGTAAAGCATTATAATATGTCTTAAAATCTAAAATCTTGATAATCCGTACTTAAAATATTTAAATCGAACTTCTTTGAACTGGATACTTAGATTTCTTATATGCACGTAAGCAAATTAATTTTAAATATATTTTATTTAAACTTTTATATTAACTAAAAACTTTCTAATACAAATTTACTTCATTTCATTGTATTCATTACTACAAAGAAATTTTTATAATTTCACGAAGTACAAAAACTTCTCCTGTAAAAGAAGACACAATCGCCAGGCGTAGTAAACGGATTGTTGATCCCAAGACTACACATCGTACCACAGACGTTGCTGGCCGGTTTGCTGAATTTAGTCAGTTTCATTTTCATTTTTATGTGATGAGCTTGCCAATCGTTGCTGTTATAGCAAACCTACGTAGCTTATGTTGTCTAGTGTACTTAAACAGACTGTTACATATGCATATGTGTTTCGTTTAAAATAATAGACGCCATCTCTAATGTCGCCTTGGTCATTATCACTGTTACATATTTCTGCCGCCAAATAGCAGTGTAACACTTTGAAAGGTAAGACAGTATAATTACGGGTAATGGAAATATGTTCACCGACACTAATATACTTATTGCAAAAACTTACAAGGCTCTTTCCTTATTTATCTTAACTTGTCCTTTGAAGCTTTATCCGGTAAAGCAAAAGGTCACGGTAAAAGTTATCTTTTTTTGTATTTTACACTGTTGTATTTCTAACAATGAGAATATGGTCAAGACCCGATTTCGAACCCTAGAAGGTAGACTCGTACCGGCGAGTTTTCGACCAAAACTTATATACGATTAAAATCGTTGGGTTGGAAATAGAGACGGTGTCGGGCTCACAATATGTCACGTTGTTCCAAAATATACTCCGGTGAAATGAGGGTCGAAAGGACTAAGTTGTCTAGACTTCTGACTATTCCCGTATAGGAAATGCATTCATGAACAATGAAAAATAAATAAAAATTCATCACAACGATGTAGGTGGATTTATCGATGTTGACGTTTATATAACTATAAAGTTATTTACATATCGACGAAAAACATAGACGAAACATGACCAGTCCGCAACCCTTCGCCTCGATGGTACAATCACTATCAACTAGACTGTCGGATCATTATAAATAATTAAAAAATATGTCTGGTTACGGCGCAAAGTATAAAAATATGCATGAAACTTTTACAACGCCGTTAAGATAATGTTGCGTGAGTAGAATTCTCATGCAGCTTTTTACTGCCAGCTTTATCAACTTTATCTGAACATATAAATTCGAGACTACTTAATTCGTGTTATCACTGCGAAATTCGTTTATAAATGGAAATAAAAAGTAATTAAACCATCTTACGTGCGACATAATAACAAACATTTTTCATTTTCACTCATTTTCCATTTCGTTTCATTAAGACGAAACCAAGACAATGAAGTAACTTCGATCCACATTTTACCAATTTCATGTAACTCTTTACTATAATTAAATATTATAAATCCAATTACTCCATAGAGTAAGTAACTCATTCATGGGGTGGTGTGTACGCTTCTACAACAAAATCCCGGTAAATGTATAGAACCTGTCTATAAAATGGTTCAAGAAATTATTAAAGGCAAAATTTATAAAAAAAGGTTAATATTATACGAACGTGAACGAAGGGAACGTGTGGTAAGCTTCCATGATTAATCCATTTTTTTCCATTCTTCCATTTTTTTTTTATACAAAAAAAGGGAATGTCGGCGGAGTTTCTTTCGCTTTCATTAGAGGAACCTCATTACTAAACAGTAGTAGATTAAGAAAATTAGAATCAATGAATTTAATTGTGTATTACTTATATCGATGAATAAATATTTTAATTTGACGAATACTCACGATTGTTGTATCTTGTTCCACCAAGATTCATCTTTAAACACATTAAAATAAGATAAAAAATATCTAAATAAAATTAAAAAGTTTCTTATTACAATTATAATCTAATGAGATACGTTTGATAATGCCGTAAAGGTGAAACCGGTCAGGTATTTTAATGTAAATAAATGTGTAATAAGTAAAAGTGAATTTTAATGTGCATTTAGTTTGATTCGATTTTTTAATTCGTTGACCCATTTACTACATAGTTGAATGAAAATATTGGCATATTTAGCAAAGTTCCAGATGTTACCATTTATCTTTTAATAATATTCAACAGGTAAACAACCTTTCGTGTTAATTGGGTAACGCACTGGTATCTATCAGCTTAGGAAATTAGATTTGTTTAAGCGTGCCACACTAACAAGGGTCGGGCGATATAACATACGATGTTTCTTATTGTTTTAGGCTATTTGCTTACTGTAAAATACCAATATCAAACACATCAGCAAAACCCGAGTTCGATCCCAGAAATCTAAAATAAAACGAAAATATCTTCGGCGGAAGGTGGCTCGAAAGGTCTCAGTTGTCTAGACCTCTACCTTTCAATATACACATCTTGATTCAGTTAAGAATATACTCCGTGTTTCAGTCGTTTAATAAAGACAATAAGATAGAAGGAATGTTAATGTCACGTACGAAATTATTCATAAATTACGTCAGACGTCGCGCGAAATATGAATGTTGTCGAAAGCTGTCGGTCAAATAAAAACAACACATATTCAGCATAACTTATTTCACTTGTCATAGTGGCTGAAATAAATAAACTTGATGACTTTCACTGACATGAACATATGATATCTATCACGATTATATATGTCTAGTTTATGAAAGTAATAGCTCTCTTTACGTTTTATTCATTTATTTGTAACTAGGTAAGTCCTTCCTTATATTATTTTTTTATAGAAAAGGTAGGCAAACGAGCAGGTGGCTCACGTGATAGTAAGTGATTACCGCCGCCCGTGAACACCCGCAATTCCAGAGAAATTAAAGAGAAAAAAGTTAAAATTTCCTTGATGACCTTCGTTGATCCTTCGTTAATAATATAAAATTTGCTTTAAAAATCATTAAAATTGCTAAATCAAAAATTAAGTTGGCGTTATCGTATTGATTATTCCTAACTGAAAGTCAGGATTATCAAATTGTCTTTTGCAAAAGGGATAAAAGATAGCGCCTATGCCAATAAACAAGGCATAAGTAATATTAGAGAATACAGAGTTAAAATTTCAACTGAAATTTTAACTCTGTATTCTCAATACATAAAGAGAGGTCGAATATAAACTTGATTTAAATTTCGAATTATGGATGCCGCATTCGTCGCAGATTTATTTATGTGTCTGCCCGTGTGACCCACTCGAGTGATAATTTAAACTGGGCCTCATTGGGCGCAGATAACGCAGCAAGATTTCCATGCTTTGAAATATGACTCTAAGTTGAGTATCTATAATAAGACTCTAAGATATCGCTATTAACAAATAATATTGAAATTAAATAATAAGCTTGAAGTATATTTCGGAGATTATCATCAACACTTTAAAAACTCGCTCTATTTTGCTCTCTACACAAGAATATTTATCAAACATTGTTTATTTATTATATCTCAGAGTAAATATACCTATAAAACAGAAACAATACTGAATTGTGAAACAAAATGTTTTTATGTGGTGTGGTGGAGGCAGACTCGTACCAATGGGTTTTTTCAAAACCTATGTACAATTCGTTGGCTTGGACATAAAGACGGCGACAGGCTCACAAAATCCATTAACGTATCTCTGAAATAGTAAGAATGGAAAATTCTTATGAGATAAAAAAGAACAACAAGGAATAATGCCCTGTTCAGTGACGCCGTAAGAGTTTTTCTTTTTCTTTTTCATTGGTACGAGCTGGTAGTTTTTTTTTATATAGAATTGGGAGGCAAACGAGCAGGTGGCTCACGTGATGGTAAGTGATTATCGCCGCCCATGAAAACTCGCAATACCAGAGGCATAGCAGATGCGTTGCCGGCCTTAGAGTGCCCCCATATAGTCATATCATTGGCTTGAACATAAAGACGACGACGGACGCACCTCTTGTCACGTTGTCCCGAAAATGTCTTCGGTGGAAGGTGGGTCAAAGGGACCTTATTGTCTAGACCCTGTGTTGGGAATTGCGCGAAGATATTTATTTATTTATTTATAACAATAAGTTTATTTAACAAAAACCACAAGCAATGTTTATGATGTTATCCCCCTGTATGTATGAATAAGTAGGTGTATATGGTGTTATCGTATAGATAATTTGGTAATAGCATTTAAGTTTGTATAATTTATGACAGAAGTCCTCTAAGAGCCTTTGGGAACGTCTCATAGGGGCGCTATGAGACGTATGAAAAAGATATTTAACATTTCTAGTGATGGGGTAAGCCACATTAGCATTGAGTTGTACCGTGTTGTGTTTTTATAGTATTATTATTATTTTACGAAACTCAAAAATAAATCCCTGTGACCTAAACAAAATTTCTCGAGTTAAATTAACCAATCTCACATAATTATGCGAGCTCTCTCACAACCAACGATTTTGTAAACGTTGTAACTCCTGTAACGAGTGGTTTAACTCGAAATTTTAATAGCCATTTATGTTCTATGTAATATAATTGTTCACGATGATTAGGCCAACTCGGGAACTTTTTGGACAAGGCACCAATACACAAAGTTTTATCAGTAATGATTTTAATACTCATGTATGTACCTAAAATAATTAATCATTTTAGTAAAAACACTGAGTTAAATACTAGAAACATACGTTAACTTGTAACGCTAGTAGCTACTAGAGTCCAAAGAGTAAGTAACACGTTCATGAAGGTGCAACAAATTCCCAGTAAATATGCAAAGTCTACTTAAGAAATTTATTAAAGAAAACTTTTGTTGTAAAAGTTATTATAATATAAATGAACATATTACTGTTACTCCAGGGAATGAAGTGATAGCTCTAAAGCTACTTCTAAAATTGAAAATATCTTTATTTTGCATCTTCAAAAAATAAATGGTACCATAATGAGGTAGGTATCTCATCTACGGAGTTTTTTTTTTCGCCTGTTTCTTCTCGGTTAGAGGAACCTTAAAATAAAAAGGCAATGGATTAAAAAATAACTATAGATAAACGAAAGTATTTTCTTATTTTGATGAATACATTATTTAATTTGAATGGTATAACACTAATACACGGCACGAATGTGTATATAAAGAAACTGAACGATTCTTCTCGTGTACGGTAGTGGTGTTTCTTGTCTCCCCGATGAGTTTTTACCTTATTGTGGTATTTGGCTTCATTTACTCAATACCAAATAAAAGTAAAGCAAAAGTTCCAAATAAATCTTTGAGCACCAGCCTGAACTAAGAACAAGATGGCCGGGAAACTGAAGCATCATGATATTGTAGCTCCAAGTGGGCCTAATATATAATTAATATACAATATATAGTATTATTGTAGTCGTATAGAATATTATTGGCATCATCACCACCTTGGACCCGCTTTGGTGATGTGGAGGCAGTCAAGGTTGTGTTGCGTCGGAAGACGAGGTTCTGAAAGAAGAAATAAAGAATAAGAAATTCACTTATTTATGACAAGTATTGTTGAATATTAATTTTAAATTATTTCATTTATTATTTAAATCAATTCCCCACTCTGGTACATTGGTAGGGCAATGGAGCGACAGGAGTGCCGGTATTGCGAGGCACCGATTCTCCTGCACTCCAAAATGTGGTTTGCGGCGGAGCTAAAGAGCAGACCCTCCGAAAGGTGGAGGGTTGACTGATACTCGTTCAAAAACATATTTTTCAAAGCTCCTGCCTTCCGAGTCACGAACTAGCGGAGGTCCATTGCCCACGTGAAATCTATGTATTTCTAATATTAAACAGTCAAGTTGGCAGTGACCCTGCGCTGGAAGTTGAGGGAAAGTTTGTGTGCTGTTAGAGACTAACATTTGTGTGATAAATGAAAAGAAAGAAATAAAGAATATTTATTGCACCTTATTAGACAATCAGTAAAACGTACATAAAAATATTTGAAATGGGAAAAAGTGCCAACAAAAATTAATGTGTCCATAAAAGTATACATCTATGTAAATATATAGCACCGTTGGCATAAACACTAAGAGGGCGATAACCGCTACACCTACCACGTTATATCAAATAGCCTTCGGCGAAAAGTGGGTCGAAAAGACTTAATCATCTAGACCTCTGTAAATCCCTATACTGAAAAAATACTAAATATATTTTACTTAAAAGTAATGACTTTTATACTCTTTGAATCCATACAAAGTAGTCATGAAATGGATCGAAAATTATTTCCGAACTCAGTTTTCTTTTATGCAAAAATATCTTTAATATTTTTGTGTTCCAAAAATAAGTACGAAACAATTATTCGAGTTGCGATTACGAAGGGTAGCTCCACAAAGTTTGTCCCGCACTCGTTGTGAGAGACGCTATTGAATAGTATAATTAGGATTCACAATTCTTTTTATCTTCACCCATTTCCCAGTTCAAGGGTAGCCAGGTCTAGACAATTAAGTCCTTTCGAACCATATTTTATCGGTGCTTATTTTGGCATAACGTGACAGGTGGTGTACCGGTCGTCGTCTCTATGTTCTAGCCTACTGGATAAAGTGTACATAAGCTTTGAAAAATTCATCTTAGGATCGATCTTGAGTCTCTTGACTCGAATTACTCAATCACTCTGCTATCGTGACTTAGCAGAATTCACTATGTTTTATGATTAAATATGTTTTCCAATAAAGAGTAAAAATAGAATATCCAATAAAACAATTTAATTTAACTGTTCACTACAGAACAACCTCTCCGAAAAAAAAAAAAACATCACACTTGACAAGCGGATTGGCGATTGCAGCACCATATACCTCGCCTGTTTCGACAACCATGGGAACATACTGATATAATACTTTTCTACACGCCGTGACACTGCTCTACTAAAACTTGTGGAGATACTTTTGACATTAATATCCCACCATATATCCGTTGCTATTTTTTTAACGATAACGGTATTCAATTCTTTTCCTCAAAACACCTCTTAAGCTATTCTCTGAAAGAAAGACGGTTTTATTCTTAATCCGCCATGAAACAAAGTCCTGTAAAAACCTTTCACTTTCGGTATTGTAAAATAATAAAAAATTAAAAAATTAATTCGGTTCTAATTTAATATTTTCCTAAAAGAAATATGTCAAACCTTTTCCGCGTTCTGCTTTTATTTGTAATAATTTACAAACATTGATCTTATCGCAGGACTTCCGCGACTCGGTATTAAAACTCTCATGTTTTACTTTTCAGTATACTTCAATATAGTATTACTTCTCAGCGGAAATTTAATATCTGCGAGTACAAATGCGTATTGTACACGTCAACTCCGAATTACGTATTGATTTTACTTTAAATGAACGTCATCGGTACTCTTCATTTGGGTCTGGTAAATTCAGAATTAATGCTTTATCATTAATATTTTTTATTACATTAAAAGGATTCGAATTTCATGAGTTATCTGAAGACGTTATGAATCATTCATTTAATTCAAATAACGGTTTTTAATAGCAACAGTTTCAATGTTTCGCCAGTGACAAAGTTTATCTTCAAAAAAAATTGTTATTTTTCTTATTTTCTCGCAATTTTACATAGGGTTCTGGGCAGTCTTTCAGACCTACATTTCAACGTGGTGAGCCTATCACCGAATTAGTAATCCTAATCATTAATTAGGTTTTAAATTTTTATTCTTTTCAAATTAGTTAGTAAATCACTATAACTAAATGGTTTAGTGATCGGAAATCGAGTCAAGAAGCGAAAAGAAGTTCCTGGGAATTGAACTCGGGTCGATTCCAAGACAGGTGGTCTCGCAGCAACGAGTTTTTCAAAACTTATATACGACTTATGTACATCTAAACGGCGACAGGCTCACCATCTGTCACGTTGTCCCAAAAAATTTCTTCGGTGAAAAATGGGAAACAAGAGGACTAAATTGTTTAGACCTCTGTTTACCCCTGTTTGGCTTCAAAAGTTATCGTTAGACCAAAGACAGACTATGTCATTTGGTTCCAATTCTTCTTCTTTGTACTGCTTGTTAAAGTACACTGCTGAACATAGGCCTCCCCCAAAGATTAGTTCAAATTAACTCAGATTAATAGGAGAATCCTATCATATATATACTTTGTGTTATCGACGTAAAAACTTACCACCCCTTCCTACCCATGGGTGACTTAAGAGGTGACTAAGGGATAAGCTTTTAAAATAAAAACGGCTACGGATAAATGGCGGAATAACGACCTTGAAATATGCCAGACCAAAATAGCTCAGGCCGGGAACGAGCAGACATGTGTAAGGTGGGAAGTGTCCAGTACTGCGATGGGGAATACGCTTGCCGAATATGACGATTATGACAAATCCTCTTTACGGGAGTGGTCTACATATTATAGTAAACTTTCACAAGCCGATAACTAAGTAAAAGAAGACTGGGTCGCTTTTCCTTTAGCACGTTAAAAATTTACTCAATAAATTATCATACTATGTTCACATAGACGGTGACGGGATCACCATCTATCACGTAGTCCCGAAAAATGTCTTCGGTGGAAAGTGAGTCGAAGGGACTTAGTTGTCTACACTAGAACTCTGTATGTCTACCTCTGTATTAAGAATGACCTGAGAATATTTATTTTAATTTATTTATATTATGTTCATAAAAGTAATATAAAAAATTCTGGGGTAGACAGAAGTCACGACAGTCATGTCTTTTCGACTCTCGTTTCACCGAGAATATTTCTTATGTTTACAATTACATTATGTTTATGTTCATAAATATAAGACCAACAGTGTATAGGTGAACCCGTTTTACTCCTGAATGGTTTGGTTACATAGAAGACAAAGTAATATTCAAAAGAATATAATACAGCTTTGTTCTAACTCACCTTTAGGCAGTAAAGAGTATAAAAGGTTTATTGGCTTTTATATTTTACCAATAAATCGTTGATGCGTAAAATGTTAAGAGATGCTTGTAAATAAAATAAGAGTTTTTGTTGGCCATACCCCGACATAGCCTTTTATTTGTCGAGATGTACATTTGTCTTGTTGATTTATTCAGCACGCAACTAAAATTATTTTAAAGGAATGGTACCCTTTGTTTTTTTACAAACAAAAGAAAGAGAGAGAAGAAAGAAAAGCTATTTATTTGTCATCACAATTATAATGAGAAAAAAATCAATGTTAACAAAGAAAAAACTTCTATTGTGCGATGTCAAATCAGGTCCGCAATTCAGCAAAATATTTCAGTAATCTAGTGCTACACCACTGATTTTCAAATGGTACATGAAAAGCGAAAACAACATAGTATAGGATTTGAATGACATTATTTGTTTGCCTTCAAATATTTCCCCAGCATTGGCACAGGAACGCAACAATTGTTACGTTGCTTGCTTGTTGTTGGCGGTAGGAACATGCAAGATTCTGGTACTTCCGAGAGTATCACTGAATCATTTATTTCACGCGTTTAACACTACTGAGACAGTCTTAGCTATAGTACGTTCGTAGATATCGCGGTTCAAAACGACTCATATACTATCTACGTAGTTACGTAGATAGCGCATGAGTCATTTTAAACCGCGATACACCTAACCTTGTTTGCGACGATGTGACATGTGGTGAGCCTGTCGTCTATCTCAGTCTCCAAGCTAAAGATACAAATTATTCATACGTTTCAAAATTACTTCGAGATAACAGTTTTGTTCCTGAAGATAACTTTTTAAGTTTCTCACATTTTCCTAGAACCGTAGTAGACAAAGGTCTACACAAATAAAAATTACGATCCACTTTACGCTGAAGCTGTTTGGGACAAGGTGACAGGAGGTAAGCCTACAATCGTCTTAGTGTCTCGCCGGACGATACAATATGCCCACAAAGATATGTATATTAACATAGATAAATATGCATACATACTTAAAATTTCCATTACACGGTTTATAACCCAAGTGTTTGTTCCCTACCGGGATTCGTACCCCCAATCCTTGCCTTCAAAGGCATATACACTATCAACTAAGCGATCCCATCGCCAATACTAAAACTTATTCAGTTATTTAGCACACTACTGTTAGAAAAATATTTTTTCTATCAGAAACTCTCTAAAGAACGCACGTAAACAAGCAATGCTTTCATGTTGATTGCAGAGGTCGAGAGCGGTATTCTTTAAGCTTTTCAATTTGTTAATTAATTTTAAGTGATGACATGATCAAGCCTACTTAGCAAACGTCGAATTTTCCGTGACATTGCAGACGAACGTGTAGGTGTCAAGGATCTTTTAACCTACTTACACATATACATTCATAACGGACTGTAAAATTCACTGCAGGACTGCTTACCCTGTAAGGATAATCGCCACATGAGGTAAGCTGATTGGCGCAGTACCAGACACCTCGAATCTTTCACGATTATGATTGCCGGTCTGCAGTACATGTGTCCAGTATTGTTCGACCCTAATATCCCGCCTTTCTATCAATCAATTTGACAACTTTCGGGGTCGAGTGGCATACGCACCGGTTGTCATGGCGTGGCCAGCTCGGGTCGGAACGGGTCAATGTAGAAAAACCACTTTTTATATGTCACAGGCCTGGGTTACCTTCGATGTCTTCTATTTCGTAACATAAGTGCTTTAACTGCTTACTTTAGAATCAACACAGTGCACGAGTGTGATGTTGTAGTTAAGTAAATAATAATATACATACCTATATGTATATTATCATTTACTTAACATACTCTTAGAGTCCACTGTAGAACATAGTCCTCTCTTAAGAAGATAAGACCTAATCGGTGCTCTTAGTGAATGTAGCGGTAACGGCATTAGCTGAAACCAGTCGTCGCTTATCATAAATCTGCTCAATATTCTACGTAGTGTTTAGGGCCGCAAGTCCACTAACACATCTAGTGCGATTTGCTGTCATAGGGTCCAAGTCAATGATAGAATACACTTACTTAGATATATACTTACGCCATAAAATATTTATTATATGAAACCAAATTAAATACAACATTAACTTACAGTACAAACATTTATATTCATCATATAATGTCATGATAGCCAGGTGGTTGGTTGATCGGATTTACGAGTTAAGAGAGGCATGAGACCCGAGTTCGATCCCCAGGTGGCAGGCTCGTACCAATGGGCTTTTAAAAAACTTATGTACGAATTATATCGTTGGCTTGGACATAAACACCGCGACGGGCTTATTACCTGTCACGTTGTCCCGGAAATATCTTCGGTGGAAGGTGGGTCTAAAGGACTTTATTGTCTAGACTAGACCTCTGTCTGTCCCTATATTGGGAATCGCGTGAATATATTTATATTATATATTTATCACATAAATGGTTGCCCCCGGCTTGATTCAAATCCATAGCCCCCAGCTTCGAAAGACGGGTGACTACCGACTAGGCTATCGACATCTTATTCTTAATTTCGAAAATTTATGCTTTATTACAATATTACAAGCAATCAGTTATAGTCTGCAATTTGTATAACTTCTTGTATTCGATCAATTCGTAATTTTTTTTTGTAGTTATTCGTAATTAAATCCTATAACACTTACTTCTTACCTTCTCCAGTTTTTTAACCGTCGTAGGTAAAATTATAATAAATTCATTTCATCCCCCTTCAGGAATAATGAAATATCAATAACGAGTTATCTAACTTTGCAGCTGATTGAAGCTTTTTGTAATTAGCAAAATCTCTAAGTTATTTTCGATGTAATTAAGGAAATTTGAAAGGCGAATTTATGTTGGTTTTTGTGCGTGACACATAATATCCTAAATAAAATGTACATAAATAATATTTTCTTGAAATTGTAGTTCATATAGAATTTACATCTACTATTTAAGTGTATTTGTAAAAATGTATTTATGTACCTAATGCTCAATATACTTGTATTAACGAAAATGTTGTCTCGAACAAAAAAATAACAGCCCAGGTCGTGACTTAGGTATACCATTAAAAGTAATCGCGTACTTTGCGAAAAAGTTTCAGATTATTTTTGTGAAAAAGCTTCGTGCGATATTATTCCTATATTGAATTCTGTAATATTTCACTTCAGCAACTACGTAGCAAATATGTGTTTGAAAAAGGCTTGTTTATGTATACACTTTTTCGAACCAGCAACCTTCAGTTTCGAGGGCAGGATGACGTTTCGAAGTTAGCTATATAGCTGTCACCACAACAATAATAATATTATATTTGATTTTGCTATTTACATTGTAAATAATTTGTGAATATTAATATGTAACTTATAAATAAAACAGCTATAATATAAAACAAAGCAAACATTCCAATAAACCATATACCATATAAATAAACCTGTAACCATACCATATTGCACCGTCAGAGGCAGAACTGCAGGCATTAGTCACATGTATGAAAGAGGAATGTGAAAATAAAGGTCTCCGTTTGAATGCTAATAAAACTATGGTTCTGGTATTTGAAAGGGACGAAGAAAGAACGAAGTGTGAAATATGGGCAAATAAGAAATGTCTAGAACAGATGAATGAGATTGTGTACTTGGGCAGTGCTTTTAGTCGGGATGGAAGATGTGATATAGATGTGAACAGGCGTGTCGCTACCGGAAACAAGGCCGACGGTACTCTGACTGCGTTAGTCCAAAGGCAAGGAGTAGTGAAAAATGCACGCCTTGCGATACATAACGCAGTGCTGGTACCGACTTTGTTTTATGGCAGCGAAACGTGGGTATGCCAGAAGAAGCATAAAAGAAGGTTGAATGCGGTAGAGATGCGATCTCTTCGTAAAATGTGCGGCGTTACCTTGGCCGACCGGAAGCGAAACGAAGAGATTCGCAAATGGTAGGTTTGAAAGATGATCTTATCACTAAAATGGATAAGGGCGTGCTTCGATGGTTTGCAGCTGATTGAAGCTTTTGTAATTAGCAAAATCTCTAAGTTATTTTCGATGTAATTAAGGAAATTTGAAAGGCGAATTTATGTTGGTTTTGTGCGTGACACATAATATCCTAAATAAAATGTACATAACTAATATTTTCTTGAAATTGTAGTTCATACAGAATTTACATCTACTATTTAAGTGTATTTGTAAAATGTATTTATGTACCTAATGCTTAATATAATATTACAAGCAATCAGTTATAGTCTGCAATTTGTATAACTTCTTGTATTCGATCAATTCGTAATTTTTTTTTGTAGTTATTCCTAATTAAATCCTATAACACTTACTTCTTACCTTCTCCAGTTTTTTAACCGTCGTAGGTAAAATTATAATAAATTCATTTCATCCCCCTTCAGGAATAATGAAATATCAATAACGAGTTATCTAACTTTGCAGCTGATTGAAGCTTTTTGTAATTAGCAAAATCTCTAAGTTATTTTCGATGTAATTAAGGAAATTTGAAAGGCGAATTTATGTTGGTTTTTGTGCGTGATACATAATATCCTAAATAAAATGTACATAAATAATATTTTCTTGAAATTGTAGTTCATATAGAATTTACATCTACTATTTAAGTGTATTTGTAAAATGTATTTATGTACCTAATGCTTAATATAATATTACAAGCAATCAGTTATAGTCTGCAATTTATATAACTTCTTGTATTCGATCAATTCGTACTCCCCCAACCCTCGCCTTCAAAGGCAGATACACTATCAACTAAGCGATCCCATCGCCAATACTAAACTTATTCAGTTATTTAGCACACTACTGTTAAAAAATATTTTTCTATCAGAAACTCTCTAAAGAACGCACGTAAACAAGCAATGCTTTCATGTTGATTGAGAGGTCGAGAGCGGTATTCTTTAAGCTTTTCAATTTGTTAATTAATTTTAAGTGATGACATGATCAAGCTTCTACTTAGCAAACGTCGAATTTTCCGTGACATTGCAGACGAACGAATAGGTGTCAAGGATCTTAACCTACTTACATATACATTCATAACGGACTGTAAAATTCACTGCAGGACTGCTTACCTCCTGTAAGGATAATCGCCACATGAGGTAAGCTGATAGGCGCAGTACCAGACACCCTGAATCTTTCACGATTATGGTTGCCGGTCTACAGTACATGTGTCCAGTGTTGTTCGACCCCAATATCCCGCCTTTCATCAATCAATAATTTGATAACCTCGTCGAGTGGCATACGCACCGGTTGTCATGGCGTGGCCAGTTTCCGGGTCGGAACGGGTCAATGTAGAAAACTTTTACATGTCACAGGCCTGGGTTACCTTCGATGTCTCCTATTTCGTAACATAAGTGCTTTAACTGCTTACTTTAGAATCAACACAGTGCACGAGTGTGATGTTAGTTATAAATAATAACATACATACCTATATGTATATTATCATTTACTTAACATACTCTTAGAGTCCACTGTAGAACATAGTCCTCTCTTAAGAAGATAAGACCTAATCGGTGCTCTTAGTGAATGTAGCGGTAACGGCATTAGCTGAAACCAGTCGTCGCTTATCCTAAATCTGCTTAATATTCTACGAAGTGTTTAGGGCCGCAAGTCCACTAACACATCTAGTGCGATTTGCTGTCATAGGGTCCAAGTCAATGATAGAATACACTTACTTAGATATATACTTACGCCATAAAATATTTATTATATGAAACCAAATTAAATACAACATTAACTTACAGTACAAACATTTATATTCATCATATAATGTCATGATAGCCAGGTGGTTGGTTGATCGGATTTACGAGTTAAGAGAGGCAAGAGACCCAAGTTCGATCCCCAGGTGGCAGGCTCGTACCAATGGGTTTTAAAAACTTATGTACGAATTATATCGTTGGCTTGGACATAAGGACGGCGACGGTCTCACCACCTGTCACGTTGTCCCGGAAATATCTTCGGTGGAAGGTGGGTCTAAAGGACTTAATTGTCGAGACTAGACCTCTTCTACCCCTGTATTGGGAATTGCGGAGATATTTATTGTATTTATGTACCTAATGCTTAATATACTTGTAGTAACAAAAATGTTGTCTCGAACAAAAAGCTATCGGCCGGGGTCGTGACTTAGGTATACCATTGAAAGTAATCGCGTACTTTGCGAAAAGTTTCAGATTATTTTTGTGAAAAGTTTCAAAAGGATATTATTCCTATATTGAATTGTGTAATATTTCACTTCAGCAACTACGTAGCAAATATGTGTTTGAAAAAGCTTGTTTATGTATACACTTTTTTCGAACCCGCAACCTTCAGCTTCGAGGGCAGGATGACGTTTCGAAGTTAGCTATATAGCTGTCACCACAACAATAATAATATTATATTTGATTTTGCTATTTACATTGTAAATAATTTGTGAATATTAATATGTAACTTATAAATAGAACAACTATAATATAAAAATAAAGCAAACATACCAATAAACCATATACCATATAAATAAACCTGTAACCATACCATATTGCACCGTCAGAGGCAGAACTGCAGGCATTAGTCACATGTATGAAAGAGGAATGTGAAAATAAAGGTCTCCGTTTGAATGCTAATAAACTAAGGTTCTGGTATTTGAAAGGGACGAAGAAAGAACGAAGTGTGAAATATGGGCAAATAAGAAATGTCTAGAACAGATGAATGAGATTGTGTACTTGGGCAGTGCTTTTAGTCGGGATGGAAGATGTGATATAGATGTGAATAGGCGTGTCGCTACCGGAACAAGGCCGACGGTACCTGACTGCGTTAGTCCAAAGGCAAGGAGTAGTGAAAAATGCACGCCTTGCGATACATAACGCAGTGCTGGTACCGACTTTGTTTTATGGCAGCGAAACGTGGGTATGCCAGAAGAAGCATAAAAGAAGGTTGAATGCGGTAGAGATGCGATCTCTTCGTAAAATGTGCGGCGTTACCTTGGCCGACCGGAAGCGAAACGAAGAGATTCGCAAAATGGTAGGTTTGAAAGATGATCTTATCACTAAAATGGATAAGGGCGTGCTTCGATGGTTTGGGCACGTTGAGCGAATGAGCGAAGACCGAATAGTGAAGAAAATATATAGCGTGAAATTTAATATTAAAAGGTAGGCCGAGACTAACTTTTGAAGACCATGTGAGCAAATTACTCGAAGAGGGGAGGGTCAAGAGTACTCGGATACCTCGACGTGCATGTATGAAGAAAATGATGAATCTGAAAGAAGCGAAAGAGGTATGTAAGGATTGTGACACTTGGCGATCTGTTCTCTCTCCTACCCTGTCAGTAACTGTGCGTGAAGATAATTAGATAGAGTTTTTTCTCTGTCAAATCTTATGATACCCGCATAACGGATAATAATCCATGGACAGGCCTAATAGACATGGACATAACTTCAAATAAAGAATGTTACAGATTGGTAAACCACCCTGTGGACTTAGATAAAATATCTCATTGCCTGTCATTTCACTACCCCACTTTCCCCTTCCTACCGGAACACGACAGTCTGTTTCATACATTAATTCACTCATTTTACAAGAAGTCAGAAGTCATGATAGCCGAGTTGTTGAGTGGTCGGAATTTCAAGTCGAGAGGCCCGAGTTCGATCCTCATGTGGCAGGCATGTAACAATAGGTTTTTCAAAAACTTCTGTACGAATTATATCGTTGGCTTGGACATAAGGACGGTGACGGTCTCACCACCTGTTACGTTGTCCCGAAATATCTTCGGTGGAAGGTGGATCAAAGGGACTTAATTGTCTAGACAGACCTCTTTCTACCCCTGTATTGGGAATTGCGTGGAGATATTAATTTTTATTTTATTTATTTTATTTTTACAAGAATGGTGAAGAGTATGGTACAGATTGACACGACTCCTTGGATGAGAAATACTGATTTCTTTGATCCAAGGGTAAATTGTTTATGGTTTATTCTTTAACAGTAAAACAACAATAACATAACAGGAATACATATTACATACGTAAAGAAAATACATAGCGGGAAAGTTTATTAGGGACTATGCGTGAAGTTATTTATTTACATTATTAAGCTGAAAATATGTAATTTCAGTAGTAAGTTTCAAGTGTTAGGTGGGATTCAAGAATTATGATTTATGCGCAATAATAGTCTGACAGCTGGCGTCGACCGATGTACTGCAAACTGACATTTGGAGAGACAAGCATTTGCATTATTAAATTTCCCCTAACATTTATCGTGTATAATACTATGAGTGGTAACTTTTGAAATTATTATTGGACCGAATAAGAATTACTTATCTGTTCATTTTCACTGTGTGTGTAGAATATTTTCAAATTTTTCCGTGTGTATGAATGCTTGAATTAATGAATATATTTCTTCGAAATGTTCTGGAGTCTAAATGAACAAGATCTCAATTCAAGATTCACAATAAGAAATAAAACATTTATTATTAAAAATATTAATTTATTAAGAAGCATTTATTGCACACAATACGCCTCGATCATTATAACTTAAACCAAGAAAATCAAACGACGCTATAGCCGAGATTGCAATCACTCTCTACCTTCGAGGTTAAGGATTGTGGGTTCGAAACCCGCCAAGAGCAAACGATTGTGTGATGCATACGATTGTTTTCTCGTGTCGTGGATTTTATATGTAAATATGTTTAAAAGAAAAATATTATGTAATATATTCAGTTTTTCTCCCTTTAGTGTTAATTTTTATGAGGGTAAGGTGAAAAACGAGCTGACAGTCCACCTGATAGCCAAGTGGTTGGGTCGTCGCAACCAACTCAAGAGACCCAAGTTCGATCCTCATGTGGCAGGCATGTAACAATAGGTTTTTCAAAAACTTATGTACGAATTATATCGCTGCCTTGGAAATAAAGATGTCCCTTAAATATCTTCGGTGGAAGGTGGGTCAAAGGGACTTAATTGTCGAGACTAGACCTCTTTCTACCCCTGTATTGGGAATTGCGTGAGATATTTATTTTATTTATTTTATTTTATTTTATTAATACGCCCTTCCTTCTGGGATCGTGCTCTGATCTCGTGATTTGAATTCGGACGGTGGCTGATCCATCGTGTTCCAAAATATCTATTTATAAATAAAGAAATTTTTAAGGATTAGAACATCTAATCACGATATCCGAATGGTTGAGTGAAATCGAGTTAAGAGACCCAAGTTCGATCCTCATGTGGCAGGCATGTAACAATAGGTTTTTCAAAAACTTATGTACGAATTATATCGCTGCCTTGGAAATAAAGATGTCCCTTAAATATCTTCGGTGGAAGGTGGGTCAAAGGGACTTAATTGTCGAGACTAGACCTCTTTCTACCCCTGTATTGGGAATTGCGTGGAGATATTTATTTTTTATTTATTTATTTTATTATTACAAGAATGGTGAAGAGTATGGTACAGATTGACACGACTCCTTGGATGAGAAATAATGATTTCTTTGATCCAAGGGTAAATTGTTTATGGTTTATTCTTTAACAATAAAACAACAATAACATATCAGGAATACATATTACATACGTAAAGAAAATACATAGCGGGAAAATTTATTAGGGACTATGCGTGAAGTTATTTATTTACATTATTAAGCTGAAAAATATGTAATTTCAGTAGTAAAGTTTCAAGTGTTAGGTGGGATTCAAGAATTATGATTTATGCGCAATAATAGTCTGACAGCTGGCGTCGACCGACGTACTGCAAACTGACATTTGGAGAGACAAGCATTTGCATTATTAAATTGCTAACATTTATCGTGTATAATACTATGAGTAACTTTTGAAATTATTATTGGACCGAATAAGAATTACTTATCTGTTCATTTTCACTCGTGTGTGTAGAATATTTTCAAATTTTTCCGTGTGTATGAATGCTTGAATTAATGAATATATTTCTTCGAAATGTTCTGGAGTCTAAATGAACAAGATCTCAATTCAAGATTCACAATAAGAAATAAAAACATTTATTATTAAGAATATTAATTTATTAAGAAGCATTTATTGCACACAATACGCCTCGATCATTATAACTTAAACCAAGAAAATCAAACGACGCCATAGCCGTTGCAATCTCGGCACTTCGAGGTTAAGGATTGTGGGTTCGAAACCCGCCAAGAGCAAACGATTGTGTGATGCATACGATTGTTTTCTCGTGTCGTGGATTTTTATATGTAAATATGTTTAAAAAGAAAAATATTATGTAATATATTCAGTTTTTTCTCCTTTTAGTGTTAATTTTTTATGAGGGTAAGGTGAAAAAACGAGCTGACAGTCCACCTGATAGCCAAGTGGTTGGGTCGTCGCAAATTCAACTCAAGAGACCCAAGTTCGATCCCCAGGTGGCAGGCTTGTACCGATGGGTTTTTCAAAAAGTTATATACGAATTATATCGCTGCCTTGGAAATAAAGATGTCCCTTAAATATCTTCGGTGGAAGGTGGGACAAAGGGACTTATATGTCTAGAACCCTATCTACCCATGTAATGGGAATTGCGTATAGATGTTAATTTATTTTTATTTTTATTAATACGCCCCTTCCTTCTGGGGATCGTGCTCTGATCTCGTGATTTGAATTCGGACGGTGGCTGATCCATCGTGTTCCAAAATATCTATTTATAAATAAAGAAATTTTTAAGGATTAGAACATCTAATCACGATATCCGAATGGTTGAGTGAAATCGAGTTAAGAGACCCAAGTTCGATTCTCTGGTGATAGGCCAATAATCAATCAATAGTACTAATAACAAAGTGGTAAAACTAATAAAAATAGTAGCAAAAATCAAAGTAATAAACAATCAGTAGTACCAATGGATTTGTTCCAAAAACTTACGTTCTACATATTTATACTTGAACATAAAGACAGTGATATGCTTACCGCCTTTCTCACCCTAAAAATGTCTTCGGTGAAATGTGGGTCCAAAGAAATTAATTATCAAGAGCTCTGTTCACCCCAGTGCGGGGTATGGCGTGAAGAATTTTTTGCTCTACTAATCATTTTAATGCCTACTCCAGAGTTTTAACATTACCAATGTTTGTTTATTTATTTTGGGCAATTATTCAAATAAACCATAAATCATACGAATAATAATAATGAATACTACAAAAAAATAAAAACGGCCGATGTTCGTAACAATAGCCGAGTGGTTGGGTGGTCGGAATTTCGAGTCAATAGACCCGAGTTCGATCCCCAGTTGGTAGGCTCGTACCAATGGGTTTTTCAAAAATTTATGTACGAATATCGTTGGCTTGGACATAAAAAAGACGGCGAACGGCTCACCACCTGCCACGTTGTCCCGAAAATACCTTCGGTGGAATGTGGGTCAAAGGGACTTAATTGTCTAGACTCGACCTCTGTCTACCGCTGTATTGGGAATTGCGTGAAGATGTCCGTAACGCGATGTAATTGCTCTATGTTACTGCGATCGTCGATCCACTTGTCGAGCATAATGACTATATTCCTCATATTTCCTTTTTATTATTAAACGGGCCTTGCCATAGACTATTTACGAAGTTTTAACATCACTTAAGCCATTTTTAGTTTTCGAATCCCATTTGTTTACATATTACGCTATTTGTAAATTTTAATAAGAAATAATAATAATTAAATCTCAGGCTCAATTTGACTCCTCTTTTCTCTTTACTTTAATGCGACAACCTTCGCCAGTGTAAAATGAAAAGGGTTGTGTAATGTCAGGATTACGGCTATACGGGCTTTTTCATGTTTCCTCTCATAAGCTCGCGATAAAACGAGTGGGATTAAAAGTGCTTAAAGCATCCGATAATATTCAGCTTTTGTGTAGGAATTATCATTTCATTTTAAACTCTACCTGAGAAGTTTTAATTTTTCTTTCGTTTAACATTGAAACAATTTAATACTTATTGTAATTTAACTGTGTAACAAGAGATTTATGTTTCTACAGATGAATTATTCGTGTCGCTATACATATCGACCGATGTTCGACCCATTTTTCAACAAAGACATTCTTTGGGATAACGTGACTTGTCGTGAACCTGTCACCGTCTTTAAGACCAAGCCGACAATTTAAACCTTACATACGTTTTTAAAAACAACGCAATAGTATGAAGTTACCGTCTGGGGATTGAATTCGGTTCTCTTGACTCGAATTCCGATCACGTGGTATACGTAACACGAATAATTCATCACTATATATAAACATTAGGGCATATGCCTTTCCCGTAAAAGGGAGTTTGCAATAATCACCACGTTTTTCAAAGAGATTGATAACAGAGTACCAGTAATTAAATGTTCGCAGTAATTGAAAGATTGATAACTGAGTACCAGTAAGTAAATGTTTTTCCTATTCTACTCTATTTTATTCTATTCTGTTTCGTTTTGTCCTGTTCTATTTTATTCTATTCTATTATATTATATTCTATTCTATTCCATCCTGTTCTATAATTATCTATATATAGTATAAACATCCATGACTCGTTTACAAACATTCATATTCATCTCAAAAATGTTTTCACCCAGCTAGTTTCGATCCATCAACCCTTTGCTTCGAAGGCACATTACAACTATGGTATCAGAACAGTTATAAAATGCAATTAATTGTTATTTTAAACGTTTGGGTTCGGTACAGAACCCGAAAATTTTTAGAAACTAATAAAAACCTGAAAATGCCGCTAATCCAGAGAATGCCAAAAGGATCATCATTAACATCTTTATAGCAAAGAAAGTCAAAGACAATTGAGTTAATTGAAGTGACTTTAATGGAAAGGGAAGAGGATCATTTGAAGGGACTGTGAATTTTTATTAAGCCGATTCCAGGACAGGGCAACCTAGTATGCGTGGAATCCAATACTTAATATGAATAAGCTTGGTAAGCTGTCGAATAATCAATACTTGGACCTGCGTTTAATCACGTGCTAAGTAGGCGAGGGATTTACTAACGAAGCATGTTTATATGTTTAAAAATAATACCAATGTAAGTGAACACATCGATCTAACAAAAGTATATACGTAATATACGCCGTTAAAATAAACAAAGTTTACAGACCTAACAAAATATATTTACCACCGTGGAGGAGAGCTTACACACTAGTTTTAATATTGTCGCCAGCTGTGAGTAGTAATTTAATTGTGTTTAATTTAAATTTAATAGTGTCGCCAGTGTAGTAGTAGAAAACCACTTTTCCTAAATGATCTCAGGTCTGGATGTTTGTGATGTTGTCCAAAGTATGTATTATTTATGCAAAAATTGTCTAAAAATATACAACGAAAAATAAAAAACTTTAAGAAAAGTTTCATTATACTATTAATTAATAAATTAATAATAATTATGATATTCCTTGGGTATTAGCTGATCGCAGCCATGCTATTTCTTATTATTGTATGTACAATTTAACAAATTGTATTTCGTTTTTAAAAATAAATCACGAAAACGCCTGTTTAAATTACGCCTGTTTCGTCTCCATTAGGGGGACTTCCTCAGGAAACGGTGGTAGCTTAGAAACTGAAAATCGATGGATACAATGTGTGGTACTTATATCGATGAATGATTTATAATTCCTATACTTTATATAATTATATCTCCCGAAAATATATTCAGTGGAAGGTGGGTCGAAAGGACTTAATTTTCTAGACTAGACCTCTGTCTACCCCTGTATTGGGTAACTGTGTGAAGATATTTATATATTTATAATTCCCTTCGATCCACAGTTTATCTGAACTTATTTAGGAAAATCTGACAAGTGGTGAGCCTTTCGCTGTTACTGTTGGACACTTCAGAACGATGCGATACATACGTTTCGAAAAAACTCATGGGTACAAGAGATTGGTACTCTTAGGGATCGAACATGTGTCCCCTAATTCGACTTCCGTTAACCAACCACTAAAAATCATAAATAAATATGATAATAAATGAATATGATACGATGTGAAATGTCTACGAAGCGAAACATAACTCTTGACTGGCTTTTCACTTTAATCTTTATAGAATGAAATGTACAGCAAATTGTAAATCAACGACCGAATTATAATTCTATATTGCCAGCACAGAAAATATTAAAATGTCTACTTTGTTCGTCGCTTATTTGAATGGAAAAAATTCTTTTATAAATTCTACGCGACAATGTATTATCTTTTCTGACGCTTACTAGTGTTTTTTTTTATAATAAGTTGTTATTTTCTGAGATAAGTGTTTTTACCTTCACGAAATCTCCCATACTAAAGTAGAGTAGTCTAGACAATGAAATCCCTTCGACCTACTTTTCGCCGAAGCTTATCTGAGATGTGACATGTGGTAAGCCTATTGTTATATATATGTTTCCAAGCGAAGGGTTTCAAATACTTACGTACATAAATATATTACATAAATGAATACACTTATAGATAACTAACACTATAAGATATAGATAAATATACTTACATAGATAAATATTCACATATACATATACAAATAAACATGACTCGAGTAGAGTAGAGTTGATAAATATGACAAAAAAAAATCATTTCTATTTACTGTACACTACGGACTTATCTACGGGCAGGATCAACTGAATTGAGATCACCTTGAAGGTTCAAGGTGATCTCAATTCAGTTGATCCTTTTGTTTTGTGCGGCGTTACCATGACTGACCGAAAGCGAAACGAAGAGATTCACAATATGGCAGGTTTAAAAGATGACCTTGTCATAAAAATTTAAAAAGGCGTGCTTCGAGGGTTTGGGCACTATGAGCGAATGCGTGAAGACCGAATGATGAAGAAAACATATAGCGCGAAAGTTAATATTCAAAGTGTTCGAGGTAGACCGAGACTAACTTTCGAAGACCATGTGAGCAAATTGCTCAAAGAGAAGAGGATTACAAGTACTCAGATACTTAGACGTGCATGTATGAAGAAGATGACGAAAGAGGTATGTAAAGATCGCGACAATTGGCGATCTGTTCTCTCTGGCTAAGTAATCAGGGATTGTGCGTGAAGATAAATATTTATTTCTAATTTTGAACAAAGCGATTAAACAAAAGTTATATTAATACAGCTTTTTCTATATTTTTTCGGGTTTCGGTGTTTGTGGTACCTTCTTTGTTTCTTATACCATATCACAAGTACTTCAGCTACTTTCTTTAGAATAATGTATGTGTTGTTTTCCTCAAAGTCTGTCTATCTACGTATCTAAGTATGTCTTTATTTTTTGTTACTAGCTTCTGCCCGCGACTTAGTTCTCGAGTAATTAGATACCTTTGCATTATTTTCTTTGTGCGACAAAGCTGACTTTTATACATAAAATGTACCTACGTTTTTTTCTTTTCATTTACCGAGTACCTACTGAAATTTAGGAAATTTCTACAAAATTCATTACAGATAATACAGATCAAGATAATACAGATAGAGATAATATTTGCAGATTTTGTTGTTGCATGTATACTCTGTAGAGCACGACAGTACTTCACCGCTTGCAACTTTATGTATTCTATCTGATTGGCTACATCCCCGGGCTTTGTGAAGAGATGTTGCATCCCTTTGCATTTATTACAAGATTTACTACGGGGAGTGCTCCGAGGAGAGGTCTTTGGACTCGACCACCCAATCACTTGGCTATAGTGACTTTTTAAAAGTTTTTCAAGGGACCGCGAAACTGAACGTTGCTCGATATATCGACGCCAAGGATTCCTATGCTGGCTGAGGCAACAAGGGAACTGCTCTCAACATGAGGTGACACGACGGGTTTCTTTTTTCTATTGAATTTTCTAGACCTCTGTCTACCCCACTATTGGGAAAGGCTCACGCCATATTTTTTATATCTGTTCATGAGTACTCATACTGAGTCCCTAGATTATATCTTTCAATTAACATTAATTTAATTAACAAGATAAGCTCGTAGAAAATAAAATATCCGTTAAAAAGAAAGTTAATTCTTTTCCTTTTATTATTACCCAACAGTATTCTAAGTAAGCAGATTTTCGCTGACAAAATAAACAGAAAACGAATTGAGTCCTCCCAATTTCATGTTATACGCAAACTCCGCAGATGAAATCATAACAGGAGTTTGTCCTGGCAGGCGGTACTTCCGACGGTTCAGCTATCTCGGGCACTTTCGCGAAACTTAGTTTAGAAACGATATCTATAAGTTACTTTTTTTTGTCGACGCTTCAGGACTATAGAAATAATATTTGAAACGATAACATGTACATGTAGTTTGTGCTTGCGATTGTTAGCGAATTTAGTTTTAAATTTACCTCTAAAATAAGAAGTTGTAAAAATCATAATACCAAGGTGGTTGAGTGACCACAATTCAAGTCAAAAGTACTTAATTGTCGAGACCTCTACTCAAATATGTCTGAAGATATATATTCCTTCAGTTACATTTACCACTACTATTATTTTATTCCTTCAGCTACTATCTACGAATATTACTGATATTTCCCGATATTCAGAAGGTTATGAATAGAGAAATATTATATGGTAACGGCGTAATAATATTTCCACTCCTTTCTTCCCGTAGGTATCGTAAGAGGTGATCAAGAGAAACGGCCTTGTATATCGTTATGGAAACAAATAGATAACGGTATAACCCCCTCTAAAAATATCAGATGTAATGCGATCTCCAATCCGCATGCCAAGTGTGGCGATTATGGCAAATTCATCCTATGGGAGGTAAATTGTACCTACGTTATGGAGATTCCCATATTAACGCATCATTCGCACAAAGGCCCTTATGCATGGATGTATGTATGTAATGGGAATATGCGTTATTTTTACTACTTTAAACGTTAAGTACGTTTGCGTTATTTCAAAAATAACCTTCAAACAACGGCTCAGATTCGTTGAAGGGAAACTAACGCCCAACGCCGAGACAATAATCTGTTATCATTCCATTCGCGGAGTTTACACAGAGCTCTAAAATTCGATAGTATAAATTATTTCGATGTCTGTTAAACAATAATTGTTTGGAGTTCTCTCGCAGTATTTAATTTGGTTGAATAATCAAATAAGTTTTGAAAAGCAAAGCTTTGTTAAGCCGATACTACGCTGCCGTGTGGATTTTTTTACGTGTTTAACTGTGTGTTTGACCGTGCTACACTGTTACCAATTTGTTATCAAAGATGAGATAATCACTACATTAAATCTGTTATTACAATTAATAAAGATAATAAAATTAGTAGTATCTGAAGGTAATAACTGAATGAACAAAATTTATATCTTCACGCATATTCCTGATACGTGAGCAGAAATTTAGTTACTTAAATGCTTTCTATCCAACTGTCACCGATGAATACCGGGTACAACGTGGAAATCGGTGAGCCAGTCGCTGTCTTTATGTCCAAGCCATCGATATAATTCGTACATAAGTTTTTGAATAACCCATTGGTACGAGCCTGCCACCTAGGAATCGAACTCGGGTCTCATGACTCGAAATTCCGACCACCCAACCACTCGGCTATGGTGACTTCTAAGTTTTTTTTCTTGTTTACGGGTTCAATAAGTAATTTATAATTAAATAAAAAATAAATCATCGATAGAGTTATATGATTTTTTTACAGTAATTTTGTTTTATTACGGAAAATCGGGGTGGCTATAGACGCCGACAGCACAAGGCTATTTCCTATTACTTCACCAAGCATTTGATTTGCCTTTCGAAAGAGGTCAATTAAGATTTTAATTACCCTATTCGAAAATAACTAAGACATTTAGAGTGTTAGAAATTTCATATTTATCTCAAGTGTACCGACGTACCTGTCACTCTTAACTGAAGTGACCCTTCAGGACTACGTGGATGGAGTGCTACGTACACACGCATCATACATTCCACATGTAGTAGTATGTTATTATTATTTATGAAGGTATTTTTCTAGAAATAACTCGGGAGCTGTCACCTTAATCATTTCACTGTTTGTTTGGTCATCCTACTTCCGACTTTATTGACCAGCGTGCAGCTGACGGGACTATTTGTTAGGAGACAAGACAAAATCAAGAGATTACAGGTGTAGTTACTACGCTGTAAAACTAAGATGCCTCTTATCCTCTTATTACACTGATTTATATACACTATTCCGCATGTTATCGGCGTGTGGAATATACCAACTTTCCTCCCATGGGTGTTATAAGACGCGACTATTGCGATTTGTCGGGTACTGCAATCGCCAATCCGCTTGCCAAGAGTGGCGATTATGGCTAACCCTCCCTTAGTGGAGAGGACTTTTGCCTGCAGTGAACTTTTACAGATACAGTAAACCTTTATGTATGTATATACAACTTAATTATTATCTGTTATTTGTCATTTAAAAATAAGTGATTAAAAAAGCGAGAATCAAATGTTTATTTAAGTGCAGAAGTTATATAAATATTATGTTGTGCATTTCAACGTCTGAGTGGAAATAAATCGACCACAAACATTGTGGCCACTTTGCTGGAGCGCTTCACTCTCAACCTAGATTTACTAACAAAGCATAGGGTTGTCAATTTTAAAATTGATAAATGTTATTTAAAGTGTAGCTCATTAATCTCCATGAGCCTATTTTTGATATAACGAACTGTCAGCATAGTTGGTAGCGACCCTGCCATTGGTGCGGAGGGTTGCGGGTTCGAATGTCGCTTGGGGGCAGATATAAATATTTTTGTCAAGAATATTAATGTTTGTACTCGAGTCACGGTTGTTTAAATGTATATATTTATTTATATATACAAAAAAATATCTTCACGCAATTCCCAATACAGGGGTAGACAGAGGTCAAGTCTAGACAATTAAGTCTAGACAATTAATTCCCTTTGACCCACCTTCCACCGAAGATATTTTCGGGACAACGTGACAGGTGGTGAGCCCGTCGCCGTCTTTATGTCCAAGCCAACGATGAAATTCGTACATAAGTTTTTGAAAAACTCATTGGTACTGCCACCTGGGGATCGAACTCGGGTCTCTCGACTCGAAATTCCGACCACTCAACAACTCGGCTATCGTGACTATTTATATACACGTAATGTAAATAAGAATATTGTACCATTAAGTTGGATAACGAGATCGAAAGAGAGAAGAGACGTTGTCCCAAATAGGCTTCGATGAGAAGTCGAAAAGGGTCGTTTGCACTTCGTGGTCCAGACCTCTGCCTTACCCAGTATTCGAAAAGCGCGTGAAAATATAAAATATCTTGGATCTTTTCGTCTTTGAGAAGGCGGGTGGTGCTCTTCTTCTTATTAGACCAGGTAACATATACCAGTTATTATTTTGCAGGCGGAGGGTCGTAAAGTAATTTAAAGCTGTAACAACTTTTAAATAATCGATTTCCGCAAAGTAACTCCTAAGTCTATCAACTATCTGATTCCTCTCAATTTGGTTTGCTGTATTGAAATTTGATAGATAGAATTTAAATTATTGTTACCATGGAATGAGAACCCTGCGCGCTTAATGGAGTATTCAAGTTGTGCATTTTTGTGCAGCATGCCATGCACTTTACTTTATATGCGAGTCCGTACTAAAGCAAGCGTGCTGTAATAAACTTGTGGAATTTTTAGCATATATTTAATTGATACTATACTCGTATAGAGCTTATTGTAGCATGAGCTTTAGAATGAACCACAATAACCATTCGGCTCTCCGCTTTCTTTCCACGGTTGTCGTTAAACGAACTAAAGATGCCGAGGCAACCATCTCGAAAAATAATAAATAAATTTATACATAGGGACAAAAACACATACTTTACTGCGATCCTAATGTGACGACGTACGTGAACGAGTGGCGTACTCAACGATTTTAACGTTATCGCCAGCCCTGAGGTCCTGGGTTCGATTCTCGGACGGGTCAATGTAGAAAACCACTTTCTATGTTGTCTGCGATCAGGATGTTAGTGGTACCTTCGTTGTTTCCGATTCCATAACACACGTGCTTTAGCTAATTACTTTGGGATCAGAGCATTGTATGTGATAATGTCCTTATCTATCTATGCATGTATTTTTTAATTATAAAATTGGTCTACTGAGTTGGTTTGGTATCCTAAACTGCAGTAAACATTTAGCACCAAGTGGACTGTTCCCTCAATTTCCACCCTAAGCCCATGTTATACCAAAAAAAAACTGTGACTTTTGACAACTTTGAAAACGACCCGATAGCCCAGTTAATAGTAACTCTGCCATCAAAGTTGGGAGGTTGTGGGTTCGAATCCCGCTAAAAGCAATATTTGTGTGATGAGTATGGATGCTTGTATCCGAGTCATGGGTGTTTAAATGTATATGTGAATAATCATCTATTTAATTATATTGCACCGTAGGTTTGGACACAAGATGGCGTTAGGCTCACCACCTATCGCATTGTCCCAAATAGGATTCCGTGAAAAGTGGGTCGAAGGGGCTTAACTGCCAAGACCTATGTCTATCCCAATATTAGAAACATGCGGGAAGATAAAATAAATAAATAAAACTGAGACGTTCAATTGTGAATCATAAATTCAAACGTTGTTAAATTAGTTACAGAATTAAGTGCAAAACTTGTCAGTGTCATTTTATGTTTTAGTTAGTACTCTCTTACGATCGCGGACTTTAGATGTTATTTTGTTTTTAGTAGCAAAACTTCTTTATTGTATCTGTATTATCTCTATCTGTAATGAATTTTGTGGATATTTTCTAAAATTCACTAGGTATAATAAAATTCAGCTTTATTTCACAAAGAAAAGTATACACAGTAAATTATTTACTCGCGAACTAAGTCGTGGGCAGAAGCTGGTAATAAAACAATACAGACATACTTAAATACATAGATAGGTAGACTAAGGGAAAATATCACATACATTTCTCTGAGTCTATAGAAGGTAGCTACTAGTAAAGCACTTATGTTATGGTATCAGGAAGAATAAATAAAGAAGATACCACAAACACCCAGACCCAGAACAGAATAAAAAATATAGAAAAAGCTGTGTTTATCTAAATTTTGTTTAGTAAATTTGTTCAAATTTAAAAAGAAAAAAATGGAAGTATTAAAAGAGCGTGTATTGCATAAAACGGTACAATGTGATCTCAATTTAGTTGATCTAGCCCGGAAATAAGTCCGTAGCATACAGTAAGTAGAAATGTATTTTTTTATCTCAATTTTATCTACTCTAGTGTTCTCGAGTCATGCATGTTTATTTGTATATGAATATATGAATATTAATGTATCGGAATACATGTGTAAGTATATTGTACTTTTCACTCGGACACTATATGAATATTTATCTTTGTAAATATATGACGTTAAAACAGCGAAAGGCTCACCACATGTCAAATCCCAGATAAGTTTCGGTGAAAATTGAGTCGAAAGAATTTCATTGTCTAGACCTCAGCCTACCCAGTTCTGAGAAATTGCGTGAAGATATAAAAAGATCCATCTCCGAAAATAACAATTTATTACAAAAAAAACAGACGCGTTAGAAAAGAAAATACGTTGTCGCATAGAATTTATAAAAGAAATTTTTTCATCAAAAGCAATAAGCGACGAACAAAGTAGACATTTTAATATTATCTGCTGGCAATATAGAATTATAATTCGGTCGTTTACTTACGATTTGCTGTACATTTAATTTTATAAAGACTAAAGTGAAAAACCAGCCAAGTCTTATGTTCCGCTTCGTAGACATTTCATATCAATTATATTTAGAAGTAAGACGATAATGCCTACCGTATATACCTTTTTTATATTTGCATGCGGAATAGTGCGAGATAATTATCAATAACAACTTTAAAATATTTTATAACAACTCCACAACAGCCGAGTGATTGGGTAACGGAAATCAAATCAAGCGATATCCTTTCGATGCCTAAGAGTACCAATCTCTTGTACCAATGAGTTTTTAACCAATTGTACCAATTAGTTCGAAACGTATGGATCACGTCGTTCTGAAGTGTCCAACAGTAACAGCGACAGGCTCACAACCTGTCAGATTGTCCTTAATAAGTTCAGTTGAACTCTGGATCGTAAGGAATCAAATCAAATCATTCATCGATATAAGTACCATACGTTGTATCCATCGATTTTTTATTTCTAATCTACCACCGTTTCATAAGGAAGTCTCCTAATGGAGACGAAACAGGCGAATCACACCCCGTGAGTATCCTCTATTTTTGTAATCTATTTTTAACAAAGAAATACAATATTGCACTTGGAATAATAAAAAATAGCATGGCTGCGTTCATCTAATACCCAAGGAATATCATAATTATTATTAATTTATATTGTAATATAAATTTTCCTAAAGTTTTTTCTTTTTTGTTGTACATTTTTTGCATAAATAATACATACTTTGATAAGGACAACATCACATACATTGCTCTAATTCCAAAGTATCTAAAGTTAAAAGCAAGCGTATTATGGAATCGGAAACAACGGATGTATCAAAAAGGTGAGATCATAAAGGAAAAGTGGTTGTCCACTTAAACCCGTCCGGGAATCGAATCTGCGACCTCACTGCTGGCGACACCATGAAAACTGGTGTGTGAAAACGCCTCTCATACACGGAGGTAAATATATTTTTTTATGTTTTATAATAATAATATATAGTAATAAATAAATACTTATGTAAATTTTGTTTATTGAAACGGCGTATTTACGTAACGCAAGTTACGTAAATACGCCGTAGTAGTAAATAACCAAATAGTAGTAAATAACCAAATAGCCGGTAGATGATTCCATAAGTCTATAGAAGTACTATGTATAAGTATGTTATAGCGGTCGCTTAAACACGAAGATGGCGATAAGCTCAACACTTGTCACGTTGTCACAGATAAGCTTTGGTGAAAAGCGTATCGAAAGGATTTTATTGTCTAGACCTCTACCCTGGATGGGAAATTACGTGAAAATCAAATCGTTACTAACATAAGAACAAAAGCCTCTTTCATTCGAATACCCTAATATTTCAGAAGTTTGAAGCTGTAAACTTTAATAGTGGTTATAAACCCCCGTAATAAATTTTCGTGATTAAATTGGAGGCGAGGGTTTAGAGTCAACGAATAACTTGTAATAATAATGTCCATTTATAATTAGTTAATTTATTCATACATAGACTTTTATATATTTGACTGCTTAATAGAATAGTTGGTAGTGATCCCATATCCGAAGCTGAAGGTGGTTTGAATCTCGCTAGAGGCATTTGTATGAAGAATATGAATCGTTCTCGAGACATGTTACTAAAAGTTTGCTTTGCATTTTTCGAGATTTTATCCCGTCTTCATGGTAATATAGAAGTCCAGAAAATCTAAAGTCCAACGTGACACCTAATTGATGACTAATAGGTGTTCTCCGCGAGAATGACATTCCAACTTCATTTCTTTTGTGGCTTGATACAGTTGTATTCATCTACAACTTTTAGTCAGCCTAGATCTTCAATTTACATATATTCATAGATACATACATAAAAAGGACAATATTTCTTACATTGCTCTATTCCAAAGAAAGTACTTGTGTTATGGAATTTGAATCTCACACAACCGGGATAATGTGGAACAATTAGTTTCTAAATTGACCTGAACGGGAATTGAGCACTCCTGGGTTACTCAGTGTTCTTCAGAGCTGGTGATACCATGAAAAACCAACGCATTCGTCCCTCGTCCACGGAGGTCATCGAATATAAAACATTAACCCCTAGAGAAATATCGCACAGAAAAAATTCAAGCAACATCTAATAAAATGTTCCTATGATTGTAAACGAAATGTCGATAGAGAGTTTCGAGTCAGCGAAACTGTATTCTCGGCTGTGTGTTGACCTCCTACATATAGTATGTCTGCAATCTGCATTTGATATAAGCAACTATTATTCTATACTGACTAACAAATTGATATGTGCTGGAACAAGAACATCGGATTGTGACCTCTGTGGACGAGTGGCGTACACACTGGTTTTTATGGTGTCGCCAGCTCTGAGATCTAGGATTATATTTTTCATCATTATCATTATTGAATGTTGCAGATTTTCTTGTATTATATTCATTGTCATCATTCTTTCTCCGGTTCTAATTGTTTTACGGGATTCGCTTTGTTCTACGAACACTCGCTTGAACAAGTTATTATAAATCTTGATTACACAGCTAAATTACAATTAGTATTAAATTACTTCAATTTTAAACTAGAGAAAAAATAAAACTTCTCACGTAGAATTAAAAATAAAATGAAAATTCCTACAAAAAAGCTGGATATAATCGGATGCTATAAGAAATTTTAATTCCACTCGTTTTATCGCGATCTTATGAGAGGAAACGTGAAAAAGCCCGTATAGCCGTCATCCTGACATTAAACAACCCTTTTCATATTACACTGGCGAAGGTAGGTTACACTGGTCGTATTTGAAGTAAAGAGAAAACAGAAGCCAAACTGAACCAGTTTAATTTTTGGTATATCTTAGTAAAGTTTACAAATTCGTTTTATGTAAAGAATATATTCAAGAGATAATTAAGGCTTCAAGGATTAAAAGGAGCTTATTGTGATGTTTACCTCTTAACTATGTGAATCGTACATAAGTTTTAAAAAACGTACGAGACTTAAGGTACGAGCCTGGAGATTTAAATGGGGACTTATGAATCAAATTCCGATCACTCAACCACTCGGCTATCCTGAAAAATATTTATAAAAGGTCTATGGCAAGACCAATTTAATAATAAAAAGGAAGTATGAGGAATATGGTCATCATGCTCAGCAAGCGGAATGAAGAACGCAGTACTATAGGGAACAGCATTACTGACATCGGTAGTTATTATTTCTGTGTGTACTTTTTATTATTCTTCCTATGATTTATGATTTCTTTGAATAATTTCCTAAAATAAACAATGTAAAACTGTAATATGAAAAACTCTCGTAGGTATTAAATTATAAGTCGAGTAAAAAAAATATATTCACGCCATTTCCTATACTGGAGTGGATAGAGGATAATTAGAATTAGAGGACAATTAAGCCCTTATAACTCACCTTTTACAGAAGATATTTTTAGGACAACTTGAAAGGCGTTGTGCCTTATTGAGCCTCTTTATGTTCAAGCTAACTGTATAAACCCCGTAATAAATTTTCGTGATTAAATTGAGGCGAGGGTTTAGAGTCAACGAATAACTTGTAATAATAATGTCCATTTATAATTAGTTAATTTATTCATACATAGACTTTTATATATTTGACTGCTTAATAGAATAGTTGGTAGTGATCCCATATCCGAAGCTGAAGGTGGTTTGAATCTCGCTAGAGGCATTTGTATGAAGAATATGAATCGTTCTCGAGACATGTTACTAAAAGTTTGCTTTGCATTTTTCGAGATTTTATCCCGTCTTCATGGTAATATAGAAGTCCAGAAAATCTAAAGTCCAACGTGACACCTAATTGATGACTAATAGGTGTTCTCCGCGAGAATGACATTCCAACTTCATTTCTTTTGTGGCTTGACAGTTGTGGTCTATCTGTTAACTTTTAGTCAGCCTAGATCTTCTTCAATTTACATATATTCATAGATACATACATAAAAAGGACAATATTTTACATTGCTCTATTCCAAAGAAAGTACTTGTGTTATGGAATTGAACTCACACAACTGGGATAATGTGGTAATTAGTTTCTAAATTGACCTGAACGGGAATTGAGCACTCCTGGGTTACTCAGTGTTCTTCAGAGCTGGTGATACCATGAAAACCAACGCATTCGTCCCTCGTCCACGGAGGTCGACGATCATAAACATTAACCCTAGGAGAAATATCGCACAGAAAAATTCAAGCAACATCTAATAAAATGTTCCTATGATTGTAAACGAAATGTCGATAGAGAGTTTCGAGTCAGCGAAACTGTATTCTCGGCTGTGTGTTGACCTCCTACATATAATATGTCTGCAATCTGCATTTGATATAAGCAACTATTATTCTATACTGACTAACAAATTGATATGTGCTGGAACAAGAACATCGGATTGTGACCTCTGTGGACGAGTGGCGTACACACTGGTTTTTATGGTGTCGCCAGCTCTGAGATCTAGGATTATATTTTTCATCATTATTATTATTGAATGTTGCAGATTTTCTTGTATTATATTCATTGTCATCATTCTTTCTCCAGTTCTAATTGTTTTACGGGATTCGCTTTGTTCTACGAACACTCGCTTGAACAAGTTATTATAAATCTTGATTACACAGCTAAATTACAATTAGTATTAAATTACTTCAATTTTAAACTAGAGAAAAAATAAAAATTCTCACGTAGAATTAAAAATAAAATGAAAATTCCTACAAAAAAGCTGGATATAATCGGATGCTATAAGAAATTTTAATTCCACTCGTTTTATCGCGATCTTATGAGAGGAAACGTGAAAAAGCCCGTATAGCCGTCATCCTGACATTAAACAACCCTTTTCATATTACACTGGCGAAGGTAAGTTACACTGGTCGTATTTGAAGTAAAGAGAAAACAGAAGCCAAACTGAACCAGATTTTTTTTTGTGGTATATCTTAGTAAAGTTTACAAATCTGTTTTATGTAAAGAATATATTCAAGAGATAATTAAGGCTTCAAGGATTAAAAGGAGCTTATTGTGATGTTTACCTCTTAACTATGTGAATCATACATAAGTTTTTAAAAACGTACGAGACTTAAGGTACGAGCCTGAGATTTAAATGGGGACTTATGAATCAAATTCCGATCACTCAACCACTGGCTATCCTGAAAAATATTTATAAAAGGTCTATGGCATTACCAATTTAATAATAAAAGGAAGTATGAGGAATATGGTCATCATGCTCAGCAAGCGGAATGAAGAACGCAGTACTATAGGGAACAGCATTACTGACATCGGTAGTTATTATTTCTGTGTGTACTTTTATTATTCTTCCTATGATTTATGATTTCTTTGAATAATTTCCTAAAATAAACAATGTAAAACTGTAATATGAAAACTCTCGTAGGTATTAAATTATAAGTCGAGTAAAAAATATCTTCACGCAATTCCCAATACAGGGGTAGACAGAGGTCAAGTCTAGACAATTAAGTCCCTTTGACCCACCTTCCACCGAAGAATTTTTCGGGACAACGTGACAGGTGGTGAGCCCGTCGCCGCCTTTATGTCCAAGCCAACGATGAAATTCGTACATAAGTTTTGAAAACTCATTGGTACTGCCACCTGGGATCGAACTCGGGTCTCTCGACTCGAAATTCCGACCACCCAACAACTCGGCTATCGTGACCTGATTGTTAATTTAGCTAGACCCATATCTAAATACACTTCTAACTATTCCATACTGAATAGCCAGAGTTCTATACAATGAAGTCCTTTCAATTCACTTTTCAAGCTAGCGTTAGACATCGTGAGCTATAGTACAGGTGAGCTTTTGGCCGTCTTAATGTCCCAGGTAAAGGTACCATAAACAAACATCCATGACTCGAGTACAAACAAATGTTTGAACGTAGCGTGATGCGAAGGCAGGATACCTACTAACTCTGCTGTCGGGTCGTCTCATTTTCTCTGTTTAAGTTATTATGTTCGTGGCGTATTATGTGCTATGAATATTCGATTTAATGGTTTTTCTTTCTTTTGTGAATTAATATCTATTTCGTTCAGACTCCAGAATGAATCAAAGAAATATGTTCATACATTCAGACATTGATATATATGAAAAAGTTTCAATCATAGACACACGAGGAAAATGAACAGATAAATAATATTTATTTGGTTGAATAATAATTAAAATTGGATAATAATTTAAAAAGTCACGGCTCATATTATTATTTCTACACGATAAACGTAAGGTCTAAATGACAGTTCGCAGTACATCGTCGTCGACGCGTCAGCTGTCAGACTATTATTGCACATAAATCAAAAGTATTCTTGAATCTCACCTGTCACTTGAAAATCTACTACTGTAATTTCTTGCAGCGTATAAAATAAATAAATATCTTTACGCAGGCCCTGACAGGGTCGCCAGGAAGAATAGATCGCTAAGTGGTTACAGCGTATCAAGGTTGAATTTAACTATTATAAAAATAAATTTAAAAAATAAAAAAATATCTTCACGCAATTCCCAATACAGGGGTAGACAGAGGTCGAGTCTAGACAATCAAGTCCCTTCGACCCACCTTCCACCGAAGATATTTTCGGGACAACGTGACAGGTGGTGAGCCCGTCGCCGTCTTTATGTCCAAGCCAACGATGAAATTCGTACATAAGTTTTTGAAAACTCATTGGTATTCTCGCCACTGGGGATCGAACTCGGGTCTCTCGACTCGAAATCTGACCACCCAACAACTCGGCTATCGTGACCTGATTGTTAATTTAGCTAGACCCATATCTAACATTAATTTAACTATTCCATACTGGAATAGCCAGAGGTCTATACAATGAAGTCCTTTCAATTCACTTTTCAAGCTAGTTTTAGACATCGTGAGCTATAGTATTCATAGGTGAGCTTTTCGCCGTCTTAATGTCCAAGGTAAAGGTCCAAAGTAAATGTTTGCCCGTAGCGTGATTCGTAGGCAGGATAACTACTAACTCTGCTGTCGGGTCGTCTCATTTTCTCTGTTTAAGTTATTATGTTCGTGGCGTATTATGTGCAATGAATATTCGATTTAATGGTGTTCTTTCTTTTTGTGAATTAATATCTATTTCGTTCAGACTCCAGAATGAATCAAAGAAATATGTTCATACATTCAGACATTGATATATATGAAAAAGTTTCCAATCATAGACACACGAGGAAAATGAACAGATAAATAATATTTATTTGGTTGAATAATAATTAAAAATTGAATAATAATTTAAAAGTCACGGCTCATATTATTATTTCTACACGATAAACGTAAGGTCTAAATGACAGTTTGCAGTACATCGTCGTCGACGCGTCAGCTGTCAGACTATTATTGCACATAAATCAAAAGTATTCTTGAATCTCACCTGTCACTTGAAAATCTACTACTGTAATTTCTTGCAGCGTATAAATATAAATAAATATCTTTACGCAGGCCCTGACAGGGTCGCCAGGAAGAAAAGATCGCTAAGTGATTACAGCGTATCAAGGTTGAATTTAACTATTATAAAAATAAATTTAAAAAATAAAAAAATATCTTCACGCAATTCCCAATACAGGGGTAGACAGAGGTCGAGTCTAGACAATCAAGTCCCTTCGACCCACCTTCCGACGAAGATATTTTCGGGACAACGTGACAGGTGGTGAGCCCGTCGCCGTCTTTATGTCCAAGCCAACGATATTCGTACATAAGTTTTTGAAAACTCATTGGTACTGCCACCTGGGGATCGAACTCGGGTCTATTGACTCGAAATTCCGACCACCCAACAACTCGGCTATCGTGACCTGATTGTTAATTTAGCTAGACCCATATCTAAATACACTTCTGCCTATTCCATACTGGAATAGCCAGAGGTCTATACAATGAAGTCCTTTCAATTCACTTTTCAAGCTAGTTTTAGACATCGTGAGCTATAGTATTCATAGGTGAGCTTTTCGCCGTCTTAATGTCCAAGGTAAAGGTCCAAAGTAAATGTTTGCCCGTAGCGTGATTCGTAGGCAGGATAACTACTAACTCTGCTGTCGGGACGTCTCATTTTCTCTGTTTAAGTTATTATGTTCGTGGCGTATTATGTGCAATGAATATTCGATTTAATGGTGTTCTTTCTTTTTGTGAATTAATATCTATTTCGTTCAGACTCCAGAATGAATCAAAGAAATATGTTCATACATTCAGACATTGATATACACGAAAAAAGTTTCCAATCAAACACACACGAGGGAAAATGAACAGATAAATAATATTTATTTGGTTGAATAATTAAAAATTGGATAATAATTTAAAAAGTCACGGCTCATATTATTATTTCTACACGATAAACGTAAGGTCCTAATGACAGTTTGCAGTACATCGTCGTCGACGCGTCAGCTGTCAGACTATTATTGCACATAAATCAAAAGTATTCTTGAATCTCACCTGTCACTTGAAAATCTACTACTGTAATTTCTTGCAGCGTATAAATATAAATAAATATCTTTACGCAGGCCCTGACAGGGTCGCCAGGAAGAATAGATCGCTAAGTGATTACAGCGTATCAAGGTTGAATTTAACTATTAAACATATAAATATAATCCACACGGATTACAGTATAGTATCAGCTTAACAAAGCTTTACTTATCAAAACTTATTTGATTATTCAACCAAATTAAATACTGCGAGAGAGCTCTAAACAATTATTGTTCAACAGACATCGAAATAATTTATACTGTCGAATTTCAGAGCTCTGTGTAAACTCTGCGAATGGAATGATTACAGATTATTGTCTCGGCGTTGGGTGTTAGTTTCCCTTCAACGAATCTGAGCCGTTGTTTGAAGGTTATTTTTGAAATAACGTAAACGTACTTAACGATTAAAGTAGTAAAAAAAACGCACATTCCCAATCATAATACCTACAACGACATAAAGGCCTTTTAAAGTCAATCGCAGGATATAAGCCTCCAATAGGTAGGTTTTTGCATAATCTCCACGCTTGGCAAACGGATTGGCGATCGCATTACCAGAACACTCGCACTTCTGCTGCCCATATTCATACTGATAAAAAAAATTACAGAAATTTTTAGAGATGGTTATCCTTTTATCTATAGGTTGTCATAACGATATTCAAGGTTGTTTCTTTATTCGCCTCTTACGACACCCACTGATAGAAAGGGAGTGGCAATATTCCTACACCGTTGCCACATGGCCTCAATACATATATTCTCAATATCTTCAGTAATCTTCCAAGATAATACTGAACGAATAAAATAATAGTAGTGGTAAAAGTAACCGAAGGAATAAATATCTTGAGACATATTGGAGTAGAGGTCTAGACAATTAAGTACTTTCGACCCACCTTTCATTAAAGCTCCTTTGTGGCAAAGTGACAGGTTGTCAGTTAATCCCCATATTAGCGTCCAAGTCAACGATATCAATCGTACATATGTTTTGAGCAAACTCTTTGCTCCGAGCCTACCTCCCGGGGGGTCTCACACAACCACTCTGATATAGTAACTTTATAACTCCTTATTTTTTAGTAACTTAAAAACGAAATCCGCAAACAATCGCAAGCAACGCAATAACTGCAACGCGGTCTTCGCAGCGTCCAATGAGAAAAATTCTAAAAAGTATGTTGTTTTCCTGCTAAATATTAAATTCGTTCAAGTTAATGTAAACATTCGACTCTCACTTGATACAAAATATAGGTTAATATTTTGCCTGCCTGCTGTCAACACCTATTTAAATCAGTCACGGTATTACGGAAAAGCTTTTCAGGAAAAATAAGTGAAAGTAGATAAACGTAAATGGAATTTTCCCTACGTTAATATAAACATTTTCTCGGCGTGACTCTTCTTAGCTGTGTGTCTCTCATTTACACTTGCACAAAAATGTTTTGCATCAGCTTGACGATCGCAGGACTGACACCTCCCACCTTAGATGCTGCTGCGCGTCAACGGTCTGCTGACTTTTGGTCCATTATTTTTCGAGATGGATACCCCGCCATCGGTACGTAGCTAACTATATTTTTAAGGCTTTTCCCTGAGTCGCGTCTTAGTACACCCACAAAGAAATAATTTAATGAATATCTATTACACACCAAAAGAATGACGCGTTCACTTAGCTTGAAGCATTCTTACATTTGTAAATTCTCCGTTTGTAACTTCATTATGGTAAATTTTAATTAAAAATAAAATAATAAATAAATATCTTCACGCAATTCCCAATACAGGGGTAGACAGAGGTCGAGTCTAGACAATTAAGTCCCTTCGACCCACCTTTCACCGAAGATATTTTCGGGACAACGTGACAGGTGGTGAGCCCGTCGCCGCCTTTATGTCCAAGCCAACGATATTCGTACATAAGTTTTGAAAACCCATTGGTACGAGCCTACCAACTGGGGATCGAACTCGGGTCTATTGACTCGAAATTCCGACCACCCAACCACGTGACCAAGTTAACTATTAAACCTATAAATATAATCCACACGGATTACAGTGTAGTATCACCTTAACAAAGCTTTACTTATCAAAACTTATTTGATTATTCAACCAAATTAAATACTGCGAGAGAGCTCTAAACAATTATTGTTCAATAGACATCGAAATAATTTATACTGTCGAATTTCAGAGCTCTGTGTAAACTCTGCGAATGGAATGATTACAGATTATTGTCTCGGCGTTGGGTGTTAGTTTCCCTTCAACGAATCTGAGCCGTTGTTTGAAGGTTATTTTTGAAATAACGTAAACGTACTTAACGATTAAAGTAGTAAAAAAAACGCACATTCCCAATCATAATACCTACAACGACATAAAGGCCTTTTAAAGTCAATCGCAGGATATAAGCCTCCAATAGGTAGGTTTTTGCATAATCTCCACGCTTGGCAAACGGATTGGCGATCGCATTACCAGAACACTCGCACTTCTGCTGCCCATATTCATACTGATAAAAAAAATTACAGAAATTTTTAGAGATGGTTATCCTTTTATCTATAGGTTGTCATAACGATATTCAAGGTTGTTTCTTTATTCGCCTCTTACGACACCCACTGATAGAAAGGGAGTGGCAATATTCCTACACCGTTGCCACATGGCCTCAATACATATATTCTCAATATCTTCAGTAATCTTCCAAGATAGTACTGAAGGAATAAAATAATAGTAGTGGTAAAAGTAACCGAAGGAATAAATATCTTGAGACATATTGGAGTAGAGGTCTAGACAATTAAGTACTTTCGACCCACCTTTCATTAAAGCTCCTTTGTGGCAAAGTGACAGGTTGTCAGTTAATCCCCATATTAGCGTCCAAGTCAACGATATCAATCGTACATATGTTTTGATAAAACTCATTGGTCTGAGCCTGCCTCCTGGGGTCTCACACAACCACTCTGATATAGTAACTTTATAACTCCTTATTTTTTAGTAACTTAAAAACGAAATCCGCAAACAATCGCAAGCACAAACTTAATGTACAAGTTATCGTTTCAAATACAATTCTCAATCAATAATCCTGTAGCTAAACGATAATACTGAAGTAATAAATAAAATAGTACTGAAGGAATAAAATAATAGTAGTGGTAAAAGTAACTGAAGGAATAAATATCTTCAGATATATTGGAATAGAGGTTTAGACAATTAAGTACTTTCGACCCACCTTTCATCAAAGCTCATTTGGGACAGGTGACAGGTTGTGAGCTTATCGCCATCTTTCGTCCAAACCACCAATTTAAATTCTACATAAGTTTTGAGAAAACCGAGCCTACATCCTGAGGGTCGAACTCGAGTTTCTTAAGTTGAATTGTGGTCACTCAACCACTCTGGTGGTATTATTATTTTAAAACTTCTTATAAGAGAAGTAAATTAAAAACGAAATTCGCTAACAATCGCAAGCACAAACTACGTGTACATGTTATCGTTTCAAATGTAATTTCAATAATCCTGTAGCGTCGACAAAAAAAGTAACTTCGGATGTCATTTCTAAAGTAAGGTTCGCGAAAGTGCCCGAGATAAGCTGAAACGTCGAATGTACCGGCTGCCGGAACAAACTCCTGTTATGATTTCATCTGCGCAGTTTGCGTAAAACATGAAATTGGGAGGACTCAATTCGTTTTCTGTTTATTTTGTCAGCGAAAACCTGTTTACTGAGAATACTGCTGGTTATTAATAAAAGGAAAAGAATTAACTTTCTATTTACCGGATTTCTTATTTCCTACGAGTTTATCTTGTTAAGTAAATTAAATAGTAATTGAAAGTTACAATCCCTAGATTTTAACTTTCAAATCAGTTTCAGTACTCATGAACAGATATAGCGTAAGCCTTTCCTAATAGTGGGGTAGACAGAGGTCTAGACAACTCTTTCTAATCAATCTTTTATTAAAGGCCTTTTTTTGAGACAACTTGACAGAAGGTCAGCCTGTCGCCGTCGTTATGTCCAAGCCAACAATATAAATCGTACAAAAGTTTTGCTATAATCCCATTGGCTCCTAGTCTGCTATAAAACATAATTCCATCTTCATCATCAAAACTTGAATTGGCGCGTAACCGCAACGATGCAACGCAATAACTGCAACGCGGTCTTCGCAGCGTCCAATGAGAAAAATTCTAAAAAGTATGTTGTTTTCCTGCTAAATATTAAATTCGTTCAAGTTAATGTAAACATTCGACTCTCACTTGATACAAAATATAGGTTAATATTTTGCCTGCCTGCTGTCAACACCTATTTAAATCAGTCACGGTATTACGGAAAAGCTTTTCAGGAAAAATAAGTGAAAGTAGATAAACGTAAATGGAATTTTCCCTACGTTAATATAAACATTTTCTCGGCGTGACTCTTCTTAGCTGTGTATTTCCCTTGCCGGCGTCAGTTTAAAATCAGCGCTTTAGTCTTAGTTTGCCGAGACTATTGGTCGTCGCCCTCACCTTTACTATTTTATTCTCAAGTTTTTCTGTGCTTGATAATTTAAAAAATTTTAATCTTATATTTTTTCTATTGTGTAGAAGGTGTATAGTTTTTATATTCTATTTTATATGCCTAGTTTATATTTAAATATAAATTATAGCTATTATGTTATTCTAATTACACTGGCGCTTTCTTTATCAAACACTTTGTTAAACCTACTAACTAAAATTTTACCTACACTATCGCAGACCCATTCTCATTGAACACGTTATGATGTGTTTGACGGTCACTTGCTCATGCACATTTCTCCTTATCCCTAACCTCCCTAATTACTACTGATGTGGACAGGACAAGTCACAGCAGGCAGGCTACATACGTGAAGTAGAAGTAAAGACATCTTTGTCATTACGTTAAGTTGAGACATTTAGGTAGATCTACCCCCCTGATCCATCTTCTTTCCCATTTTCGTTCTGATTCTCATAAGATGAGTCGTTGCTCAAATGTAACCTTTTCCTATATAAAAAATAGTCTCTGCTCTAGTATTTTTTAATTGAGATACAATAAATAAATGTCTATCATATTAATTGGTATATTAGACTTCAGTTAGTAAAACTTATATTCAATTTATTATTTCAATTTTTAATCTAGATCCAAAAATATGAACACGTTTTTTCAATTATTTCGTCTTAAAACAAATTTATTAAACTTCTTTCATAAAAACTGCTCAGGAGCTTAATAATAAATTCTTGTGTAGCTTTTTTTATTTAGAAATGCCGTCATATAAAAGTTTTAATAGGGTAGGACTTTCCTACGGGGTGTCATTGTTTTCAATGTTAATCGAGTTATTAATAATCACGATAGCCCAGTAGTTGAGTGATCGGAATTTGAGTCAAGAGACCCGAATTCGATCCCCAGGTGGCAGGCTGGTACTAATGGGTTTTTTCAAAAACTTGTGAGTAATTTATATCACTGACTTGGATATAAGAATGGCGATAGGTTCACAACCAGTCGCGTTGTCTCAAAAAATGTTTTTGGTAAAAGGTGAGTCGCAGGGACTTAATTGTCTTGACCTCTGTCTACCCCTGTATTGGGAACGTGATAGTGAGAAGATATTTTTTTTATTTTGGAACAAATTATGTAGTATAAGCGTGAATATTATAATGATTGAATGAAAAAAACCAATTGCCACGAGCCTGCCACCTGGGGATCGAACTCGGGTCTCGGGTCTCGGCTATTGTGACTTTTTAATAATGATATATATTCATTATAAATACTCAAATTTTTAGGGAACAAAATTTAAATTTTTTGTAATCTAAAATTTTGGTAAACCTTACTTTAAACATTGAAATCGAAATACTTTGAACTCGATACCAAGATTTCCGAGCTTGACAAGCGTGCTTACGTGCTTACGGCTCTTCCGTAAGGGTTTGCCATAACAACACCCAACTACCCATTCTGTCCAATGTACTTTAACAGACTGTTATATATGTTTAGTTTAATATATTAGACGCCTTCTTTTATGTCGCCTTGGTCTTTATCACTGTTATCTATTTCTGCCGCCAAATAGCAGTGTAACGCTTTGAAAGGTAAGACAGTGTAATTACGGAGAATGGAAATATGTTCACCAACACTAATATACTTATTGCAAAAATTTACAAGGCTTTTTCCTTATTTATCTCAACTTGTCCTTCGAGACCTTATCTAGTAAAGCAGAATGTCACGGTAAAAATACCTATTTACACTGTTATATTTCTAAATAGGAGAATATAGTACAGACCCAATTTTGATCACCAAGTGGGTATGCTCATACTAATAATTTTTTTTTCATTCATTCTTATTGTTGGATTAGACTCAGAGACGGGCTTACGACCTATCGCGTTGTCGCAAAATACCTCATGAAATCAGGGTCGTTAGGACCAAATTGTGTAGACTTCTGGTTATACCCGTATTGGAAATGCGACCATGAATAGTGAAAATGCTTTAAAAATGCATGATAACAATGTAGATGACTTCACTGTAATTTCACGCAATTCCCAATACAGGGGTAGACAGAGGTCGAGTGTAGACAACTAAGGCCCTTCGACCCACCTTCCACCGAAGATATTTTCGGGACAACGTGACAGGTGGTGAGCCCGTCGCCGTCTGTATGTCCAAGCCAACGATATTCGTACATAAGTTTTTGAAAAACCCATTGGTACGAGTCTACCAACTGGGGATCGAACTCGGGCCTATTGACTCGAAATTCCGACCACCCAACCTTCATCAACCAAATGACTTCACTGAATAGATGTTTACATAACTGTAATGTTAAGTACACATCATATATATACGTGTCAATACATACGGAAAATTATCATTTACATTGCTCACATACCAAAGTAAGGAGATAAAGCTCTTCTATTATGGAAAAATATATAATCAACGTAAAACAAACTCTAAACAATATAGAAAATGTAGTTTTATAGGTTGACCGGTCTGGGAAGCGAACCTAGCACCTCAGTCCTTTAAAACCATTGCGTATGACATTCGACTATGAAGGTCGTTTTGTTATGGCCCAAGTGCTTAGAATTGCGGCAAACTCTCTCTTACGGGAGAGGTCTGTGTATCGCAGTGAACTTTTACAGGACGTTTAGTATTAGCAGGAGAAAAATAATAAACTTAAATGTCATTCAGTCATACTATTCCCTGTGTAGGTCAACTCTCCACTAGACGGAGTGATGACATGCTAAATATTGCAGGGAGTCGATAAATGCGGATGACTCAAGAACCGTTCTTCGTGGCAAATTCTAGGGGAGGTCTTTGTTCAGCAGTGGAATCTTGATAAGATAAACAGATAATAATATATAAGCATATTAGAGAATAAGCTGTAAAGAAGAAGATACCTATAGTTTCTTATGGTGAAAATAACAGTAATTTTTACTTGCGATTGTTGTCACTTAGTGAAATTGCATTGCATTAAAATTCATTGCTGAACTCTTGTACACAATTCACTTTTATTTAATTATTTATTAATTAATTAACCGACCGGTTACACCTTACGGCATCATCAGGGTATTAACACAGAGTTTATTATATTAATACACTTATTATTTATTTATTTATTTATTGTGTACAAGTGTTCACCAATTAATATTAATAAAAATAATAGTAATTTTTAAACATTGTTTATTTGTTTTTCTTTCTTATGCTTGTTTCCCTCGTAAACTTTACAAAAGCTACATTCGTATATTTAAATCTGTTAAAAAGTAATATTTTACGACCATAGTAAAGTTGGTCCTTTGAGATAGAACAAATAAAAAGAATTGTGTTTATGATATTTCCGACAAATTATCTCTGAATAAATAATTTCATAACGCTAACATAAAATGCACCGAGTTATGCGAAATTCAAGTTAAAAGCTCACCGATAAATGTCGCTATGATTAATTTATAACAAGGTTGATTTCTCGCGACCCTTTGTAGGTTTCCATACGTCCGAATAAAATTACCTTACAGGATCACTTGTATGTCCGTCTGTCCATCCGTTACTGTAAATTTTCGCGGAATCTACTAGAACCATTAAGTTGAAATTTAATACATCTATTTCTGTATCCCAAAACGCAGAGATGTGACATACAAATTTAAACAGTTTTGCTGTGAGGATATGGCTTTTCCGAGTTATTCAAGAAAATAGACGAAACTTGACAATCCCCCATCCCTATTATCTCCGAAACTACCGAATTGAATATTTTGAAATCATTTTTTTTTAATTTAGTTTGAAATATTAATAAATAAATAAAATAAAATAAATATATAAAAAATAAATAAAGATTTATAAAAAAAAAAGGGTGATCGGAATTTGAGTTAGAGACACGAGTTCTATCCCCAGGTGGCAGGCTCGTACAAATGGGTTTTTTCAAAAACTTATACGTTTTACATTGTTGGATGACATGCCCACCACTAATTACATTGTCCCAAAAAGTATTAGATGGGTCGAAAAAAATAGTTTAGACCTTTGCTTACCCTTATATTGGCAATTGCGTGAAGATTTCACGGCAATTATTTTCGACCCATCTTCTATCGAAGACATTTTTTAGCACAGCGTTAGCCACGACCTCCCAATACCGCTACCCTTCATTTCGATGGCAGAATCACTATGAACTAGGCTGTCGATTCGTCTATACTCTTATATATAATTAAAAATACTTCAGACTTCGACATAAAGTATAAAAAGTTACGCATGAAACTTTTACAACGCCGTTGAGATAAAGCTGCGTGAGTAGAATTCCCACGCAGCTTTTTACTGTCAGCTTTATTAACGTTATTTGAATATACGAGTATAACTGCTAGGATTCTTAATTCGGGTTGTGACTGCGCAATTCGTTTATAAAATGGAAATAAATTTAAATTACTAAAATTATCTTTTGAGAGACATAATAACATTTCGAGGTCTAGACAATTAAGTGAAATCGATCAAATTGCCAAAAATTAAGCGCCAGTCAAAATAAAGTTTTTCACCAACTTTAAGTTTATTTCGGACAACGTGACAGAGAGTGAGCCTATCGCCGTTTATGACCAAGCTATCATACAATATTTACTATTTAATTACTACATACGTATATATTTATATAGATAATTATTCACCAAGTAACTTATATAGAATAAACATATATAGAATATTTATTTATTATTATAGAATATTTATTCTTTATTATAATTTCAGTTCAGAACCTGTCTATACCTAGGTTCAAGGAACTTATTAAAGACAAACTTTATGAAATGGGTTATTTACTATAAATTAATAAATAAATTTTTATAACCCGATGATAACAACCTGAATGAGTTGACCGCTTCCATGATTATTCCATGTTCAATACTGTTCTTCTGTTTCTTCTCCCTTAGAGGAATATCATTACGAAACGGTAGTACACTAAAAAATGACAATCGATGAATTATCATTTATTTGTAATTCGCCGAGCCATTCAATGCGCAGATAAATCAAAACAATGGTGTATTAAGCAAAGTTCCAGATATTACCATTTATCTTGTATTAATATTCGACAGGTAAACAACCTTTCGTGTTAATTGGGTAACGCACTGGTATCTATCAGCTTAGGAAATTAGATTTGTTTAAGCGTGCCACACTAACAAGGGTCGGGAGATATAACATACGATGTTGTAATTGTTTTAGGCTATTTGATTAATGTAAAATACCAATGTTAAACAAATGAGCGAAACTCGAGTTCCATCTCCGAAATCTAAAATAAAGTGAATCCCGCAGTCATTGTTACCGTTCCTTCCTACCCTCGAATACCGTCAAAGTAACAATGACAGTTCAAGACCTTGGTCCCTCCGTGACCACGGGTGCTATAAAGTATCCTGCAAGATGCTACAAACGTCCAAAGTAAAAATAATTTTTTAAAAACTAAATAAAAAACAGGATAAAATCCGAACATTGTTTTATTTTAGATGTATTGTTATTGTAGATGTTTCCCCGAAAGTAAATCTCGTAGTAATGTGTTTGACCGAAACTTATTATAAAATAGATAAATAATAATGGCTTAATGTAAAAATGTCAAAAGTGATGGCTTGGCTAAAAGTAATGGTAATCACACCCCACCCGTTAAGTTGTCTCAAATAAGCTGCGGTGAAACGTGGATCAAAAGAGTTAAACTGTCTAGAGTTTTAACTACCCTATTAGTAAACCGTTAAATAAAGAATTGTGTGGTATTTTCTAACATACCCCACTCCAGATCATTTTATTGCCAAAAAGCTTCGCACGTTAGATAGATAATTCTTTATTGCACTTAAACGTTTCCTTTTGCCATCTCGAAAGAGCTTACGGACTAAAATATAAGTGTGAGTTGCGAGGGAGCTGTTTGTATAGCAGTATGTAGCAGACTGTCGTAGCAGTAGGTAGTTTGCTATACACAGAATGTACCGTTAATATACTTGACCGGTGTTACATCAACTGGTGATTATGGCAAATCCTTTTTAAAAGAGGCCTATACGCATAATGAACTAGAAAAGTATTTTTTTCCAAAAAAAGCTCAAAACATGCTTAATTTCACTATTATCATTTTTTATTATTATTTAAAAAAATATCTTCACGCAATTCTCAATACAAGGGTAGACAGAGGTCTAGTCTAGACACTTAAGTCCCTTCTACCCACCTTCCACCGAAGATATTTTCGGGACAACGTGGCAAGTGGTGACCCTGTCGCCGTCTTTATGTCCAAGCCAACGATATAATTTGTACATAGGTTTTTAGAAAAACCCATTGGTACGGCCACTTGAGGATCGAACTCGGGTGGGTCTCTTGACTCGAAATTCCGACCACCCAACCACTCGGCTATCGTGACTTATTATTATAATACTAATATTTAAACGTCAAAACTAGGGTCTCAGACCGTATAGAGATGCTGAAGATGGTCTTACTACCTCAGTTTCCTCAGTCCATTTGTAACAACGTGACTGATAACCTGTCACATTCTCCTAAATAAGCTTCGGTGTTGTCTAGACCTCTGTCTATCCCAGTATTAAGAAATTGCAAAACCGAGGTCTCGTCTAGACAGTTAAGTCCCTTTGACACACCTTCCACCGAAGATATTTTCGGGGCAACGTTACAGGTGCTAAGCCCGTCGCCGCCTTTATGTCCCAGCCAACGATATAATTCGTGCATAAGATTTTTGAAAAACCAATTGGTACGAGCCTGCCAACTTTCGTCCACCCAACCACTCGGCTATCGTGACTATTGTGTGAAGACTTAAAAAGATACATAAAACTTACCTCATCATCAACAATCCTCAGGTGGCTCGTTATCAATACGATTTCTATCGTTGTTTTGGCGATAAAGACGGCTAAAGGCTATCCACCTGTCACGTTGTCAGAAAAATGGCTTCGACGGAAAGTGGCTCGAAAGGACTCAATTGTCTAGACCTCTACCTACCCCTTTCAATGAAACATACACATCTTGATTCAGTTAAGAATATACTCCGTGTTTCAGTCGTTTAATAAAGACAATAAGATAGAAGGCATGTTAATGTCACGTACGAAATAATTCATAACCTGGAGGTGATTATATGATTGATATTGGATATGATTTTTTTTCTCGCGATAAACTAAAAGCTCCTTTAAATAAAGCGATGCCGCGAACTAAAAATGCAAGTACGGATATGTACAGAATGAAATCAGCACGAGTCTAAACAATCGTTAATAAAATAATTACAATCTATAACTTATGATATACAAAGACAAAGACGCTAGTTTTGCGGAATTTAAATTGTGTTAAGTATTGATATTCAAACAACGGTTTTCAAGGTTTCGCCATCTCGAAGTACCGGGTACGGTTCCCGGTCGGGTCATGTAGAAAAACCGTTTTTCTACATTTTCTCAGGTCTAGGTATTTGTGATGCCTTCGTTGTTTCCGATACCCATACGACAAATGCTTTAGCATCTTACATAGGGGTCGGAGCTATATAAGTTATGTTGTCCCTATCTATCTACATACATTCCATTGACATTTTTTGCAAACGTCCACGCCCTGTATTTGTATATTTGATTAAAGAATAAAAAGTATTATTTATTAATTAATTAACCCAATCATTCGGAAGAAATAAAAAATTACCTAATTTTATTTCTTCCGAGTGATTCAGTTATCCTAAATTGAGTCTACAGACCCGAGCTTGATCCCCAGGTGGTACGCTCGAACCTATATTTTTGCAAGCGAAACTCAACACCAGTAACGTAGTCTCATGAAACATTTCTTTGGCGAAAGGACTTAATTGTCTTGACCTATGTCCATAAAAATGTTTTCACGCTATTTCCAATACCGGAGTACGGTATTGGAAATAGCGTGAAAACATTTTTATAGGTAGTTACATGGTATTTTACGTAAACGTTTCACTTTACGACACCCACGGGTAGAAAGAGGATGTCAATTATTACGCCGGTACCGCAGCACCAACAGTTTCTCCTTTACAGCCTAAATCACGATATCCGAGTATTTAGGTGGTCGGACTTGAAGTCAAGAGACCCGAGATCGAATCCCAAGGCTCGTATCAATGTGTTTATTAAAAAGCTGTACGATTTATATCGTTGGCTAGGAGATATAGACAGCGACCACCTGTCACGTTGTCCCAAAAAATCTCTGTCTATCCCTTGAGAGTGGCGTGAGGATATTAATTTATTTATTTTACTGTGTGCATAACATGATGTATAGACATTATAAATATACATTAGATATAGACGTAAATAAATTACAGAACAACTAACGACAGAATATCAGCGCTGCAGCCACGCTGCTGCAGCAATATGCTGAGTCGGATGCCTTTTCGTTGCTAGTATTCAACGTACCAATGTATTAAAATAACATTATTATTATTATGTTACAACTGTGTTGTGTTTTAGCACCGAATTAAATTTGTTTATTTCTTTCTTACAAAGGTATAGACAGCAGTATGTCACGCCCAATTGAATTATTAAATCAAATAGATTTAAGGTATAATAATAATGGCTAAGGTAAATGGAGACAGGTGGCACAGGAACATGTTTTGGATGTATTTTGAATATACTACTAGCTTTCTTCCTCTGGGTGTCATACTAATTTCTAAAAGCCGTCGTCTTGAGGATTGAACAATGTAAAACGTACATAAGTTTTTGTGAAAAACCCATTGGTACGAGCCTGCCGCCTGGGGATCGAACTCGGGGTCTCTAATCTCGAATTCTGACCACCTAACTACTCGGTTATCGTGACTCAATACAGTATAACATTATATATAGGCGGTTATGGCTAAAGAATAATAATAAGCTTAAGAACCTTTCCTCCCGTGGTGGTCGTACTAAGTTCGAAATGCCTCCTTCCTTAGGATTGAACTCGGCTTTCCTGCTTCAAATTCCGGTTATCCAACCACTTGACAATCGCGACTTGAGGTTAAAAAAATTACTTTTTCTTTATCGTACGAAAAATAAAAATAAATAGTAAACCAGTACCCAGTACTATTTAGTAAGGGTTAGATTTATTGAGGATCTTAAGCAACGTTAAGTGAAGGGATTACTTTAGTTGTTCTGTTTTTGTTGCTACGTTTCGGACTAAACCTCACTTTGATGTATTACTATTTATATGGTTATTTATTTGGGGTTTACGAACACCGAGTCATGGATATTTATATATGAATGGGCTAAAAGTGTTTCGAAAGAATATTGTGTAAACCTCTACTTACCCCAGTATGGGATTGCGTAAAAGCTTGCATATTATATTTTTCGATTAATGTTGATCACAGAGATATACATGTTAGTTAATTTGTCTAATTAAAACAATGTGAAGATTACTCAGAGATAAGATGTCATCTTTATTCAGGGATAAAGATCCACTAAACGTGTGTATATATTAAAATAAAGAATACTGGCAATGCCAAATAACATTACTATTATTCCTGTTAACCACTCCAACTATATCTTCACGCAATTCCCAATACAGGGGTAGACAGAGGTCTAGTTGAGACAATTATGTCCCTTCGACCCACCTTCCACCGAAGATATTTTCGGGACAACGTGACAGGACAGGACAGGACAGACAACAACGTTAATTTATATTAGAACCGACTGATTTTGCCTTACGGCATCTTCAGCACATTAACAGTGTTACACAAATTGGACATTTAGTATTAAATACATATTTAAAAAAGTGTCTATGTACTGTATAAATGTACTGTGTAAATGTTTGAGCACCTGCCTGAACTATGAACAATATAGCCGGCAAATTATGGCATCATGATATTATAGCTCCAAGTGGTATATATAATTAATGTACAATTAATTATACTATATATTAATATTTATGAATTATAATATTTATTATTTATATTATAGTATATAATATAATAAAAATAGTTTGTAAAAAGTAATTAAAAACGCGATAAAATCCGAAAATCGTTTTATTTTAAAAATATTATAGTAGTCAAATAGAATATTATTGCCATCATCACCACCTCGAATGCGCTTTGGTGACGTGGAGGAAGCCAAGGTTGGATTGCGACGGAAGACGATGTTCTGAAAGAAAAAATAAAGAATAAGAAAATCATTTATTTATATCATTGTTGAATATTAATTTTATTATTTGAATCAATTCACCAATCTGATATGGCCGCGGAGGGACAGGACTGCCGGTACCGCCCGGACCGGGGCACCGATTCTCCTGCACTCCAAAATGTGGTTTGTGGCGGAGCCAAAGAGCAGACTCTTCGAAAGGTGGAGAGTGGACTGGTGCTCGTTCAAAAACATATTTTCCAAAGCTCGTGGTTTCCGAGTCACGAACTAGGGGAGGTCCATTTCCCACGTGAAATTTTCCAAAGAGGTACGCGTCCGAATTCCGATAACCGAAAAAGAAAGGGAAAAAAATATAATATAATCAATAATAAAAAAATATGCAAAAAGTCACGATGGCCGAGTTGTTGGTTGGTCGGATTTCGAATCGAGAGACCCGAGTTCGATCCCCAGATGGCAGTACCAATGAGTTTTTCAAAAACTTATGTACGAATTTCATCGTTGGCTTGGACATAAAGGCGGCGACGGGCTCACCACCTGTCACGTTGTCCCGAAAAATATCTTCGGTGGAAGGTGGGTCGAAGGGACTTAATTGTCTAGACTAGACCTCTGTCTACCCCTGATTTGGGAGTTGCGTGAAGATATTTAATTTATTTTAATTAAAAAAAATATGCATCACTATTCTCATAGCCGGAAATACAACCTTGTTGGATGTAAAAATAGACAACTTCTATCCGTAACCTTCTTCTTGTTTACCGGATAAAACCTCGAAGGACAAGTTACGGCAAACAAGGAAAAAGCCATATAAGCTTTTTCAATAGCAACATTTGTGAAGAAGAACGTAATGCGTAAATATATGTATTTAATTGTGGCTTGAAGATGAGTATATTAGCTATTATACAGTGACACGATTATTAATAATATTTTACTACGTATGCTCTGGAAAGTGAAAGAATTAAAAGATCGCATAATTCAATTGAGCGGAAACGACCACAACCGATTTACTAAAACGTTGCCCGGTAATCCTGCCATCTGTTTGCAGCCATTCTAATATTAATTTTACCTTCAATCGCCTCTTATAACCCTAACGGAAAGGGGATGGAAAAAATACCGGTCTGCAATATTGACGACTTGTTAACGACCTCCGTGGACGAGTGGCGTAAACACCGGTTTTCATGGTGCCGCCATTTCAAAGTCCCGGGTTCGATTTTCGGAAGTGTCAATGTAGAAAAATCGCTTTTTCTATATTTTCTCGGGTCTGGGTATTCGTGGTGCTTTAGTTGTTTTCGATTCCTTACCACAAATGTTTTAGCTGCTTACTTTGGGATCGGTTGTCTCCATGTATGTATGAATAATATTCAACCGTCAAGTAGGTACTCTATCTTCGGAGCTGATTCGTGCTACAGGTTCGTGTCCCGTTAGATACTAACATTTGTGTGATAATTAAAAAGAAAGAAATAAAGTATATTTGTTGCACCCTATCAGATAATCAGTAAAATTACATAAAAGATATTTAAAATGGAAACAGTGACAACAAAAGGGTCTACGCTCAACTAACATACAACTCGTACGTTGCATATGATGTATGTTCGCAAATAATACTGTCTACATGTTTATTTGAATGTGTCTATAGGTATGTATCTATGTAAATATATTGCACCGTTGGCATAAACACTTAGAGGGCGATAACCTTCACACCTCAAATGACTTAATCATCTAGACCTCTGTCAATCCCAATACTGAAAAATATTAAATATATGTTACGTAAAAGTAATGACTTTTATACTCTTTGTATCCATAAAAAGAATTGAAAACAGTCATGAGAAGGATCGAAAATTATTTCTGTAACTCGGTTTTCTTTTATGTATAAATGTCTTTAATATTATTGTGTTCCAAAAATAAGTATGAAACAATTATTCGAGTTGCGATTGCGAAGGGAATTAAGCTCCACAAAGGTTGTTCCGCGCTCGTTGTGGGAGACCTTATTGAGTAGTATAATTAGGACTCACAATTCTTTTATTCTTCACCCATTTTCCAATACAGGGCTAGCCAGGTCTAGACAATTAAGACCTTTCGAATCACATTTTACCGATGCTTATTTTAGTATAACGTGACAGATGGTGACCTGTCGCCGTCTTTATGTCCTAGGCAATTGGATAAACCGTACAAAACCTTTGAAAAAACTCATCTGGAGATCGATCTCGGATCTCCTGACTCGAATGCCGATTACTCAGTCATTCGGCTATCGTGACTAAGCAGAATTCACAAATATTTCTAGTTATTAAACCTAAATATGTTTTCCAATAAAGAGTTAAAATAGTACATTCAATAAAAACAACTTAACGGTTTGCAAAAGTTCACTACAGAACAACCGCTCCGATAAAAAAAATGTAATCATCACGCTTGACAAGCGGATTGGCGATCGCAGTACCATATACCCCGCCTGTTTCGACACCCATAGAAACATACCGATATAATAATTTTCTACACCTTACACGCCATGACACTAATCTATTAAAATTTGTGGAGATATTTTTGAGATTAATATCCCACCATCGTTCCGTTGCCATTATTTTTTGCAATAACGGTATTCAAGGCTTTTCCTTTAGACACGTCTTAAGCTATACACTGGAAGAAAGGCGGTTTTAATAATAAATTTTTCTAATAATTTACAAACATTGATCTTATCGCAGGACTTCCGCGACACGGTATTAAAACACGTGTTTTAATTCTCAGTATACTTCAATATAGCTAACCTTTTAGCGGAAATTTAATATCTGCGAGTACAAATGCGTTTTGTACACGACAACTCCGAATTACGTATTGATTTTACTTTAAATGAATGTCATCGGTACAATTCCCTTGCGTCTGGTACATTCCAAATTAACGCGTTATCATTAATGTTTTTTATTATATTAAAAGGATTCGAATTTTATGAGTTATCTGAAGACATTATGGATCATTCATTTAACTTAAGTAACGGTTTTAGTAGCAACAGTTGCGAGGTTTCGCCAATGACAAAGTTTGTCTTAAAAAAAAAGTTGTTATTTTTAACAACTTTTTTTTTAAGACAACTCAAGTAACGGTTTTTAGTAGCAACAGTTTCAAGGTTTCGCCAGTGACAGTTTGCCTTAAAAAAAGTTGTTGTTAAAAGGGTACTCGGGCATCTTTTAGACCTACATTTCAACGTGGTGAGTCCATCACCGAATGAGTAATCCTTATTATTATTTAGGTTTTAAATTTTATTAGTTTTATATCTGTTTGTAAGTCACGAAAGTCAAATGATTTAGTGATCGAAATTCGAGTCAAGAAGAGAAAAAAGGTTCCTGGGAATCGAATTCGTGTCGAGTTCGATTCCTCGATAAGTAGGCTCGTAGCAATGAGTTATTCAAAACTTATATACGATTTATATACATCTAGACGGCAACAAGCTCACCACCTGTCACGTTGTCCCAAAAATGGTGAAAAATGGGAATCAAAATGACTAAATTCTCTAGATCTCTGTTTACCCCAGTTTGGCTTCAAAAGTTATCATAGACCAAAGACAGACTACGTCATTCTTCTTCTTTGTACTGCTTGTTAAAGTACACTGCTAAACATAGGCCTCCCAAAGATTAGTTCAAATTAGCTCAGATTAAATGTAGAATCTTATAATATATATACTTTGTGTTATCGACGTAAAAATACTGGGCTAGACAGAGGCCAAGATAGTTAAGACCTTTCGATCCACGTTTCACCGTGGTCATTCATACAATTATATTATGTTTGAGTTCATAAATATAAATCCAACAGTGTGTGGGTGAACCCGTTTTACTCCTAAATAGTTAGGTTACATAGAAGGCAAGATAATATTTAAAAGAATATAATATAGCATTGTTCTAACTAACCTTTAGGCAGGCTTTTATATTTTAGCAATAAATCGTTGATGCGTAAAATGTTAAGAGATGCTTGTAAATAAAATAAGAGCTTTTGTTTGCAATACTCCGACATAGCCTTTTATTTGTCGAGATGTACATTTGTCTTTGTTGATTTATTCAGCACACAACTAAAATTATTTTAAAAGCATGGTACCCTTTTGTTTTCTTACCAACAAAAGAAAGAGAGAGAGAGAGAGAGAGAAGATTGAAAACTTATTTATTTTTCATCACAATAATAAGAAAAAATAAAAAGTAATAATGATAAAAAGTTTTTTGAATGAGTCACGATAATAAATGATCACGATATAAATTAAAAGTAATAATGAGTCACGAAAGCCGAGTTGTCGGGTGGTCGGAATTTCGAGTCGAGAGACCCGAGTTCGATCCCCAGGTGGCAGTACCAATGATTTTTTCAAAAACTTATGTACGAATTTCATCGTTGGCTTGGACATAAAGACGGCGACGGGCTCACTATCTGTCACGTTGTCCCGAAAATATCTTCGGTGGAAGGTGGGTCAAAGGGACTTAATTGTCTAGACTTGACCTCTGTCTACCCCTGTATTGGGAATTGCGTGAAGATATTTTTTATTTTTTTTTTGTTAACATTGTAACAAAGAAAAAACTTTTTATTATGTGGTGTCAAATCTGCTCCGCATTTAAGCAAAATGTTTCAGTAATAACGTGCTGCAACACTGATTTTCAAACGGTGCGTGAAAATTGAAAACAACATACTTCAGGTTATTGAATGGTAATATTTGTTTGCCTTTAAATATTTTCCCAGTATTGTCACAGGAACGCAACAATTGTTACGTTGCTTGCTTGTTGTTGGCGGTAGAAATATGCAAGATTGTGGTACTTCCGAAAATATCACTGAATCATTTTTTTCACGCTTTTAACATTACTAAGATAGTCTAAGCTATAGTACGTACGGAGATATTGCGGTTCAAAACGACTCATATACTATCTACGTTGTTATGTAGATAGTATATGAGCTATAGTATATAATAAATATTCCTAATATATAGGTGTATATACTTTAAATATACACATATATACACCTAACTTTGTTTGCGACGATATGACATGTGGTGAGCCAGTCGTCTATCTCAGAATCCAAGCTAAAGATACAAATTATTCATAAGTTTGAAAAATACTCCTTTATATCAGTTTTGTTCTTGAAGATAACTTTTTACTACTAAAAATATACTTACAAAGATAAATATATATGTAAACATTGATAAATATTCATAGATACATGAATATTTATCAATGTTTACATTCATAGATACAAATTCCATGGCACGGTTTATCACCCAAGTGTTTGCTCCCTAGCGGGATTCGTACCCCCAACCATTGTTCAGTATCAACTAGGAGATCAGTTCGCCCAAACTAAAATTTATTCTATTATTTAGCGCACAACTGTTAAAAAAGATTTTTTCTGTCAGAAACTCCCTAAAGAACGTACGTTAATAAGCAATGCTTTCATGTTGATTGGAGCGGTCGAGAGCAGTATGCTTTATGCTTTTCAATTTGTTAATTAATTTTAAGTGATGACATGATCAAGCCTACTTAGCAAACGTCGAATTTTCCGTGATATTGCAGACGAACGAGTAGGTGTCAAGGATCTTTTAACCTACTTACACATATACGTTCTTAACTGCCTGTAAAATTCACTGCAGGACTGATTACCCAGTAAGAGTAAGCTAGAGAGGCGCAGGACCAGAATCTTTCATGATACTGACTGCCGGTCTGCAGTATATATGTCCTGTATTGTTGGAGATGAATATCTCGCCTTTCTATCAATCGATTTGATAGCCTCCGGGGTCAAGTGGCGTACGCACTTGTTTTCATGGTGTTGTCAGCTGGGGCGAAACGGGTCAATGTAGAGAAACCACTTACTACATTGTCACGGTACTGTGTGTTTGTGGTGCCTTAGTTGGTTCCTATTCCATAACACACTTCATGCATTTCCCAATATTGGACTCTATTCCAATATTGAGAAATGCATGAAGTGTGTTTAAACTACTAACTAATCCAACTAATATCTTTTAACCCACATTTTCGACACAGCGTTACCGGCGGAGGTGTGTGCCTGTCGCTGTCTTGTATTATGAATTGAATTATCTTGAATTATGAATATTTATTATATAAACCAAACTAAATATAATAATATTTAAATGTTTATTATATTTATGTATCGAGTACAAACATTCATATTCCATACATAAATGTTTACCCCCAACTGGATTCAAACCCAGAGCTCTCAGCTTCGAAAGACGGGTGACTACCAACTAGTCTATCGACTTCTTATGCTTAATTTCGAAAATGTATGCTTTATTACAATATTTCAAGCAATCAGTTACAGTCTGCAATTTTTATAATTTCTTGCATTCGATCAGTTCGTAAAATTTGTTATTTGTAGTTATTCGTAATTAATTCGTGTGACGTGTCCTAACTGTTCTGTATATCTATACACTTTAAATATATAGAAAAGCTAAGATAGCCGAGTGGTTGGATAACCGGAGTTAAAAGACCCGTGTTCTCATACTCAAGTCCACGGTTTTTTTTTTAAACTTATGTACCATTTATATCGACATAAAGACAGCGACAGGCTCACCGCTTGTCTCGTTGTCACAAAAAAATTTTTTCTCAGTCAAATTTGAGTCGAAATGAGTTAATTGTCTACAACTCTGTCGGGTGTACAGTATTGGGAATGGTATAAAGTTTTTATAATAAAAGTAATTTTAAATTTATGCATAATAAAGTTCGTATTAAACATCATATTGTACATCTAAACAAAATACGTTAAAGTACAGATTATTTTAAACCATAAGGTTTTTTTAGATTAATTACGAATTCTTAAAAATATTAGAATTTGTATGTTACATATTATGTATATTCTTTATAAACTTCTGAAAAATATCTTTATGTACCTATGCTTAATATACTCGTAGTAAATAAAATCTTGTCTCGAACAAAAAAATAACGGCTTGGGTCGTGACTTGGTATACCATTAAAAGTAATCGCGTACTTCGTGAAAAAGTTTCAGATATTTTTTATTCTTATATTGAATTCTGTAATATTTCAATTTTCCTGCTACGTAGCAACTATGTATGTGTTTGAAAAAAGCTTGTTAGTGAATATTCTTTTTCGAATCCGCAACCTTCAGTTTCGAGAGTACATCCATAATACAAGTGCTTAAGTTGCTTACTTTGGGATCATTACAATGTTTGTGATTTGTATATTCACCCACCCCACTAAACGCTGACATTGCCAATAATAATAAATAAATAAATATCTTCACGCAATTCCTAACACAGGGGTAGACAGAGGTCTAGTCTAGACAACTAAGTCCCTTTGACCCACCTTCCACCAAAGATATTATCGGGACAACGTGACAGGTGGTGAGCCCGTCGCCGTCTTTATGTCCAAGCCAACGATGTAATTCGTACATAAGTTTTTGAAAAACTCATTGGTACTCCCACCTGGGGATCGAATTCGGGTCTCTTGACTCGAAATGCCGACCACCCAACCACTCGGCTATCGTGACTTATTACATTAGTACATTAACAAAGGTGCGGTAAAATCCATTTAAGCTATCTAATTTTACCACAAAGGCCCGCATGACAAGATGAAAACTGATATTACAGGAGATTACAGACAACATAGATAACGGTCCGTGGAAGAGTGGCGAACACAATTGTCATGGTTAGCGACAGCCTGTGTTATGGTGTCGCTAGCTCTGAGGTCCCGTGTTCAATTCCCCACTAGGATTAGTGTAGAGAAAACTTTTACAACATTTTCTCGGATCTCCGTGTTTGTGATACCTCCGTTGTTTTGCACAAGTACTTCAAGTGCTCACTTTAGGATGTGGAATACAATTTGTGTGATGTTGTCTCTATCTAGGAATGATTTATCTACTATTAATATTTAAAAAAAAATATTAAGGAGGTTAAAACCATAATAGTATAGTATACATCCTTTCCCTCTTACAATGGGGGTTGTAAGAAGCGATTTAGGACTACCAGAAAAGTCTATGTCCTGCAGTGGTGGTCGGTAGTATTTTTGTTACCTTCCCCAATTCAGCTACACTTAGATTTATTATATTGACGCGATACATATCGACACGACAATATTCGAATAGCGGGTACTAACCTCCCACATTATCAAGAGTATATCTAAAGTACGGTGTATGTCACTGGTTCAAATCCTGCCAGTGACACATCACTTGATTTTTTAAATCTCTCATTTATTCAATAACAAAAAGCTAAGGCCCAGCATAACTTGCGTGCTTAAAATTTCACAATCTTGCCGGTTACAGAACAACTGTGAAATCGTTTGGCGTTTAAGATATTTTTAAAGTTTCATCTCATCTTATACTCAAAACACTTTATATGTTCACTGCCTAACGTACTTTATTAAGAATCAGCACTCATGTAATCAGCGGCTACGACCGATCGCGGATACAATTTGTTTATAAACTGCATCTCACGAAAACCCCAAGAACTGATCGTATTGAAAAAAGAAATTTTATGCAATTGCTTTTTAATATATAGAACAAGAAATAAAATAACAATAATAAATATAGAGTAATACATAGATAGGGATAACATACATACATTTCTTTGATCCCACGTTATCCAAAGCACTTAGTTTATGGAATCTCTGTATAGACTTTTACAGGTCTTTATGATAATCAAGATAGCGACTCAAATATGTTATAATAAATATAAACAAAAGAATATTTTTTAATCATTTTAATTAATAAAATTATAAAAACATTAAATGTAGTTATACCATTCGTTTGGACACTAAGACGATGAGCTCACCATCTGACAGGCTGTCCCGAATAAGCCTTGCTGAAAAGTGGTTCGATAGGGCTTAACTGTCCCGTTATCAGTCTACCCCTGTCCCGGGAAATGCGTAAAGATAAAAGAAATACAAACAAATCTTTTTAAATTTATGTCTTGATCTATATTATGGATCTGTATTGAGTAAGACGGTCAAGTCAATTTGTACAAAAACCACGTAGCCAGCTTTCGTATTTTTCTAACAGCTCTACAGGGACTGTATTTCCTCTTAATGTCATCTTTCCTTATTTAAAACAAGTGATAAAGGTTCAACAAGAAAAGTGTTGCTGTGGGTTCGGCGTTAGAATACATTAGATCGTTTCTTCCCATAGTTGTCGTTAAATCAAATCAAATCAAAATATTTATTAATTAAAATAAACATATACGTTTGTCGATAGTATTTTTTAATCTAACAGCGTTTTATAACGTTTTACGAAAAAGAAACAGTCTAAAAAAACTCAGTAGGTATCCTATTTTTTGAGCAGTTTCTTTTTATATTATTACAATATTGAGAATCTTTTTTCCTAGAAATAGAGGTTAATATTATAATAATAAAATAAATAAATAAATATCTTCACGCAATTCCCAATACAGGAGTAGACAAAGGTCGAGTCTAGACAATTAAGTCCTTTCGACCCACCTTCCACCGAAGATATTTTCGGGACAACGTGACAGGTGGTGAGCCCATCGCCGCCTTTATGTCCAAGCCAACGATATAATTCGTACATAAGTTTTTGAAAAACCCATTGATACGAGCCTGCCACCTGGGGATCGAACTCGAGTCTCTCGACTCGAAATTCCTCGTCTACCGTGACTTCAATTAAAACAAGATAATATAAAAATATCAAATAATAAGCCAAAGTTAAATCTTCATAATAAGTAATACTTCTATTATGTATTCAAAGCCAATAAAAATTATCTGACTTAATAAGATAATAATAAATTAAAATTTCTGTGCTATTGGCAATTATTAATTATTTCCAAAATAATTGGTATGTGTATTTAAGTAGTATCTTAGTTTTTAGATGCAATGTTATATAAAGGTGTTAGTTTCTGTCTCCAGCTAAGAGTTGACTAAGTCAGTACCACACTAGTCTGCCACCAAATGGCATTGTAACAATAGCTATGTTCCGGTTTAAAAGTTAAAGAGAGGCAGATTTATGAGCAATGAGGAATTTCATCTAGCAAGCATGCAATCTTGTTCATTCAAATACTTTGTGGCAGAATTGCAATAGTCACATGCCATTAGATGGACCTTTTGGCTTGTTTTTTGTTCTCTATTCTAAAAGTATCCAATCTTCACTGAAAACTGAGGAGAATATAAAAATTAACTAAGTAATGCGCTTACAAACAAGTTTTGAATAATTTAGCCTCATAATTATGAAATTATAGTCAAGCATGATTAAGAACTAATTTCAATACAGTTTTATACGGTTTAGCCAAATGAAGCGAAATGTATAATTCACAACAGCTGCCTTATTAACCCTAATGTAATAGTCATGGTAACATAAGACAGTTCCATACTAACAGTTATATACATATACTACTAACAGGTACAACATACATATTTAAATGGCAAAGTTAAAAATTTTGGATTTTTAAAAAGTACATTGCAGCTTTGTGGTTGTTGTATGTTGTATATTATTCGTATACATTTCTTTTGCATGACGAATAATTCATTGACATTAGTGCAGTCACCCCACAGTACTATTCCATAACGTAGCCATGATTGAGCATACGCATAATATGTTGATAGTGCGTGCACATTCTATGTGTGTATTAATTTTTAACATTGTTACAGCATAAAGAAATCTTGCTTTGATCTGAATCTAGATTTGATGGAATATTGGAGAAGTGACATTTCCAATTAATGTGAGAGTAAATATTTAGACCAAGAAAATTAAAATTTCTATAACTATTACAAAAAAAATACTATAAAAAAACTATGACAATAAAAATGTACGGTACAGAACCTGAAAAAAAAACTAATTAAAACCTGAAGATGCCGTCAATTCAGAGAATACCAGAGGGATCATAATTAGCATTTTTATAGTAAAGAAAGTCAAATACAATAGAGTTAATTGAAGCGACTTGAATATAAAGGGGAATCATTTGAAGGGACTGTGAAATTTATTACGTTGATTCCAGGACATTTCTACCTTGTGTCATGGAATTCTATACTTAAACTGAATCACGTATCAAGTGGGCGATGGATTTAATAGGTTGTTTGTTACATCGTAAACATTTGTATAAACAGTAATGATTTGATCTTCTTTGACAAAGAAATCCGTTAGACACTCTTTTCACCAAAGCTAATCTAGGACAACGTGACAAGTGGCGAGCCTATCACCATCTTTGTGTTTAAGCTAACGCTACAATATCCTTATATACGTAGTACTTTAATAGATAGATATTCATATTTACATATAAACACCTATTTCACGAGTATACTCTAGTAGAAGAATAATTACGAAATATAAACACAATTAATTTCTATTCATTATACTTTATGGAATTATCTACGGGCTGGTTGATTTAGTACCCTTTTTAAAACAATTTTAGAACTTGTTGCTCAATTTGTATAATATCGTTGGCTTGGACATAAAGACGATATGAGCCTGCCACCTGGGGATCGAACTCGGATCTAAATTCTGACCTCCCAACCACTCGGCTATCGTGACTTATTTGTGACTTTTAGGAAATATTTAAACAAATAAATACGATAGGCATTATTGCCTAACTTCTAAATATAATTGATGTGAAATGTCAACGAAGCGAAACATAATACTTGGCTGGCTTTTCACTTTAATCTTTATAGAATTAAATTAAGTCACGATAGCCGAGTGGTTTGGTGGGCGGAATTTTGAGTCAAGAGACCCGAGTTCGATCCTCAAGTGGCCGTACCAATGGGTTTTTATAAAAACCTATGTACAAATTATATCGTTGGCTTGGACATAAAGACGGCGACAGGCTCACCACCTGTCACGTTGTCCCGAAAATATCTTCGGTGGAAGGTAAGTCGAAGGGACTTAAATGTCTTGACCAGACCTCTGTCTACCCCTGTATTGGGAATTGCGTGAAGATATTTTTTTTATTTTTATTTTGCCAGCGCAGAAAATATTAAAATGTCTACTTTATACGTTGCTTATTGATTTTTATGGAACAGTTTCTTTTATAAATTCTACGCGACAACTTATTATCTTTTCTAACGCGTGTCTGTGTTTTTTTGTAATAAATTGTTATTTTCTGAGATGTATCTTTTTATATCTTCACGCAATTTCCCATGACTAGGTAGGCGGAGGTCTCGACTCACTTTTCTCCGAAGTTTATCTGGGATGTGACATGCGTTGAGCTAGTCGCTATCTTAGTGTCCAAGCGAAAGGTATTACACATATTTTCACATGTATTCACATATATTAATGTTCTTATAGACATATACAAATAGACATCTTTGACTCAAGTAGATTAGAGAAGATAAATATGAGATAGAAAAAAACACATTTCTACTTACTGTACGCTACGGACTTATCCACAGGTAGGATCAATTGAATTGAGATCACCTTGAACCTTTTTATTTCTAATTTTGAACAAAGCGATTGAACAAAAGCTACATAAATACAAATTTTTCTATATTTTTTCGTTGGTGGGTGTTTGTGGTTCCTTCTTTGTTTCTTATTCCATACATATTCCAACACAAATATTTAAGCTACTTTCCAGAGACTCGGAGCAATGTATGTGATGTTTTCCCTAAGTCTGTCTATGTATCTAAGTATGTCTGTTTTTATATTAGTAGCTTCTGTCCGCGACTTAGTACACGAGTTAATAGATACCTTAGTATAGTTTTATTTGTGCGATAAAGCTGATTTTATACATAAAATGCACCTACGGTTTTTTCTTTTCATTTACCGAGAACCGAGTGAAATAAAGGAAATTGTCACAAAATTCATTACAGATAGTACAGATCGAGATCATACAGTTTGAGAACATAGTGGCAGATTTTGTTGTTAAATGAGTAGGCCGGCTGGACCGGGGCTGAACCACCAACTTGCGTAAATCTACCGTGTGTAAAGTAGAGCCCTGTGCTTTTCGTCTGGTGAGTAAGATAGCCTTAAACCTGCCTCTCTTTCACCAAACTTCCCCTTTTTCTTTTCCCTTACCAAGTATCTATTTTGAATTCAGCCACGATAGCCGAGTGGTGATCGGAATTCGAGTCAAACCCGAGTGCGACCTCTATATGGCAGACTCGTGCCAATGGGTTTATTGAAAAACTTATGTACGAATTATACTGTTGGCTTGGACATAAAGATGGCGACAGGGTGACCACCTGTCAAGTTATCTCAAAAACAGGGGTTTTAATAAAAGCTGGATTAAAAAGATTTAGTTGTCTAGACCTCTGTCTACCCCACTGTTGGGAAAGGTTCACGCCATATTTTTTATATCTGTTCATGAGTACTGAAACTGAATCCCTAGATTATAACTTTCACTTACCATTTAATTTACTTAACAAGATAAGCCCGTAGAAAATAAGATATCCGTTAAAAAGAAAGTTAATTCTTTTCCTTTTATTAATACCCAACAGTATTCTCAGTAAGCAGGTTTTCGGAGACAAAATAAACAGAAAACGTATTGAGTCCTCCCAATTTCATGTTTTACGCAAACTCCGCAGATGTGATTTATAGAATATATGAATAAAATAAAATAAATAAATATCTTCACGCAATTCCCAATACAAGGGTAGACAGAGGTCAAGTCTAGATAATTAAGTCCCTTCGGCCTACCTTCCACCGAAGATATTTTCGGGACAACGTGACAGTAAGTGAGCCCGTCGCCGTCTTTAGGTCCAAGCCAACGATATAATTCGTACATAAGTTTTTGAAAAACCCATTGTTACGTGCCTGCCTCTTGACTCCAAATTCCGACCACCCAAACCACTCGGCTATCGTGACTTAGTAGAGGATATATAAATAATTATAGAATAGAATAGAATAAAACAGAACAGGATAAACAGAACAGAACAGCATAGAAAAGAACAGAGTAGAACAGAACAGAATAGAACGAAATAAGAAAAACATTTACTACTCGAATATTTTGTTACTGATACTCAATCACCAATCCGCTTGCAAAAAGTGATGATTATTGCAAAATCTCTTTTACGGGAAAGGCCTGTGCTCTAATTTTTCATCATAATGATGAATTATTCGTGGTATGTATATAAAAGGAAAAGAATTAACTTTCTTTTTAACGGATATCTTATTTTCTACGAGCTTATCTTGTTAAGTAAATTAAATGGTAAGTGAAAGTTATAATCTAGGGATTCAGTTTCAGTACTCATGGACAGATATAAAAAAAAATATGGCGTGAACCTTTCCCTACAGTGGGGTAGACAGAGGTCTAGACAACTAAATCTTTTTAATGAATCTTTTATTAAAGCCCCTGTTTTTGAGTTTCGAACTCGGCTATCGTGACTTTCTTATTGGAAGGTGTAAAATTATTATTCACATATAATTTAATATGTTAGACAATGATATAACATACTCTTAATTACAAAATGGCGGTGCGCCGAGATATATAATCTAATTGTGTAACTCATTTACGAACGATTTTCATACAAGCTGATTACTATAATCAGCTTTTATATAAAAATTTAAAAGATGAACTGACCGGGCGGCATTCTACTGAGTTTAGGACACGGTGGTCACGTTTTCATGGTACGGCAGAGGTCGCTGGTTCCCACAGGTCGCTGGATCCCACTCGTGTCAAATGGTCCTTTAATTTTTTTTAATTAATTTTATAGCAAAAGATCTAGTATGATTAAATATTTTACATAATGATTAAAGCTTTAAAATTTTTATTACGACGGTGAAGTTTAATTTTATAACTCATACTTAGCTGGGGCACTTAAATTAGAGCACAAATATCTTTGACGCCCTCGTCAACGGAACGGAAAGCATAAACAATATACCAAATTTTTTATTTATTTATTTTTATTTAATCTTTATTGCACCAAATAAAACTGTATAAAGGCGAGCTTAATGCTATACTGCATTCTCTACCAGCTAACCCTAGATTAAACAGAAAATATGGTTAGTAATGGTTATAATATGGTTAGTAATAATGTTATATAAACGCTAATAGATATTATAAACATATATACAAATACATACACACAAACACGCACATATACATGTATATGTATACATATACATACATAAACCACATGTGTACTTAGATACATTTATAACATATACTATAACATACATTATACGTCGTAATATTAATATTTATCCAAGATAACCACTATGTTGTATATGAGACCGAAAATTTGTCAGCTAAGTTATATTCATACAGTTTTCTTTTAAAGACATTTTTCAGTTCAGTCTGCAGTTATTAAGTAATCTATCTAATTTGTTGAGAATCTCCTGGGAGATATTGGTGAGACAGAGATCAGCATAATCGAATAATGGAAGAATAAGAGATCGAACAAGAAGGATTTTAGTGAGAAAAGGCAGAAAGGCTGTAAGACGATAAATAGAACGAAGTATGCCTATTACCCTGCGAAAGAACTCTGTTTCATGCAGAGACCAGGTAAAATATTGAACAATTATTAAACCCAAGTCCTTGACACTGGCACAGAAAGGAATAACGCAATCTTCGTACTGAATCGGTAGAAGTTCAGACACCGATGATAATGGATTGGCATTTGTTGGAATTTACCATTACTTCAAAGCATTTCGACCATTTTGAGATACGTCTCAGATGAGCATTCACACATGAAATGGCAGTGCTAACATCATTAAAAGTTGCGAGCACAACTGAAGATTATCCAAGTAAAGAACATTCAAGATGGTTAGTGGGCAGATTTATAAACATGGAAAATAGGAGAGAAGTAAGAATGCCGCCTTGCGGAACACCAACGGTTAAGTCGGACCAGTGAGACATGTCTTGAGCTGTCCTAACAGCCTGCTGGGGTCCGCGAAGGTAGGAGGAAAACCATTCCAGTGACGAAGAGGGAAATTAAGCAGTGAAAGTAAATTAAGAAGATCATGATCAATACCGTTAAATGCGTTGGAGAAGTCTATAAGGACAAGTACAGTTAGGTCTGACCCGTCCATGCCCTCTCTAGAGTCTTTAATTATTTTAAGTAAGGCTGTCGTGGTACTGTGACCTGGACGAAAGCCAGACTGAAACGAATTTTGAAAATTGCAATCAGAGATGAAGGAAGTAACTTGTTTATTTACTATTTACTATAGAGCTTTGGAAATATACGGCAGTATAGAAATATTTCTGAAATGAGAGGAAGCGATGGGTTAGTAACTTTATCTAGTGGTACAACAAATGCTTTTAGTCATGATTTAGGAAAGACAGCAGAAGACAGTGAGAAGTTGATGATTTGAGTCAAAACTGGAGTAATCTGGTCAAATATGAGAAGTAACCTAGCTCTACTCACTTCGTCATGGCCGACTGATGTGGATTTGATCAATATAACAACTTTTCAGTTACTGGACAAAAGTTAAAAGATTTACTCGATAACAATGGCATGGTGTTACGTTCTTGAGAGTTGAAGTTTTGGTTGAAAAGCATAATGAAGAAGCAGAGGAGAAGTATTGACGTCATTGGACGAGATTCATGAATTCTGAGAATTGGTATGTGATTTTTCAAATCTCAGAGAGTTCCATAAATTCCTCATTTCCCTCCCATGCTGGGAGGGAAATGAGGAATTTCGCCTTATCGCTAAACCTCTCCCAGATGGTAAAGCAAGCTACTAGGGTGCCAGACGTTGAAGGTCATACAGCCAATTGTCTAGACCTCCTGCTGACCACTGATCCTGACAGATATGAGGTAGAGGTGGCTTCTCCACTAGGAACCTCTGATCACTGTCTGGTGAAATCTGTATCGTCTTACATGCCAACAGACCTCGACCCACATGGTACTAGGCGAGTGTGGCGATACAAGTCAGCAGATTGGGATGAGATGCGACACTTCTTTGCATCTTATCCTTGGCGGCAGGTCTGCTTCTCTTCCGGAGATCCATCGAGATGCGCGGTTGCTATAACTGACGTGGTATGTTTAGCTATGGAATATTTTATTCCTTTTGCTGATGTACCCGTTGGTGGCAAAGCTCGCCCATGGTTCAGCGCCGAATGTTCCCAAGCCGAAAACCTTAAACATTTGGCGTACCTCTCATGGGTTGACGCTCGAAACCGTAAAACTCCGGATGTCAGATCCAAGAAGAGAGCCTTTAATCAAGCCGTCAAGACTTACAAAAAGGTGTTGCGGAAGGCTCGTCTCGACCGCATTAGGCATATTGGCAGGAAGCTCTCTGCTCAACCATCTGGCAGTAGAGCTTTTTGGTCTCTTGCCAGGGCGGTCGAGGCGAGTTTTTGTAAACCTTCACTGCCTCCGCTGGTTAAGCCCGACGGGACATTGGCTCATGCGGCAAAAGAGAAGGCAGAACTGTTCGCAAATCTCTTTGCCAGCAACTCGCGTCTGGACACAAGCAACGCAGTTCCAACTTCCCTACCTCCCTGTGGTACTTCAATGTCAGAGGTCCACATCACTAACAAAGAGGTTCTCAAAACGTTGCGACATCTGGACGTGAACAAAGCCAGTGGACCTGATGGTATTCCAGCCATAGTGCTTAAGATCTGTGCACCCGAGTTGTCTCCTGTTCTGACACGCTTGTATCGCTTCTCCTTGAAGACTGGAATAGTTCCCAATTCCTGGAAGCTTGCTAACGTGCAGCCCGTGCCCAAAAAGGTAGCCGTGTTGACCCAGTCAATTATCGACCTATTTCAATTACCTCCATACTCTGTAAGATTATGGAGCGTATATTGAACTCGCACCTCTTGGCATACCTAGAACATAACTTCTGCTGCACATAAACGACCTGCTCGAGCCCGGTCTCTTTGGGTATGCAGATGACAGCACAGTTGTGGAGAGATATCTGGCGCGTGTTCAGCCCAGACAGGATCAAGTACAGTCTGCTCGGGAGGCCATGGTAGAGCGTATGAATCTTACATTACAGGCAGTTTCCAACTGGGGCAATACCAATCTTGTGAGATTCAATGCCACCAAAACGCAAGCGTGTCTGTTCTCCGCCAAAAGGAGCCAGTTCACCTTGACTCCTAAATTTCAGAATGTATCTCTGGAATACACCGACCGCATCAAGTTACTAGGAGTCGAAATCACGTCAAAGCTTAACTTTGGGCGGTTCATTGAGTCTAAGGCTAAAGCCGCTGCAAGGAGATTGGGAGTTCTTGCAAAAGTGCGGCGTTACTTTACTCCGGGACAGCTTCTGACCCTATATAAAGCTCAGGTCAGGTCGGCTGTAGAGTACTGCTGCCACATATGGGCTGGAGCTCCTAAATATCAACTGGCAGCCTTGGATTCTGTGGAGGGACGGGCCAAGCGGCTAATCGGTGATCCTGACTTGGTTGCTACCAATTTGTCCAGTCTCGAACACAGACGTCGCGTGGCCAGTCTCTCGGTGTTCTACAGGTTACATTTTGGAGAGTGTGCGAAGGAATTACATGAGTTAATTCCCCCTTCCCCTTTCCATCATCGGACAACAAGACGCACGTCGGGTCTCCATCCTTTTGTTGTCGATATACCCTGCATTCGGACGAAGCGTTTTGCTTCGTCGTTCATAATGCGTACAGCAAAGGACTGGAATAATTTGCCTGCATCAGTCTTTCCGTCCGATTACAATGTGGGTGTCTTCAAGAGAAGAGTGAATAGGCTCTTTCTAAGCTAGTGTGCCTACCAACAAAAACTACATCGCCACTTACCATCAGGTGGGATTGTAGTTAAACGCTAGCTTATAATGTTTAAAAAAAAAAAAAAATACGTTTGCCGAAGAAGAGTTTAAAATGCAATTATGAAAATAACGACGCTTGGTTGTTCTTACCACCTAATTAAATCTATTTCTAGCCCGTTTAAACTGCTGAAAGTTCAAAATACTGCAATCTTTCTTACAGACACGAAAAGCCCTATTCCTTCTTGCCATCGCTCTTTCGCATTTCCTTTTTTTTGTATAGAAAAAGGAGGCAAACGTGATGGTAAGTGATTACCGCCGCCCATGGACACCTGCAATACCAGAGGCATGCTTTGCCGGCCTTAGAGAGGTGTGTGTGGGCCTCCGGTTACTTGCACTCACCAGACGAATCGCAGAAGTTTATTAGACTTCTAATTCACGCCGGTATTCTGTGAGGTTGTGGTACTTCCCCGGTCGAGCCGGGGAAGCAACAAAAGCTGATGCGTGGCTCTATCACTGTTATTTCTCAGTTATCCATAGTGCAGGTGGTCGTTATTCCTCGTCTATACATGGTGGCCGCAGTTTAGACGCTGCTGGCCGTCATCGGTCTGCTTATTTTGGTCTGGTATTTTTTCGAAAGTCACGATAGCCGAGTGGTTGGGTGGTCGGAATTTCGAGTCGAGAGACCCGAGTTTGATCCCCAGATGGCAGGCTCGTACCAATGGGTTTTTTCAAAAACCTATGTACGATTCAGATCATTGGCTTGGACATAAAGACGGCGACAGGCTCACCACCTGTCACGTTGTCCCGAAAATATCTTCGGTGGAAGGTGGGTCGAAGGGGCTTAATTGCCCTCTTAAATGCCCTCATAATGACCTCTGTCTACCCCTGTATTTGGAATTGCGTGAAGATATTTATTTATATTTTTTGAGATGGTTATCCTGCCATCCGTCGGAAGACGATGACATTGTCAAGGCTTTTCTCTTAACTTCTCTTACGACATCTATAAGAAGAAAGGGGACTTAAACCGACACTAACACAAAATTTCTTTATATTATTCAAATTCTTTAGAAGAAAAAAATATTTAGTAAATCATTGTATATACAAGTATTTTGAGTATGCGTGAGTATGAGTACCTGCATTTATGTACGAGTAAGTTCAAGTGTTCGAGTAAGTTCATATAAACGCACTAACAAAATATGTAAAAAAGTCACTATAGCCGAGTTGTTGGGTGGTCGGAATTTCGAGTAGAGAGACCCGAATTCGATCCCCAGGTGGCAGTACCAATGAGTTTTTCAAAAACTTATGTACGAATTTCATCGTTGGCTTGGGCATAAAGGCGGCGACGGGCTCACCACCTGTCACGTTGTCCCGAAAATATCTTCGGAGGAAGGTGGGTCAACGGGACTTAATTGTCTAGACTTGACCTCTGTCTACCCCTGTATTGGGAATTGCGTGAAGATATTTATATTTATTTATTTATTTTATTTTACAAAATATGTATGTGGTCGAGACCATCAATGAATAATAAAACTTAGGTAATGGTACTAAAGTAGTTTATTCGCTAATCATTAAAACCTCAAAGCAAACTGATTATGTTGGTAAATTGTAAACGAAATTAGTAACAAGTAATGTTTTAATTTTCTGTCCTACAAATAAAATAATAATATAGAATATTTCTGTGCTATGTTAATCTGTGTACCACATAGTATAACATTTCGCTATTAAGTGCTGAATATTCTACCACAATCTAGTGAAACTCAAACTATTCATCGACGAGTTAACGAATATAATATTAGAATTCGTCAAGAAACTTCAGGGTCCGTGCAAAGACCTAACGTTTGTATAGCGGTTGGTAGATTAATATGCGTTGAATGATTGATGTCCTATGAAGTTGGACAGTTGACTAATAAATGAAAAAAAAAATGGAAAATGTATCGCATTACAACGAAAATATAATCTATCCATGTGTAATTACTTGTCACCTACGTTCTAGCTTATTAACTTCTCATGGTATATATTCAAATGCGATTTCCTCCATCTTGAATATTTATAACTATTGGATTGTATTTAGTTATTTCGGTATAGGCTCTATATATAAGATTAATTTGTTTTCATAAGATTATTAAAATTTTCTTAGTTAAAAAAATCGGTTAGTTTTTGGTATGGGTTGCATTATAAATGCTGTTAAAATTTCAACTAACATGGGCGGGATTCAAACGCGCGACCTTCGCCGATCCGCGGCAACGCTCTTACCTCCGAGCCACCGTGTCTTAATAACATAAAAGTTCAGCATAAATATGCTTTAAAAATCCATAAAATTGCATAATAAAAATTTAAATTGGCGTGATCGTATTGATAATTCCTAACTGAGAGTCAGGATTATCAAATTGTCACTTGCAAAAAAGATAATAGATGGCGCCTATGCCAATAAACAAAGCATTATCTTACCCGTTATCTATCGATAACTAATGTTAGTTATCGATAGATAACGGGATTACCATCACGAATTACCAGACCAAATTCATCGATAGCAGTACCAGTCACTTAAAACACGCTGCAGGTTACGTTGATCTGGTGTTTTTCGAGATATGTATCTGTTTTTCATTCGGTGCTAGATTAAAAATCATACTATTTATAAATGAATGTATATTCTTATTTTAATTAATAAACTTTTTGTTTTGATTTAATTTAACGACATCCGTGGGAAGAAACGATCTAATATATTCTAACGCCGAAGCCAAAGCAACACTTTTTTTGTTGAACGTTTATTACTTGTTTTAAATATGGAAGATGACATTAAGAGGACACAAAAAAGGAAAAAAATCTGCCACCACAAATAATTTCTGTCCCTGTGGAGCTATTAGGAAAATGCGAAAGCTTGCTACGTGGTCGGAATAACGGAAGGAAATTTTTGTACTTTTGTAATTGACATTTAGCGGCTTACTAAATATAGATCAAGTTATTTTGTAATTTGACTCAAAGATTAAATAATAAAATCAGGAAATTAATGTCAATGTTTTTTTTTGTATGTCTCTTATCTTCACGCATTTTCGCAGAACTGGAGAAGACAGAGAACTAGATAATTAAGCCTTTTTGACCGCAGGGCTTTTTTGGGACAACGGTGGTCAGCCCGTGGTCGTCTTAAGTACAAACGAACGGTACAACTATATTTACACATATGAATTTTTTGTAGATAAATATGTTAACAAATGTTTGCTCCTAGTGGGGCTCGAGCAGTAAACCTCAGCTTCGAAGGCAGGGTCACTACTAACTAGTATATCGAGTCGACGTATATTTCATTTATATGACTTAATTATCTACACGCATATTTTCACAAAGGGTAGGTAAAGAGAACAGATCGCCAAGTGCCCCGATCCTTACATACCCCTTTCGCTTATTTAAAAAAAAATTCTTCACGCAATTCCCAATACAGGGGTAGACAGAGGTCTAGTCTAAACAATTAAGTCCCTTTGACTCACCTTCCACCGTAGATATTTTCGGGACATCGTGACCGATGGGGAGCCCGTCGCCGTCTTTATGTCCAAGCCAATGATATAATTCCTACGTAAGATTTTGAATCTTACGTACCTGGGGCTCACTCGAATTACGATCACTCAACCATTCTCTCTATGCTATCATGACTTTGAATTAAAAATCTCAGAGGGTAAAACATAATAATGCGAAATATTTCCTTGCTTTTTCATTCTTATGTAATGGAGACAATCTTAACATAGTGGGTAGACAGCGGCCTAGGAAATGGCGTCCTTTCATATCACTATTCACCAAAGCTTATTTGTGCCAACATGATAAGTAGTGAAACTATCGCCGTTTTATTATTCAAGCCAATGGCACTATATAGCATACTATTTATATGGATGCATAGATTTATATAGATAAAAATTTCTACACACATATAATACATCCATGACTCGAAAAGAAACATTTATATCCATCACCTAAAAATCTATCCTGCTGAGATTCGAACCTGCAATCCTAAGCTTCGAAGTCAGAGCCCTCACCAACTAGGCTATCGGGTCGAAGGGTATCGATAATAAATATTTCTCCAATGTTCACTAGTTATATTTAACTAGCATGTCCCTTTAAAATAGGTTTGAAATAAGGTATTGATCACTTTAAAATAAGGTATTGATCACGAATAATCTATTTCTGTCCTACTGCTCGCTCACGTCTCTGCAAAATTAGTAGCCAGGAGCATCTACGGAGATAACTATAAGTACGAGTAGACTATACAGTCTCTAAATTGTTTGGAGCTTTTAAAGTGCATCCGCTTCAAATTGAAGTCATATCGTTTAGTTACACTTGCTTGCTTTTATGTAAAAGGAAATAAAAAGCATAAAGGAGTTCTATTTAATTAAAAATATTCTTTTGTTTATATTTATTGTTACACTTTTAAGTCTTCATGATCATCATCATAAACGACCGTATAAATAGGTACATAATAGGCCGGTATAAGTCTGTTGTTGTATCTTGCTTCTACCGTATATGAGATTGCAAAAATCGTTAAGATTGTCGAGCGGTTCGGTACGCAGTTCGGAGTATTAGATAACGCGCACCTTTAGACGTTGCTACCCGTCACATGTCTGATGAATTTTTAGTATTTCGTGAGAGTTAGGATTGGGGTTTTCAAAAACTTATGTACGAATTACATCGTTGGCTTGGACACCAACTGTCACGTTGTTCCGAAAATATCTTCGGTGGAAGGTGTATTGGACTTTATTGTCTAGACTAGACCTCGTCTACCCCTGTATAGGGAATTGCGTGAAGATATTAATTATTAAGATAGTTACTCCGCCATCAGCAGTCAGCCAATTGAATTTTCAAGGCTCCTCTTTAATTGCCTCTTTCAAAATCCTAGGTAAAGAATGGCGATCCTTAATAATAATATAAAGGTGAAAGCTTCTAGTAACTGAATGTTTTCATTTTTACGTCTTGACAACTAAATATACAGATTTGGATAAAACTTGATTGATAGGTAAATGCAGTATTAAAATGTAGTATAAAGATCTAAAGCATCGGTCATCGGCGGTAATCACTCACCATCACGTGAGCCACCTGCTCGTTTGCCTCTCTTTTCTATAAAAAAAAGCAAGTTACATTTGCAGCGATACCGAAGAGTGACGTACGCTTCATTCTTCTCTGGGAAATTTAAACTTTCCACCAACACTTCGATATAATTCGCAGATAAATTCGGGGACAGTAACTAGTTAATAATAATTGCCTTCATTAAATGTCTATCGAATACGCCTATCAACAATTTTTGAAGGCGTGAGTTTAAAACACTGGTTCACGTTACATTAAATTCAATCTGCACACATTTCTATGAACAAACTAAGAAAGTCGCATTCAAAAAGCGACGTCCGTAGTCCTGTAGCGTCTTTCATGGTTTTCTAAGCTTTGATGTTCAGGATTCGATCCCCGGAGGGGTCAATGTAGAAAACCACTCACTCGGGTGCATTTCTAGGTGTTTGTGCTAAGGTACCACAAACCGTTGTTTCCGATTTATGTATTACCATGTATTTATAATTGTAATTTATTTCTAAAAAGTAATTGTTTACTCACGACAGCCGAGTTGTTGGGTGGTCGGAATTTCGAGTCGAGAGTCTCCAGGTGGCAGTACCAATGAGTTTTTCAAAACACTTATGTACGAATTTCATTGTTGGCTTGGACATGAAGACGGCGACGGGCTCACCACCTGTCACGTTGTCCCGAAAATATCTTCGGTGGAAGGTGGGTCAAAGGGACTTAATTGCCTAAACTTGACCTCTGTCTACCCCTGTATTGGGAATTGCGTGAAAATATTTATATTTATTATTTATTTAAAAAGTAATTGCATGAGGTTTCTTTTTTCAACACGATCACTTCTTGGGGTTCTCGTGAGATGCAGTTTATAAACAAATTGTATCCGCGATCGGTCGTAGCCGCTGATTACATGAGTGCTGATTCTTAACAAAGTACGTTAGGCAGTGATCATATAAAGTGTTTTTAGTATAAAATGAGGTGGAACTTTATAAATATCTTAAATTCCAATTGTTGTGCAACTTCTAAGTTTGTGAATTTTTGAGCATGCAAGTAATGTTGAGCCTTAGATTTTTGTTACTGAATAAATGAGAGATTTAAAAAATCAAGAGACACAGGCACGATTTGAACCAGTGACATTATACTGTAATATCAGTTTTCATTTTGTCATGCGCGTCTTTGCGGTATAATTAGATAGCGTAAATGGATTTTTACCGCACCCTTCTTAATAGAAGCATTCAGTGGGGTAAGCCCTTTTTATTTTACCTTCCCATTAACTCTTCGTTAGAACTGCTGAATTTTTAATAAATAATTGATTAATATACAAATCACAAAATTACAATGATCCCAAAGTAAGCAGCTTAAGCACTTGTATTATGGATTCAGAAACAACGAAAGTACTATTGTACCCTCGAAACTGAAGGTTGCGGATTCGAAAAAGAATATTCATTAACAAACTTTTTTCAAACACAAGCAGTTGCTACATAGCAGCAAAATTTAAATGTTACAGAATTCAATGTAGGAATAATAACATACGGAGCTTTTTCACAAAAATGATCTGAAAATTTTCGCTAAGTACGCGATTACTTTTAATGGTATACCTAAGTCACGACCCAAGCCGTTATTTTTTTGTTCGAGACAACATTTTCTTTACTACGAGTATATTAAGCACTAGGTACCTACATAAATACATTTTCAGAAGTTTATAGAGAATATAAATAATATGTAATATATAAATTCTGAAAATTTTTAGAACTCGTAATAAATCTTTAAAAAAACTTTATGGTTTAAAGATAATTTATACTTTCGCGTATTTTGTTTACATGTAAATTATAAAATAAGAAATAGCGTATTTTATTCATAGCTCACTCATCAAATTTAAAATTAAACATTGTTTTAATATGAACTTTAACTATTATGTATAAATTTAAAATTATTTTTATTATACAAATGTTTATATAACTTCATACCATTCCCAATACTGTATACCCGTCAGAGTTGTAGACAATTAACTCATTTCGACTCAAACTTGACCGAGAAAGTTTTTTGCTATGATCCCAAAGTAAGCATTAACTATTAGGTATAAATTTTAAATTACTTTTATTATACAAATATTAATATAACTTCATACCATCCCCAATACCGTATACCCGTCAGAGTTGTAGAAAATTAACACATTTCGACTTAAATTTGACTGAGAAAATTTTTTTGTGACAACGAGACAAGTGGTGAGCCTGTCGCCGTCTTTATGTCGATATAAATTGTACATAATATTTAAAAAAAGCCATGGACTTACGGATGAGAACCCGAGTCTTTTAACTCCGATTATCCAACCACTCGGCTATCTTTTCCATATATTTAAAGTATATGTCTATAAACATATAGAACAGCCAGGATTTATAATCCATACTAATATTTATAGTAATGTTTTTGTTTTGTTCCGGTAAAATAAGCAACTCCTAAAGTTTATTTCTTTCTTTCTTCTTTCTTTTTAATCTTGGTAGTAGATAATTAAATAGGATTTTATTAAAATAATAGGCTTTTATTAAATATATTTGAAATTTTACAACTAAAAAAAACTTTAAATTCGGGCAACAGTTTCATGCAGGATATTATGCGTCACATACAAAAACACTCACTGAAATACGCCTTTCAAAATTCTTTAATTACATTGAAAATAACTTAGCGATTTTGCTAATTACAAAAAGTTACAATCAGCTGCAAAGTTAAATAACTCGTTATTGGTATTTCATTATTTCTAAACAGGAATGAAATAAAATAATTATAATTTTACCTACGACAGTTAGCAAACTGGAGAAGGTAGAAGGTAAGAAATAAGAGTTACACGAATTAATTACTAATAACTACAAATTTTACGAATTGATCGAATACAAGAAATTATAAAAATTGCATACTGTAACTGATTGCTTGAGATATTGTTACAAAGCATACATTTTCGAAATTAAGAATAAGAAGTCGATGTCCTAGTTGGTACCCGTTTTACGAAGCTGAGGGCTCTGGGTTTGAATCCAGTTGGGAGTAAACATTTATGTATGGAATATCAATGTTTGTACTTGATACATAAATATAATAAACATTTAGATATTATTATATTTAGTTTGGTTTATATAATAAATATTCATAATTATATATTACAAGATAATTCAATTCATGATACAAGACAGCGACAGGCAGACACCTACGCCGGTAACGCTGTGTCGAAAATGTGGGTTGAAAGATATTAGTTGAATTAGTTAGTAGCTTAAACACACTTCATGCATTTCTCAATATTGGAATAAAGTCCAATATTGGTAAATGCATGAAGTGTGTTATGGAATAGGAAACAACTAAGGCACCACAAACACACAGTAACGAGACAATGTAGCAAGTGGTTTCTCTACATTGACCCATTTCGCCCCAGCTGACAACACCGTGAAAACCAGTGCGTACGCCACTTGACCCCGGAGGTTATCAAATCAATTGATAGGCGAGATATTCATCTCCAACAATACAGGACATATATACTGCAGACCGGCAGTCAGTATCGTGAAAGATTCTGGTCCTGCGCCTCTCTACAGGCCGTTATGAACGTATGTGTGTAAGTAGGTTAAAAGATCCTTGACACCTACTCGTTCGTCTGCAATATCACGGAAAATTTGACGTTTGCTAAGTAGGCTTGATCATGTCATCACTTAAAATTAATTAACAAATTCAAAAGCATAAAGCATACCGCTCTCGACCCGCTCCAATCGAAATGAAAACATTACTTATTTACGTTCTTTAGTGAGTTTCTGAAATGAAAATTATTTTTTTAACAGTTGTGCGCTAAATTACTGAATAAGTTTAAGTATTGACGACCCCATCGCCTACTTTATAGTAATCCTGCCTTTGAAGGCCTTGCCTAAGGATTACGTTGGGGGTACGAATACCTCTAGGGAGCAAACACTTGGGTGAATATGTATGTATGAATATTTATCTATGTTAACATTGATACCTTTGTAAGTATATTGCATCGTCCTATGGGACACTAAGGCGACGGTAGGCTTACTACATGTCACCTTGTTTCAAACAGCTTCAGTGTAAGGTGGGTTGAAATTACTTATTTGTATAGACCTCTGTCTACTCCGATTCTGGGAAAAAGTGTGAAACTAAAAAAGTTATCTTCGGGATCAAAACTGTTATCAACGAGTTTTTTTGAAACGTATGAATTATTTGTAGTTTTAGCTTGGATACTGAGATAGACGACAGGCTTACCATATGTCACGTCGTCTCAAACTAGGTTAGGTGTATCGCGGTTCAAAGCGACTTATCTATCTATATCTACGTAACTGCGTAGGTAGTATATGAGTCGTTTGAACAGCGATATCTACGTACGTACTATAGCTTACACTATCTCAGTAATGTTAAACGCGTGAAATAAATGGTTCATTGATGCTTTCGGAAGTCCACGGAGTACCACCTTGCCTATTCCTACCGCCAACAACAAGCTAGCAACGTAATAATGGTTGCGTTCCTGTGCCAATGTTGGGGAAATATTTGGCAAAGGTAAATAAATTCAATTCAATATCTGTGATATGTTGTTTCGCTTTTCAGGCACCTTTAGAGATATTGCATAACTTTACCCCTGCAGCAATTTGCTAAGAAGCGGACCTGATTCGACATCGCACTATGGAAGTTTTTCTTTGTTAACATTGTGATAACAAATAAATAGCTTTTCTTTCTTTTATCTCTCATTCTTTTGTCTGTAAGAAATCAAAGGGTACCACGCTTTTAAAATAATTTAAGTTGTGTGCTGAATAAATCAACAAGACAAATGTACAACTCGACAAATAAAAGGCCATGTCGGAGTATTGCAAACTAAAGCTCTTATTTTATTTACAAGCATCTCTTTACATTTTAACGATTTATTGGTAAAAGCCTGCCTAACGGGCAGTTAGAACAAAGCTGTATTATATTCTTTTAAATATTACCTTGCCTTCTATGTAACCAAACTATTCATGAGTAAAATGGGTTCACCCTCACACTGTTGGACTTATATTTATGAACTCAAACATAATATAATTGTATGAATGACCACGGTGAAACGTGGGTCGAAAGGTCTTATCTGTTTTGACCTCTGTCTACCCCAGTATTTATTGTTGTCAGTTGGAAATGGTGTGAAGATATTTTTTATATTAGTTTTATGAACATAATGTAAATAAATAAAAATAAATATTCTCACCCCATTCTTAATACAGAGGTAGACAGACACAGGTGTAGTCTAACAACTAAGTCCCTTCGACTCACTTTCCACCGAAGACATTTTTCGGGACAACATGATAGATGGTGATCCCGTCGCCGTCTATGTAAACATAATATGATAATTTGTTGAGTTAATTTTTAACTTCCTAAAGGAAAAACAACCCAGTCTTCTTTTACATAGTTAACGGCCTGTGAAAGTTTACTACAGGATGTAGACCACACCCGTAAATAGGGTTTTTTATAATCACCATGTTCGGCAAGCGTATTCCCGATCGCAGTACTGGACACTTCCCACCTTACACATTCCAGCTCGTTCCCGGCCTGAGCTATTTTGGTCTGGTATATTTCAAGGCCGTTATTCCGCCATTTATCCGTAGCCGTTATTATTTTAAAAGCTTATCCCTTAGTCGCCTCTTAAGTCACCCACGGCGCCTAGATGTATATAAGTCGTATATAAGTTTTGAAAAACTCATTGTTGCGAGCCCACTTATTTAGGAATCTAACTTGACCTGAGTTTCCCGATTCCCAGGAACTTCTTTTCCCTTCTTGACTCGAATTCCGATCACTAAACCATTTGACTATCGTGACTTACAAATTGATATAAAACTAATAAAATTTAAAACCTAAATAATAATAAGGATTTACTAATTCGGTTATAGGCTCGCCACGTTGAAATGAAGGTCTAAAAGACTGCCCCAGTACCTTATGTAAAATTTCGTGAAAATAAGAAAAATAAAAAAAAATTAAGACAAATTTTGACACTGCCCAAACTTTGAAACTGCTGCTATTAAAAACCGTTACTTAAGATAAATTAATGATCCATAACGTCTTCTGATAACTCATAAAATTCGAATTCTTTTAATATAATATAAAAATATTAATGATAACGCGTTAATTCGGAATGTACCAGACCCAAGTGAAGTGTACCGATGACGTTCATTTAAAGTAAAATCAATACGTAATTCGGAGTTGACGTGTACAAAACGCATTTGTACTCGCAGATATTAAATTTCCGCTGAAAATTAATACTACTCAAATATTGAAATATACTAAGAAGTAAAACACTAGTTTAAACTAGTTTAATATTAAAGACATTTTTGCATGAAAGAAAACCGAGTTACGGAAATAACTTTCGATCCATTTCATGACTGCTTTGTATGGATTCAAAGAGTATAAAAGTCATTACTTTTACGTTAAATATATTTAATATTTTTTCAGTATTGGGATTTACAAAGGTTTAGATGATAGGACTTAAGTCCTTTCGACCCACTTTTCACCGAAGGCTATTTGTTATAACGTGATTGGGATAGAGGTTATCGCCCTCTTAGTGTTTATGCCAACGGTGCCATATGTTTACATAGATATATACTTTTATAGATACATTCATTTTCTTGGCACTTCCCATTTAAAATATTTTTATGTAAATTTCTCTGATAGACGATCAGTAAAATGTACATGAAAATATTTATAAGGTGCAACAAATATTCTTTATTTCTTTCTTTTCATTTATCACACAAATGTTAGTCTCTAATAGGACACGAACCTGCAGCCCTCAACTTCCACCCTGCGTTGGACTACCAACTTGACTGTTTAATATTAGAAATACATACATAGATAGGGACTACGTCACATTCATTGTTCCAATTCCAAAGGAAGCTGCTAAAGTACTCATGGTATGGAATTGGAAACAACGAAGGCACCACAAACATCTAGACCTGAGAACATTCAGAAAAAGTATATTTTCTACATTAACACGTCCGGGAATTTATTCCACTCGTCCACAGGCGCCGGCAACAATTCGTTAATATTGCTGAGGGGTATTGTTTTACGTATTGTTCCAATTCACTTTACTTCTTTACCTCGTCTTCCGACGCAACCCAAGTTTGGCTACCTCCACATACCAACGCTTCCTCCACACCACCAAAGCGCGTCCGAGATGGCAATAATATTCTATACGACTACTATAATACTGTATATTGTATATTAATTGTATATTGGGCCCACATAGAGCTACAATATCATAAAAAAAAAAAATATCTTCACGCAATTCCCAATACAGGGGTAGACAGAGGTCTAGTCTAGACAATTAAGTCCCTTCGACCCACCTTCCACTGAAGATATTTTCGGGACAACGTGACAGGTGGTACGCCCGTCGCCGTCATTATGTCCAAGCCAATGATGTAATTCGTACATAAGTTTTTGAAAAACCCATTGGTACGAGCCTGTCAACTGGGAATCGAACTCTGGTCTATTGATTCGAAATTCCGTCCACCCAACCACTCGGCTATCGTGACTTTTAATATATATATATACATATATATATATATAAATATATATATATACATATATATATATACATATATATATATATGTATATATATATATACATATATATATATATGTATATATATATATATGTATATATATATATGTATATATATATATAAATATATATATATATATATATATATATATATATATATATATATATATATATATATATATATATGTATATATATATATATATATATATATATATATATATATATATATATATATATATATATATATATATATATATATATATATATATATATATATATATATATATATAAATATATATATATATATATATATATATAAATATATATATATATATATATATATATATATATATATATATATATATATATATATATATATATATATATATATATATATATATATATATAAAAAAAAATATCTTTTCGCCATTACCAATACTGGGGTAGACAGAAGTCTAGTCTAGACAATTAAGGACATTCGACCCACCTTCCACCGGAGACATTTTTCGGCACGAGACAGGTGGTACGCCCGTCACCGTCTTTTTGTTCAAGCCAATAATATAATCGTACATAAGTTTTTGAAAACCCATTGGTACGAGCCTGTCAACTGGGAATCGAACTCTGGTCTATTGATTCGAAATTCCGTCCACCCAACCACTCGGCTATCGTGACTTTTAATATATATATATACATATATATATATATATATATATATATATATATATATATATATATATATATATATATATATATATATATATATATATATATATACATATATATATATATATATATATATATATATATATATATATATATATATATATATATATATATATATATATATATATATATATATATATATACATATATATATATATATATATATATATATATATGTATATATATATATATATATATATATATATATATATATATATATATATATATATATATATATGAAGATAGGTAGGGACAACATAACATACATAGCTCCGATCCCTATTTAACATGCTATAGCATTTGTGACATGGGAATCGGAAACAACGAAGGCACCACAAACAACCCAGACCCGAGAAAATGTAGAAAAATGGTTTTCTACGCAGCCCATTTCAGGATTCGAACCCGGGACTTCGAGATGGCATCACCTTGAAAACCGTTGTTTGAATACCAATACTTAACACAATTGAAATTTCGCAAAACAAGCCTCTGTGTCTCTGTATATCATAAGTTATAGATTGTAATTATTTTATTAATGATTGTTTACACTCGTGCTGATTTCTTTCTGTACACACTCGAACTTGCACCGTTAGTTCGCGGCATCGCCTTATTTAATGAAGCTTTAAGTTTATCGCGAGGAAAAATACATACAATCATATCCAATATCAATCATATAATCACTTCCAGGTTTCTTTATTCCTACAGTGAAGTCTAGAATGCCTGAATGGAAGTTTGGAAATGAAGACGGTACAAGAAAACAAACAAAACGCATTATCGCATTTATAATATAAGTAAAGACTTACCTAATTATGAATAAATGAATAAAACGTCAAGAGAGCTAATAATTTCATATATATTCGTGATAGATATCATATGTTCATGTCAGTGAAAGTCGTTAAGTAAATTTATTTCAGCCACTATGACAAGTGAAATAAGTTATGCTGAATATGTGTTGTTTTTATTTGACCGACAGCTTTCGCCTACATTCATATTTCGCGCGACGTCTGACGTAATTTATGAATTATTTCGTACGTGACATTAACATGCTTTCTATCTTATTGTCTTCATTAAACGACTGAAACACGGAGTATATTCTTAACTGAATCAAGATGTGTATGTTTCATTGAAAGAGGTAGGTAGAGGTCTAGACAATTAAGTCCCTTCGACCCACCTTCCACTGAAGATATTTTCGACAACGTGACAGGTGGTGAGGCCGTCGCCGCCTTTATGTTCAAGCCAACGATGAAATTCGTACATAAGTTTTTGAAAACTCATTGGTACTGCCACCTGGGGATCGAACTCGGGTCTCTCGACTCGAAATTCCGACCACCCAACAACTCGGCTATCGTGACTTTTAATATATATATATATATATATATATATATATATATATATATATATATATATATATATATATATATATATATACATATATATATATATATATATATATATATATATATATATATATATATATATATATATATATATATATATATATATATATATATATATATATATATATATATATATATATATATATATATATATATATATATATATATATATATATATATATATATATATATATATATATATATATATATGAAGATAGGTAGGGACAACATAACATACATAGCTCCGATCCCTATTTAACATGCTATAGCATTTGTGACATGGGAATCGGAAACAACGAAGGCACCACAAACAACCCAGACCCGAGAAAATGTAGAAAAATGGTTTTTCTACATGACCCGACCGGGATTCGAACCCGGGACTTCGAGATGGCATCACCTTGAAAACCGTTGTTTGAATACCAATACTTAACACAATTGAAATTTCGCAAAACAAGCCTCTGTGTCTCTGTATATCATAAGTTATAGATTGTAATTATTTTATTAATGATTGTTTACACTCGTGCTGATTTCTTTCTGTACACACTCGAACTTGCACCGTTAGTTCGCGGCATCGCCTTATTTAATGAAGCTTTTAAGTTTATCGCGAGGAAAAAATACATACAATCATATCCAATATCAATCATATAATCACTTCCAGGTTTCTTTATTCCTACAGTGAAGTCTAGAATGCCTGGAATGGAAGTTTGGAAATGAAGACGGTACAAGAAAACAAACAAAACGCATTATCGCATTTATAATATAAGTAAAGACTTACCTAATTATGAATAAATGAATAAAACGTCAAGAGAGCTAATAATTTCATATATATTCGTGATAGATATCATATGTTCATGTCAGTGAAAGTCGTTAAGTAAATTTATTTCAGCCACTATGACAAGTGAAATAAGTTATGCTGAATATGTGTTGTTTTTATTTGACCGACAGCTTTCGCCTACATTCATATTTCGCGCGACGTCTGACGTAATTTATGAATTATTTCGTACGTGACATTAACATGCTTTCTATCTTATTGTCTTCATTAAACGACTGAAACACGGAGTATATTCTTAACTGAATCAAGATGTGTATGTTTCATTGAAAGAGGTAGGTAGAGGTCTAGACAATTGAGTCCTTTCGAGGCACTTTACGGCGAAGACATATTTCTGTCTAGTCACGATAGCAGAGTGTCTGGGTGGTCGGAATTTCGAGTTCGATCCACAGGTGGCAAACTCGTACCAATGGGTTTAAAAAAAACTTATGTACGAATTACATTGTTGGGTTGGACATAAAAGGCGGCGATGGGCTCACCACCTGTCACATTGTCCCGAAAATATCTTCGGTGGATGGTGGGTCAAAGGGACTTAATTGTCTAGACTAGACCTCTGTCTACCCCTGTATTGGGAATTGCGTGAAGATATTTATTTATTTATTATTTTACATTTTTCTGACAAAGTGACAGGTGGTTAGCCTTTGGCCGTCTTTATCTCCAAAACAACGATAAAATTCGTATTGATAACGATCCACCTGAGGATTTCCAAGGTTACGTTTTATGTATGTTTTTTATGTCTTCTCACAATAGTCACGATAGCCGAGTGGTTGGGTGGACTAAATTTGCCCCAGTTGGCAGGCTCGTACGAATTGAATTTTCAAAAATCTTATATGTACGAATTATATCGTTGCCTGGGACAAAAAGACTGTGACGGGCTCAGCACCTGCCACGTTGTCCCGAAATCATCTTTGTGGAAGGTGTGTCAAAGGGACTTAATAGACGAGACCTCGGTCTTGCAATTTCTTTATTACGGTCTGAGACCCTATTTTTGACGTTTAAATAATAATAAAAAATGGTAATAGTAAAATTAAGCATATCTTTGGCTTTTTTCGAAAATAAAATACTTTTCTTACTAAAATGACTATTATAAGTCACAATGCGTATAGGCCTCTTTTAAAAAGGATTTATCATAATCACCAGTTGATGTAACACCGGTCAAGTAATTTAATGGTACATTACAGTAAATTAATGGTACATTCTGTTTATAGCAAACTACTTACTACTACGACAGTCTGCTACATACTGCTATACAAACAGCTCCCTCGCAACTCACAGTCCGTAAGCTTTTCCGAGATCATAAGAGGAAACTTTTAAGTGCAATAGAGAATTATCTATATATTGTTGAGATGCTTTTTGGCACTAAAATGGTCTGGTAGCCAGTGAGCTATATTTTCTAACGTATCCCACGTAAGAAAATACCACACAATTCTTTAACCAAAAGGGTAGATAAAGCTCTAGACAGTTTAATTCTTTTGACCCACGTTTCACCGGAGCTTATTTGAGACAACTTAACGGGTGGGGTCAGACTACCATTACTTATAACCAAGCCATCACTTTTCACATTTTTACATTTAGCCATTATTATTAATCTATTTTATAATAAGTTTCGATTAACACATTACTACGAGTTTTCCTTTCGGGGATCGATAATATTTCTTGAATTTACGCGAACAATGTACATCTAAAATAAAACGATTTTCGAATTTTATCGTGTCTTTTATTTAGTTTTTAACAAATTATTTTTACTTCCGCCGTTTGTAGCATCTTGCACTTTGTATTGTATTTATAGCATCCGTGGTCATGGGGGGACTGAGGTCTTGAATTGACATTGTTTCTTTGACGGTATTCGCAGGTAGCTTAACGGTAGCAATGACAGCGCTATTCGTTTTATTTTAGATTTCGGGGAACGAACTCGAGTTTCACTCATGTGCTTGATATTGGTATTTTACAGTAGGCAAATAGCCTAAACAATTACAACATCGTATGTTATATCTCCCGACCCTTGTTAGCGTGGCACGCTTAAACAAATCTAATTTCCTAAGCTGATAGATACCAGTGCGTTACCCAATTAACACGAAAGGTTGTTTACCTGTCGAATATTAATACAAGATAAATGGTTATATCCAGAACTTTGCTAAATATGCCAATATTTTGATGAAACTCTGTTTATAATGAAGTTGCGAATTAAAAATAAATGATAATTCATCGATTGTCATTTTTAGTCTGCTACCGTTTCGTAATGATGTTTCTCTTACGCAGAAGAAACCGTAGAGAAAACAGTATTGAAAATGGAATAATAATAGAAGCGATCAACTCATTCGGGTTGTTATCATCGGGTTATAAAAATGTATATATTACTATATAGTGTAATAACCGATTTTATAAAGTTTGTCTTTAAAAAGTTCCTTGAACCTGGGTATAAGCAGGTTCTGAATATTTGCTGGAATTTCTTATAGAAGCGTACACACCACCCTATGAACGAGTTACTTAGTCTATGGAGTCTAGATACTAAAATTATAATGAAGAATAAATATTCTGTAATAATAAATAAATATTCTATGTATATTTTTTCAAAGTTTCTTGATGAATATTTATTTATGTAAATATATATGTAAGTTGTAAGTATATAGTAAGTATTGTAGATAGGCAATTTGATCGAATTCACTTAATTGTTTAGACCTCGAAATGTTACTATGTCTCACGAAAGATAGTTTTAGTAATTTAAATTTATTTCCATTTCATAAACGAATTTCGCAGTCATAACCCGAATGAAGAATTCTTGCAGTTATACTCGTATATTCAAATAACGTTAATAAAGCTGACAGTAAAAATCTGCGTGGGAATTCTACTCACGCTACTTTATCTCAACGGCGTTATAAAAGTTTTATGCGTAACTTTTTTATACTTTATGTCGTAGCCTAATTTATTTTTAATTCTATATAAGAGTATAGACGACTCGACAGCCTAGTTCATAGCCATCGAACTGAAGGGTAGCGGTATTGGGGAGGTCTAGTCACTTTGTCCTAAAAATGTCTTCGTTGGATGTTGGGTGGAAAAGGATTGTCGTGAAATCTTCACGCGATTGCAAATATCTAGACAATTCAAGGTCTAGACATTTTTTTTCGACCCGTCTTTATGTCCAAGCCAACGATGTTAACCGTTAATAAGTTTTTAAAAAAACCCATTTGTACGAGCCTGCCGAGTAGAGTTAGAACTCGCGTCTCTTGACTCGAATTCCGATCATACAACCACTAGGCTATAGTGACGTAATTAATGTTAATGTATGTAAGTAAAAGGAGAAAATAATTTAAAAAGTTGATTTCAGGAAAAATAAGCAGTAACGGATGGACAGACGGACATCTGAGTGATCCTGTAAGGTAGTTTTATTCGGACGTACGGAAACCTAAAAATGATCGCGAGAAATCAACCTTGTTATAAATTAATCATAGCGACATCTATCGGTGAGCTTTTAATTTGAATTTCGCATCATTCGGTGAGTTTTATGTTTGCGTAATGAAATTATTTATTCAAAGATAATTTGTCGGAAATATCATAAACACAATTCTTTTTATTTGTTCTATCTCAAAGGACCAACTTTACGATCAAATGTCTTGTTGAAGTACGACCTTTATCAATAAAATTTTTTATGTGCATTATGGTCGTAAAATATTAGGTTTTAACAGATTTCAATATACGAATGTAGCTTTGTAAAGTTTACGAGGGAAACAAGCATAAAAAGAAAACAAATAAACAATATTTAAAATGACTATTATTTTCATTAAAATTCATTGGTGAACACTTGTACTCAATAAATAAATAAATAATAAGTTTATTAATATAATATAATATTAATACAATAAACTCTGTGTCAATACTCTGATGATGCCGTAAGGCGAAACCGGTCGGTTAATTAATAAATAATTAAATAAAAGTGAGTTGTATACAAGTATTCAGCAATTAATTTTAATGTAATGCAATTTCACCAAGTGACAACAATCGCAAGTATAAATTACTGTTATTTTTACTATAATAAACTATTTGTATCTTCTTCTTCTTTACAACTAATTCTTTTATATGTTTGTCGGTGTATGGTAGTCCACGTGAGGCAACTCGTTGTTAGATCCGTCTCCGATCCGGTACAAGAAAACAAACAAAACGCATTATCGCATTTATAATATAAGTAAAGACTTACCTAATTATGAATAAATGAATAAAACGTCAAGAGAGCTAATAATTTCATATATATTCGTGATAGATATCATATGTTCATGTCAGTGAAAGTCGTTAAGTAAATTTATTTCAGCCACTATGACAAGTGAAATAAGTTATGCTGAATATGTGTTGTTTTTATTTGACCGACAGCTTTCGCCTACATTCATATTTCGCGCGACGTCTGACGTAATTTATGAATTATTTCGTACGTGACATTAACATGCTTTCTATCTTATTGTCTTCATTAAACGACTGAAACACGGAGTATATTCTTAACTGAATCAAGATGTGTATGTTTCATTGAAAGAGGTAGGTAGAGGTCTAGACAATTGAGTCCTTTCGAGGCACTTTACGGCGAAGACATATTTCTGTCTAGTCACGATAGCAGAGTGTCTGGGTGGTCGGAATTTCGAGTTCGATCCACAGGTGGCAAACTCGTACCAATCGGTTTAAAAAACTTATGTACGAATTACATTGTTGGGTTGGACATAAAGGCGGCGATGGGCTCACCACCTGTCACATTGTCCCGAAAATATCTTCGGTGGATGGTGGGTCAAAGGGACTTAATTGTCTAGACTAGACCTCTGTCTACCCCTGTATTGGGAATTGCGTGAAGATATTTATTTATTTATTATTTTACATTTTTCTGACAAAGTGACAGGTGGTTAGCCTTTGGCCGTCTTTATCTCCAAAACAACGATAAAATTCGTATTGATAACGATCCACCTGAGGATTTCCAAGGTTACGTTTTATGTATGTTTTTTATGTCTTCTCACAATAGTCACGATAGCCGAGTGGTTGGGTGGACTAAATTTGCCCCAGTTGGCAGGCTCGTACGAATTGAATTTTCAAAATCTTATATGTACGAATTATATCGTTGCCTGGGACAAAAGACTGTGACGGGCTCAGCACCTGCCACGTTGTCCCGAAATCATCTTTGTGGAAGGTGTGTCAAAGGGACTTAATAGACGAGACCTCGGTCTTGCAATTTCTTTATTACGGTCTGAGACCCTATTTTTGACGTTTAAATAATAATAAAAAATGGTAATAGTAAAATTAAGCATATCTTTGGCTTTTTTCGAAAATAAAATACTTTTCTTACTAAAATGACTATTATAAGTCACAATGCGTATAGGCCTCTTTTAAAAAGGATTTATCATAATCACCAGTTGATGTAACACCGGTCAAGTAATTTAATGGTACATTACAGTAAATTAATGGTACATTCTGTTTATAGCAAACTACTTACTACTACGACAGTCTGCTACATACTGCTATACAAACAGCTCCCTCGCAACTCACAGTCCGTAAGCTTTTCCGAGATCATAAGAGGAAACTTTTAAGTGCAATAGAGAATTATCTATATATTGTTGAGATGCTTTTTGGCACTAAAATGGTCTGGTGTTTTTGTTTGGTATTTTCTAACGTATCCCACGTAAGAAAATACCACACAATTCTTTAACCAAAAGGGTAGATAAAGCTCTAGACAGTTTAATTCTTTTGACCCACGTTTCACCGGAGCTTATTTGAGACAACTTAACGGGTGGGGTCAGACTACCATTACTTATAACCAAGCCATCACTTTTCACATTTTTACATTTAGCCATTATTATTAATCTATTTTATAATAAGTTTCGATTAACACATTACTACGAGTTTTCCTTTCGGGGATCGATAATATTTCTTGAATTTACGCGAACAATGTACATCTAAAATAAAACGATTTTCGAATTTTATCGTGTCTTTTATTTAGTTTTTAACAAATTATTTTTACTTCCGCCGTTTGTAGCATCTTGCACTTTGTATTGTATTTATAGCATCCGTGGTCATGGGGGGACTGAGGTCTTGAATTGACATTGTTTCTTTGACGGTATTCGCAGGTAGCTTAACGGTAGCAATGACAGCGCTATTCGTTTTATTTTAGATTTCGGGGAACGAACTCGAGTTTCACTCATGTGCTTGATATTGGTATTTTACAGTAGGCAAATAGCCTAAACAATTACAACATCGTATGTTATATCTCCCGACCCTTGTTAGCGTGGCACGCTTAAACAAATCTAATTTCCTAAGCTGATAGATACCAGTGCGTTACCCAATTAACACGAAAGGTTGTTTACCTGTCGAATATTAATACAAGATAAATGGTTATATCCAGAACTTTGCTAAATATGCCAATATTTTGATGAAACTCTGTTTATAATGAAGTTGCGAATTAAAAATAAATGATAATTCATCGATTGTCATTTTAGTCTGCTACCGTTTCGTAATGATGTTTCTCTTACGCAGAAGAAACCGTAGAAAACAGTATTGAAAATGGAATAATAATAGAAGCGATCAACTCATTCGGGTTGTTATCATCGGGTTATAAAATGTATATATTACTATATAGTGTAATAACCGATTTTATAAAGTTTGTCTTTAAAAAGTTCCTTGAACCTGGGTATAAGCAGGTTCTGAATATTTGCTGGAATTTCTTATAGAAGCGTACACACCACCCTATGAACGAGTTACTTAGTCTATGGAGTCTAGATACTAAAATTATAATGAAGAATAAATATTCTGTAATAATAAATAAATATTCTATGTATATTTTTTCAAAGTTTCTTGATGAATATTTATTTATGTAAATATATATGTAAGTTGTAAGTATATAGTAAGTATTGTAGATAGGCAATTTGATCGAATTCACTTAATTGTTTAGACCTCGAAATGTTACTATGTCTCACGAAAGATAGTTTTAGTAATTTAAATTTATTTCCATTTCATAAACGAATTTCGCAGTCATAACCCGAATGAAGAATTCTTGCAGTTATACTCGTATATTCAAATAACGTTAATAAAGCTGACAGTAAAAATCTGCGTGGGAATTCTACTCACGCTACTTTATCTCAACGGCGTTATAAAAGTTTTATGCGTAACTTTTTATACTTTATGTCGTAGCCTAATTTATTTTTAATTCTATATAAGAGTATAGACGACTCGACAGCCTAGTTCATAGCCATCGAACTGAAGGGTAGCGGTATTGGGGAGGTCTAGTCACTTTGTCCTAAAAATGTCTTCGTTGGATGTTGGGTGGAAAAGGATTGTCGTGAAATCTTCACGCGATTGCAAATATCTAGACAATTCAAGGTCTAGACATTTTTTTTCGACCCGTCTTTATGTCCAAGCCAACGATGTTAACCGTTAATAAGTTTTTAAAAAAACCCATTTGTACGAGCCTGCCGAGTAGAGTTAGAACTCGCGTCTCTTGACTCGAATTCCGATCATACAACCACTAGGCTATAGTGACGTAATTAATGTTAATGTATGTAAGTAAAAGGAGAAAATAATTTAAAAAGTTGATTTCGGGAAAAATAAGCAGTAACGGATGGACAGACGGACATCTGAGTGATCCTGTAAGGTAGTTTTATTCGGACGTACGGAAACCTAAAAATGATCGCGAGAAATCAACCTTGTTATAAATTAATCATAGCGACATCTATCGGTGAGCTTTTAATTTGAATTTCGCATCATTCGGTGAGTTTTATGTTTGCGTAATGAAATTATTTATTCAAAGATAATTTGTCGGAAATATCATAAACACAATTCTTTTTATTTGTTCTATCTCAAAGGACCAACTTTACGATCAAATGTCTTGTTGAAGTACGACCTTTATCAATAAAATTTTTTATGTGCATTATGGTCGTAAAATATTAGGTTTTAACAGATTTCAATATACGAATGTAGCTTTTGTAAAGTTTACGAGGGAAACAAGCATAAAAAAGAAAAACAAATAAACAATATTTAAAAATGACTATTATTTTCATTAAAATTCATTGGTGAACACTTGTACTCAATAAATAAATAAATAATAAGTTTATTAATATAATATAATATTAATACAATAAACTCTGTGTCAATACTCTGATGATGCCGTAAGGCGAAACCGGTCGGTTAATTAATAAATAATTAAATAAAAGTGAGTTGTATACAAGTATTCAGCAATTAATTTTAATGTAATGCAATTTCACCAAGTGACAACAATCGCAAGTATAAATTACTGTTATTTTTACTATAATAAACTATTTGTATCTTCTTCTTCTTTACAACTAATTCTTTTATATGTTTGTCGGTGTATGGTAGTCCACGTGAGGCAACTCGTTGTTAGATCCGTCTTGAGCCATATCAGTAAACTGATCTAAATGGGTGGAAACGCAGTAAGTTCGATACAGGAAGATGACCTTTCATACTGCCGTCCGTTTCGTAAGTGAAGCCCCGAGAATATTCTGAAGACACTATATATCAGAAGTCAAATGACATTGACAACACACAGTAGTCAAATCCGCTCTGTCACTTCCTGTATCGACCTTACTCAAGCGCACTACTTGACATTTCCGAAGACTTTTAATAGATGGCGTTGTAACCAAAATTGTTGCCTTATCTTGATTCTGCGACATGTTTATATATTATTATCTGTATATCTTATCAAGAGTCCACTGCTGAACAAAGACCCTCCCCTAGAATTCGCCACGGAGAACGGTCTTCAGCCATCTGCATTTATAGACTCCATACAACATTTAGCATGTCATCACTCCGTCTTATGGAGAGTTGACCTACACAGGGAATAGTATGACTGAATGACAATTAAGTATATTACTTTTCTCGTACTAATACTAAACGTCCTGTAAAAGTTCACTGCGATACACAGACCTCTCCCGTAAGAGAGAGTTTGCCGCAATTCTAAGCCCTTGGGCCATAACAAAACGACCTTCATAGTCGAATGTCATACGCAATGGTTTTAAAGGACTGAGGTGCTAGGTTCGTTTCCCAGACCGGTCAACCTATAAAACTACATTTTCTATATTGTCTAGAGTTTGTTTTACGTTGATTATATATTTTTCCATAATAGAAGAGTATATTTAAATCTGTTAAAAACTAATATTTTACGACCATAATTTTTATAAATATAACTTACTATTAATGAGAATCAGAACGAAAATGGGAAAGAAGATGGATCGGGGAGTAGATCTACCTAAATGTCTCTACTTAACGTAATGACAAAGATGTCTTTACTTCTACTTCACGTATGTAGCCTGCCTGCTGTGACTTGTCCTATCCCGTAAGAGAGAGTTTGCCACAATCGCCACGTATGGCAAGCGGTAGGTAATCGCAATTCTAAACACTTGGGCCATAACAAGACGACCTTCGTAGTCGTGTATCATACACAATGGTTTTCAAGGACTGAGGTGCGAGGGTCGATTCCTGGATGAGTCAACCTATAAAAATACATTTTCTATATTGTCTAGAGTTTGGGTGTTTGTAGTGCCTTCATTAAATCTTTTTCCATAACACAAGTGCTTTAGGTCCTTACTGTAGCTCTATCTGAGCAATTTAAGTGGTAATTTTCCGTATGTATCGATATGCATATACATGATGTGTACATAACATTACAGTTATGTAAAAATCTGTTCAATAAAGTCATGTACATTGTTAACAAGCATTTTTAAAGGGTTTCACTTTTCATGGTCGCATTTCCAATACGGGTATAGCCAGAAGTCTTCACAATTTGGTAGACCCAAATTTCATCAGGTATTTTGCGACAACGTGACAAGTCGTGAGTCCGTTGCCGTCCCTATGTCCAATCCAACGACAAAAATGAATGAAAAAAAATATTTAGTACGAGCATACCCACTTGGGGATCGAACTTGGGTCTGTACTATATTCTCCATTTTAGAAATACAACAGTGTGAGACATAAAAATAGGTATTTATTACCGTGACATTCTGCTTTACTAGATAAGGCCTCGAAAGACAAGTTGAGATTAATAAGGAAAGAGCCTTGTAAGTTTTTGCTATAAGTATATTAGTGTTGGTGAACATATTTCCATTCCCCGTAATTACACTATCTTACCTTTCAAAGCGTTACACTGCTATTTGGCGGCAGAAATAGATAACAGTGATAAAGACCAAGGCGACATAAAAGGAGGCGTCTATTATATTAAACTAAACATATATAACAGTATGTTAAAGTACATTGGACAGCATGGGTAGGTGTTGTTATGGCAAACCCTTACGGATGGAGCCGTAAGCACGTAAGCACGCTTGTCAAGCTCAGAAATCTTAGTATCGGGTTCAAAGTATTTAGATTTTTAGTATTTGAGTTTTTAGTACCGATTACCAAGATTTTCGATTTCGAGACATTTAAATTTTGTTACTTAAATTTTTGAGTATTTGTAAAGAATATTTATTATTAGTAATAAGTCACAATAGCCGAGTGGTTGAGTGATCGGGTTTTGAGTCATGAGACCCGAGTTCGATCCCCAGGTGGCAGGCTCGTACCAATGGGTTTTATCATTCAATCATTATAATGATTGAATGATAAAACCCATTGGTACGAGCCATGGTAATGTTGCCGATGGTAATATTATAATATTCACGCATATACGAAATGGAAACGCGACTGGTTGTGAGCCTATCGCCATTTTTATATCTAAGTCAGTGATATAAATCATTACACAAGGTACAAGCCTGCCACTCGGGTCTCTTGACTCAAATTCCGATCACTTTCCGATCACTCAACTACTCGGCTGTCGTGATTACAACTGGACTAGATTTAGCTCCTGAAAATTCAAGAATAAACGTGAACTTTATAGAACATATTGAAACGAAACATTTTCAATTAAAAGTTACCATAATGAAGTTACAATCGGAGATCAAAGTAAGAATGCTTCAAGGTAAGTGAATGCGTCATTCTTTTGGTGTCTAATAGATATTCACTAAATTATTTCTTTAATCATTCTTAAATAGTTGTCATTTTGTGTACCATCCTTTCTTGCCGTGGGTGTACTAAGAGGCGTCTCAGGGAAAAGCCTTAAAAATATCGTTAGCTACGTACCGATGGCGGGGTATCCATCTCGAAAAATAATGGACCAGAAGTCAGCAGACCGTTGACGCGCAGCAGCATCTAAGGTGGGAGGTGTCAGTTCTGCGATCGTTAAGCTGATACAAAACGTTTTTGTGCAAGTGTAAACGAAAGACATTAACTGAGAAGAGTCACGCCTAGAAAATGTTTACATTAACGTAGGGAAAATTCCATTTACGCTTATCTACTTTCACTTATTTTACCTGAAAAGCTTTTCCGTAATGCCGTGACTGATAAAATAGATGTTGACTGCAGGCAGGCAAAATATCATCCTATATTTTGTATTAAGTGAGAGCCGAATGTTTACATTAACTTGAACGAATTTAATATTTAGCAAGAAAACGAACTCTACAACAATACATTATAGAACCGTAAGTAATTCATCTGAATCTGTAAAAAAGCCACGACAACCGACGGGTTGTGTGACCGGAATTCGAACACGAATTCGATTCCATGAGTTTTTTAAACAAATGTACGATTCGTATTTTTGGAATGGATACTGAGGTAGCGACAGGCTCTGAACTTGCCACCAAATAAGTTCTACATTCATGACTAGAATGCCCATGTTTATCTTAAGATAAGGTTGAGAGGTAGCTACTGTCTTGTAAGCAGTTTTCAGTATCTTCATTGTAGCCAACGAAATCGATTGTCTCGTAATGTTTTATGTTACCAGGAAATATTTGAATAATAAAATTATTTACGTAATTCATGACATCGTTTCATGGCCAGATCGATCGACTGATGTGTAAATCTGTATAAAAAATTTTGTCCAGTTCATTTCTATTTCTACCTCTGTAAATGAATAACACGTTATCTTTTAACGAAATTTTTGTGAGAAAAAGATCCCGTTTTCGTGTAAGCGTTAATGACGGAGGGGTTGTGTCATCGGAATTTGAATCACGTCACCCGAGTTCTATCCCCAGGGACAAGGTTCTGATCAATGAGCTTTTTAAGCTTATGTACGATTTATATCGTTGGCTTGCATATTGGGTTGCACACACAGGCTCGCAACTTGTCACGTTGTCTCAAATAACTTCTGCATTTACGGTGAGTGTGCCAATTTTTATACCTAAATTAGATTATAAGGTAACAAACCAGAAGGAAGGAATTTAAACTGTCTTGAAAGTAGTTAACAGTATCTTCATGTAGCCAACGAAATCAATTGTTTTGTAATGCTTGGTTTCCAAGAAATATTTCAAACAATCTCAACAATCAAACTCGGGTCTCCAAGCGCCCAATTACTCGGCAATCGTGACCTAATTAAATTTGATTTAAGTATAACAATAGTTATTGTGAGTCTACCTCGGGAGAAAGATATATACTATCGCGTACCTCATACATCTATCGAGTAATTAAGAGTAATTAACTATTTAGGCAGAATATGCTACGATTGGTCTCAAAAGGGTAATTTTCTATTGGTTTACAAAATCCATTTCAAAATTTTACCCACCCTAAAATTACTTTTAATAAAAGGAATTTTATTACCAGAGCTTAAACATTACAAACAAAAAAAAACAAAGATATCTTCTTTAAAATATTAGACATTAGCATATTCTACAGTTTGAATTAAATAGTTAAGTAGAAAAAAAGTTATTAAATTGATTTAAAAAAATACTGTCCAGTTCATTTATATTTAAAACAAGGCTTAAATTTCTTAACGGCTTAACACGAATAAATAAAATTAAAAAAACATTTTTCTATTATATATAAAATTTATTATTATTATTTTCAAAAGTTTTCGACACAGAAAACAAAAGTTATGTACGTTATAATTTTGGATAATTTATGAAATAAAATCACTCTTGTAAATAATAATAAATATACTTGTATTTGTCACGAGAATATCAAGTAAACAAAATATATAATCACGATAGCCGAGTTGTTGGGTGGTCGGAATTTCGAGTCGAGAGACCCCGAGTTCGCTCCCCAGGTGGCAGTACCAATGAGTTTTTCAAAAACTTATGTACGAATTTCATCGTGGGCTTGGACATAAAGGCGGCGACGGGCTCACCACCTGTCACGTTGTCCCGAAAATATCTTCGGTGGAAGGTGGGTCAAAGGGACTTAATTGTCTAGACTTGACCTCTGTCTACCCCTGTATTGGGAATTGCGTGAAGATATTTTTTTAAATATATAATTATTGAAAGCTATTAAAATGGAGACGGAAAGAGAGACATTCTGGAATCTTCTATTCTTTAATATACCTTCACATAGACAAAAGAGACATAGGTCATAAATATCATACAAAATACAGGTAATGACGTAACTGACTACTATTTTAACTGAGTCATATAAGTAACAGATAATGTGTTTTATATTTGAACTATCAAGATATTGTTTTATTTAGGCGATAGGTTCACAAGCTGTCAAAAGTGTCGTCACCGTCGACTATTAGTAACAAAGGTTATTAGGTAGCATTATACGTATTTAATAATAGTAATTGGCATACGAACTATTTAAGAGCCTAACAAAGTCGAATGCACAAATGTCTTAAGCTTTTCCCAATACAGGGGTAGACAAAGGTCTAGAAAATTAAGTCCATTCTATCCAGCTTTCACGGCAGACATTTTTACGACAACGTGACAGGTTATGAGCCTGTCGCCGTCTTTATGTCCAAGTTTTTAAAAAACTTTTGACTCAAATTTCGATCACCCAACCACTCAGCTATCGTGACTAACCTTATCGTAACGAATATTTCTATGATCATAAGCCTAAAGCAAGCGTGTTAGCAAAGACCATCTCACATATAGACTCCCGTCTGTGTGTTATTTACAATCTAGTAATTCACGAGATGACTATCCCTAGTCCTCTGTCTACCCCAGAATTAGGAAAATGCGTGAATATATAAAAACCTCTATCATTGCACTCCACATCCAGTATCCGAGTCTACATACTATTGCATCTACATGCTATTAACAAAGAGTCTCGGCTATTGTCGTTCTAACTAGCAAAATATATTCTTATCCGTGCTAATCTATCGATTTCGATTAATAACTTCCGTGAAATGGCACTATTATTCAAAACAAGCTATACGATTTTTACTATTTTTTATAAATACATACATAGGAAATATGTAGGAAAATAATAATTAGATAAATACATACATATAATATATATTAATATAAAGTTGTTATTGAAAAAATTACTTCGCAACCCTCCGCATGTACATATAAAAAGGCATATGTTACCTGGTCCGAAGAGAAGAAGAGAACACTTGGCCGCGTACAGGAACAATAAACCCGATAGATCACATTTTGCCAAACATCTTTTGGAAACTGGACATATTTTACCAAATGACCATTCTTTTCAAGTCTTACACATATGTGACAAAGGGCTCCGACTGTGTGTGCTTGAACAGTTGGAGATAAAAGTAATGGCGGTGGACGTTTTGCACTACTGAATGAACAAACAAACGTCTCTGACTCACCTCTTTTAAATATTTTTTCGGGTAGGTCGTGACGCAATCGGCCGTTATTGGTGGGGGTGGCGGCCGGTTGCGTCACGTTAGGTTATAAAAGACTGCTCGAGTGACTCATTTGTCACGGACAGTCGCTGAGTTGGAACACTACTGTTGTAACCGTTCGGACCTGCTCCTGACTACTGGTGAGTTTTTCTACTATAATTGTATAGTGTTGAAAACCACCGCCTCCTCTCTGTGAGACGAGCGTCGCTGCCGACACCTCGAGCGCCCTGCGGCCCGCGTCGGTCGCCCGATCCCCGAAACCCGGTGCCCCGTGCGGGTTTGCCTGGGTGTTGGGGGTCACCCGAGCGACACGCTGTGGCCGCGATTGAAGGTCGCGGGCAACTCAGCACCAATCGCCGCAAGGATGAGCAGCAGCTCATCTGCCACGTCCTCTGGAGGGGCCCACTCCGAGCCTGAGGATAGTGACTCGGACGACCGTATGCCGAGCACCCCGATGGCCGAATTCAAGTTGAAGGACCTTTCGCCGCGCTCGCAGACCGAGTTCCAACTGTCATTTCAGAAGCGGCTGAAGAAGCTTGGACTTTTCTCGGCCGCGACTTCTGACCAGTTCATTGCCTATCTGGAGCAAAAGCTCCAAAGATTCGACGCAGCTTGGGTAAGAGTACCCCCTGACGAAGCACGAATCCTGGAGGAACTTGATGCTCCAACTGACGACCAGGTATTAGACAGTATTTACCCAGAGCGGGCCGCTAGACGGCCTAGGAGTCCAGAAGAGGAGATGCAGAGCAAGCGGATCTGTGACGAGCTCACACGTCCCCCGCAGCAGACACACTGTGACCCACCTGCGACCACTACTGTCACTGCAGTGGGCGATCCTTGCTCTCCCCCTCTAATAACTACCAAGACGCCGCTCATCACACCGGCGCCAAAGCCCCGGCGGCCTCAGCATGCCTCAAAAGTATCGCTGCTTCCGAGTACCCCTTTGGGGCCACTGATGTCGGCACCGCGTGCCCCAGTTACGCGTCCACCGAGCACTCCACCAAAGCGCTCTAGCGCTCCCAGAACACCTGCGGCAACCGCAACCACGAGCGCACTAACATCAGGCTCGCACCCACCGGCCACTACTTCACCATCACCATCTCCCGCAGAAGAAGGTAAGCCGACGCCCAGTACGTCGTATAGTGATATACTGGCCAAGCCTTGTAAACCATCGGCGGGGCAACAGGCGTCGGCCCCCAGGCATGCAGACACCGGCGGACCAGCTAGGAAACCACGCTTCCCACCGCTGGTAGTGGAGCAGTTTCCGAACTGGCCCCGCCACTTCAAGGAGATTGCCCAAGCCTTGGGTCATCGGCCCAACGGCCGTCCCTACGGCAAAGGTGTCCGTTTCGTACCAGAATCGGACACCGAGTTCCGATTCCTACAGAGATACCTCTCAAAGCTGGAGGCGGAGGAGAACCTGGCCTTGTTCACCTACTCGCTGCCGGCCGAGAGAGGTCTCAAGGTAGCAATCCGAGGACTCCCGGTGCACACTGAACCGGAAGAGATCATGGATGCCTTCCGGGACCTGGGCTTCGACCCGGAATACATCCGGCCCATCCGGGCAAGGCATGGACGACCGGGCTGTATCTTCTTTGGTCAGTTCAAGAAAACGGAGGGCATCCTCCAGAAGATCTACGCCGTAGAGGAGCTACTCTGCATGCCCGGGATCAAAATTGAAGCCTGGCGGGAAAAAAGGGGCCAGCACAGTGTCATCGGTGCCAGAAATTCCGGCACTCATCGCACTGTTGCCATCGGCCCCAAGCCTGTGTGAGGTGCGGCGGCCAGCACCGTGCACATGACTGCCCTCGCCCACTAGAGGAACCACCCACGTGCGCCAACTGCAGTCAAGCGCACACCGCCAATAACACTGCCTGCCCTGTTTTTAGGCGTGAAATTCGAAACCGAGGTGCCGGTACAGTAGCTCAGTCTCGCCCTCCACCAGCACAACAGCTTATGGTGGAGACCGCGGCCATCCATACTAACTTGATGGCCCCGGCGAACGAGTACCGGCCCAAAACAGCCCAGCCGGCCGCTAAGGTGAGCGAGGGCAGCAAGAAGACCAACAAAAAAAGGCGCAAGTCGAAAAAGAAAGCCAAGCCAAAAATGGCAAGCCTACCGAAGCCCACCGAGGAGGAGGAGGAGGTGAAACGGGTGGTACCATCCGTGACTGCCCCAGTCATGGCTGCAGGACAAGTCCTGCAGCTCTTCTCCCCTGATTCAAGAATCAGGGGAGAAGATTGCCTTCACGGCGGTCATCGCTCTCCTGATGGAACTGCTTCAAGCACTCAACAGCGGAACTGATCCAGTCCCAGTAGTGTTGAACGCGATTGCTAAACTATCCAGAAGACCTGAGGTAGCAACCTAGATCACACGGTAAGTCCCCCTAAAAGGGGCTCTCACCCGGCTTATGACCCGCGCTGAGGGTGGGGCTTAGCCATGAACACCTTCTGCCATGGCACCAAGTGCCAACTTACCATCAGCACTACGGTGCTACCCCAAGGACCTGCTCATATTCATGAGCAGCGCTTCGACACTACTGAAGGAGGATCAACCTCGACCAGTTCCCCTGCAGTCACTAGACTGCAAGTGAAGACTTCTCACCATTTGTCACTCTGCGGTCGGTTTACGTAGAGTCTACTCGCTTGAGAATGCCTTGTTTTGAGGCGAAACACGTGTCGCGTTTTAGGTGGTGGTATATGTTACCTTGTTTGAGTGTAGTGGTGGTGGTGTTGGTGGTGCATACAGTGGAATTAATGCATGCATCTGTGGGAGGGAGGGTGGTGCTCTTCTTCTCTTCGGACCAGGTAACATATGCCTTTTTATATTTGCATGCGGAGGGTTGCGAAGTAAATTTTTTCAATAACAACTTTACAATGAATTTCCGCAAAGTAACGCCTGAGTCAATTAACTATCTATATTAATATACTTTTGAACTCCGCGTTTGACCCTAGCGGGGTTCGAACCCACAAGCCTTAGCTTCTTGCCGAAGCTCTAGCATGAAAGTAATTAGACTAAATCGATAGAGTGGTACGGATAACAATGTATTGTGTTATTATGATAATGGTCGAGACTCACTTATAAGATTTTTAACATCACGTGAGCAATTTGCATGCGTTATGCGTTATTTTTGTAAGATTGAGATAAGTTGATCTCGCACAGGCCTCAGCATAGACAATTGAAGCATCTTAACACTTGTTTATCTTTCATAAACTTTGTAATGTACTTTAACAATAAATCAATTTATCATCCATCAGTAATATATACAATGCATTCATCAAAGTCAATCAAGTTCAAGTAAACTCCAGTCGTCCGTCGGAGCTGACACAAACATTTTTTTTTTATAGGATAGAATACTTCTTGCCTCTGTCGAATACGAAGATGAGGGTTCTCGTGGAGCGGGTTTACTCATGATAAGTTTGTGCACTTTGAAGAAGTTATATATTTTATGTTGTGTGCATGTTTGAAGAATGTTATTAATGCCAATAAATTGATTGAAAAAAATATTAAGTGTAGAGTTTTGTTTTATATCTTCACGCATTTTTGTCAATGCCGGGGCAGAAGTGCGGTAGTGTTTCTAATTCTTTTACATCTTGCATTAACCCACCGTCAGTTGGACGTGCCGGGACGGGTAAAGAAGCAAATGTATTAAGTTCGGTACCCGGACGGGTTAATGTAGAAAACCACTTTTTCTACATTGTCTCGAATCTTAGTGTTTGTGGTACCTACGTTGTTTTGTACGTACTTACTTTAGGATCAAAACAATGTATGTCATGTTACCCTATGTATATATTTATTACTATTATTATTATTTTAGTTGTCAATAATACTGAATATTTTTATGGCCAACCATTAACAATATGACATTTTAACGTACGTTTAGTTCCATCGTAATTAGAAGTTTCGCTGTTATACGCCGTATAATTCGGAAACTTTGCGATATGATGGAGTGACTTCGTTTAACTTGGACAATTATGTTAGATATACGAACACTCACTAATGAGGGTTTATAGACTCAATTGTTCCATGTATAGAAATGTAAGCGTGTCAGTTATGAACTCACTATTTGTTGCTGTAACACTAATAAACACACTAGTTACTGACTGCTTATTTGGTTGTAGTATTCATCACACATATAGTTAAATACTTATTATGTAAGTTTTTTGCTGTTTGATATATTATATCTTCACGCATTTCTCAATAGAGGGATTATAAAAATGTAGTCCTTTCGTTTCATATTTAACCGGAGAATATATAGAACAAAGTGAAAAACCTTTTTTTTATATAGAGAAGGGAGGCAAACGATCTGGTGGCTCACGTGATGGTAAGTGATTACCGTCGCTCATGAAAATCCGCAATACCAGAGGCATAGGAGATGCGTTGCCGGCATTTTTTAACCTAATCTGTATACTTGATAACTGACTTAAAACTATCCTGGCCAACAATACATCAACACAGATATATACTTACATAGATCAGTATTTCGAAATCCTTGAGTCTAATAAACATTCATATACATTACACAAATGTTTGCCACTAGCAAGATTCGAAAGCGCAACCCTTAGCTTCGAAAGCAGATTCACTACCAACTGGACAATCGGGTATTCGTGCATGATTTTTTTTTAAATTAAGCACGAAATAATTTTTTTATTATTTTATGTGGTTTTTGTCTACTGTACCTGATTTTTGAAGTAACTAACTTCATTCATCAAAGTCAATCAAGTTCAAGTAAACTGCAGTCGTCCGTCGGAGCTGACACCCCACATTTTTTTAAATGGGGATTCTTCTGACCTCTGTCGAACACGAAGTTGAGGTTTCGCGTTGAGCGGATTTACTCATGAGAAGTTTGTGCATTTTGAAGAGGTTGTATATTCTATGTTGTATGCGTATATATTTACCCTACGTATATATTTATTATTATTATTTGGTATTTGTTATATTTTTTCGTCTGGTTGAGTTTTTATACACATAAAAATAAGAATACATAAGATAAAGTAAAACAAATAAGGTATTATAAAATATATACGTAACAAATCCTAATATATAAAAATAATAAATAAATATTATTATTACTATTATAAAGTTTTCAAAATCACTTTCACTTTTATTTGGCCAACCATTAACAATCATACATAGTCATACACATCGTCCGTTAAACTCTGCTGGACGTCCACCATCAGCTTAACGTAAACATATATACATAGAACATCACATAAATTGTTCTGATCCCAAAGAAAGCAGCTTTAGCACTTGTGTTATGGAATCAGGAACAACGAAGGTACTACAAACACCCAGTCACGCTAAATTGAAGATAAGTATTTTCTACATTGATCCGGTCGGAAATTGAACACTGGACCTCCGCGCTGGTAACACCAGGAAAACCGGTGTACGTCACTCGTCCACGGAGGTCGTCTAAATTTTGACTTATATCGTCATTTGCAATTTATTTCTGGTCTATGTTATCAATCGGCCATTAGCAATTAAGGTACCAGGTAAGGTTTGTGCTTACTATTATATACACAATTTTATTCAGATTTTGGGTTTAAATCAACTGAATGTAACCTAAGTTATTTTTTGTGTTGTTTGTGGTTAAAAAAAATTTTCTTCCCGCCATTAACGCTAATGGGGTAGACAGAATTAAGAAAAAAATTAAATATAAAAAATATCTTCACGCAATTCCCAATACAGGGGTAGACAGAGGTCGAGTCTAGACAATTAAGTCCCTTCGATCCACCTTCCGCCGAAGATATTTTCGGGACATCGTGACAGGTGGTGAACCCGTCGCCGTCTTTATGTCCAAGCCAACGATATTCGTACATAAGTTTTTTTTTGAAAAACCCATTGGTACGAGCCTACCAACTGGGGATGGAACTCGGGTCTATTGACTCGAAATTCCGACCACCCAACCACTCGGCTATCATGACTTCTAACTTCTAACAGAATTAAGGACTAGATAATTAAGTCTTTTCGACCTACTTTCTATTTATGACATTTTTTTGGGACAACGTGACAGATGGTAAGCCCTTTCCAGTCTTTGTACACTAGCCAACGATATAAATTGTACATAAGATTAAAAGAAACCTATCGGTATGAGCCTGCCGTCCGGGGACCGAACGCGCGTCCTTTGATTCGATTTCCGATCGCTATTTGCCATAAGTCAAGCTGGGCAAGAGAGAATTCATTAATGCGGGTTACAACACGTAATCAATGTTTCGTTGTCGAGAGTACACTCCGACTCCCATTGTCCGTTAAACAATAGGTGTCTCACAGATGGATAAATTATTCTGGCGAATCAAATTGATTCGCTGTTCACAATAAACGTAATAATCGAGAGAAATATTTGTTGGGTCCTATGTGAAATTCATTTGAAAGAATGAAAATCACAATGGGAACCGTAAACAAAGGATTATAAAGAACTACAAGAAAATCATATCATATAGATTGATTAAAACAGCTTTTTTCGAACCAAAATAAGAAACTGACATACAGATTAGAGCAACATTACAAAGCTCGACTGCGACCTGCCTCGTATGGACTATTTAACGTAATGGTCATTCACATCTCATATGTCTAGATAGAGCGTGGATGCGCGAAGACGTCGAAAAAAAATAACATTCAACCGTTACGTGATAAGATAAATCTACGAAATTAGTGTCGTGGCTGAAGATACACCAAGTGTGTAAATATTTATTTTATTTGTTATAAATATATGTATTTTTATTTGTTATAAAAATGCACCTCAGAGTACGGTCAAATAAGCAAGAAATAAAGTTTATGGCTTTCTTTTCTTTCTTTATGTTGGAACTCAATCTTTTAAGCAATATGATCTCTAGCTACCAGTATTACGAAGTAATAAAATTGCAATTATTTAACGTCAATGTCTACTCTGTACAATTCTTTGGCACGCGTCATGAATGTTTAAAACTCATAAATCGAACCGTATATAACTTTCAAAAAGTCTCATTGCTACGAGCCTTGCGTCTGCAGATCGAACTGCTGATACCAATTCCTATCGCCAAACCACTCGTCCGACGTGGCTTATTTTTTAACGACTGCCGTGACTTATTTTTAAATGCATTTTCGCGCGTTCGGTCCCCGGACGGCAGGCTCATACCGATAGGTTTCTTTTAATCTTATGTACAATTTATATCGTTGGCTAGTGTACAAAGACTGGAAAGGGCTTACCATCTGTCACGTTGTCCCAAAAAAATGTCATAAATAGAAAGTAGGTCGAAAAGACTTAATTATCTAGTCCTTAATTCTGTTAGAAGTTAGAAGTCATGATAGCCGAGTGGTTGGGTGGTCGGAATTTCGAGTCAATAGACCCGAGTTCCATCCCCAGTTGGTAGGCTCGTACCAATGGGTTTTTCAAAAAAAAACTTATGTACGAATATCGTTGGCTTGGACATAAAGACGGCGACGGGCTCACCACCTGTCACGATGTCCCGAAAATATCTTCGGCGGAAGGTGGGTCGAAGGGACTTAATTGTCTAGACTCGACCTCTGTCTACCCCTGTATTGGGAATTGCGTGAAGATATTTTTTATATTTAATTTTTTTCTTAATTCTGTCTACCCCATTAGCGTTAATGGCGGGAAGAAAATTTTTTTTAACCACAAACAACCCAAAAAATAACTTTGGTTACATTCAGTTGATTTAAACCCAAAATCTGAATAAAATTGTGTATATAATAGTAAGCACAAACATTTCTATTACGCGGATCAATTATTACGCGGATGTGCTGACCCACATCGAACGTAAGTTCAATCAATTAAGGGATGGTTCTGCTTCCAGCGCACGTCACTTACCGTGTCACTTACAGTGGTACCTTAATTGCTAATGGCCGATTGATAACATAGACCAGAAATAAATTGCAAATGACGATATAAGTCAAAATTTAGACGACCTCCGTGGACAAGTGACGTACACCGGTTTTCCTGGTGTTACCAGCGCGGAGGTCCAGTGTTCAATTTCCGACCGGATCAATGTAAAAAATACTTATCTTTGTTGTTCCTGATTCCATAACACAAGTGCTAAAGCTGCTTTCTTTGGGATCAGAACAATTTATGTGATGTTCTATGTATATATGTTTACGTTAAGCTGATGGTGGACGTCCAGCAGAGTTTAACGGACGATGTGTATGACTATGTATGATTGTTAATGGTTGGCCAAATAAAAGTGAAGGTGATTTTGAAAACTTTATAATAGTAATAATAATATTTATTTATTATTTTTATATATTAGGATTTGTTACGTATATATTTTATAATACCTTATTTGTTTTACTTTATCTTATGTATTCTTATTTTTATGTGTATTCTTATTTGTATGTATATGCCGACGTGCATATTTCATAAGTAATTAGGTGCCAAAAAATTTATATCTCTTAAAAAATCTAAATTTGGATGATAAAATCAATGAGTCACGATAGCCTAGTGGTTGGTTGATGGAAATTCGACTTCAATCTTTTAGTTAAAAAAAACATATGTACGATTTACATCGTTGGCTTGGACATAAAGATAACAATAGTCTGGGATAACTCACCACCTGTCACATTATCCCAAATTAAGGTAAAATGTAGGACCTATGGCTACCTCTGTATTGGTAAGGGCTTGAAGATACAAAATTGATACATATTTTCAAGAAATGTTTTTTTTCATAAGTAGCGATTTTCTTTGTCTGTTCAATGATACCGTGTCACAACCATAAACAATTGTTTTTTATGTCATTTCTAAAAATATATGTGTTTACGTCATTCCCAATACCGTATATATTTACGTCGAGAATCAAACCTATAATAAATGTAGGAGCGTGTGCAATGTTTTTGAGTTCAGACTGACAGACAAACGCATCCAGCTCATATAGTTGTAGTCACTATATATATACTACTACATAGTGGCAAAAAGTTTTTTCTAATTCAAATTTGGATGACAAAATTTTTATGTATGTATATTAGCGTCGAGAGTCGCGAGTCAATTGATTTTAACGTGTAATTGATTTCAAGTGATGCGTGTGTGACACGGTAGCTCGGAGGTAAGAGTGTCGCCCCGATACGATGGAAATTTGGAGTTCGAATGCCGCCCTTGTTAGTTGATTTTTTAAATTTAATAATTAAATCATTTTATAATTATACCCTTTGTAAGTTTTTTTTACAGAAAAAATTATGTTAATATTTACAATACTTATTAACTAAAAACTATTATAATCGTAGAGCCCTACTCCTCGTGGCATGGTACCAAGAACGCTGGCTGCATTTCCACGTTGAATGGCTAGACTTAACCGTTGAGCGAGAAAAGAACCAGCCCTCTTGTCACCAGCGGCAACGATAAGTCGCGGATACAATTCCTTTAGAAACTGCATCGCGCGGGGACCCCACGGACCGATTGTCTCTACGGCAAATGGAACAAATATATAGTCTCTTTTCAAAGACTCATATTTACGCCATTTAACCGATTCAGCTGCCTCTGATGCCGCCCCGGCCCTTATCGAAGTACCCTTGATATGAGAGGCCGCTAATGTATCGACGCAAGTTGCGTCCCACACAAGAGCTTTGCCTCTCTCCCAAGGGACTAAAGTCAAGCCGTCGGGTCTCTTATCATCCTCCCTAAATATTCCACAAGGCTCTAAAACCGATGGAATATTTATGGAAACAAGAGCCCTTCGGATGACCTCATTCAAGGAACCGTGACGAGACAGTCTGCCGGCACTTTTTTGGCATGAAAGTCCGTGGAGGCCTAACTCGTCGACGTCGCTGCCACAAGAACATCGATGTGGTTGACAAATCGATGCTCCCAATCGTATTCCTACAGCTATACGTAAACTTTCGTTATCTATTAATGTACCAAGGTTACTTGATGGTAAAGCATGTAGCCAGTAACTTGATTCCTTTGTCGAAACACCTAGAAAGCGGACGCGGTCTCTGTCACAGTGAAAATTGTTCAGTAAGCATTTCTACACATTCTGAACCAACGGGATATCCCACCGTTTTTGTGAGTTAGATTCCAGTGGAATATCCTCGCCGGGACAGAGACGTAACCATGCTTCTCTTGCCTCGTTAGCAAAGGTCAAGTCCAAGTCATTCTTAAGAATTTTACGTGACAAATCATGAACACTATGTACGGAGGCAAGGAAAGCCGGCAGCGCAATATTTGAAACCTCTCTTATACCGATACCTCCAAATCTAACAGGTAAAGTAGCTTGAGTCCAGCTAGATGAGACTAAAGATAAATTTAGAATTTTTTCCAAAGCTATTTTGAGATTAAGGTCAATTTGTTTTAAAAAATCAGAACATTTCCATGCTGGACTCGAGCGGAGTAAATAAGTAAATTTAGGAACAAGAACGCAATATTTTAAAATAGTAAGCGCTATATGAGAATTTAGAATATACAGTTTATTAACATGTTCTAAAATTGATCAAATTTTACTTTCAAAAGAGGTTTCATACTCTCTATAAATAACGGCGCTCCAAGGAGGTAAAGAGAATCCGCCTCAGTTACTTTAATGCCAGGAGATATATTGTTAAAATTTTGAAACAAACTGTGTCTATGAGAAGACAAACGGTCAGGAATGAAAAGTTCACATTTAGTATTATTTAATTCAAGGCCAATGTTTTTAAAATTTTGAATAATTTTTTGAAGGTCATTTTGCACGTCATCTGGCTTTCCTCCTAGGGTTCCGTCATCTAGGTACCAAACATTGAGTTTGGATTTCAACTTTGAAATAATCGGTTGAATTCCCAAACTAAACAATGCTGGGCCCAGTGGATCACCCTGCTGAACTCCGACGGCTGAGTCAATTAAATGATTTTCGTAAAATAAATTAGAGTTTTGACTGTAACATTGCCAAACGTAATGGTAAATTTCCGGGGTATGTTTCGCAACCTCCTTCAGCAGGGATGATCTGTCGAGGGAGTTAAAGGCATTCCTAAGGTCAACTTTCAAGAGAACATCTGTTTGACAATTCGTTAAAAAAGTACGCACTGAATGTACAGCTGCCTCACAACCTCCTCTGCTACCGAAGCCTAACTGAATAGGCTGAAATTTTGACTTTAGATCGGAGGTTATGTGCCTACATGCTAATTTAGAAGTTAAACGTCTAAAAGTGGAACCAACAGCTATAGGGCGGATACCATTATCTTTTTTTTTAAAGGCACATAACCTTGCTCCATATATGATTTTAACAGAATTTGGATTTACATTGCCAGAAAGCATAAAATTACTTAATTTTGTTAATTATACTACACGAAGTAGACTTAGAAAATAGGACGATATTAATATATGTATTAGGAAATTTTAATACAATCCTATTGAAAACGTTAAAGAACTAAAACGAATGAATATGACAAGGTTTTCTTATGTTATAAAAACTTCATGGTTTAGAAGCACGATAGCTAAGTGGTTGGGTGATCTGGAATCGAGTCTGACTCAAGTTCAAGCCTAATAGCCAACCTATTAGGATCGTACTAATAATTCTTGTATAGGCCTACGTTCAGCAGGGGACTTTATAAAAAAATCACAATCTATAATCTATATCCAAGTTAGGCCAGTTTAATGTAACAAAATTATGAATGCAATTTAATGTAACTGATTTATAGTTATATGGCGTGCCCTTCTCACTTACAAGATTTTCTGCCTTATCGAACTTTACCGCCTGAATGAACACAACGGTACGGTGCACCGGAGCTGTAACTTTGTTATCTACAATATGAAGACTTTACGATCTACATCAGCACGAGACATAACAATGTCAGCTGAAATCTTAAAAAAAAAGAAAAAAAAGATTGGTTTCTGGTCAGTGTTTTGTTTTAAAAATTTTTCATCTTGCATATCACCTGTGCACAGCCAATCAAGAGTCGACTGCTGAACATAGGCCTCCCCTAAAACTTTGAACCACAGTGAACGGTCCTCGGCCACCTGCATCCATCGATTTCCCGCAACATTTTGCAAGTCGTCGCTCCATCTCGTGGGGGGTCATCCAAGACTGCGTTTGCCAGTACAAGGTTGCTACTCGAGAAACTTTCTTCCCCAACAGTTGTCAGTAGTACTACTAGCTATGTGACCGGCCCATTGCCACTTCAACATGCTGATCCTTAAGGTACTACGTCTGTTAACCTGGTTATGCTGTGGATGTCTTCGTTGCGGATTCTATCACACAAAGAAACACCGAGCATAGCCCTTTCCATAGCATGTTATGTAACTTTGAGCTTCCTCATACAGTCTGCACTGAAAGACCACGGGACACATTCGATATCTATTTTTTTTTATTTTGTGATTTTCAAATGTTTGTAATTATAAACTGTTCATCGGTTGGAAGTTAAAATGGAATTGAAATTGAGGAAGTAAATTTTGTTAAGAAAATTTTTCAAAGCGCTACGCAAATCTTAAGCGACTCCAAAGGTAGATCACAGAGTTTGGTACTAACCGATCAATAATTATTTCAAAGCTTGAACTAGTCGACAACCGACAACGTTAACCCTCTGTGCGTGAAATAAAGCCAATAATGTTCTGGTAAATCCTTCCTCTTCGTACGTGATTAAAAGCGGATGACCTCTTGTATTGATCACTTGACCGCTTTAAGGGCTCGTTCACACAAACTAATGAATTTCGGCGAAGTACGTACGAGTCGTGAGCGTGATGTAAATAGCCTAACTATCATGTTGTCCCTAATATGTCTAATATCCGAAAGTCGATAGAGGCTTTTTACCCACATTTCTTTGGAGCTTATTTTGGCGACTACATTACAAGTGGTAAGCCAGAGTGAGCCATGTGTCAGTTTTGAAAAATGTAAAAGAATTATTAGTACGATCCTAATAGGTTGGCTATTAGGCTTGAACTTGAGTCAGACTCGATTCCAGATCACCCAACCACTTAGCTATCGTGCTTCTAAACCATGAAGTTTTTATAACATAAGAAAACCTTGTCATATTTATTCGTTTTAGTTCTTTAACGTTTTCAATAGGATTGTATTAAAATTTCCTAATACATATATTAATATCGTCCTATTTTCTAAGTCTACTTCGTGTAGTATAATTATAAAATGATTTAATTATTAAGTTTAAAAAATCAACTAACAAGGGCGGCATTCGAACTCCAAATTTCCATCGTATCGGGGCGACACTCTTACCTCCGAGCTACCGTGTCACACACGCATCACTTGAAATCAATTACACGTTAAAATCAATTGACTCGCGACTCTCGACGCTAATATACATACATAAAAATTTTGTCATCCAAATTTGAATTAGAAAAAACTTTTTGCCACTATGTAGTAGTATATATATAGTGACTACAACTATATGAGCTGGATGCGTTTGTCTGTCAGTCTGAACTCAAAAACATTGCACACGCTCCTACATTTATTATAGGTTTGATTCTCGACGTAAATATATACGGTATTGGGAATGACGTAAACATAAAAAACAATTGTTTATGGTTGTGACACGGTATCATTGTACAGACAAAGAAAATCGCTACTTATGAAAAAAAACATTTCTTGAAAATATGTATCAATTTTGTATCTTCAAGCCCTTACCAATACAGAGGTAGCCATAGGTCCTACATTTTACCTTAATTTGGGATAATGTGACAGGTGGTGAGTTATCCCAGACTATTGCTATCTTTATGTCCAAGCCAACGATGTAAATCGTACATATGTTTTTTTTTAACTAAAAGATTGAAGTCGAATTTCCATCAACCAACCACTAGGCTATCGTGACTCATTGATTTTATCATCCAAATTTAGATTTTTTAAGAGATATAAATTTTTTGGCACCTAATTACTTATGAAATATGCACGTCGGCATATTGTGGAAAATCAAAGTAAGCCAAATTTACAATCACAGTAATTGAATAATTAAAAATTCCACAATTTACTTTGAAGCGTTGAATTTTTATATTATATAATATAAATTATATACAATATTTTCACGCAATTCCCAGTACTGCAGTAGACAGGATCCAATTAAGTCCTTTGAACGTGGACATTATTTTTGGGACAACGGAAAGGTGGTGAGCATATCGCCGTCTTTGTGCCCAAGTCAAAGATATAAATAGTATATGTGTTTTATTAAGGTCATTGGTAAGAGCTTACCACGAGCGGATCGAACTCCGGTCTCTCAATTTGTTTTCCAATCCCCAACCACTCGGCTTTAAATGTCTATACATATCTTCACACCAATATTGAAGTGCTCATAAAAACACAAAACTCATATATTAAGTAGAAAAAACTGCCGTGATTTTTCCGCGGAAAAATATGCCACCTCCTCTCTTCTTGTGGTTGTTGTAATAGGCGACTAAGAAAAAGCTTTAAAAATGCCATTGACTACCGCCAAATGGCTGGACAACCATCTCGTAAAATAGCAGACAATTATTCAGCAGAACACAGAGGGGCAGCAGCATCGACGGAGCAAGATGTCTGGTAATGGAATCGCCTGGAGCACAGGTTGTCATAGATAGATAGATTGATAGAAAAGAAAAACATCAGATACATTGGTCTGATCCCAAGTAAGTGACTTAAGCATATGTGTTATAGAATCAGAAACAATGAAGGGACAATTGAACAGAACAATGAAACATAAACACCCTGACCCGAGACAATGTAGAAAAACTTTTCTATATTGACCCGTCCCGAATCGAACCTGGCACTTAAGAGACACCATGAAAACCTATAAAAAAGTGTACACGCTACTCGTCTACACGTACTGAAGTTCGTCGAGGAGGTGAACGAGGTGATCGTTACATAATCCATTATAGTGCCAAATAAGAAGTCCGAAAAACATTAATAAATAAAATAAATAAATATCTTCACGCAGTTCCCAATACAGGGGTAGACAGAGGTCTAGTCTAGACAATTAAGTCCCTTCAACCCACATTCCACCGACATATTTTCGGGACAACGTGACAGACAGGTGAGCCCGTCGCCGTCTTTACGTCCAAGCCAGCGATGTAATTCGTACATAGGTTTTTGAAAACCCATTGTTACGAGCCTACCACCTAGGAATCGAACTCGGGTCTCTTGACTCGAAATTCCGACCACCCAACTACTCGGCTATCGTAACTTTAGAAACATAACTAAAAGTTTGTTTTTCCGACTACGATCAATCAATCAATTCAAAGTATGTACAAAGATACATTACGGATTCTGAGTAGGAGAACACTGAAATAAACATAAACCTGGAATATTAGTCACTAGTTTAAGGGCTTAGTAAAACGAATTATAACTTTTAGCCATGATAGTGCCAGTAATAAGAGTATGCTGTTTGCGAGGACTGTGTGTAATCTTTGTTTATATAGGGCCTAGACAGAGGTCTAGAAAATTAAGTCCATTCGACGCAGCTGCCACCGAGGATATCTTTGAAACAACGTTTGAAGCAACGAAGATGGAAAGCCCGTCGCCGTCTTTATATCTAAGGCAACGATATAAAAAGTAAATAAATTTATGAAAAAAAACCCATTGGTACGAGCCTGTCACCCAAGGATAAACAAGGGTCTCTTACCGTGAATTCCGATCACCTAACCACTCGGCTATAGTGACTATAATATTAAAAAAATATTAATCTACATCATTATTATCTATCCCAGCCAACCATACAATAAACTTACATAAGTATATATTTCCATCGATATGCATTCATATAAACACCTATGACTCGAGTACAAATACTTATGTTTATCATACAGATTCCCGGGATTCGAACTCGCAATTCTTAGCTTCGAAAGCAGGGCACTACCAACAAGATTAAGGGGTCGTATGCGTAAATGCAGTATGATTAAAATTATACTGGGTATAAATTTAATATCTCTTCAAAGCACAGAAAGTTTCTTTATCGTGATAGATAATAAATTTCTAAATGTAATTTCACAGAATATAAATTAATTGATAAAATCTTTAGACTACAAAGAATTTCAATGAAAAAAAAGTAATCAACTTGTCTATCTTTTTCATCCTTATCTTTTTGTTTTCAACTATTTTGATTGATGTTTGATTAGAACAACTTTAAAAAAAGAGCTTCTTTTGTTTTTGGGGTTTCTTAAAATACGAAATATAAAACGTGCCTTACAGTGCATCTCGTTATGATGTTAAACATTATGTAAATGTGATATATACGTGTGTAGTACGGTCATTCAACCAGTAATAAACGAGTGTTACAAGACAGCGGTTGTTTCATTGCATTCACAAACATATCATTGGCGACGAGGTAGGAGTACCCACAAGTAAAAAAAAATGGCTTATCTGGGAAATCTGCCTATTTTTGACCATAAGTCAAGTGAATGGTCAATTTTCAAAAGCAGACTAACTCAGTTTGCGGAGATAAATCGCGTCGAAGAAGTGAACAAAAGTGGAATTCTTCTCACCCATCTTACGGATGAAACGTATCGCTTGGTACGAAACTTAGCGTACCCGCAATACTTAGAATCTCTAAGTTACTCGAACCTCGTTAAATTACTCGACTGTCATTTCAAGCCAAAAAATGCTCATTTGTGGATAAAGCAAAATTTTTTGGGGCAACCAGAAATCCAGGCGAATCATTGGGAGACTGGGCAGCGCGATTGAGAGGTCTCGCAAGCAATTGTGACTTCGGCACTGCCTTGGAAACGAATTTAAGAGATCGTTTCGTCCTCGGCCTGGGCCCCGGCCCGGAACAATATAAGTTGTTCGAACAAGACCCGTCCACATTGACACTGTCAGTAGCTATGGAGCTAGCCGGGCAGGCGGCGTATGCCAGGCAGGCGAAGTTTATGTTGTGCACCATGCTCCAATTAAGGAGGAACCGGTATACCGAGCGAAATTTCAAGGTCAAGGAGACAGCGGCGCGGTTATTCGGCGTCCTAATGCTGGCACGGCATCAGCAGGTCGCGACCAACCGGGAGATTTTTGTCGTTGTTCGGTCTGTGGCTTGAAGAACCACCAAAGTGATAAGTGCCGTTATAAAAGTTACAAATGTCAAAAGTGCGGTGAAAAAGGTCATTCAAAGAAAGTGTGCGATAGTGTCAATAGATCGCGGATGTACCATATCGAGTCGGTAAGCGAACCAGAGCAGGTCAAGGACACGTCTTGTGAGGAGTGTCACAATTTTCATTTGAGGTATGTGACTGATAAGCCCATTTTAATTGGTGTAATAATAGGTAATCAGTGTATGACAATGGAGCTTGATTCAGGATCGAGTAAAAGTGTGATTTCTTATAATACATATAAGGAAAAATTCTTAAAATATCCATTACGTAGTAGTTCTGTAAAAATGTGCTTATATAACGGACACAAGATTGATCCATTATGTTATATTACTGTAGAAACTAGTTACAATAACAGTACAAAATTGATTAAATATTTTGTTGTCAAAAATAGGGGAACGCCTATACTAGGTAGGGATTTTATGACAGCCTTTAATTTTGTGATTACTACTAAATTAAATTACATAAGAAATGATTCGGAATTGCATGAGTTATTAAATAAATGTTCGGCGTTTTGGCGTGACGAGTTGGGCGCATTTAATAACTTGAAAGTCAGTTTGCAGTTGAAGGCGAATGCTGTGCCTAAGTTTTTTAAGCCGCGTACCCTTTGCCCTCAGAGATAAAGTCGAACAAGAGCTAAACCGATTAGTGAACTTGGGTATACTTGTTCCTATTAATTATTCTCAATACGCCACCCCCAGTGTGCCAGTTTTAAAAGATAATGGCCAAGTAAAATCGCAGGTGATTTTTCTATTACATTAAATAAGGATCTCATAATAGAAAAATATCCCCTGCCTCAAATTGAAGAGGTTTTTGCAAAAATTGGATTAAAATAGATATTTAAATAAATTAGATATTTTACTTTTTTTATTTGTACCGGTCTCGCTAGTTGTTTCATGAAAAAGTCACACACGTTTTTATGGCGTAGGCATTTACGCTTTCGATTTAAAAAGTTATGACCGATACAGATACTAACGATATGGATAGATACTAGGAATAACGTTAAAAGCTTCAGCATTTTCGATGAAAACGTCAAGACTCGGAATTATATAGTTTACTCAATTAAAATTAAACTAGTTTTACGAATATACATGATTATCTGTAACATATGCCTCTCCGGGGGGGACAGTTTGCTATAATCGCAACGTATGGCAAGTCGATTGGCGATCGCGGTACCTGACACCACGCACCTTAGACGCTGCACCGCCATGTGTCGGTACTCACTGACGTTTCCAAAGCTTTTCCCTTAGTCGCCTCTTACGACACCCACGAGAAGAAAGAGGGTGGTATATCCTTACGCCGTACCACATGCGTACCTTCTGGCTACGACAAATATTTAAAAAAAAATAGATACCTACTGAGTTTTTTCACCTTTTTCTTCTTCGTAATAGGAAATCCGTTACAAAACGGTGCTAGATTAAAAAAAACTCTATGGACAAACGAATATAGCCACATATTTGTATTTCAATTAAAACATGTTTTGATTTTATTTGATTTAACGACATCCGTGGGAAGAAATGATCTAATGTTTTCTAACACCGAAGCCACAGCAACACTTTTTGTTGAACATTCATTACTTGTTTTAAATTTGGAAAGACATTAAGTCCTCATAAAAAAATAAAATCTGCCACCGCATATAATTTCAGTCCCTGTGGAGCTATTAGGAAAATACGAAAGCCGGCTACGTGGTCGGAATAACGGAAGGAAATTTTCGAACAAATTGACATTTACCGAATTACTAAATATACTCGTAGATCGAGTTATTTTGTAATTTGACTTACAGGTTAAATAATAAAATCGAGATTTGTAAATAATTACAAATCTTTTTTTTGTATTTCTTTTAACTTTGCTAATTTCTCCAGAACTTGGGTAGACAGAGAACTGGGCAGTAATCCCCTTCGACCCACTATTCACCGAAGCTCATTTGGACTACGTGGCAGGTGGTGAGCCCATCGACGACTTAATTTACAAAACGAACGGTACAATTATTCTTACTTGGATGTATTTTTTATTGATAAATATTCATATTTTTCCATTCCTATTTATCGCACAAATGTTTACTGCTAGCGGGACTCGAACCATAAGCCTTAGCATCGAAGGCAGGGTCACTACCGACTCGGCTGTTATGTCGTCATATTTCGTTTGTATTGCTTACTTATCCACACGCATAGACCCTGACGGGGTAGCCGGGAGAACAGATCAGTAAGTGTTACGATCCTTACATACCGCTTCTTTCAAATTCATAATTTCCTTCATACACGCATGTCTGGTATCTAGTATGTCTTTCTGAGCACTCTTGACCTTTCCCTCTGCGAGAAATTTACTCACATGATCTTCGAAATCTAGTCTGTTCTTCGAGAAGTAGCCCTTTTAATATTAACTTAGCACTTTAATATTAACCATGATTTATTTATCTGACCACTATTTCGACGACCGATACGATGTTGGTCAGTGTTCTTATTGTATATAACAATAAAATAATATATAAGTAAATAAATTGGATATAACAATAACAATTTTAAGTTTTATCCTTACAGACATTGAATAAAAAAATATTCTCAATACTGAGGTAGACAGCGGTCCAGATAATTAAGTCCTTTTGACACGCCTTTCACCGATGATATTTTTTGGGACAACGTGACAGGTGACATGATATAAACCCTTGAAAAATTTTTGAAAATTTCGAGACTACTTGACTCGAATTTCGACCACTATATGTACATAGATATATATAATTACATAAATAAATATTCATAAACACATACAAAATATCCATGACTCAAATAGAAACATTCATATCTATTACCCAAATTTCAAATTTCATTATAATTCCAAATTTCAAATTCACTCTTGCAGGATTCGAACCTACAAACCTGCGAATACAGAGCCCTTACAAATTACTCTATTGGGTCGTAGGCAATGAATAATAAATATTTCTCCAATATTCACTAGTTATATTTAAATAGCAAAACCTTTGCTAAGAGTATAAGGTATTGATCACGGGAGTCTATTTCTGTCCCACTGCTCGCTCACGTCTCTGCAAAATTAGTAGCCAAAAGCATCTACGGAGACATTATATAAGTACGAGTAGACTATACAGTCTCTGAATTGTTTGGAGCTTTTAAAGTGCATCCGCTTCAAATTGTACTCATGTCGTTTTACACTTGCTACTTTTATGTATAAGGAAATAAAAGACACGAAGAAATTAAAATTAATTAAAAATATACTTTTGTTTATATTTATTGTTACACTTCTAAGTTGCCATGAACATCATTATAACTGTCGGTAAAAGCCTACTGTAGTACATAGACCTTTACCGTTCCAAACCTATTTCATACAAATCAGTATCTATTACACTGATTTGGATAAAATTTGGTACAGGACATAAGGAGTAAAAGTGAAACAAACATTCTATTACTAGAAACTTTCACTTTTATTATTGTTTCGTATGATGCGACTAAAGGAAAAGCTTTGGAAATTCAATAGACTACCGACTAATGGCGAAGTAACTATCGAAAAATACTAGAATTTCAGAAAAACCCGTGACGGGCAGCAACGTCTAAGGTGCACGTTGTCTAGTACTGCGAACTAGGTACCGAGCCGCTTGCTAATCTTAGCAATTTTGGCAATCTCCCGTCCTCACAATTTCCACAATTCGTCATAATCGCCACGCTTAATAAGCAAATTGGCGATGGGCCAATCCACTTACCAAGCGTGTTTCTGATATTTTTCAAGATGGTTATACCGCAAACAGTTGGTAGCTGTTTCTACTTTTAACCTCCTTAGTCGCATCTTGCGACCCCCATGGGAAGAAAGGAGGGAGCGGTGTATGTTATATCATTAGACCGACGCCAAACGGCACAGGCCAAGTTTTAACCTTGTAAATTCTTAACACGATCCTACATGGTTTAATAATAATATTATTATTAAATATCTTCACACAATTCCCTGTACAGGGGTAGACAGAGGTAAAGTCTAAACAATTAATAGCATTGTTAATAAATAAATAATAAATATGTAGGGACAACATCCCATACATCGCTCTGTATCCCAAAGTAAGCATTCAAGCATATCTATAATGGAATGAAAACAACGGAGGTACCGCAACACAGACCCGAGAAAATGTAGAAAAATTATTCTCTACATTAACCCGATCGGGAATCGAACCCGGGACTGGCCTCAGAGCTGGCGACACCATGACAACCTGTTTGTAAGCCACTCGTCCACGGACCATTATCTATTGCCTCTAATCTCCTGTAATATCAGATTTAACTTTGTCACGCGGCTACTTGTGGTAAAATTAGATAGCGTAAATGGATTTTTACCGCACCCTTGTTAATGTAAGCATTTAGTGGGTTGGGCCCTTTTTATTTTACGTTTCCATTAATACTTCGTCAGAACAGTAGCTGAACTTATAATAAATAAAAATAAGTATTTAAATATCTACATAGATAGGGACATACATTGCTCTATTCCCAAAATAAACAGCTTAAGCACTTGTGTAATGTAAACAAGGAAGGTAGTACAAACACCCAGACAGTGTTTTCTATATTGACCCAACCGGTGACAATAAGCTTATTGCCGTCTTAATATAGACATTAAAACTAAAGGTAAAATATACTTACTTAGATATATATTTATTTAGATTAATATTCATATTATAAGTATTTAAGTACCTAGCGGATTCAAACCCTGGGCCACTTCCAATTAACCTGACGGGTCGTCTTATACGTCGTATTATTTATGAGTTACAAATATTCACAGATTAGTTACATTGTAAATAGATTAATCAGGCAAAGTCAAATATAATATTATTATTATTATTATTATTATTAAGAACTTTTGTTTTTTCTCAGCTTTCAGCTGGTCATATTTCTGTTTACGGGCATATACCAAGTAAACAACTTTAAAACTATTAATAATGTTGGTAAGGACTATTTACTAATTAGGGTGAAAATATATTTTCATCTACTTGTAAAAATTTCCTAACAATACGACAGGTGTTTAATATGACTGCTTTCTGCATACTTATGTATGTGTTTTCCTTAATATTCAAAAGTTTTAAACTGTGGTGAAGGTGTTTTGGGATGATTCCTGTGGTTGATAATACTGTGATAGTAATGTGTTATTATTATTATTATTATTATTATTATTATTATTATTATTATTATTATTATTATTATTATTATTATTATTATTATTATTATTATATGTAAGCTTAGCTTAACTCAGCTATAGAGCTGGTAATTTTAACAGAGACGGGCTTAGCCAAGTCTTCTATTCCTTGACGTGGAATCTGTTAAGTGTTTTTATGTCGTGTTTTGTAAATCACTTTCTGGTGGGCAGAGCAAAGTCAGGGACGATGGGTTTAAGAAACGGCGAACTATCGAACAAGTATCAATTACTATGGACTTTTGAAGTGGTATGTATGTATTCTCTTCAAGCTCCAATATTTTAAGGGCATTACTTAAGATATTCTATTATTTCTGTGTATAACTCTTATCTGATCTGCTAATCTTTGTTCTGTTAAATGGCTTAATTCTGGGAAAATATCAATAAATTTTTGTGTAACAGGGGCCTGTAGGCTGTCAGATTTTCTTCACATTTTGTAACTATGTAGTAGCAACGGAGTAGTTCATAATTTATTTTATTAGTCCACTTCATCCGTTGTCTACTTTTGCCAGCAAGAGTGGTTGCAGGCAGTATTTCTTGCAAAACACTTCTTGCTTGTGTGTTCGTGTTTGTATTGTGTATTTGTGTGTAAGTGTCTACGCAGTTTAAGGGCAAATTTGTTTGAGATATTTGCGTAGAGTTAGTACTGTCAGTAATGGATGCAGGATAATTTGCGTAAGCTTCCTGCACAGCATTGTCTGACATTGGTGAAAGAGTGGTTGACCGAGACGATAAAGTCGTTTGAAGATATTGTGATGAAGAGCTGGGGGGTATAAAGAGACTTTGTGTTGAAGATTCAGGTGACGATGGGCATGAGGATATATCAAGTGATGATGTTTTGTTTGTTTCTTTGTTTCCTGCAACAGTTGGATACTGGGCAAGTGGTAGCGATACGGTGCCCCCTCCAGAATACGTGGGGCTGCCCGAGCTTGAAGGCTCGGGGCGGATTCCCATTTCTGGGACCCGCCTGGAGTAGTATATGAACACGTAAACAAAATTTCTGAAATAGCGTATTTTTGTGAAATTTATTTATAATATATAAATTTAATATTATTTTTGTTTTCAGAAATTTATATAACTTCACGCCATTCCCAAGCCTGGGAATATGGGTCAGTAACAGATCTGGGCAATAAACTCTTTTCGACTCATCGACTCTTGTCGACTCAACTTTGACCGAGAGAATTTTTTGGGACAACGTGATAGGTGTTGAGCCTGTCGCACACTTTATGTCCAAGCCAACGATATATAATCGCAAATAAGTTTTGAAAAAACCCATGGATACCACTAAGGGGCTTCAAGACCCAGCCTACCACATGGAGATGAGAACTCGGGTCCTTTGACTCCGAACATCCAACCTCACATATAAACGAAATTAATTAAAAATCGTACATTTTATTCATAGCTCACTCATCAATATTTAATATTACTTGCTACTGTTAGCCTAAAAGTTCTATTTCAAAGAACATAGATATTCCATATTGACGTGTGTTTCGTTGCCATGTAACGTTTTCAGTTGCTTCTACTCCTTTATAGAGGAGACCTTCGTCCTTCAGTGTAGTAGTAGTAGACAGTAGGCCTTTATTGATGTAATAAAAACAAGTAAAAAAAGTCTGTTAAAGACGGTGACGGGCTCACCGCCTGTCACGTGTCCCGAAAATATCTTCGGTGGAAGGTGGGTCAAAGGGACATAACGGTCTAAACTAGACCTCTGTCTACCCCTGTACTGGGAACTGCGTGAGGGTATTTATTCCTTTATTTATTATTTAAAAAGAGTCTAATTCAGGCAAGAGTTTTGTATAGGATGTAATGTGTCACGTACAAAAACTCCCACTGAAGTCCACCTTTCAAAATGCCTTAATTACATCGAAAATAACTTAGCGTTTTTACTAATTACAAAAAGTAACAATCAGCTGCAAAGTTAGATAACTCGTTATTGGTATTTCATTGTTCCTGAAGGGCAACTAAATGAATTGATTATAATTTTACCTACGTCGGTTAGCAAAATGGAAAAGGTAGAAGGTAAGAATTATGCGAATTAATTACGAATAAATTTTACAAATTAATCGAATACTTCTAATATTATTTTCTTATATATCTTATATTAGACAAATTAAACTGTAACTGATTGCTTGAAATATTGTAATGATGCATAAATTTTCGAAATAAAGAATAAGAAGTCGATAGCCTATTCGATGGTGACTCGTCTTCTGAAGCTGAGGGCTATGGATTTGAATCCAGTCGGAGGCAAACATTCATATGATGAATGTTTGCCTCCGACTGTTTTTACTCGATTCGAATTCGAATCGAATCGAATTGTTTGTACTCGATACACAGATGTCATAAATATTTAGTTATGTAAGTATATATCCATGTAAGTGTATTCTATCGTTGACTTGGACGGCGACAGACTCACCATCAGCTATGTTCTGGACTAAATGTGGATGGAAAGTACTTAATTATCTAGACCTCAGTCTATTCCAATATTGCAAAATTTGCGAAGAGGAAAAAGAATGTTGCTGTTGTTATCAGCATTACGTATTGTTTGGGTTTAAAAACCAACCATATCGTAAGTGTCTTAAGATATGATTTAGAGGAGAAATCGCACTAGATGTGTTGGAGGACTTGCCGCCCTAAAAAGTACTAAGAAGGTTGAGCAGATTTATGACAGGCGGCGACTTTCAGGTAATGCCGTTACCACTCTATTCACTTAGAGCAGCGATTACGTCTTAGCCTCTTGAGAAAGAACTATGTCCAGCGATTGACTTTTAGAGTGCGTTCAGTAAATAATTGTAAATAAATACATACATTGCGACTACTTCACATAGATTGGTCTGATCCCAAAGTAAGCAACTAAAGCACTTGTGTTATGGAATAGGAAACACCGAAGACATCACAAAAACTCAGAACCGAGAATGTAGAAAAACTGGTTTTACTACATTGAACCGTCCGGGAATCGAATCCGGGAGCACAGAGCTAGCAACACCATGAAAAGCGGTGTGTATTCTACTCAAATCGATTGATAGAAAGGCGAGGCGATATTCTGCTCGAACAATACAGGACATATATACTGCAAACCGGCAGTCAGTATCGTGAAAGATTCGAGGTGTCTGGTACTGCGCCAATCAGCTTGCCTCATGATGCGATTATAGTGCAGCAGTAACTGCAGGACTGCTTACCCTTACCGGGTAAGCAGTCCTGCAGTTAATTTTTACAGGCCGTTATGAACGTATGTGTTTCACTGTGGTAGAGCCACGCATCAGCTTTTGTTGTTGCATGAATGGGCCGGCTCGACCGGGGAAGTACCACGACCTCACAGAATACCAGCGTGAAGTAGAAGTCTAACTACTGCGTTTCGTCTGGTGAGTGCAGGTAACCGAAGGCCCACACACCCCCCTTCCCCAATTCTGAAGGGGGGCACTCTAAGGCCGGCAACGCATCTGCTATTGCTCTGGTATTCATGGGCAGCGGTAATCACGTACTATCACGTGAGCCACCTGCTCGTTTGCCTCCCTTTTCTATAAAAAAAATGTGTGTAAGTAGGTTAAAAGATCCTTGACATCTATTGGTTCGTCTGCAATATCACGGAAAATTCGACCTTTGCTAAGTAGGCTTGATCATGTCATCACTTAACATTAATTAACAAATTGAAAAGCATAAAGCATACCGCTCTCGACCGATCCAATCCAGATGAAAGCCTTGCTTATTTACGAGTATATACGTTTTAAGTTTGTGATAGGAAAAATTATTTTTTATTCAATTGTTCGTTAAATAACGGTTATTTTATTTACAAGCATCTCTTAACATTTTACGCATCAAGGATTCATTGGTAAAATATAGAAGCCAATAAACCTTTTATACTGTTAATTGCCTATAGGTTAGTTAGAATAAAGTTGAATTTTATAATTTTAATTATTTAGACTCACGATAGCCGAGTTGTTGGGTGGTCGGAACGGGCTCACCACCTGTCACGTTGTCCCGAAAATATCTTCGGTGGAAGGTGGGTCAAAGGGACTGAAAGTTAATTGTCTAGACTTGACCTCTGTCTACCCCTGTATTGGGAATTGCGTGAAGATATTTTTTTTTTACGATAGCCGAGTGGTTGGGTGGGCGGAATTTCGAGTCAAGAGAACCGAGCTCGATCCCCAAGTGGCAGGCTCTAACCAATGGGTTTTTCAAAAACTTATGTACGAATTATATCATTGGCTTGAACATAAAGACGGCTACGGGCTCACTACCTGTCACGTTGTCCCGAAAATATCTTCGGTGGAATGTGGGTCAAAGGGACTTCATTGTCTAGACTAGACCTCTGTCTACCCCTGTATTGGGAATTGCGTGAAGATATTCATTTATTTATTTAGTTAGAATAAAGTTGAATTTTATAATTTTATATATTACAGTGCCCTTTATGTAATCAAACTATTCATAAGTAAAACGGGTTCACCCACACACTGTTGACCTTATATTTATGAACTTAAACATAATATAATTTTCCCAAAAAATTTCTTTGGTGATACGTGGGTCAAAAAGAGTTAACTGTCGGGACCTCTGTCTACCCCAGTATTTTTTGACGTCTGTTGGGAATGGCGTGAAGACATTTTTTCCATATTATTTTCATAAACATGATATAATCATTTATTGAGTTCAGATTTCAGACCCAGTGTTCTTTTACTTAAGTTATTTACTTAGTAAACGGTCTGTAAGTCCACTGCTGGACATAGGCATCTCCAGTAAAGAACGTCCAATAAAGATAGTCCATAAACGCCACATTCATCATGCGTATTCCCGATCGCAATACCAGACATTTTTCACCTTACTCGTGGCTGCTCGTCACCGGTCTGAGCTATTTTGCACCGGTACATTTCAAGATTGTCATTCCGCCATCGATCGGTAGTCGGTGATGTTTTAAAAGCGTACCCCTTAGTCGCCTCTTACGTCACACACGGGTAGAAAGGAGGTGGTAAATTTTCACGTCGATACCACAAATTATGTATGTCACAAGATACGTCATCAGTGTACTTTTATTCACTTTTATTTTATTTCACTTTTATTTATAGATTGTAAATACGAAGAAGAATTGGAATCAAAACGACAGTGGTATGTCGTTATCTTTGGTTTAACGATAACTATAACAATAAGTTCTAACGATAACTTTATATATAATTCGGCAATAGGCTCACCACGTTGAAATATAAGTCGGAAAGTCTGTCATGGAAGTTCAAATTTCATGAAAATAAGAAAAATTGAAAGAATAATTTTCTCTTTGCCAAAGTCTGCTTTGACACTGGCGTTGTGGCAAAATGTTGAAATTGTTGCCATTAAAAACCAGTTGCTTGAGACAAATAAATAATCCAAAACGTCTTCAGATTACAAAAAAAAAGTCGAATCCGTTTAGAATAATTAAAAAATATTAATTAGAGTTAATAATTTTGAAACGTACCAGACCAAAAAGAATTTGACCGATGACGTTTATTTAAAATAAAATCAATAAGTAATTCGGAGTTGTCGTGTACAAAACGCATTTGTATTCGCGGATATTAAACTTCCGCTGAGAAGTAATACTTTCTCGTGTTTTAATACCGAGTCGCGGAAGTTCTGCGATAAGATCATTGTTTGTGTAGTTATTACAAAAAAAGCAGGACGCGGAAAAGGTTTGACATAATTCTTTTTTTAAAAAAGAGGAACCGAATTGATTTTTAAATATTTTATTATTTTACAACATGAAGGATTTTTATAGGACTTAGTTTGATAGTGGTATGGGCTTATGAATAAAATCCCCTTTCTTCCTGAGAGTAGGCTAAGAGGTGACTAAAGGGTGGTGGAGGTGACTAAACCTTGAATACTGTTAATTTTACAAAATTGGCAACCGCTAGATGGCGGGACATTAGCACAGTAACTGTGCAAATTTAAACAGACCTGAGGCACTGTGTCTCCGCCACCTGTCGTAAGAGGCAATTTTAAAAGACCAGGAGGTAGCCTAAGAGCCAATGAGATATTTCGTTTTCTTCCATATAAAGACAGCGACAGCCTCATTACCTGTCACTTTGCACCAAATTAGATCCGGTTAAATATAAGTCGAAAGTCTGTCATGGAAGTTCAAATTTCATGAAAATAAGAAAAATTGAAAGAATAATTTTCTCTTTGCCAAAGTCTGCTTTGACACTGGCGTTGTGGCAAAATGTTGAAATTGTTGCCATTAAAAACCAGTTGCTTGAGACAAATAAATAATCCAAAACGTCTTCAGATTACAAAAAAAAAGTCGAATCCGTTTAGAATAATTAAAAAATATTAATTAGAGTTAATAATTTTGAAACGTACCAGACCAAAAAGAATTTGACCGATGACGTTTATTTAAAATAAAATCAATAAGTAATTCGGAGTTGTCGTGTACAAAACGCATTTGTATTCGCGGATATTAAACTTCCGCTGAGAAGTAATACTTTCTCGTGTTTTAATACCGAGTCGCGGAAGTTCTGCGATAAGATCATTGTTTGTGTAGTTATTACAAAAAAAGCAGGACGCGGAAAAGGTTTGACATAATTCTTTTTTTAAAAAAGAGGAACCGAATTGATTTTTAAATATTTTATTATTTTACAACATGAAGGATTTTTATAGGACTTAGTTTGATAGTGGTATGGGCTTATGAATAAAATCCCCTTTCTTCCTGAGAGTAGGCTAAGAGGTGACTAAAGGGTGGTGGAGGTGACTAAACCTTGAATACCGTTAATTTTACAAAAATTGGCAACCGCTAGATGGCGGGACATTAGCACAGTAACTGTGCAAATTTAAACAGACCCGAGGCACTGTGTCTCCGCCACCTGTCGTAAGAGGCAATTTTTAAAAGACCAGGAGGTAGCCTAAGAGCCAATGAGATATTTCGTTTTCTTCCATATAAAGACAGCGACAGCCTCATTACCTGTCACTTTGCACCAAATTAGATCCGGTTAAATATAAGTCGAAAGTCTAGACCTCTGACTACTCCTGTATTGAGAAATACGTGAAGATAAACAAAATTGTAGATCCTAGTTATGCTATTCGTTAGGGTCTGTCAAAACGAGCGCGGAAAAACCTTTGTGAAACTCAATGCCCTTCGCAATCACAAGTCGAATAATTGTTTTATATTTATTTTTGGAACTGAAAAATATTGACGACATTTTGCTTAAAAGAAAACCTTTCGATACATAATACAACAATCTATGGAATCAAAGAGTATAAAAGTCATTACTTTTACGTAAAATACGAGTATGTTTAATATTTTTTCAGTATTAGATTAACAGAGGTCGAAGGCTATTTGTTACAACATGATAGGTGAAGAGGTTATCGCCGTCTTAGTTTCCAAGTGCACTATATTTACATAGATATGTAAATAATTATAACGACACATATTTAAATATATAAATTCATTTAAAGATATAAACTCCATGATTTGCGTACAAATATAATATTTTTCAGTTATGTATTTTATCTGTTTTAAAATGTGTGCTAGTTCCTTACTGATATCAGCCTAAGATGGACTATAGGCTGCGCTGGAAATCAGTGTTGCGGATAGCCCTTTTTTCACTTATAATATCTTTTAAGTACATTACTAAATGCCTAATAAACGTAGTTTGTTTCTTTCTTTTTATTTATCATACTATAGTTTTACCCTAACGGAATACGAACCAGCAACCCTTAGGTTCGAAGGCAGGTTTACTACCAACTTGATAGGCTAGAGTCGTTGATATTGTTAAATACTGTCTAATATTGCTGTGGGGTATCGGTGTACGAATTTTCCATTTCCTATCCTTCTGTTGGCGTTGTAAGAGGTGACTAAGGGTAAAGCTTATGTTGAAATGGCCGTCAACAGATGGCGGGATTACCAGAAAAAATTTAAGCAGACTGGTGATGGGCATTTCCGATCAATGGAATTACACGGGTCGTTAAATTTGACCTTTCGTGCTAGAGTGGACCGTAGGTTATAATATATTATTATAATCGTGTCACTGTACAATAGCTAACATACTCACCTTCAAGCCACAATTAAAGACATATATTTACGCATTACATTCTTCTTCAGAAATATTTGTTATTGAAAAAACTTATATAGCTTTTTCCTTGTTTGCCTCAGCTTGTCCTTCGAGGCGTAATCCGGTAAACAAAGAGAAGATTACGGGTACAAGTTATCTGTTTATACATCCTACACGGCATTATTTCCAACTGTGAGAATAATGCAATATTTTTTTTTTATTATTTAGTTATAATATATTTTCTACCTTTCTCTCTCGGCTAAAGGTCTCGGATTACGGACACATACCTACGCAGACAATCTCACGTGGGCAATGGACCTCCTCGAGTCTAGCACAAAGAAGCCATGAGCTTTGCAAAGGTTTTTCTCGAACAAGCACCGGAGCACTCTCTATCACGCGAAGAACCTTTGCTTTGGCTCCGCCGCTAACCACATATGTGCTGCAAGGGGCAGGGAGAGCCGGGCAACTTGCTCTATGGATTCTAATAACTGGCGTTATAAGCTTATGTATGTTTCTAGTATTTACATAAGTGCACATCATTGTTCTCACTAAAATCATTAATGTTTTATGTACATACATGAGTACAAAATCGTTCCTAATTAAACTTGGTTCATTGGTGCCTCGTCCAAAAAGTTCCCGAGTTAGACTAATCACCGCGAACAATTATGTTATACAGAACATAAATGGCAATTATAATTTCGAGTTAAACCACTCGTTACCCGAGTTACAACGTGTACAAAATCGTTGGTTGTGAGAGAGCGCGCATAATTATGTGAGATTGGATAATTTCATTCGAGAAATTTATTTTTGGTCGCACGGATTTAATTTTCAGTTTCGTAAAATATTAAATAATATATGGAGACGGACAAAATCACATACTTCTCTCTGATAAAAATGTTAATAGCAGCACTTGTGTTATGGAAAAGGAAATGACAACATGGTTTTTTACATTGACCTGTTCGGGACTCGAAACTAGGACAACAGAGCTGGCGACACCATGGAAATCAGCCACTCGTCATTGAGGTCGTCAGAATCAGAGATAACAATGAAAAGGTATAGCTGCTGGTTTATTTATAAACGATCATATTTGCGCATTACCCTAGAGAGAGGTCTAGACAATTTCCTTACGACCCTCATTTCACTGGAGTTTAATTGGAACCACGTAACAAGCCACTGGTACAAATCGAACATAAGTTAATACTCGTATTTTACGTAAAAGTAATGACTTTTATACTCTTTGATTCCATAGATTGTTGTATTATGTAGCGAAAGGTTTTCTTTTAAGCAAAATGTCGTCAATATTTTTCTGTTCCAAAAATAAATATAAAACAATTATTCTACTTGTGATTGCGAAGAGCATTGAGTTTCACAAAGGTTTTTCCGCGCTCGTTTTGACAGACCCTAACGAATAGCATAACTAGGATTTACAATTTTGTTTATCTTCACGTATTTCTTAATACAGGAGTAGTCAGAGGTCTAGACTTTCGACTTATATTTAACCGGATCTAATTTGGTGCAAAGTGACAGGTAATGAGGCTGTCGCTGTCTTTATATGGAAGAAAACGAAATATCTCATTGGCTCTTAGGCTACCTCCTGGAGATCGAACTTGGGTCTTTTAAATTGCCTCTTGTGACAGGTGAGGTCATGGGACGTAACGTTGGAGTAATTTCCTTCACCCGAGACACAGTGCCTCCGGTCTGTTTAAATTTGCACAGTTACTGTGCTAATATCCCGCCATCTAGCGGTTGCCAATTTTTGTAAAATTAACGGTATTCAAGGTTTAGTCACCTCCACCACCCTTTAGTCACCTCTTAGCCTACTCTCAGGAAGAAAGGGGATTTTATTCATAAGCCCATACCACTATCGAACTAAGTCCTATAAAAATCCTTCATGTTGTAAAATAATAAAATATTTAAATATCAATTCGGTTCCTCTTTTTTATATATTTATATTTTTATATTTATCTTCACGCACAATCCCTGACGGGGTAGCCAGAGAGAACAGATCGCCAAGTGTCACGATCCCTACATACTTCTTTCGCTTCTTTCAGATTTATCATCTTCATACATGCACGTCTAGGTATCCGAGTACTCTTGACCCTTCTCTCTTCGAGCAATTTGCTCACATTGTCTTCGAACGTTAGTCTCGGTCTACCTCGACACCTTTTAATATTTACTTTCGCGCTATATATTTTCTTCACCATTCGGTCTTCACTCATTCGCTCAACGTGCCCAAACCATCGAAGCACGCCCTTATCCATTTTTTAGACAAGCTCATCTTTCAAACCTGCCATATTGCGAATCTCTTCGTTTCGCTTTTGGTCGGCCATGGTAAGGCCGCACATTTTACGAAGAGATCGCATCTCCACTGCATTCAACCTGCTTTTATGCTTCTTCTGGCATACCCAGGTTTCGCTGCCATATAACAAAGTCGGTACCAACACTGCGTTATGTATTGCAAGGCGTGCACTTTTCACAACGCCTTGCCTTTTGATTAACTCAGTCAGGGCACCATTGACTTTGTTCCCGGCAGCGACACGCCTGTCCACATCTAAATCACATCTTCCATCCCGGCTAAACGCACTCCCCAAGTATACAATTTCATTTACCTGTTCTAGACATTCCTGATTTACCCAAATTTCGCACTTCGTTCTTTCTTCGTCCCTTTCAAATACCAGAACCTTAGTTTTATTAGCATTCAAACGGAGACCATATATTTCACATTCTTCTTTCATCCACGTGTCTAATGCCTGCAGTTCTGCCTCTGATGGTGCAATAAGCACTGCATCATCAGCATAAAGCAGACAATTTACTTTTATGTCACCCAATTTCACACCCAAACAGCTATCTTTCAGCTTCTGTAAACAGCTGTCGAGATACAGTATGAATAGCCAGGAAGACATGACACAACCCTGTTTTACGCCCGTTTGGACGCTAAACATGGGTGACAGGTCATGCCCTACCCGCACACAGACTTTACAGTCACAGTAAAGTGACTGCACAGCCCTTAGTAATCGACCATCCACACCATACCCCGGCAACAGTTCCCACATTTTCTTCCTTACAACCTTATCAAATGCTTTCTCAAGATCCACTAAAGCACAGAAAATCTTCTGGTTAGCAGCCAGAAGCTTCTCCGTGATCATGCGGAGAGAAAACATTTGATCCGTGCATCCTCTTCCAGGTCTAAATCCGCATTGTTCCTCCCATAGAAATCTTTCCGATTTATCTTGCATCCTACGTGTCAAAACCTTCGAGTAAACTTTACTTGCTAAACTGGTCAAGCTGATCGCCCGATAGCACCCGCAGTCATAATGTGAACCTTTACCTTTATATAAAGGCACAATGACCGCGGATCGCCAATCATCCGGAACAGCCCCCGTTCGCCAGCACAAATTGCACAGCAGATGAAAGCTGTCCCAGACGCGTGGCCCACCATACTTGACCATTTTAGCAGTAACTCTGTCTAGTCCCGCAGCCTTACCACATTTCAAACTTCTAATCGCACATTCAATCTCTTTCATACTGATGACCTCAGTGTCATCGAGGTCCGAGTCTGGCGTACCAATCACGGCGTCACCCCGGATCCCTCACTAAGATCAGCACACGCATACATCTCTCTATAAAATTCGCTCCATCGCTGCATGACGTCCGATTTTTCTGAGAGGACGTCATTGGTTCCCGAAAGCACTTTATTCATTCTTAAGGCTGTCGCACCACTCCGGGTCCTTCCAACCTCTTTCCAGAAGAGTTTGGAGTTCTCCTTGAAGTTGTGCGACAACCTTTCGTCCGCTTCCATTCTACTCCTTTCACGCACTTCCTCAATCAATGCTTTCGTGTGAACTTTCTGGAGCTTATATCTTTCTTTCCTCTTCTCTCTCATATCCTTATCATTACTAGAAGGCAAGTAGTCTAACCATGCTTTCTTCTTCTTATTTACAGCTTCTTTCACTTCGTCATTCAACCATGCATCACCCTTTTTACTACTACCTCTTTTCACAGTTCCACACACGTCTTCCACTGCACTAACCATTCCATCTCTAAGGCTCTGCCATATTTCTTCCACACATTCTTTCCTGACACCAATGCTGTCCAGCTTTTCGGCTACCCTTGCTTGATATTTATTCCTAGTGTCCGCTTCCTGAAGCTTCCAGCTTCGGATGCTACCGACCGACTGTGGTTCTGGTATCGCCGTCCGGTGGCGCCAATCCGCGTAATCACTAGATAGTGATCCGTTCCCAGGTCAGCACCTCGGAACACTCGCGTATCCATCACCTGTTTTCGCAGTCGGTCATCCACCAGGAATAAATCGATCATACTTCTCTCATTCTCTCTTGTTCTAGTATACATATGGATTTTCTTGTGACTAAACATAGTGTTTGTCACAAGAAGACCGTTTTCCTTGCATACAGCCAGTATAAACTTGCCAGCATCGTTAACCCTTTTATCGCCAAACATTCCAAGTACCGACTCGTACCCTGGCCGAGCGGTACCAACCCATCCATTCAAATCACCACATACAACAATTCTTTCGTTTCCTCTAACCAAGTCTAGAACTTCTCTTACATTCTCCCAAAACTCCTCCAGCTCAGCTCTGGACGACGAAGCCACCGGCGCATAAACAGCCAAAAGGAATAACTTCGTCAGTCCCAATTTAAAGCGAACCCAGAGAAGTCTCGAGTTCACAACCTTATATTCAGTCATAACATCGACCAACCGAGACGACAGCAGCACCCCCACTCCCTGGCAGGCGCTCTCGCTCTCCGGGACTCCGGAACATAGAGCTAACGCCCCGCCATGGAGCTCTTCAGTACCGCTGCCCTTCCGCTTGGTCTCCGACAAACACACGACATCTAATTCTATTTCTTTCATTATTTCAATCAACTCATTCGTCTTATCTCTCATGCCTCCTCTAACATTCCACGTCCCAACTCTGCACTCCGTCCTCCACCTTCCGCCGTGTCGGGCTGTGCGTGACGGGTGGCGGTCCCCATCGCCGCTTTGCGCGCTGCATTTCACACCAACGGGGACGAACTGGTGTGCGTCGCCTTGGGGGGATGCCCTAACCCTCGTTGGCATGGGTGCGCAGCTGTGTAGAATTGCAGCCCTGAAAAGGGCTGGCAGGGGTCGCGACGAGCACGCTTCTACAATGACCCCCTCTTTTTTAAAAAAAGTTCCTCTTTTTTAAAAAAAGAATTATGTCAAACCTTTTCCGCGTCCTGCTTTTTTTGTAATAACTACACAAACAATGATCTTATCGCAGAACTTCCGCGACTCGGTATTAAAACACGAGAAAGTATTACTTCTCAGCGGAAGTTTAATATCCGCGAATACAAATGCGTTTTGTACACGACAACTCCGAATTACTTATTGATTTTATTTTAAATAAACGTCATCGGTCAAATTCTTTTTGGTCTGGTACGTTTCAAAATTCTTAACTCTGATAATTAATATTTTTTAATTATTCTAAACGGATTCGACTTTTTTTTTGTAATCTGAAGACGTTTTGGATTATTTATTTGTCTCAAGCAACTGGTTTTTAAAGGCAACAATTTCAACATTTTGCCACAACGCCAGTGTCAAAGCAGACTTTGGCAAAGAGAAAATTATTCTTTTCGTCTTAAGTACAGTTAAGAGAAAGGATTACTTTAGTAAACGAAAACAGAAAATCGTTTCGACATTTCAGGATAAACTTCTTCTTCGTCTTTTTTAGTACTATTTCAAAATAATTATTTCTAGATTTAACTTTTTTGCACGCCGTCATCACCTATATTAACATTTAATTTCAATGGTATTCCTTACAGTAAAATGTCTTTTTTACGATTGTATAAGTATGTGAATTAACTATTGGGGATCAAATATATAAATAAACCTAACTTAGGTATATTACTTTTTAAATGGTTATTTATTTCGGGTATACGATCACTGACCCGATAGCCAATTTGGTAATGACCTCACGAAGTTGAGGGTTCGAATCCTAGGGTCATGTATATTTATATACGAATCGGTGAAAAGTGGTTTGAAAGAACTTTATTGTATAGACCTCTACCTACCCCATTATCGGAAATTGTCCTCTCTGGCTCTCCCGTCGGGGACTATTCTTAAATATATAAATAAAGTAAAAAAGTCACGATAGCCGAGTGGTTGGGCGATCGGAATTTCGAGTTAAGAGACCCGAGTTCAATCCCCAGGTGGCGGCTCGTACCAATGGGTTTTTCAAAAAACTTGTACGAATTACATCGTTGGCTTGGACATCCCATCCCATCTATCCCCAAGGCTCGTACCAATGAGTTTTTTAAAACATATGTACGATTTTTATTGGTGGTTTGGACATAAAGACGGCGACGGGCTCACCACCTGTCACGTTGTCCCGAAAATATCTTCGGTGGAAGGTGGGTCAAAGGGACTTAATTGTCTAGACTAGACTTCTGTCTCCCCTGTATTGGGAATTGCGTGAAGATATTTAATATATATATTTTATTTATACTCAGTGAAGTCAACTTTATTCTGCCTTACTTATTTTGCCTTATGGCATTATTTTTTTTATAGAATAGGGAGGCAAACGAGCAGGTGGCTCACGTGATAGTAAGTGATTACCGCCGCCCATGAATACCCGCAATACCAGAGGCATAGCAGATGCGTTGCCTCCCTTAGAGTCCCCCCCCCCCAGAATTGGGGGAGGGGGGTGTGTGGGCCTCCGGTTACCTGCACTCACCAGACGAAACGCAGAAGTTTGTTAGACTTCTGCTTCACGCCGGTATTCTGTGAGGTCGTGGTACTTCCCCGGTCGAGCCGGCCCATTCATGCAACAACTAAAGCTGATGCGTGGCTCTACCACTGTGAAAACTTACTAACAAAGCAATGTATGTGATGTTGTTCCTACCTACCTTTCTAATATGTATTGGTGTACACTTTTACTGGCAGTAATGTGTGTACGTATTCCAACTAATAAGTTCCACCGTCGTACATCGCGACGGAATATTAAATTTTGGATGTTACCTACATTTATTTTACCTATGTAATATGTTTTATTTGTGTTCAACTACTGGTAATAGCCAAGGGCGATGTAAAAAAGAAAAAATTCTACTGCTCATTTAACTTCAACTTCTACAAAATAAAATATATTCGTCTATAAAAAAAATGCCACATAGTGAAAATAGGTCTCTCCCATAGGGAGGATTTGCCGTAATCTGCTTGCCAAGACTTTAGACGTTGCTGCCCACCTCATGTCTTGGTCTGACAATTCGTCCTAGCAACTAAAAGCTTTAAAGCTTCTAGTTGCTAGGACGAGTTGAAGGCAAGAAAACTTAATTCCTGTTATCAGGATATGCTATCGAGAACTTGTATATTCTAATTTCAAGAACTTCGATAGCGCGAAACTAGACTAACTAACTAACTTAGTTAAGAAAGGAAAACGTGTTTGTTCTCTCTGAGCTAAGGCGAATAGGCGACTTACATTAAATTTGTTAAAAGTGGCAACAAAGTCTTAATTATCTTGTATTTACGCCACTCTCATCTTAGTTGACGATGATGCTGATTAACTGGTGAGAAAATCTCTACCATTCTTAAAGCTGTCGGTGATGATGTTGAGCCATTTTTGCCAGGATTATTTGGCAAGGCCTTGGAAGGCGTAAACTTTATTACGAACATTGGATCTGGGGTTGGTGCTGCACCGCTGCAGCTGCTGCAGCGCCGTCTGCAGAACCTGTCAAGGAAGAGTAAACCGAGGAGTCAGATCACGATATAGGCTTCGGTCTGTTTAACTAAAAAGCTTTATGTAAATGCTGGAGTATTCCATTATAAGCTTTATGAAACTTGTTTACTTTCTAAAAAAAAGTATTTCTTGAATGTTCTTTTTCTGTATATATATAAGTATTACTCCATCATTAAAAAGGAAAGCTGATTTTTAAATATCTCATTTATTTTAGTCTTTCGACCCACCTTACCGAAGAAATTTTCTGGGACAGCGTGACAGATGGTAAACCTGTCGCCGTCTTTATGTCCAAACCAACGACATGAAACGTACATAAGTTTTTTTGAAATAAAAAAAAAAACCAGTTTTGAACTATGGTCTCTCGACTCGATTTCCGATTACCAACCATTTGGCTATCGTATCTCTAGATAGAATCGCCAACTGTCATGTAGTTCCAAATAGCTGATGCGTGTTAGCTTCAGTTCGAATCGATCGTTCCGATAACAGTTTAATAGAAAAACAATTTGACGACTTCCATGGACGTGTGGCGTAAACACCGGTTTTCACGGTTGGATCTCAGGTTCGATTCACTGTCGGGTCAATGTAGAAGCACTTTTTCTACATTTTCTCGGGTCTGGGTGTTGTAGTGCCTACGTTGTTCATCTTACATTGGGATCGGAGCAATGTATGTGTTGTTGTCCTTATCTATATATGTATTTATCTATTTACAATTCAGCGGCAATAGAAGAATTAATAGAATAGAAGAATTAATAGTTTGTGATCATGTATCTTATACATAAAAAAAATATCTTCACGCAATTCCCAATACAGGGGTAGACAGAGTTCTAGTCTAGATAATTAAGTCCCTTTGACCCACCATCCACCGAAGATATTTTCGGGATCTTATATACGTTAAAAAAAATTAATAGTATATGTTTAAATAAATTCAAATTCACTAATTATTTCACCATTTATTTAGTAGATCGAGTATTCAAAAACAAATTGTAGAATTCGTAAAAGTGAATTTGAATTTATTTAACGATGAAATTGTATATGTTTAGGTTTTATTGAATGAAACAATTATAAAAATAATACTCTATTATGATAACACTATGGTATACTATTGTGGGTAGAAATAAAAACGCACATCCTATATGAATACGCTTTATTTGTCCAGGCGCTTGCATTGATATGTACCAAGCGAAATAATATTAAAACTATATGTACACGTAAATAATAATCCATAATTCTGTCAACGGTTATTCGAGACCCGAATACAAACGGATCGGCTAGCTATAAAACTACATTTACAAATCTATCGATTGTCCCCCCCCCTCGCTCCGGACCCCCCCGCCCCCAAACTGTCCGGGAAGGCACTTGTCAGCGATCACCGCTAGATGGCAGTAGTTGTAGCATCTTAAAGGCCAAAAAGCCTTCACAAATACTATAAACAATTGCTGTATGACAAAACAAAATGCCTTGAAACAAGATCAGTCCCCATTTAGAACGCCATAGAGAATTGTTGTGAAACAAAATACTTTAAAATAATTGTTTCAGCACTATGGTAAAATTTTGATTTGTCTATGATTCTCAGTCGCCCGCTTCAATCTTTTCGTCCATTTTGAATTTTTTCGCGCCCGGCGTGCTTGTGCCGTTCGATATGACCTCCGTAGAGAACTCCACTCTTCTTCTCTTGAGCGTTCTCATCTCCTTGTTGCTGTCTATGCTCAATCTGCCGCTGCATTCCGAGTCACTGGACATTCCGTTTGTTGCGTTCTTTATTATCAGAAGGTCCTTCTCTATCTCTGTCAGCTCCCTCGGCTTGGAGCGGTCCGTTCTTCTCTTGACCGTTTTGTTTCGTATCGTCGGCGAGAGCTCCACGTTTTTTCTCTTCTTGTACGGTCGCTTCGCCGGCAATTCCTTTCGGTTCTTCTTTGGTTGGGGGTCGTTCTGTAACTAATTATAAATAACTATATAAATATACTTAATATAAATACTACTCTTTATAAAAACTATATATAGATATATCTCGTGACCGCATGACTAATACTGTCGTGGCCAGTGTCCTTTCGACAACTCGAACTATTTGGACAATATTTTTTATATGGACAGTGTTTTACATTGCCGGCTTAATTAGATAGGTATCACCTCTCAGAAAATTCGTTTAACATATGAACAAAATTTAATCTTATTAACCAAACTTTTATTATAGCTCAATTTATTTTAATGTAAAGATTTAATTGACTAGACCTCTGTCTATCCCAGCATTGCGAATCGCGGAAAGATTTATTTTTTTAACTATATTTAATTGCCAAGCGGTTGGGTGATACATGTAGTTGACACAGTGGCTTGGAGTTAACAACTTTACCATGGTGCGGCAGAATCTGCAGATTCAAATCCCACCTGTCAGAAATTTTTTTAAAAATTTCTCTTTAATTTAATTTAATAACAAAAGTTCCAGCAATTAATTAATAATAATTGATAGCAAAAAACCCAGACCGGAGATGCATAACCTTCTAAAGTTGCAAACTAACTTTTTCTATATATAACTAACTTATACAAAGTATGTAAGAATAAAACCTGTTTGGGCTTAGCTCCAATGTATCCCGAGCATCGCTTCGCACCGCACAGGCAGCTCTTCTTCTCGATGCCAGCGCACTGCAGGTTGTAGTTGAATGTCACTTCACTGTTCTGTAAGCAAATGTTCGAAGAACGGTTCAAAATTTGTATCTGCTGTAAGTGACTGTGGCTAAGGCGACAGATATCACCTAGTGATGTAAAATAATGTATAGTAATGTAGAATGCCTCAAATCAAACCAAACCAAACCAAACCAAACCAAACCAAATCATTAATTTATCAATTTAAGTCACATAGAGAGCCGAGAGCCATGCAAAAGTCACGATAGCAGAGTGGTTGGGTGATTGGAATTCAAGTCAAGAGACCCGAGTTTGATCAGTACGACACGTAATGGTTTTTCACAAAAACATTTATACGATTCATATTGTTGGCTTGGACATAAAAACGGCGACGGGCTCACCACCTGTAACGTTGTCTCGAAAAATGTTCGGTGGAAGGTGGGTGGGTCGTCTTAATTGTCTAGACTAGTGTAGTTTTTATTTGATTTGTCCCCATAAAGGCATGTTTTTATAAATACTCATATATGCATATGTCTTTGGTAAGTCATTAGATTTTATTTTTTAGCAGTTATGCGTAATATCATGAAGCATGTGATTCAATGAATACAAATATTCAAAACGGTGACGTCACCAAGAGGTCAGTGACATCGTGACATATTGAACTGTACTCACAGCCGGTATGTCGCGCAGAGCGAACAGTCCCACTCTGACGTCTCCTAACACCGTCCACTTTTGGGTTTCACAGTTCGGCTCGCAGCAGTGATTCATGAACCTGTAATTGAAATAAAACTCAATAAATAAATAATAAATACACACATAGACACATAGTTACAACATCATATACATCGCTATACGCTATATATGTAATCCCAATGCAAATAGCTAAAGCACTTGTGTTATGGAATTAGAAACAACAAATATACCACAAACACCCAGACCCTATTTTTCTACATTGACTCATACTGACATCGAACCCGGACCTCAGATCTAGCGACACCATGAAAACCACTCGTCTACTTCGACAATTGAGTTTTATCAATTACAATTTGTAACTATCTACATGTCGGATATATACCTCTTTCTATATTTGCGTGGGTGGCATCAAAGGCGGATAAAAGAAATGGTTTGAATGTCTACAGAGAGATGACAAAATAACGATCTCAAAAGGTGTCACATCAAAATTAAGCAGAGCAACAGCGGTCAACTGCGTCTAGACGCGGTGTATCTTCACGCTGTTCCCAATGCAAGGGTAGGCAGAGGTCTGGACAATTAAGTCCTTTCGACCCACCTTCCACAGAAGCCTGTTTGGGACAACATTACATAGGGGACTATTGCAAGATTTTTGCTTTAAAAAATTTCATAACAGCACCAGCCTTTCTGCTATCCCCTGTATGGAGCAAAATCGGTGATATTGCTCCAATTATGCAGACAAGTAACAGTCTGCAATTCGGCTCATTTGCTGTCGACTGATGCCCTTAGCAGATATCATTCAATATCATTATGAGACCAGGTCTTACAACTCTGGTTACTAGAACATTCAATACATTACAACTTCAACTGTCACTTTCTATTTATTGGTGTTATGAAGAATATTTATGCAATTTTTATTAGAAAATGTACCTGAGTACAAAAATTCAAGTTTTTTTTTCATTAATAAATAATTTTAATTAAAAAAAAAATTCCACGCCGTTAGAAATACTGCGGTAGACAGAGGTCTAAGGCAATAAAGTCTTTTCAACCCCACTTTTCACAGAAGATATTTACAGGTAATTTTTTCATTTTTAATTGTAATTTTTTAGTTGTAAAACAACTAAACATATGTATTTACTAAAGATCATTGTTCTTACTATATACTAACATTACAACTTTAACTGTCACTTTCTAATTATTATTGTTATGAAGAACATTTATGCAATTTATATTAGAGAATGTACCTGAGTACAAAATTTCAAGTTTTTTGTTTTCACTAATAAATAATTTTAATAAAAGAATATTTCCACGCCGTTGGAAATACTGCGGTAGACAGAGGTCTAGGCAATAAAGTCTTTTCAACCCACTTTTCACCAAAGATATTTACAGGTAATTTTTTCATTTTTAATTGTAATTCTTTAGTCGTAAAACAACTAAACATATGTATTTACTAAAGATCATTGTTCTTACTATATACTATAGACGGGACTTTTCGAAGCATGTACAATGTAGCTAAAAAAATTCAAATTAGCTTTTGTAAGTCTATTACATTGCATTTCAATTACAAGAAAAATAATAATTATTTATTTATTTCGGTCAATATTGGTCCAATATTAATACAATTAAAAGTAAATACTCCTGAAAATGTCCTCCCCATTCATATTATTATTATTATATATTCAAATAGAGAAAGCTTTATTTTTGACATATCCTGAAGAATCTACACGGTCCTAACAACTCACCTTGCCAGATTTCCCTTTGGGCCCGCATCAATCATTCTCTCCTTGTCCAGCGTCAGAAAATAGTAATTCTCGTCTCTTATCTCGTGCTTCCTTATCATGCGTCGCTTGAATTCCTCCTCGTCGATGAGCTCACCCACATATTCAATCACAAATTGACCTGCAATTAAAAGAATATATTAATAAAATACATACATAGATAGACAGAGACAATTTCACATACATTGCTCCGAAGTAAACAACTTGAGCACTTGTATTGTGGAAATAGAACAAGTGCTGAGACACCCAGATCCGACAAAATTTGTAGAAAGTGATTTCTCCATTGACCCGACTGGAAATCGAACTCGGGATATCAGAGCTGGCAAGACCATGATAATTGTTGTGTAAGCCTCTCGTCCCCGCAGCTGGTTGAAATTTGTTTAAGATACATACACGCACAACGGCTTCTATAAATAAACTACATTCTCTCTCCTGTAAAGATTTATTACAATCGCCACTCTGGGCAAGCAGATTGGTGCTTGAAGTATCAGACAATTCACTGGTATGATGGTAAAATATTGAAAATAAAGAATGTTACTATCCTAGAACATATTAAATATTGGTAATCCAACAGAGTTTATTGTAACAATATATCTCCAATATTTTAAATAACAAGACTGCTTACTTCGGGCACCCATGTGTGTATGTATTTGTTCACCATTACCCGCACTGATGTCCTCGAGCGTCTTCAGTCCCCAGCCGCGGTGCAGCACCAGCTCGGGGTACATTACCTGCTCTGATGTCCTCGAGCGTCTTCAGTCCCCAGCCGCGGTGCGGCACCAGCTCGGGGTACATTACCTGCTCTGATGTCCTCGAGCGTCTTCAGTCCCCAGCCGCGGTGCGGCACCAGCTCGGGGTACATTACCTGCTCTGATGTCCTCGAGCGTCTTCAGTCCCCAGCCGCGGTGCGGCACCAGCTCGGGGTACATTACCTGCTCTGATGTCCTCGAGCGTCTTCAGTCCCCAGCCGCGGTGCGGCACCAGCTCGGGGTACATTACCTGCTCTGATGTCCTCGAGCGTCTTCAGTCCCCAGCCGCGGTGCGGCACCAGCTCGGGGTACATTACCTGCTCTGATGTCCTCGAGCGTCTTCAGTCCCCAGCCGCGGTGCGGCGTGCGGTACGGCACCAGTTTGGGGTACAGACGTCTCTCGAAGGCGCGGTTGTTGCAGCGCTCTCCGGCGCGACAGCTCGGGCCGCACTCGGTGAGGAGCATTCTAAAAGTTAAAACAAAATATCTTCACGCAATTCCGAATACAGGGGTAGACAGAGGTCTAGTCCAGACAATTACATCCCTTCGATCCACCTTCCACCGAAGATATTTTCGGGACAACGTGACAGATGGTGAGCCCGTCGCCGTCTTTATATCCAAGCCAACGATATAATATGTACATAGGTTTTTTTTAGAAAAACCCATTGGTACGGCCACTTGAGGATCGAACTCGGGTCTCTCGACTCGAAATTCCGACCACCCAACCACTCGGCTTTTATTTCTTTTTTTTTATCGTGACTTTTATTTCTATATTCTAAAAGTGTTTATTAATTTTTATATAATACAAATTACATTATTTAGAAATATTTCTCGTCAGCTCCGTAAATTTATGATGAATAAGAAAAAGTCTCTTTGAAAGTTTCTTTCTTATGTTGTTTATGTTACTGGTTAATTTATTTTACCTTAGTTGCATGATCGTAATTCGAGCCGTTCAGAGAGACTACACATTATAGACTTGTACCAACGAGTTTTTCAAAACTTACATACATTTTATATCGTTGGCTTGTATGTAAAGATGGCGTTTGGGTCACCACCCAAACGCCATCTTTGTCCCAAAAGTGATTGGGTGATTAAAATTCGAGTCTAGAGACCAGTGTTGTAGCCTCAAATCAATGACTTTTTTCGAAACTTACTCGTATATACAACTTACATTGTTGGCTTAGACATAAAGACGGCAACAGGCTCACTACCTGTCACATTGTTGTGAAAGTTGGGTGCTTAGCACTTAATTGTCTGGATCACTATTCACCCTAGAATAGTTCCACACACTATTATATCCTCACGCAATTCCCAATACAGGGGTAGACAGAGGTCTAGTCTAGACAATTACGTCCCTTCGACCTACCTTCCACCGAAGATATTTTCGGGACAACGTGACAGGTGATGAGCCCGTCGCCGTCTTTATGTCCAAGCCAACGATATTTATATAATACTAATTGCTTTATTTAGAAATATTTCTCGTCACCTCGGTAAATTTATGATGAATAAGGAAAAGTCTCTTAGAAAGTTGCTTTCTTATGTTGTTTATGTTACGGGTTAATTTATTTTACCTTGGTTGGATGATTGAAAACAAGCCGTTCAGAGAGACTTCACATTATAGACTTGTACCAATGAGTTTTTAAAAACTTCCACACATTTTATATCGTTGGCTTGTACATAAAGATGTTGATTGGCTCACCACCCGTCACTTTGTCCCTGTCACCTGCTGTGGAAGGTGGGTGCACAGCACTCAATTGTCTGGACCACAATTCACCCCAGAATAGTTCCACACGCCACTGGAGCCTTCACAACAAAGAGCCGCCACCTGTTCAAGCACTGCGAGTAAGGCCCGCACGGGTCCTCCTCGTCCGGGCTGCACTCGCACTGCGTCAGCGAGCTCTCCCCGACGTCCGCGCGCCGCCCGCACAGAGAGCCGCACGGCTTGTTCGCCCTCAGCTTCACGTAGTGCGGCGGCAGCAGCGACGACGCGATGTCCAGGGACTCCTCGTCGTTGGGGGCCGCGTCTGGAAGCGCACGGACAGACGGTCAGGACAGCCGGGTGGTTGGGTAAGAAGCGAGAGTTGGATGACCAGGTGGTAGGCTCGCACCAATCAGTTTTATCAGTTTTGTATTCAGAAACTTATGTACGATTTGGTTTGTTGACAGACAGACTCATCACCTGTCAAATTGTCCAAAAAAATCTTTTCAGCTATCCCAGTATTGGGGTAGACATAAACAGGCACATCAGAAAGTAAGAAGCTGAAGCACTTGTGTTATGGAATCAGAAACAGCAAATGTACCTTAACCAGACCCGAGACAATGTATAAAAAATGTTTTTGTACATTGACCCGAACGGGAATCGAACCTGGGACCTCAGTGCCGGCGACGCAATGAATACCGGTGTGTACGCATCGTCCGGAAAGGTCTTCTCGCTGCTTGGGAGTTGTCATTTCTGCCACCAAATAGCAGTGTAACTGTGTTGTGTTTTCATTGAACGAGATTTTTTATTTTGTGGCAATCGATTCCTATTTATGGATCTATTTCATCATAATCATAATAATGGTCTGTAATAGTCCACTGCAGGACCCACCATACGAGAGGCATAATCGCCACGCTAGACAAGGGGGTTGGCGATCACAGAACTAGAAAACTCGCACCATAGACGTTGCTGCCACCGGTCTCCTGAATTCAATTTGGTATTTCTCGTGATATAGTCGCCTCTTACGACACCATGGGAACAAAGTGACTTATTCTTATACTTTTGGTACAATCTTTTGTCTTGTTCCCACATATAATATACTCACTTTTCAATATCTCACATGCCCTTTTAGCATGGTCCATTGCCATAGAGAATGCCGCATCGATTTTCGACTTCTGACTTGACACTTTGCCTGAATCACCTGCAATTAAAATATAAAATTACAGACAAAGTTTACTTTCTTATACTTACATGTAAAGGAAAAAGAAAAATGTCTTTGGAGAAATATGTCCTTTCAACCCTTTCAACCTATCACCGAAGACATTCTATTGGGACAATGTGACAGGTGGTGAGCCTATAGCCTTCTTTATGTATATAAATCAATCGTACAAATACAAATCGTCAACAATATAACTCGTACATAAATTTTGTAGAAACCCCAGGACGTGACAAAGATAACAATGAAGTTTAACTAAACATTTATCTCATTTTATAACGGTTCACAAAGAAAATACACATTAATAAACGTAATTTTTTTAATAGGTTTTGAAAGTAAACCTAATTAACAGTCCATCTGAAGGTAACTACAGCATGCAAACAATTACATATATACATACAGAATATACATACAGATACGGACAACATCACATACATTGTTCTTATCCCAAAGTTAGTTGCTAAAGCATGCATTTTATAGAATACTACTAAAACCCGAACCGGAGATAAGATATAGAAAAAGTGATAATAAAAACAGTTCTTACCTTCTTGAAAGGGAAACACGCGACCTCTGTTCACCCAATAGTGATCATACTGACCGAAGAATCGAACCACGAACTCTCCCGGCGAATGCTTCACTGCCATTATATTCGCAGGTATTTCTGATGGATGTAAAATAATTCCGGGCCACCATCTAAAATACATTTATGCGTGTCAAAATAATGTAGCTATGGTATATCCGTTTCCATAGTACCATGAAACAAGTTTGTAACCATTTTTAATATCAGAGCAAGATCTTCTGACACAGGTTTTTTACTTAAAAGAACTCCTCCCTATTTATTTTGTGTTTTAGTATTTTTGATAAAGATTATTGTCATTATTGGGGTGTTTATTTATATACTCCAATAATAAGAATTCTTTGTTTAATAATAATAATATTTGCAATTTTGTTCTTTAACAACACAAATAAAAGAAAAATAATAGTACTAGTGAGAAAAAAGCATGGGGCCGACTGACTAATCTCGAGAACTTATTTATAAAGCACCCCACCCTGAAATAAGGGTAATATAATAATAATATAATAAGGGCAATGTAACTAATCTTTTTCGTTCATTATTTTATTTATTTAACAAACTTTCGTTTATTTTTTTTTTCACTTGCAACATGATGTTATTTATCTTCACTCATTTCTCAGCACTGAGGTTGTCAGAGCTAGACAATTTAATACATCTGACCCATGTTCAAAGCCTATTTGGAACAATGTGACATAAAAGCCTGTGGCTATCTCAGTGTCCAAACAAATGATAAAAAATTATACATGTTTAGAAAAAAATTATTGGTATAAGCCATTATGCTTAGGCTGTTCATACGCCGATACCACATGGTCGACTACCCACAATTCAAACTCACCGATAATGTCCAAGTTTCACCCACACCATTTCACCATAAAGTGGTAGACGACCGGTTTCACAGTCTTCACACATGTAGCCACCTGAATAGGAGGAAAATTAAATCTTTAGTGTAATAGATATGATCATCATGCACGAAAGAGGAGGTTAGATTATGTACCATAAAAAAATAAATATAAATATCTTCACACAATTCCCAATACAGGGGTAGACAGAGGTCTAGTCTAGTCTTGACCCACCTTCCACCGAAGATATTTACGGGACAACGTGACAGGTGGTAAACCCGTCGCCGATGTCCAAGCCAACAATGGAATTCGTACATAAGTTTTTGAAAAACTCATTGGTGCTGCCATCTGGTGATCGAACTCGGGTCTCTTGACTCGAAATTCCGACCACCCAATCACTCAGCTATTGTGACTTCAATTTATAGATACATATTTATGTATCTATAAATAGCATTCATGATGGTATATATATAGATAGAGACAACATCACATCACATTGCTATGATCCCAAAGTAAGCTAATTAAGCACTTGTATAAAGGAATCAGAAACAGCGAAGATATCACAAACACCCTGATCCAAGGAAATGTAACAAAAGTGTTTTCTATATTCACTCAACAAGGAATCGAACCCAAACCTCAGAGTTAACGACACCATGAAAACCGGTGTGCCCCACTCGTCGACGAAGGTCGTCATGGATGAAGGTTATGTTCAACTGTAGATTCATGTCATTTTGATCACTACCAATTGTGGATTAAAACTTTTATTATTATATCTTCACGCTGCCCCAGGCAGGGTAGCTAGGGTGATCAAATCACCAGGTATCACAATCCTTGCAAACCTCTCTCGCTTCATTTAAATTCATCATTCTATCCACGTCTATGTATCCGATTTCTATTGACCCTCCCCTCTTCAAGCAATTTACTCACATAGTTATTGTACGCATACTAACCTTCAGGTGGCTTTATGTTAAGGCACTCTGCATGGAATGATGTTGGGCAGTACTCGCAGCAGATCAATGATCCTCCGAGGGCGCAGATGAAACACCAGCCTGTGTTCACATGGCAAGGAACCTTTCCTGGTCTGTTGGACAGAGCAATATATTATTTTTCTATTTAAAATACAGTCAATATCTCTTATCATCTCGCATTTTCTCAATTTGGGGATAGACAGGTGATCTAGAAAATTTATTAATATTTAATTAATATTTTAATATTTTATTATTATCTCAGGCTATTGTAAGAAATCTCAAAATGCAACTTTAGTCTAATCAGAGTTCAATGGAATTTGTGTTATAGTACAAAAATTATAGTATTATTATTATTGTTTGGACTTAGTTGTCATGACAAAGAAATGTAGTACATGGAGTACATGTTTATATGTTTGCAGGAATATATATAATATGTTACTGTTAGCTTGAACTCTAAGAAAGCGAAAGGCACCACCTGTCACTTTGTCCCAAATAGGCTTTGGTGGAGTTGGTCAAAATGGACTTCATAGTCTATACTTCCGCCTACCTTAGAATTGAGAAATTGTATGAAAAAAAGTATAGAAATTAAATGGTATAACTAACCTGTGCTGATAATGCCTTGGACAGATGATATGCGATCCTGTCAAAATCTGAGTACCAGCCGGAACACATTTGGTGAATGTATGGTACGTAGCGGGACATCGGATACAACGGGCGAGCTTGTCACCACTGAACCTAGTTTTACAACCTCTAGGGTCGTCACTAACGCATGTATGGCACACATGTCTGGGACAAGTCATTGGCTCGAAATATCCTCTTATCTTGGTTTGATTATTCGATGCTTCCCCAGAGTGGAATTGAGTTTGGGGCCAATGTTCTAAGCATTCTAAATGGTAATACCTATTACAGTGAGCCACATGACATTTTTGTCGATATTCAACACAGTCTCTTGGTGATTTTGCACACTTACACACACAACACACTGGCACATCGTATAGCAGGCAATTGTTACACTTGAAATCCGAATCTGCTATATCTGAATTTCTATTCTTTGATGGGAGTTTTATATCTATTATTTTACATTTACCAGCTTCGGTATCGCTCCAATCTAGTTCGTTTTCGCTCGAATCTGTTATATAATTGTGTTCCAATGTATCACACATTTCCTTCATTTTAGCTGACAATTGAGCTTCTAAATCATCTGCGTCTACTACTATATGAGATTCTTGATCAACATCATCCATTGATATGTTTAGGTTTTCTTCAGAACCATTCGCGTCTTGTGATTTATCGCTTTGGCTACCTTGATCAACACCATTAGGATCTTCTGACGTCTTCTGTTTGCGACCTCGGTTTTTCTTTTTTTTTCTCCTACCTCTACTTGGTAATTGTGTTTCAATTACCTCTCCATTTTCCTTCTTTGTACAATCTATATGGAACATACAGTGACATCCCTTACACTTAGCTAAGTTGCCTGTTTTCTCACAAATTTCACAAACCTTTTCTCTTAATAACCCTTTGAACAAATTTGGCTTTGCTCTTGTGAGTTGTTGAAAATATTCTTCCACCTGATCAAATTCATCACCTGTCAGTGGTTCAAAATCATCACCATTTTCTTGTAATGGATTATCATTGAGATTTTTCTCTAATGGCTCATAATTATTGTCAAGTTTCATACTGTTCAAAGATTCATTGTTTTTCTCATTTGATTTTTTATTAAATATTTGAAAAAATTTCATTTCAGTCTCTACATCATAATAATCCTCATTATAACACTGTTTCACAATATTTCGCTTCGATTTTGATTTAGGAATAATTTCTTCTGATTCAACTATATTCTTTATAACTTTAGATTTTTTTCTAATTTTTTTTGTCGGTATTGGTTCTGGATTAAGGCCTTTGACTAATGTTGCTTGTTCAATATCATCAGTCTTTTTGCTGTCAGATTTTACGCTTTCTTCATACAACCAAGTTTTATACAAATAATGTGTTATTTCCTCTTGTGAAAGTTGTGGATTTTCATCAATTATAGCATCTTGACGTAATTCCAGATACTTCAAAAATTCAGGATCTTCAAGTTCCTTTTTTACAAATTTTTTCTCTCGTCTATCAAATTTGGCGCGTAGTTTTTGTTTACTTTCGGAAGCTTCACTACTCTCTGAGTTCATAGACATAGAATCGCTGATAACATCGGTTTTATTAACTGAATTTACTATGTTAACTTCATAGTCTGGATCAATCTCGGACTGGGGATCATTTGAACTTGATATCTCATTATTATCTGTATTTATTGATTCGCCATCTACATCCACATTTTTGCTACTTACATCAGCACTTTCATCTTTATTATCATTTTCTATACTATTATTACCATTAAAATTATAAATATTATGTTTATTATTGTCTAATGTTTCTTCGTAAGTGCGTTTTTGATCCCCATCTGTAATATTTGACATAACATTTGAAAGAGGAACTTCTTCAATGTTATCTGACATACTATTCTGAGAATTTTCATCAACATTTATACTCATACCACATTTTGTTACCTTATTTTCTGATCCTGTTGTACAGTCATTGGATAATTCAACACATTGCACGAGATTGTCAAATGATGCATTATTTTTAATATCATTAGCGGATTCTTCACATTCATCTTTATTAGGATTGTTATTTTTTAATTCTACAGGTAAGCACAAAACTTCAAATTTTGACAAATTGTCTTCCATAGGCACCTCACTATTTGTTATAATATCGTTCTTATTTACAGTTTCTTTATCTAATTTACATACTAAGTTAGTATCACATTGTTCCCCAGGAACATTACAATTAGTGTCATTTGAACTTTCTATCAAAGTTTTCATTTTTACGATAACATCTGTTAAACTAATTTTGGCATTAATACTATATTCATCGTCATCATTACGAATTTCAATTGTTTTGTTATGGTCAGTAGAAGTAGTAGTATGGAAATCTTCATCAGGTATTGACATACAATCATTATCATTGTTAGTTTCAATTATTTCTTTGTCTAATTCATCATGACGTTCACCTACTAAATCAGGTTTTATTATATTTTCAACATTATTATCTGACATAACCTGTTTTAAGGTCTGATCATAGCCGTTTTTATTTGTTTCTCTCATAATCGCAAATTTCTTTTCGGATTCCGAAATTTTACAGAATGTAGACTCTTTTTCTTCCAATTCCCTTCTTAATAATTTGTCATTTTCTGAACTTGTATCATGAATTTCTTTGGTTACTTTGATTTCAGAATTATGTACACTCTCGCTATCTAGATTTTCGTTTTGTCGACAATTATCTTCCACATTATTAACCCCTCTGCCATCTTCAAAATCAGCTATTACGCGAATCTTTTGCAATACCTCTTTCACTGAAGATTCCCTTAAATTACACTTATTCACCTGTATGTCAACATTATAGCATTCTTTCATTTTGGCTAATGAATCATTTTTGCTTAATTCGTCGTCTATGGTATTGTTTGTTGTAAGTAATTCTCGTAAATCTGATTCATTTTCTACGTTAACTTCAGATTTGTCTACATTTCTGTTATCTGTGATTTCAGAAAAATTATTTGATCATTAAAGTTGTCTTTAGATAGTAAATTTCTACTTTCTAGGGCTAATCCTTCATATAATTTCGTGGATATCGCATGTGAATCGTCGTGTGTTACATCATTTTCTTGTTTATTTTCCGGCTCAGTTACAACAAATTCTTCATTTACAACTGTCAACAACATATGGTGTTCATTGACTTTATTGTCTTCACCTATTTTACCACAAAGACTCTCAACTTTTGCTATGTCTATACCTGAAGATAACTCCTCAATATTTACATTCTCATTAACATTGTCTAGTTGGCTATGGTCAATTTTATTTAAAACTACAATTGGGCTTTTAGTTGAATCTCGATAATCTTGTTCATTTCCAACTGTAATTTTACTATAATCATGTTCATTTTGATGTGATAACAACTTGTTATCAATTTCATCTTGAGATTCAATTTTAATTTTTTTAAGACGAAGTGATTTTTTTGGCTGAGTTTCATTAGATGATGATTTAACAAGTTTCACATTATTTGATTTTAATTCTTTATCAGTGTTAAGAGTTACTTGTGATTTTAATAAAGATTTTTCTGGTGTTTTAGCCTTAGCTTTTTGTAACCATCGATCCATATGAGATTGTCTTTGAATTTTAGTTATACCTGTTTTCGCAGCCATATTATCAAGGCACGCAGTGACGACCTCTGATACATCAAAAGACTTATTTCTAGTTTTACTTCTAGACCTTTCTGAATGATTATCATTACTTTTACTGTCGTCTTCCGAAAACAGCGTGTCATATAAACTTTCGCTTAATGAGACATCACTGTTTGTTCTAGTTACTTTCTGGCTCTTCTCTGTTTTTGGCGTGGTTTTGAACGACTTGGACTTTTCTAGCATTTCGCGTAATGCATCAATTCTAAGTCTCTTTGGTTCACGTAACAAAACTTCTGCTTCTTCCACAGATATTTTCCATTGGGATAGCTTTTTTTCTGATATAAAGAAGGCAGCATACAATCGTGGATCGCGTTTCTTTGCCTATGAGAAAAAAAAATCTTAAAATATATTAATTTTAAACATTAAGATATTTACTATATTTTTTAGATATTTACTATATTTATTAACGAATTTATTAATTCTTACATCACCCTAAAGTTAAGTTAAACTATTTAATGAGAAAATGAAGCCAGCATTCTTGGTATCATATGAGACTATGAGAATTAGGTTAGCTGATATGATGAATGTATTTTTTTAGCTTATAAATATTGTCAATATAAATGTGATTTTGTTTCTTGTTTCTGTACAGTGCTGCTTTTAATAGCGTCTTATGACACGCTCGAAAAGGAGGTGGTATACATGTATATTAATGCAAATACCACAAGCAAAACCTTATATTTAGAAGTATATATATTATTTAGAAGTCACAATAGCTGAGTGGTTGGGTGGTCGGAATTTCGAGTCGTGAGATCCAAGTTCGATCCCCAGGTGGCAGGCTTGTACCAATGGGTTTTTTCAAAACCTATGTATGATTCATATCGTTGGCTGGGACATAAAGACGGCGACGGGCTCACCACCTGTCACGTTGTCCCGAAAATATCTTCGGTGGAAGGTGGTTCTAAGGGACTTAATTGTCTAGACTAGACCTCTGTCTACCCCTGTATTGGGAATTGTGTGAAGATATTTATTTATGTATATAAGACATTATAAAAAGAAAGACTAAAAATGAACAGAACCTCTGATGAAAATTGTTCTCTTGTAGTTTCAAACTCAAGTTGGCCTAAAAATTTTCTCAACATGTTGTCCACTATCCATCCGCGACGGCCATTATCACCAAAAAATGTGACATGCAATACGTCACGCTCTATACGACCAAACACTGAAAGAATAATTAGACAATAATTAAAAAACATTCAACCAAAATATACTTTACATTATTAACAATAATGGGGTAGACAGAGCTCCAGACAATTTAGTCCTTTTGGCTCACATTTTCCTGGAGCTTTTTTTGGGGACAGCGTGATAAGCGGCGAGCCCGTCGCCGTCTTAAAGTCGAAACAAACTAGTATCAATCATACGTAAATTTTGGAAACCTCATTGATACAAGCCTACTTCCAGGGGATGGCATTAGGGTCTCTACTCAAATTCTGATCACCCAACCTCTCAGGTATATTGACTATTAAAAGAGGATTTAAGGAAACTTAATTATACATAAGTCATTTTATAAGTCACCGATAGTTGTCACATTAAATCAACTCATAAACATAATGAAAATATTATAAATGCTATCATTATGTTTCCTGCCTCATTAGAATGCAAAATTTAAATGCCACAAATGACTTGTTATTTTATCCACTTACATTATCTTATATATACAATACAGTTATTTGTTTTACAAACAGGCTAAAAGTTTTGATTATATTACACAATCTATTTACAACTACATTATCTATATACAACTATATTACATAATATCAGATAATGGTACAAACAGTATGTTTTTGTAGTTCAATATAGCCTATTTCATAATGAAATTGGGGAATCTTTCTATGTATTTATATGTATATTCCAGATAGAAGTAATGGACAAATCTCAAAATGAGACAAAACACTGATGCTGTTAAGTTTTTTCCTAATCTTTTTTGCAATTTACAATTTTTCCTCATCATTGTAATGGCCAGTAAACTTCCACTGCAGGACACAGACCTCATCCTTATAGCAGTGTTTGCCATAATCACGAAAATAGAAATTTCAAGGCAAATTGACAACCCAATAACTTAAAAAGTCACAATAGCCGAGTGGTTGGGTGGTCGGAATTTCGGGTCAAGAGACCCTAGTTCGAACCCCAGGTGGCACCCTCGTACCAATGGGTTAAGACTAGACCTCTGTCTACCCCTGTATTGGGAATTGCGTAAAGATATTTTTATTTATTTATTTGTAATAACTTAGTTGATAATGACCATGCCTTCAAAGCTAAGGGTAAGGCTTTAAAGTGCTCATGCAGCTAGGGACACACATTTGTATGGTCAGCATATGTGTTTGTTCCACTGCTACAGATGTTTATCTATGTATGTATAATGTACCTTTGCCTTGGACTCTAAGATAAAATTCAGGCTTACATTCTTAGTTTCACCAAAGTAAGCTCCACTGAAAATTGGGTCAAAAAAAGGACAAATTTCTCTCAACCTCTGTATTCTGTCCTCTGTATTTACCCCAATATTGAGAAATATTTACATATAAAAAATATTAATTATAACATATAATATATTATAAATAGTCTAGTCTAATAATCATTATAAAGTGCTAAGAAATCCTATTACTATTCAGTGATCCAGACAGAAAATCCTACATTAGGTCTAGATGTATATTTGCAACTGTTCCAATGTATTTTTTTTTATTTTGATGACCTTCATGTTCAAATGGCACATTCCCAGGAGCCTCAATGAAAAAAAAAACAATTTTCAATATTGTTACACAACTAGGTCTTTAGGGTGCCTTTATTTTATGTGTTCTGATTCCATAACAAAATAGCTGATTGGTTGGAAAATCAGAATTGGAATGAAGAGAACAGAGATTGATCTCCAAGGCCCATACCAATATTTTTTCAAAACCTATGTGTGTTTTATATTGTTGGTATGGATATAAAGATGGCAATGAACTCACCACTTGTCATGTTGTTCCAAAAAACTGTCATTGGGGAAAGGTGTTCATATTTATACAGTACTCCTAATACAATAATAATATAATTTTTTATCAAGATACTCACACTTTTTCTTTACAAAACATTTGCTTACTGGATCTCTTGTGATAATGCAAGGCCAAAAAGGGTAAGTTCCCATTCTTGCCCAAGCCAAGTCCCCAACTTGATACTCACATTTTGCCTCCATGTTAAAAATATCACTTTTAGATAGTGATACTTTGCCTTCTTTAACATCTCTCTTTTTCTTTTTATTACTATCGAAATCCAATGTTTTTACCACAGACAATGTATCCATATAGCCATTCAGTTTTCCTTCATATTTCTCAGAAGATAGTTCTAAATGTGTTCCTGGATTTTCCAACTTCACTGGTGAGAACATATTTTTTATTAACGTCACAGTTTCTTCTTTATCTTTTTCTTTACTTTGTATGAGATCTTGTCTAATGTATACTTTAGGAAATTTTTTAGCAGGCGATACATTTTTTTTCTCCTCAGATCCAAAACGACTAAGAGACATGTTTTCATTATATATGCTCTCAATTTGACTGTCCAATTTATGTTCAATAGTATTTGATTGCTTAGGTGTCTCCATTCTTAATGGAGAGTTTGAAGCATGCATTTTATATACAGGAGATTGTTTTCTGATGGGTGACTTTTCGAGTTTCGGTGATTTCAAATGTTTTGTAGAAGATCTTTCACAATCATTTGTGTCAACATCAGTTTTAAGCCGACGTGCCCTACCATAGCGACTTTTGTTGCTGCTTTCTTCATTCGTGATAGGAGATGTAACTCTTGCAGTCAGACTTGTCTCCAATTCCCTTTCAATAAGAGACCTCTTTTTAGGTTTACCTCTGACCAGAGATGGACTGTCTAAAAATTTTATCTCTTCAGCACTCAAATTATCTTCCGAATCGTCCATTTCGAAGACATAAGTCACGCAGAATCTGACGACGCTGACGTAATATTTTGGTATAATATGACGCTTTCGAAAATTTTCGATAATAATTTATATCTGCAATTTATATGTCGAAAACAAATTTGTAACAATAACGTCAAAGTTGATAAAAATGATTGCAATGTCCAGAAAATATGTACAACCTATAGCTGAAACAAAAGAAACGAAATGAAGTTGCTTCATTGTCAACTAGGTTATTGGAATAATCACAAATTTAAATCGCTTATTATTCGTCTCACATGGATATCATGAATACAAAATAGCTATATATATAATGTACGGTCAGTTTATATCAATTCACTGTACAGCCTAAGATAATTATATTACAAGCAACAGAGAAATCGAAACCAATTTACAATTCGGTGACCATAGTAGTCGGAAACTTAATTTTCTTTTTTTCAAATCTGTATGATCTTATATAATTATTCAGAAAATAGTTTTAGGAAGGCTATTCTACACGGGACCAGGAATATTTACTAAAAATTACAACGATCGTCCACCCTTCGAGCAAAGTCCTAATTTGTTACGAACTGGGACCCACTGCTAGTGTCATCCACGCGCCATCATCATAAATTATAGTGCAAATAATGACAAAAACACTGAAATATTACAGATATTTTGTTTTAATAAGAGCAATGAATATTTACCTTTATGTAAATCTACAATATAGTAAATAATTTCACTTGATTTCAATTTTTCAATATAAAATAAGTTCACCGACGCTTGATACCGCGAAAAATCTTCACACACCAATGTTGTGAAAATGTGTGCGTCGGGGTACGATAGTTTATGCATTGTTGTAGTATGAGTGAGACATCTGAATTTAGAAAATTAATTCTATTTCTATTAAAATAAAGATTACTATCCTAAAAGTACACTTCTAATGAGTGAATATACATTCTATAAACAATATGGGTACTATAGTTCGTTGATTACTGCATAGGTTCAATGGCATTTCTAATGTGCAAATAGTGTAATTACAATTTTTAAAATTGGTGTTTAAGACCAAACTGCGTTTTAATACATACAAAATTTTTATACCTATATAAAAGTAAAGAATATTACAATTTACGATTACCCTCTTGTAACTAAATTAGAAAGTAAATTTAAAACATTAAACAACTTTTTACTTCTTTGAATTTAAATGTAAGGGACAAATAAAATTACCAAAAATTGTACAATTTTTATCTGCAATATTTATGCCGCATAGTTGAGAGTATATATGTTCTGTGGTCGCAAATATAATTATTTTGACAAAAATTCATAGATTGACATTTAATCGAATTAATTATGAATAGGTACCGGGTACTTTGGATAGTAATATATATATATATATATATATATATATATATATATATATATATATATATATATATATATATATATATATATATATATATATATATATATATATATATATATTACATATGTATAGATAGTCAAGTCACGATAGCCGAGTTGTTGGGTGGTCGGAATTTCGAGTCGAGAGACCCGAGTTCGATCCCCAGGTGGCAGTACCAATGAGTTTTTCAAAAACTTATGTACGAATTTCATCGTTGGCTTGGACATAAAGGCGGCGACGGGCTCACCACCTGTCACGTTGTCCCGAAAATATCTTCGGTGGAAGGTGGGTCAAAGGGACTTAATTGTCTAGACTTGACCTCTGTCTACCCTTGTATTGGGAATTGCGTGAAGATATTTGTTTGTTGTTTGTATAGATAGGAATAACATCACATATATTGCTCCGATCCCAATATAAGACATTAAAGCACTTGTGCTATGGGAATTGGAAACACCACAAACGCGAGAAAATGTAGAAAAAGTGGTTTTTACATTAACCCGACCGGAAATCGAACCCGGGACTTCCACCTTGAATACCGGTGTTTACGCCGCCCATCCACGGAGGTAGTTCACTAAAAAAAGTGTATTAATTAGGGTTCCATAAAATTGAGAAAGAAGTAGAAAAAGTTTCCAGCTGTAAGGAGCTGAATGCAATTAAAAAACTCATCAAAATAGCGCTAGTGTAGCTTGAGAGTATGAACTTAACAGAGTGAGTGTACTGAAGGATGTGAACAATGTTTAGCATTGTTTAATGTTTTCGTTATTTACTATTTAGGTACTTAAAAATAAGAATTTATTTTATTTAATATAGACATTACCCTGTGTTATAATCATTTAGAAAAATACGCCATTTTTTATGGCGTGAAAGTTTTTTTTCCTTGTTTAGTTTGCTCTAACAACTTTTTGGTGCTACCAAATGTAAAAAAACTATCCATGGACGTATTACCTAATAGCTCCAAGATGCTATCTCTATAATTATCCCACTCGCTAATGGGGTATTGCCAATTTGACGCCTTTAGACAGACACTTTTTCATATACTGAGATAGTCTTCCTTAATTGTATCCTTCTTTCACCAGTCATATGTTATGTAGATTTCTGACAGGTATATTAGTATTATCTAGAGATTTTCGTTGTATTTTTTTCTATCTGTATCGTTATTATCGTTATTAATATTCTTTGTTATATGCGTGCTGGTTTTGTTACGGTTACAAACCCGGTTTTCTAAAAAACTTTGGCGGCTGTTCATCGTCATTCGTCAACGACCTAAAATATAAAAAAAAGTCTTTATAATGAAAAAATATGCTCCTTTTTTTAAGTGACTTAGTATCTTTATAGTAATTAATATTTTTGCTTTCTGAATCTGTTAAAATAAAGATGGCTATTGGGCTTTATATATGCTTCTTCGATAAATTTAATATATATGACAACTTTTAATATAGAAAAAGTTGTAGGTAAAAAGATTTTTTAATTTTACAAAAAATAAAACCGACCATAAAGATTGACTATAAGAATAAATAGATTTATAACATAAAACATTCAAAGTACATTTATGACGAAACGAGAGTTTATACTCGACTTCTGTCTACGCCTGCATTGGGAATAGCGTGAAAATAATTATTATGAAGATACCTGGCCTTGACATATTGATGACTCACACTATATCTTTAAAAATAAACTGCTGAAGCACTAGAGCGAACTTTTGTACAGCAAATTGTACGGTTATACATCTTTTTTATGTATTTTGGTGATGTCATTGTTAATTAGTAATTAATGTGTGTGCGTATGTTTATAATTCACACCTACTTATATATTAAACCTTAAAACGTTACCTCTTATTGGAATTTAGTTGGCTTTAGTTATAAAAAAATTGATGAACAAACCTATGGCTTGCATACGTATGCCAATCAATTATTTAAAGTACTTTTGTTACTGTTATAGTGTATTAAGCTGTTGGTGTGCCAATATATAAATTATATTGAATATGTGCTCTAGTAAATAGTAAATGTTTTCTCAATTCATTGACCTACTTTCAATATTGGTCCCTACCATCCCGCGATTCCTGTGGGATCTATACCACTGATTTCACTAAGGCGGTGAGTAATGTTGATATTAAGTTTTAATAGGAAATTTTTGTGTTTTTGTACTATGTTGATTTATAACATTAAACTTTCGAGAGACATTATTAATTTAATAATTTAAACTCACTCGCGTGCGAAACCGAAACTAGTCAGTCGGTACCTACACCGATTATAGAGATGAGTGTTTATCAGTTTTTAATCGTAATCTTTTATTATATACAAGTTTGCAAATGTGAACAAATTTATTAATAAAAGATCAATTAATTAAAAAAAACAAAAAAGCAGGTTGTGGAAGAATACATCTTACTGGATATAAAAGTAAATATAAAATGTAAAGTATAACTTTTAAGTGAATTATTATATTATATATTAATATGTGCATAACGTACGTACTGTATCACTTTATGAAATTTGACTTATAAAATCATCTCAGTCGTTTAATTATAAAAATGTTAAAAATTGGCATTACTAATCCGAGATACTAAAATTAATACATATGTATAAAATTTATATATATGTTTACAAAGATTATCTGGTGAAAAATAATGAAATGAATCGGTTAAACATTAACGAACTTGATAAAAAAATAATTACAACCATATAATTTTGCGTTTTATAGTGCACTTTCAATTTTCTAATATCTTTCAATGGAAGTTAAACGTAATAATATTAGTAAGTAAAGTAATAAAAGAAATTTTACGATATTTCTTTGTTGTGATGTAGATAAAAGTAAAAGCTTACTCAAGAAAACATTTTTAGACTACCAGTCCTTGCTATTATGAGCTAATTTACAAGAAACTTAAAGTACTTAGCGTAGTTTTATTGGTTGACAAATCGATGTTCTGAATCGGTTTTGTTTTATAATGTAATATTGATGAAAAACTTTTCTTTAAACTTGCTGGCAATAAGGTCGTTGTTATTATACAATATTTGATACACATATTAATATCTTTCATGTCATCTAGCATATCTACAGTGATTACATACTCTTTGGCTGCGGGTGTTGGTTCATGTCATGCTGTCATGCATAGATAAATTAGTATACCTGTCATGTCAAAGAATACTATGAATGAAATTAGCTTGAGGAAATAAAATTATAAGTAATAAGATATTAATAAAAATATTAATGACTGGATGCCAACAATCATATCCACAACGCTATCTTCTCGAACTACTATTAAGTTGATATTATTTCAATTAGAAATAGGTGGTCTACAGAGTTAATGTTTGTAACACGTTTTGTAAGTGTATAAAAACTAAACTAACTAACCATGTCAGCAACTACTAAATCAAAGGACAACAAAACAGAACCGATAGCATATAGTGAGGCTGCACTTAGAAATAATGCAGCAGTGGTTGAATATTGTAGAACGTCTATGGCTGCCTTATCAGGGTCCACAGCAGGTAAGTCTTTGAGCTACCTCAGTTGATAAAATATCTGCACATCAATTGCAATAAATTTATATGCAAATTTAATTATTTTTAGAAAAGGGATCTCCCAAAAAGGAAGACAGCTGTATTTATTAAGTCTTAGACATTCAATAAATATATCCTACGAGTAAATGATTAAGGCTAAACTTTCCAATATGGACCGTCGATTTAAATGCTAAAGTCAATTGAGTGTCAAATAAATGTGACTACTGATTGTCAAACATTAATTACTTCACTTTGTCCTTACAGTTGAAATCGCTTAAAACATACTAAGTTAATCAAACAAAACAAAACCGAAGCATCCCACATCCACGCACCCCATCAGAGCACCCCACTATCCACGTGGTTTTGTTTGCCCTACAGTGTATATAAAAGCCCGGAGGCGCAGTGGGATGGAGGCTACACTTCCATACTCTAGGGCGAAGAAAAAACCTAAAAAAAAAAACGATTTATGATTTGATTTAATGGGTACAACTGAGGATAGGAATCCTATATAACTATGCTTTAAAAAAACAATATCTTCACACCCTTCCCAATATAGGGGTAGGCAAGGTCTAGTCTAGACAATTAAGACCCTTTGACCCATCATCCACTGAAGATGTGACGGGTGGTGAGCTCATCGTCGTCTTTTTAGGTCCAGGCCAACAATATGCATCATACATAGGTTTTGAAAAAACCCATTGGTACAAGCCTGCCACCTGGGAATCAAATTCGGATCTCTCGACTCGAATTTTGATCACTCAACCACTTGGCTATCATGACTTTTTTTATAACTATGCTATGTACTTACATATATTAAACATGATATTAGCAATACATTCATTTAAGAATATGCTAGAACTACAATTGCTCAATAGATGTGATTGGCACAATAAAGATGTATTTTTTTACTTTCAGGTGTTCTCGGCCTCACTGGATTGTACGGTTTTGCATTCTACGTATTTGCCGTAATTGTGTTATGGGTAATGTTTATGATTAAAGCTGGTTCAGATTGGCACAAATATTATGTTTCAAGACAGAGTCTATTAACAAATGGTTTCTTTGGTGCCCTCTTCACATATGTCTTGTTCTGGACATTCATATATGGTATGGTACATGTGTATTAAGAGATTTTGTTACACATTAATTATAAATGTGAATGGATATTAAGATTAATTGGTGAGGTGTTACTTGTAACAGTGGAATAACTTTAATCATTTAAGGCTTGTAACAATGTAAAGTATTTTATTATATTATCATTGAAAGTTGATAGTTATTTAGAACACTTCTGAAAATTTGGGTTTTTAATTTAAATAATGTAAAATAAACTTTAAATCCATTGATTAATTTTTTTTTATTTTTAAAAGGAGGATTTCATGTTATCTAGCCATACACTTTTATGCATCATGCAAGTGAGTAATTTTAATAATAACCCTCCCTTTAACCTAAAACCGTCAACTAAGGACTGCAAAAGAACTTTATATCTACTGGTATTCTCAACAAATTTACTCTTATGATGAATAGTGTGAATGATGTCAGTCATAACTTATTGTAGAAGAATAGAAAAAGTTAATATATTTTGAAGATGATTTTTTAATTCAAAAGTCATGATAGTCAAGAGGATGGGTGGTTCAAATTTCGAGTCAAGAGACCCAAGTGTGATGCCTAGGTGGCAGGCTCATACCAATGGGTGTTTTAAAAACTTATACACGAATAATTTATTTATTTATTTATTAACACTTCATACACATAAATGAACTATGCATATAGGCGGACTTAATGCCTGAGGCATTCTCTGCCATATTTAAATGAATATATATGCAATAATACATAAATAATAATATAATACACGCAAATACGCACCAATATTTTGTAATCATATTAATATTGTTGGCTTGGAAATAAAGACGGCGACGGGCTCACCACCTGTCACGTTGTCCCGAAAGTATCTTAGGTGGATCAAAGGGACTTAATTATCTAGACTAGACCTCTGTCTACCCCTGTATTGGGAATTGCGTGAAGATATTTATTTTTAAATTCACAAATGAGGGTTGGGTGGCCTTCTGTCCACATTAAACTTAGTTTGAACAATCCTCATTAAGAATATAAACTTAAGGTGATCATGTGAAATTGTTAAAGGTTTTCCATCTCTAAGATATCCAAGTCATACAGACTTGGATATCTTTATCTATATCTATAATTTTAATTCTGTATTAATTATCTTATTCGTTTTGAATAATTTTGCACATAGATCGACAAATTCTTAATAAAATGAATTATATTAATCTTAAAAGTCACGATAGCCGAGTGGATGGGTGGTCGGAATTTCGAATCAAGAGACCCGTGTTCGATCCCCAAGTGGCAGGCTCATACCAATGGGTTTTTTCGGGCCAATATGTATGATTCATATCATTGGCTTGGACGTAAAGACGGCGACAGGCTCACCACCTGTCACGTTGTCCCGAAAATATTTTCGTTGGAAGGTGGGTCAAAGGGACTTAATTGTCTAGACTAGACCTCTGTCTATTCCTGTATTGGGAATTGCATGAACATATTTTTTTTATATTAATGTTAAGTAAATAACTGTTATATTATTATAACTGACTATTAAGTAGATGTCATCATTAAGATACTGTTAGTAAAATAATAATATTTAAATATAAATACTGTATGTTATTTTTTATGTATTATAACTGTACTATTGATATAGATCAAATTTCAGGTCAAGAGACCCGAGTTTGATCCCCAAAGCTAAGCCCAAGCTAGCCCAAATGGATTTTTTCACAAGCTTATGTATGGGCTCTCCACCTGTCTCTTCCCAAAAAGATGTCTTAGGTGGAAGGCGGGTTGAAAGAAAATGTTCTAGACCTCTGTCTACACCTGTATTGGGAATGGTGGAAGATATTTATTTATTTACGTTATTTTGTTATGTCAGAAACAATATTTAAAGAGACAAGATGTCTCTATTTAATATCGGTGTTCTTTATTAGCAGTTATTCCAGTCAAGCTAGACCATTCTAGAAGCAGTCATTTCACTCAACATAATATATATATATATATATATATATATATATATATATATATATATACATATATATATATATATATATATATATATATATATATATATATATATATATATATATATATATATATATATATATATATATATATATATATATATACATATATATACATATATATATATATATATATATATATATATATATATATATATATATATATATATATATATATATATATATATATATACATATATATATATATATATATATATATATATATATATACATATATATATATATATATATATGTATTTGAACCAAAACTATTTACATCAAAAACGGAAATCAAAATCACATCCATGCCAGTTGATTTTTTAAATTTCCCTTATGTTATTAATCATATTAGAACCTGAGTTCCTAGTCTTACGTTCCAACTAAAGTTCATGATTCTTCTCCACAGAAGAATTCTTAATTTCATTGCTCTGTTGATGGTGTAAAACTTGTACTGAATAAAACATTTTCTTCAGCCTGTATGAGTCTTCTTCAATCAAAGGTGTACTGCTGAACAAAAAAACTCTTTTAAAGATATACTCAGAGATCCACTGTCAGTACCTGTAGGAAAATAGGGACACCAGTATCAACTGCTTTTTATGATGCAGCTCATCACTCCATCTTAAATATACAGGTCAATTGATTGGAAAATGCTTATTCATGGCTAATTAAAACTTTTATGGCAATTTGGTGGGTCTCTGAGCATTTTGTCTGTGCTCTCAGTGTACAATGTACTTTCAATCACTACTAACTTAAAATATTGCAGTACTCTTACCCAGTCTATACTGCGGACAGTTATAAATAAGACCAATGTAATAAATATATACACATGTAAATTGCTTTACGTCCATAACATCACGCACATTGCTTTGATTTCAAAGTAAGTAGGTAAAGCATATGTGTCATGAAATCGGATTCATCGGAAGCATCTGGACCTGAGATAATGCAGTGTGAAAAGAGGTGTTCTGTATTGACCCGTTAGGGAATTTAACTCGGCAACTCTGCTGGCGACACCATAAAGAAACTCGTCTATCTGGTATGTACGCCATTGTCCACTGCGGTCATGTAACATAGAGTCTAAAACATTGCAATCGTGATTATGCTTTTGCGCCATCTATCGGTGAATGCAAAACGCAATGTCATTTTGTAACTTATTCTAAATGGTATTGTGAATATCCGATAGAGGGCACATACCTGATAGCCTGCTCTTATATTCTTCTAGTATCTCAGAACAATAAAGAACCTTTGTTTCTTATATAGCATGTACACTTTAAAGATCTAGACGCCTGCCTACGTGAGCGAAGAACTGCATATATTTGGCAAATGAATTAAATTTCTTTTCATTTTGATTGGAATTCCCAAACTGATATTTCATACCACGTACAAATAACTATGAAGACAAATAACAATGTGTAAACAAAAACATGGCCTGTAAAACTGTTAGAAGACATGGGGCATGACTTAATACGTAGATTAGCGATCATACTATCACAATACTGTCACCTTAGACGCTGCTATCCACCGGTCTGCTTAAATGATATTTGGTTATACATTGAGATGGTTATCATGCATCTTTCGATATCAAAAGGCTTTTTCCTCTAATATTCTTTGAGATGAATATCACGCTATCTTTCTATATCCATTGTCATCAAAAGGCATTTCCACAGCGCCTGTCCGTATGTGACCAGCAATGTTATAACATTATCCTATATGTATATATAGGCGCAACATTCTACCTTGATAGTTTATTTTTGTTTACCTATATAGCTTTCATATCAGGTTTTGTAAAACATATTTTCACCATTCCGCGATGTTAACTAAATTAAACTAAGTTCAGAAATAAGCGCATCGTTTTCCACCTGCCATAATTTTCTTATAATTTGTTTTACAGATTGCCATGATATCTGCTGTGTCTTTATAATAAAGATTACTTTAGGCGATTCCTAATACTGGGGAAGACAGAGGTCTACCCAACAATTAAGTCCTTTTGACCTACTTTTCTCCAAAGACATTTTTAAACAGGTGGTGAGCCTGTCATCGTCTGTATATGCAACCCAACGATAAAAATCGTAGATAAATTGAAAGAAACCATTTGCTATAGCCTACTACTTGGGGATCGAATTCGTATTCGAATTCGTCTCCTGACTCGTATTCCGATTACCCAACCACAATCTCATCTCTTACCAGAGATAATCTTTGGTACAAAGATCACAAAGGGCAGCTCTACCTTGGACACTAACACAGCGATAGGCTTATATTACCAGTGGTTTTAATGAACTAATTGTCTAGATCTAGGCCCATGTCAGTATTTGGAATGTAGTGTTATTGAGTATTATAATAAAATAAAATGTTCCGTTTATTTATTTTGTTCGTCTCATTCGTATGCTCATTTATTTATGTTCTAATCAACTCTTGCCAACTATCTGTGCATTTAATTTTATTGTTATCCATTTAGAAGTCCAATTTCCAATCCGTTTTGACTGTGAAGAAAGAAATGTGAGTTAAGACTGCTGCGCTTCAAGCAAACATACAAGCATACATGCATACATAGACATAGACCTCTCCAATAGGGAGAATTTGTCATAATCCCCACGCTTGGCAGGTGTATTGGCGATCGCAGTACCAGACCACTCGCATTTCAGACGCTGCTGCCCATCTTCGGCCTGATTATTTTGGTCTGATATTTTTAGAGATTGTTATCCCGTCATCTATCGGTTGCGATAACGATATTCCAGGCTGTTTCCCTTAGTCGCCTCTTACGACATCCACGGGAAGAAAGGGAGTGGTAATATTCTTACACTGTTACCACACGGTCATATACAAGCATTTGCACATAATTCCGTGAAAGTTACCTTCTTTTGTGCAGTCAGATGAAAACAGCGAGGTGCACACAGAAGGAGATTAATAGCGGTCGCAAGCAGCGCAGTTTTATGTGTTCTTCACTTTATAAGCTTGGTGAAATTTATTGACTGAAAACCTGCTAGAGGAATAAACTTTTAGTTTCGTTTGTCACTTAGGGTTGGATTAATTGAATTCGTTTCGGGGATTTCAAGTTCGATCTCCATTTGTTAACCTCATACTTACGATTTTTGCTGAAAAAGTCACGATAGTTGAGTGTACGGGTGATCGGAATTAGAGCCAAGAAACCCGAGATCGATCTCGAGTAGGTCAGCTTGTACTACTGAGTTTTTTTTTAATACATGTATAATTTATATCGTAAGCTGAATATAAAGATGTCGACAGGCTCACCCCTAGTCTCTACAAAAGCCCCAGCGAAAGCAGCAGGTTGAATACTAGAATGCCGACGAATCATCGGACGCCTAGTTCCAGTCAGACAGTCAATAAAGCATTCACACATCCCTCTTACATGTAATTAGACTACTTACAATATATTTATTTCATACTGTAAATGTAATTTTAAATATATTTTATTTAAGTAAATTATGTTAAGTTTTTGGAAACTCCATCGAAAGCTAACGCAACTGGCTCGATCGGCACAGGACCACGGCCTTTAAGAATACCGGCATAAAGTCAAAACATTTGTGCTTCTGCGTTTTGCTCAGTGACACTCATATATCCTCCTTTCCTTGTTCTGCTTCTGCTTTCCCAATTCTTTTCCTAAAAGTACACAGCGCTCCAGTAGCCGGTGTTGTGAGTGTACGTTGATGTCGGAAATTACATAGAACCGACATAGACCACAGAACCGATTTTCACCTTCCTACAAAAAAAAAGAAACTCATTTGAAAAGATGAAAAAGATTAAAATATATTTATTTCATACTGTAAATGTAATTTTAAATATATTTATTCAGTAAATGCTCATACTACAATGAAGCCGGGATGGGGGTCTCCTTTTAAGTGTAAAGACACATACACTTACTTCACTTTGTTGAATGATATTTCCATAAGAAACAACTATAAAAAAGTTGTGAAAAATAAACTATACTAAAAATATTCCTACCCAAGGTTAGTGTATAAGAGAGATGTATTACATAACTTTATATATGAATACGTACAAACATAACCGCCTGTAATAGTCTACTGCTGAACATAGCCTTCTTCTGTGAGAGGGTTTACTACCATCACCACGCTCGGCAAGCGGCTTGTCGATCACGGTCCTAGATTTCTTACATCTTACGCTGCTGCCCGTCACAGGTCTGCCTGTTTTGATATCCCGCCATTTAGCGGTAGCCATTGATATTGTCAAAGGTTTTCTCTTAGTCGCCTCTTATGACACCCACGAGAAGAAAGAGGGTGACATATTCTTAAGCCGATACCACAACATCCATAGAATATAATGTATATTCTGCTAGAATATATTCTGCTTGCCTCAGTTGCATCTTTTACTATTTTCATAATAAACGTCGTCGAAAGTAAGCTCTCTGACGTCTGCAAAAACCACACGCCTTTAATTAGGATTCTCAACAAAAGAGATTTAACCAACAACATTTGTTTCTGATATCCATATAGTTTATAAAACACATTTGTTGAAGAGTTTATTTAATATGCTGACTTACTACTTTTTATTTTGGTAATACTACTAGATTTTGGGGATCAAGCACTGGCAACCATTTAATTTTTATTTATCTTAACGTATTTCACAATACTGGAGTATAGAGATGTGTAGACAATTTAGTCCTTTCGACCCACATTTCATGGGAGCTTGTTTTGTCTGGTGGCGAACCTGTTGCCATCTTCATGTCCAAGCCTAAAATAAATAAATATCTTCACGCAATTCCAATACAGGGTAGACAGAGGTCTAGTCTAGACAATTAAGTCCTTTTGACCTACTTTTCTCCAGAGACATTTTTAAACAGGTGGTGAGCCTGTCACCGGCTGTATATGCAACCCAACGATAAAAATCGTAGATAAATTGAAAGAAACCATTTGCTATAGCCTACTACTTGGGGATCGAATTCGAGTCTCCTGACTCGTATTCCGATTACCCAACCACAATCTCATCTCTTACCAGAGATAATCTTTGGTACAAAGATCACAAAGGGCAGCTCTACCTTGGACACTAACACAGCGATAGGCTTATATTACCAGTGGTTTTAATGAACTAATTGTCTAGATCTAGGCCCATGTCAGTATTTGGAATGTAGTGTTATTGAGTATTATAATAAAATAAAATGTTCCGTTTATTTATTTTGTTCGTCTCATTCGTATGTTCATTTATTTATGTTCTAATCAACTCTTGCCAACTATCTGTGCGTTTAATTTTATTGTTATCCATTTAGAAGTCCAATTTCCAATCCGTTTTGACTGTGAAGAAAGAAATGTGAGTTAAGACTGCTGCGCTTCAAGCAAACATACAAGCATACATGCATACATAGACATAGACCTCTCCAATAGGGAGAATTTGTCATAATCCCCACGCTTGGCAGGTGTATTGGCGATCGCAGTACCAGACCACTCGCATTTCAGACGCTGCTGCCCATCTTCGGCCTGATTATTTTGGTCTGATATTTTAGAGATTGTTATCCCGTCATCTATCGGTTGCGATAACGATATTTCAGGCTGTTTCCTTTAGTCGCCTCTCTACGACATCCACGGAAGAAAGGGAGTGGTAATATTCTTACACCGTTACCACACGGTCATATACAAGCATTTGCACATAATTCCAGGAAAGTTACCTTCTTGTGCAGTCATGGAAAGAAGCGAGGTGCACACAGAAGGAGATTAATAGCGGTCGCAAGCAGCGCAGTTTTATGTGTTCTTCACTTTATAAGCTTGGTGAAATTTATTGACTGAAAACCTGCTAGAGTGAATAAACTTTAGTTTCGTTTGACTCTTAGGTTGGATTAATTGAATTCGTTTCGGGATTTCAAGTTCGATCTCCATTTGTTAACCCTATACTCTGCTGATTTTGCTGAAAAAGTCACGATAGTTGAGTGTACGGCATCGGAATTAGAGCCAAGAAACCTGAGATCGATCTCGAGTAGGTCAGCTTGTACTACTGAGTTTTTTTTAATACATGTATAATTTATATCGTAGGCTGAATATAAAGATGTCGACAGGCTCACCCCCTGGCCGCGTAGTCTCTACAAAGCCCCAGCGAGCAGCAGGTTGAATACTATTAGGAATGCCGACGAATCATCGGACGCCTAGCACCCAGTCAGACAGTCAATAAAGTATCTGACACATCCCTCTTACATGTAATTAGACTACTTACAATATATTTATTTCATACTGTAAATGTAATTTTAAATATATTTATTTAAGTAAATTATGTTAAGTTTGGAAACCCATCGAAAGTTAACGTAACTGGCCTCGATCGCCACAGGACCACGGCCTTTAAGAATACCGGCATAAAACAAACATTTGTGCTTCTAAGTGTTTGCCCAGTGACACTCATATATCCCTCCTTTCCCTTGTTCTGCTTCTGCTTCCCAATTCTTTTCCTAAAAGTACACAGCGCTCCAGTAGCCGGTGTTGTGAGGTACGTTGATGTCGGAAATTACATAGAACCGACATAGACCACAGAATCATCACCTTCCACAAAAAAAAAAGAACCATTTGAAAAGATGAAAAATTAAAATATATTTATTCAGTAAATGCTCATACTACAATGAAGCTGGATGGGGGTCTCCTTTTTATGTGTAAAGACACATACACTTACTTCACTTTGTTGAATGATATTTCCATAAGAAACAACTATAAAAAAGTTGTGAAAATAAACTATACTAAAATATTCCTACTGGGTTAGTGTATAAGAGAGATGTATTACATAACTTTATATATGAATACGTACAAACATAACCGCCTGTAATAGTCTACTGCTGAACATAGGCTTCTTCTGTGAGAGGGTTTACTACCATCACCACGCTCGGCAAGCGGCTTGTCGATCACGGTCCTAGATTTCTTACATCTTACGCTGCTGCCCGTCACAGGTCTGCCTGTTTTGATATCCCGCCATTTAGCGGTAGCCATTGATATTGTCAAAGGTTTTCTCTTAGTCGCCTCTTATGACACCCACGAGAAGAAAGAGGGTGACATATTCTTAAGCCGATACCACAACATCCATAGAATATAATGTATATTCTGCTAGAATATATTCTGCTTGCCTCAGTTGCATCTTTTACTATTTTCATAATAAACGTCGTCGAAAGTAAGCTCTCTGACGTCTGCAAAAACCACACGCCTTTAATTAGGATTCTCAACAAAAAGAGATTTAACCAACAACATTTGTTTCTGATATCCATATAGTTTATAAAACACATTTGTTGAAGAGTTTATTTAATATGCTGACTTACTACTTTTTATTTTGGTAATACTACTAGATTTTTGGGGATCAAGCACCTCGGCAACCATTTAATTTTTATTTATCTTAACGTATTTCACAATACTGGAGTATAGAGATGTGTAGACAATTTAGTCCTTTCGACCCACATTTCATGGGAGCTTGTTTTGTCTGGTGGCGAACCTGTTGCCATCTTCATGTCCAAGCCTAAAATAAATAAATAAATATCTTCACGCAATTCCCAATACAGGGGTAGACAGAGGTCTAGTCTAGACAATTAAGTCCCTTTGACCCGCCATCCACCGAAGATATTTTCGGGACAACGTGACATGTGGTGATCCCGTCGCCGCCTTTTTGTCCAAACCAACGATATAATTCGTATATAAGTTTTTGAAAAACTCATTGGTACGGCCTGCCACTTGGGGATCGAACTCGGGTCTCTCGACTCGAAATTCCGACCACCGAACCACTCGGCTATCGTGACTTTTATGTCTAAGCCTACAAAATTAAATCATACATAAGTTTTTGAAAAAACTCATTGGTACGAGTCTACCTTCTGGGGATCAAATTCATGTCCATGGACTCGAATTCTGATCACAATTACATTCGGCTATCCTGATTTTCCATTAGGCTTAATAATAACAATTCACTACAAGACTAAATTATTGTGATTTTTGTACGGGTCAGAGTGCTGGGCAACGAAAGTGACGGATGAAAGAAGAGTTTATGCTGCAGAGATAAGAATGTTGAGATGGACGTGTGGAGAGACTAGATAAGATCGGATAAAGAATGAGTATATAAGGGAAAGCTTGAAAGTAGCACCAGTGTCAGAATAAGTGAAGCATGGTTCGGGCATGTAATGAGTATTAATATAGGCAAAAGAATGTTAGAAATGAATGTGGATAGACGAAGAGCTATGGGGAGACCAAAAACACGGTGGATCTATTGTATCGAAGAAGACATGAGAAAGAAAGGAGTATTGAGATGTCGGGAAAAAGAGGAGAATGGAAGAAGACGTTTTGTGCCGAACCCACATGGCATGGGATAAGGGTAGGAAGAAGAAGGTTAAATTATTGTGATAACTGTTACTTTTTAAAAAATCTATTTATTATATATGATATACGTATTTTTATATACTGGAGACGGAGTAAGATGATGCCTGATTAAACTAATTAATTAAAAAAATATTCACGCAATTCCCTATACGGGGATAGACAGACGTGTTAGTCTAGACAATTAAGTCCCTCCGACCCACCTTTCATCGAAGATATTTTCGGGACCGAAGGAATTTACGATCCAATACTCAAATTTTTCAATACCCTGCTATGCTCCGGTAAAATGTATTTTTACGATATCCGAATGGTTGGGTGATTATAGGTGGCACGCGAGTACCAATGATTTCTTCAAAAAATTATGTACAATTATATTGTTGGTTTAAGACGGCTATTATTTCTCCACCTCTCACGTTGTTCCAAAAAGGTCTTTAATGAGTCGGGTAGAAAGGACTTATTGTTTAGATCTCTGTCTACCCCTGTATTGGGAATGGCGTGAAGATATTTCTTTTTCGCACTACTCCGGTATTGGCAAATACGTGGAGATATAAAACAAATAATTAAAGTATTATGTTCAAACTGTTCAAGGTAAGTGAACTTAAGTAAAGATGAAAACCACTTTTAGTTACTGCCCATTGGCTAGGATTTACTGCGGTCGCATACGGTGCAGTTTTATGCACTTTGCCCTTAAAACCGTCGTTGTGTCGCTAGAGAAATTTATTATTACAAGAAAATCACTAGTAAATTTAACATTTCTTATTCTTCTTTCTTTGTTATATGGGCTCATTTAGAAAAATTTTGCCCGTGTCATGTAAATTGAAAATTTACGCAAAATTATTACAAGTGTCATAATTGACACATGAAGTTGGCATTTATGACAGTAGTAGGATTATACTTTTATTTAAGACGCAAGTCTGTATCCTACTTATGTCATAAATGTCAATTACACCTTTAATAATATTTTTTTTATATTTTCACGCATTTTCTTAGTACTGAGTTAGACAGAGGGTAAGACAATTGAGTTCTTTTTATATTAAGTTTTTTATTTAGTCAACGTGACGTGATGAGCCGGTCGCCGTCTCAATATCCAATTTAATGATATAAATAGTACAAAATTTTGAGAAAACCTATATTCGCAGTATTTTGAGTCTATCGACTCGAAACTGATCACGCAACTATAACAAAAACTAAAATCAATATTTAAATAGATAAATAAATATCTTCACGCAGTTCCCAATACAGGGTAGACAGAGTTCTTAGTCTAGAAAATTAAGTCCCTTTGACCCGCCATCCACCGAAGATATTTTCGGGACAACGTGACATGTGGTGATCCCGTCGCCGCCTTTTTGTCCAAACCAACGATATAATTCGTATATAAGTTTTTGAAAAACTCATTGGTACGGCCTGCCACTTGGGGATCGAACTCGGGTCTCTCGACTCGAAATTCCGACCACCGAACCACTCGGCTATCGTGACTTTTATGTCTAAGCCTACAAAATTAAATCATACATAAGTTTTTGAAAAAACTCATTGGTACGAGTCTACCTTCTGGGGATCAAATTCATGTCCATGGACTCGAATTCTGATCACAATTACATTCGGCTATCCTGATTTTCCATTAGGCTTAATAATAACAATTCACTACAAGACTAAATTATTGTGATTTTTGTACGGGTCAGAGTGCTGGGCAACGAAAGTGACGGATGAAAGAAGAGTTTATGCTGCAGAGATAAGAATGTTGAGATGGACGTGTGGAGAGACTAGATAAGATCGGATAAAGAATGAGTATATAAGGGAAAGCTTGAAAGTAGCACCAGTGTCAGAATAAGTGAAGCATGGTTCGGGCATGTAATGAGTATTAATATAGGCAAAAGAATGTTAGAAATGAATGTGGATAGACGAAGAGCTATGGGGAGACCAAAAACACGGTGGATCTATTGTATCGAAGAAGACATGAGAAAGAAAGGAGTATTGAGATGTCGGGAAAAAGAGGAGAATGGAAGAAGACGTTTTGTGCCGAACCCACATGGCATGGGATAAGGGTAGGAAGAAGAAGGTTAAATTATTGTGATAACTGTTACTTTTTAAAAAATCTATTTATTATATATGATATACGTATTTTTATATACTGGAGACGGAGTAAGATGATGCCTGATTAAACTAATTAATTAAAAAAATATTCACGCAATTCCCTATACGGGGATAGACAGACGTGTTAGTCTAGACAATTAAGTCCCTCCGACCCACCTTTCATCGAAGATATTTTCGGGACCGAAGGAATTTACGATCCAATACTCAAATTTTTCAATACCCTGCTATGCTCCGGTAAAATGTATTTTTACGATATCCGAATGGTTGGGTGATTATAGGTGGCACGCGAGTACCAATGATTTCTTCAAAAAATTATGTACAATTATATTGTTGGTTTAAGACGGCTATTATTTCTCCACCTCTCACGTTGTTCCAAAAAGGTCTTTAATGAGTCGGGTAGAAAGGACTTATTGTTTAGATCTCTGTCTACCCCTGTATTGGGAATGGCGTGAAGATATTTCTTTTTCGCACTACTCCGGTATTGGCAAATACGTGGAGATATAAAACAAATAATTAAAGTATTATGTTCAAACTGTTCAAGGTAAGTGAACTTAAGTAAAGATGAAAACCACTTTTAGTTACTGCCCATTGGCTAGGATTTACTGCGGTCGCATACGGTGCAGTTTTATGCACTTTGCCCTTAAAACCGTCGTTGTGTCGCTAGAGAAATTTATTATTACAAGAAAAATCACTAGTAAATTTAACATTTCTTATTCTTCTTTCTTTGTTATATGGGCTCATTTAGAAAAATTTTGCCCGTGTCATGTAAATTGAAAATTTACGCAAAATTATTACAAGTGTCATAATTGACACATGAAGTTGGCATTTATGACAGTAGTAGGATTATACTTTTATTTAAGACGCAAGTCTGTATCCTACTTATGTCATAAATGTCAATTACACCTTTAATAATATTTTTTTTATATTTTCACGCATTTTCTTAGTACTGAGTTAGACAGAGGGTAAGACAATTGAGTTCTTTTTATATTAAGTTTTTTATTTAGTCAACGTGACGTGATGAGCCGGTCGCCGTCTCAATATCCAATTTAATGATATAAATAGTACAAAATTTTTGAGAAAACTCATTCGTACATTTGAGTCTATCGACTCGAAATCCGATCACGCAACTATAACAAAAAACTAAAATCAATATTTAAATAGATAAATAAATATCTTCACGCAGTTCCCAATACAGGGGTAGACAGAGTTCTTAGTCTAGAAAATTAAGTCCCTTCGACCCACCTTGCACCGAAGATATTTTCGTGACAGGTGGTGAGCCCGTCGCCGTCTTTATGTCCAAGCCAACGATATAATTCGTATATAGGTTTTTGAAAAACCCATTGGCACGAGCCTGCCACCTGGGGATCGAACTCGGGTCTCACGACTCGAAATTCCGACCACCCAACCACTCGGATATCGTAATTTAAATAGATAAACATTCATATAACCATTATTCCAGTACCAGAAATTATATTTATCACACAAATGTTTGCAACTACCGTGATGCAACGGGCTAAGTACACAGTCATAACTTTCGTAACACAAAATAATTTAAAAAAGTAAAATTCGAATCACTAGATAATTATATTTCTCTTGTAATATTTGCGCTACGTAATGATGTTCGTGTTGAAGTACAATTATTCTGTACGCTAAAAATAGGGAAAATTTCAAAACGTACCTACACGATTCCACCGCCATTATTTATCATGTACTGTGAAAAAGAGATTCAATTCACCTATAGAGATGGTCGCAGCCGCTCGTTATATTTCATTCGTGAAAGAAAATATCACAGTTTTTCGTGGTATATTAATAACGTGGACACTTTTAAATTTGAAACTGCAAAAAAAGTTGCTGTAGAAAAGAAGCTTACTTTTAAAATACATACACACATATATAGGTACAATATCACATACATCGCTCGCATGGCAAAGAAAGTAGCTAAAGTATTTGCGTTATGGAATCGGAGGAAACGAAGGTACTACAAACACCCAGTATGTATTTTATATTATCAGTATTTTACCTGATTTGTTTCGAAGTGTTAATCTCATCTTTCGGTAGCCATTGTTTAAGGGTTTTCCCTTACTCGCCACGGATATATAATCTGGAATAGAATAACAAATATTCTTTACGATAAACATGTTCTCATAGATTAAAAAAAAGATTAATAAATTATAACATTATCTATGTCCAGATTAGCTACATTGTTTTTTTTAATGGTTAGTTCAATATTTCTTTTTTTAAATAAATAATTTTCTCTAACGAAACAAACACAACTGCCAGGACATCGTAATTGTAAGCGACGTGAATAAATTGCTCTGCCTTATGTTACCGAAGTGTCTAATTAGGTGCGCCTGTTTTCTGTGAACAACTTCAACAAAGTAAACAATGCTACAGTTATATGATACATTTTGTAATTGGTGGTCATGAATTTATTATTATTATTATATCTTTACGCATTGACCATGACCGGTTAGCCAGAGGGAACAGATTGCCAAATGTCAGGATCCTTGCATACCGATTTTAAATTCATAATTTTCTTACATTCTCTTAAATACTCATGAATTCATATTCATTTTCACAAATTCATTTGACTGGTCAAAGTGTTAATTTAAATGCCGAAAGATTTTAGAATAAATATAATATATTTTTACTCTAAAATCTTTACATTTCTAACTTTATCCACATCACAGTATTACAGGCGTGTAAAATGCTTCTGAAAATAATTTAAAATCGAATTCCATATCAGAAGTTTACATCGAACAAGATTAATGTACTTAAAGAAAACAAAGGTAAGCTATATTCTACTGAAATTAGTTATGGTTAGGCGCTTAGACCTTGACCTTCAGCTCATTCAAGACCTCAGAGCTGGCGACACGATTTTAATTTTGATTTCGTCAAAATTGTCGAGTGGTTAGGTGATCGGGATTCGCGTCAAGAGACCAGAGTTCGATTCCCAGGAGGCAAGCTAGTACCAATGGTTTTTTTCAACCGTAAGTACGAATTATATCGCTGGCTTGGACAAAAATACACGACAGGCTAAGCACCTCTCACGTTGTTACAAAAAGTTTCGTCTGTGGAAGGGTGTTCGAAAGGACTAAATTGTCAAGACCTCTGTCTACCCCTATATTGGAAATGGCGTGGAGATATTTTCTTCTTTTATATTTTGACGGTAGTGTTATATACAAAGGGTTCATACACAAAAGTGTAATGAAAAGGAATCTTTTGAAATGATATTCAAAAATTTTCTGTAATAGCTTGCTTAGCATAGCTTGACATGCTCTTATTTCCCAAAAATACATAACGTATTTACGAACATAAATAGAGTTATTCTATACCGCTAAATGATCCCTGCGGACTGGACACCGCTAAATTCACGTAGGCTTTAGCGAAAGTGATTAGGGTATGACATCTCGACATAACTTCTTATCGACATTAGCTCAGGCCTAGGAGGAGCACCATTTTGATAACTTACGACGCACTAAAAAAAACAATGGCATTTTCCTTTATTCCAGTAAAACCATAGAGATATTTCTTGATCATTGATTTTTGTTCTTAATTTTTCCAGTTTCATCAAAAGTCCACTGCTAAATATGCTTCTCAAAAATATTGTCGATAAGAACGGTCCAGTGTCGTCACTTTTGGAGGAAGGGGAGGTATCGCCCCAGTCATTAACGTCACTGCTGTGGAAGTCTTCGTTGCGTACTATATACACGCATGTGTTTGTTCTATAATTTCAATATGTTCATTGTGTCCTTAGGTAAGTTAAGTAGCTTTAAGTTAATTTACATTACGGCCTGTAAAAATAGATTACCGGTACCTTTCTGTTCAGCTTAATTTTAATTTGGATTGATTTGATTTTGATTTTATGGGGATAGCTATTCCGCCAAATGTCGACTAAGTTCATAGGCATTGTATTATCTTTGGGCTCTAATTATTTGTGAACGTTTCAATTGAATTGTGAACTATTACAACTGTATCAACTGTTACATTGTAATGTTTAAATTTGTTGTTAAAAAGCACAAACATTCATATTCATCACACAAGTCCTGGCCATGTAGCTGGATTCCAACCAGCAACCCTTAGCTTTGATGCAGGGTCACTACCAATTAACCTGTCTGTTCTTTACAATATATTCTGATTAAAATAACTTTGTTATCTATTACTAAGCTACCCCAAATTTTATCGAGGGATAGTTATTAAGTGAGAAGCTTTCTGTACAACGCGTCATCATATTTTATTACGGAGCGACATAAAACTTGTCAATATTAGTATTTGTCGAAGGGAAGTGTTTGGTCGTAAACCCATCGTAAACTGTACTACTGCTAAGGGTCGAGAGCTCTTCCATAAGCCTCAAAATAAATAAGTTTAAATATAAATACATTCTCTCTAAAGTATACTCGATACGTACTAAATGCGATAAGAATTCAGGTCAATTATTACAACAAATAAAAAGAAACTTCACGCCATTCCCGATATAGGGGTACACAGAGGTCTGGACAATTCAGTCCTTTCGACACACCTTTCACCGAAGATGTTTTTTGTGAAAACGTCATCGATGGTGAGACCTTCGCCGTTTTTATGTCCAAGCCGATGATACATGTATATGCCGTATGTACATAACATACGATGTCGTACATAAGTTTTGAGAAAACCCATTGGTACCAAGCTTTCAAGGTTAGGTTTTCTAAAAAGTATTACATCGTTGGCTTGGACATAAAGACGGCGACTGGCTCACCACCAGTCACGTTGTCACGGAAATATCTTCGGTGGAAGGTGGTTCGATGAGACTTAATTGTCTAGACTAGACCTCTGTCTACCCCTGCATTAGGAATTGCCTGAAGATATCTATTATTATTATTATTTAATTAAAAAGTGAGATAATATAATAAAAAGGAAAGAATAGAACAGAATAGAATAGAATAGAACAGAACAGAACAGAGCAGAACAGAGCAGAACAGAACAGAGCAGAACAGAACAGAACAGAGCAGAACAGAACAGAACAGAACAGAACAGACCAGAATAGAATACAATACAATAGAATACAATAGCATGGAAGGGAATTGAAGATAATACGTTAATGATTTTAGCCATTGTATTAATACAACTTTGCAGTTACGATGGGATTCGGAATATATCTTTATGTCCAAGCCAACGATATAATTCGTACATAAGTTTTTGAAAAACCCATTGCCACCTGGGGAACGAACTCGGGTCTCTTGACTCGAAATTCCGTCCACCCAACCACTCGGCTATCGTGACGTTTTGAATCGTTCACTTATGAATAACCTTCATTATATAAATAAAAATTTTTTTTTCCTGTGTGGGTAGACGTAACGTGAACACGCAAAAAGTACGCTCTCTGTTATTTTATAATTTAAATTAATAATTAAGTTTAATTTAAATAAATATATGCATTAATTTGGTTCTATAACCCACTCGCAACCACTGAACATTAATTTCTCCTGTCTGCAATCAACAATATTTCCCTCAAACTCACTATGGATACTCAACTTATAAACAACTTGGAAAAACTCGAAAAGTTGTTTGGTACTCGTATGCATGAGTATGAAGAGAAGCTGCAAAAGGTTTCTGCTGGTACAAGCTCTATACAACCTGACATCACAACACTGTCCCGTGAGTTCTCTGAATTTAAATCATTTGTGTGGCAAACCCTGCCTACCATGAAAACTCAAATTGAGCTTCTCTCCCTTGAGTTAGACAGGCATGAAACAGCCATGAGAAGAAAGGTGCTACTTTTCCATGGGATTCCTGAAAAACAAAACGAGAAAGTACATGATGTGGTGCATGAAATACTAACCAACAAATTACAGTTGTCTGATATATCAGTAGAACATTTACATGTTTGTCACCGTTTAGGTTCGTCTGGGAATAAGATTCGGCCTGTTCTAGTCAGATTCCTTCACATGGAGCACCGTCACCTTGTGTGGGATAACAAAACCTCTTTGAAAGGCACTGGCTTGACGGTTTCGGAATTCCTTACCAAGACTAGACATCGTGTTTTTATTACAGCCCGCAATCATTTTGGTATCAAACAATGTTGGACAACGGAAGGTAAAATTTCCATATCCCTTCCTGATAAATCCAGACGGAAAATCGAATCCATGGGAGAACTCCAGTCACTAATGTCTCAGTTCCCTAGTCAGAGCTGTGACAACATGCCTTCACCTAAAACAACTACGGCAAAACTACTAATGTTTTGAAAAGGGCCGCAATTAAAATTTATAGTATAGGAGTTATTTGTTATTCTTTGTAATTTCATCACCGCATTTATTGTACTCTTATAAACGTAAACTTCCTAATTTAGTGGTACTATACTATAGGAATGGTAATATCTTACATCTTTTTTTTTTTTCTTTTCTCACTCAGTAGGTAGTAGTAGGTAGTAAACTTATGGAATTTCTTGCTGTATCTTTGTTTTGTTTTGTTTGTATTATTGATGTGACATTCTGAACATGACACAGATGACACATGTGTCTCAGCCAATAGTGTTTAAGTTCACAATTACTTTTCTTTTGTCTGCCTTGTGAGTATGCATCCTTTTCCTTTATAACATTATTGATTATTTGATACAGTATCTCACAACTTCTTATGTTAATGTATGTATTATGTAGCTTTATAATAATGTTTTAGTCTAATTTGTTTTAATGTATGCTACGCGCGCTGCTACTGCGCTTGTGAGTATTTTCGTCTTTTTTTTTCTTTTAGTATTGTAACATTTTTTTTTAATAGATATTACTTACTGTTTACCTGTTGTTCTTTTAGCACTTAAGGTTGTTATTTCGAAATGTGTCATGTTACAATAGCATGAATTAGTTTATTTCCTTTTCCTATATATAGATTCAAGCTTTGTACCTCAGCATAATTTTTTCCATTTTACCAGTGAGCGGTGGGTGGGATATATTTTCTTTTTGTACTATATATTAAGTTATTATATTAGGTTATTGTATTAAGTTATTACTAGATATTAAGTTTAGTTAAGTTATTAGTTTAAACCCATTGTATTGATACATTTATTTTTATATTTTCTACCATAGTACCTACATACATTTCTTTTTCGAAATTATTACATAGCTATTGTCATTATGAATAATCCAGCTGATATTGACGATAATTTTTTCTCATGTTCGTCCGCAGATAATAGTTTTATCAGTGCCAATAGCGACTCTTCTGTACCGTTTACACTGCATGAACAGTTATCTTCCTTGTCTACTGAACATCCTTATAGCTTTAATGTTGCACACATAAACGTCCAAAGTGTTCCACGTCATTACTCTGATCTTCTAGCATCCATTAACAGCGATCACATCGATGGGCTTCTTATTTCTGAGTCTTTTCTCAAACCCTCTCTCCCTTCCTCTCTATATGCGTTACCAGGATTTGTACTAATCCGTAACGACCGAATCGGGAAAGGTTGTGGCGGCGTTGCGATCTACTTACGTACTGATATTCCATTTAAAGTGGTCAGCGCGTCTCCTTCTGAGTATTCGGGATCTGCAGAATATCTATTTCTTGAAGTGACTTTAAATAACACAAAAATTTTCCTCGCGGTATTCTATAGCCCCAACTTGACCATAAACTATTTTGATCATCTTGATAATGTTTTCAGTGACCTTTGCCCGATTTATGATCACGTGATTTTGATGGGTGACTTTAATACGTGTTTGCTTAAAATGACTTCCGTTCGTCTAGGCTCACATCCTCTTGAGTTCTTTTTAATCTTCAGATTCTGCCTCTTTCCGCTACCCATCATTTTCCTGATTGCACACCTTCTCTATTAGATTTAATCATCGTGTCTTCTCCTTCTAGTATTATATCTCATGGCCAACTATCGGCATCGTTCTCCTATCATGACTTAATATATCTCTGTTATCGCATTCGTAGCCCTAAACGCAAATCGCAATATCTTCTTCTTCGAAGTTACAAGGACTTAGACTTGGAGGCGCTTCAGCGCGATGCCAATTCCGTGGACTGGTCTCGCGTGTTAAATAGCAACGGCAATATAGATGAAAAGATATGTGAATTTACATCGACTATATTACAGCTATATGACAAGCATGCCCCAATCAGAAGGGTAAAGATTAGACGAAATCCTGCTCCATGGTTAACTGCTGAAATAAAAAACCTTATGAGTCACCGCGATAAAGCGAAGCGAAGGTACAAGCGATGCTCTTCTGCTACTAATTTATCGTCGTATAAAGTACTGCGAAACCGCTGCAATCGTCTGTGTAGAGATGCAAAGCGACGCCATTTCCACGATTCCCTTATAAATCGGAGTCCTACCGATGTGTGGAGATTTTTAAGATCTGTTGGTGTCAGCCAGTCTTCTAATGCAGTATGTCGTGATTTTGATGTAAACGATCTTAACAACTATTTCTCTAAATCTCCTTCGATCGTTGATCCTTGCATCAAATCTCGTACGTTGCTTGCGTTATCGGACATGCCGAGACCATCCTTCTCTACCTTCAGTTTCACCTCAGTATCTGAGGAAGAAGTTAAAAAATCCATACTTGCTATTTCCTCATCCTCGATTGGTTCAGATAACATGTGCTCAAAAATGATAGTTTTATTATTACCATCTCTTCTTCCGATTCTTACTCACTTGTTTAACTATTCGTTGTCATCCTGCTCATTCCCATCAATCTGGAAACAAGCATACATTATTCCTCTTCCTAAAAAATCTTCTCCATCCATGCTTTCCCATTTTCGACCTATTTCGATCTTCACTAAATCCTTTTCAATCCGGTTTTCGGCCCGGTCACAGCACCGTCACAGCTTTAATAAAAATCACTGACGACATTAGATGGGCAATGGAAAATAAAAAACTTACTTTGCTGGTGTTGCTCGACTTCAGCAACGCATTCTCTACAGTTGATTTTGATATTCTCTTGGCAATTCTTAAATCTATTAACATTTCTTCTACTGCTATAAAGTGGTTTGATTCTTATCTTCGGGGTCGCTCGCAGCGTGTTCGCATTGACGATTCTTTCTCTGATTCTTGTAAACTAGTTGCTGGCGTGCCTCAGGGTGGCGTTCTTTCTCCTCTTCTGTTTTCAGTTTTTATTAACTCGGTTACTTCTGTCATTTCTTCAAACTTCCATCTTTACGCAGACGACTTGCAGCTTTATCATCATTTTCCCCCTGCACAAACTGATCTTGCAGTCTCGTTAATGAATAGAGACATTAATCAGATACTAAATTGGTCTAAATCTTTCGGGCTTGAAATCAATGCCAGAAAATCGCAGGCTATAATCATAGGAAACAGTCATGGGCGTAATTTGTTGGATTTCACTTCAATATCACCAGTAAAATTAGACAACACTGTTATACCCTATACTGATATGGTGAAGGATCTTGGGGTAATTATCGACTCTAACCTGACGTGGAATGCTCATGTTAATGAAGTAAGTCGCAAAGTTCACTTTTCTTTTCATTCGCTGAGGTGCCTTCAAGGTTTTTTGCCCTTAAGAACTAAGATCTTCCTAGCCCAGACTTTAATCCAGCCTATCATAGATTACGCTGATGCCTGCTACTTGGATGCTACAGAGGAGCTTCTGAATAAGCTTGAGCGCCTGCAAAATCTTTGCATTCGTTTTATTTTCGGAATACGCAAGTATGACCATGTTTCACATCTTCGCAAAGATCTCAAGTGGCTCCCAATTCGTTTTCGTAGGAACACTAGGATTTTATGTCTACTGTTTAATATTTTGCGCCTCTCATCATCCCTGTCCTACCTTCGCGAGCGATTCTCCTTCGCTCGTCCATCCCATGTCCCCTGCAAAACCCATCTACAAACCCTTCTTAAATTTCCTCCTCATAAGAGCGCGTCATATTCATCCTCCTTTTCTGTTCATGCAGTAAAATTGTGGAATGCTCTTCCGCAAAATATTCAAAACCATTTCTCTATTCAAGAGAAGAGTCAAAGAACATTATAAGTCATTGACACTCTAACTTATTATTGTATTTAATATGCATATGTATTTATCTTATTATTATTTTTGTCTGTAGGTATTTGTATGCATTTTATTTGTATATATTATATATGTATGTTTATATATGTATGTATGAATATGGTGTATGTGTATGTTTGTATATATGTAGTTGTACACGCGAAATCTACCTTTACTTTTACCCACATTCCAGTCACAGGTCTGCTGGAAGAAATTTCTTAAGAAATAAGCAGTGCCTTTGTACAAACGTTTTCCTTTTATTACATTTCTTCTTTTTTATTTTTGTGTGTACATAAATTAATAAATAAATAAATAATAAAATAAAAATAAATAAATATTCTATACGCTTTCATTATATAGTCTTTATTATTATTATTATTATACATGTATATATGAATATTCCTATGTCGAAAAATGAATATTTTGATTAGATTTGTATGGGATACACTTGTGTCCTGCTATGGATATTTAAAGGTAAAGTAAATTTTGTAATTTAAACCGTAGAGACACATAACCCCTGCAATATTTCGGGAGAATTATTAAAAGTAAGGATTGCTTAACGACTTGGAAAAAACATTCGTATACGTAACTTGGAGCGTTACACTGGAATCACCGTCCTTATGTTACGTAATGTACCTACTTACCCGGCTTTTATTATAATTTTAATCACATGGTACCATTGTTCATTTAGTATGATATAAAGTAATATCCGTGCGTAAATATAAAAAAATAAAGTCACGATACCAGTGGTTGGGAGAACTAAATTCGAATAAAGAGACCCGAATTCGATCACCAGGTGGTAATGGGTAAGCTCGTACAAAAGAGTTTTTTCAAAAACTTATATACGATGATTTGGCTTGGACGTAAAGACGGCGTCAATCTCACCAACTGTCATCTTGTTCCAAAAAAATCTTCGATGAAGCGATATTTAAAAGATTTCATTTGTCGGGATCTCTGTCTAGCCTAGTATTGGGAACGGATGAGAATGTTTTTTTTTTTAATTAGTAAAAGCTTTTAAAAGTCCACTGCAGTACCCCGGTCACTCCTGTAAGGTATGGCTTGCCATAATCACAACCCATGGCGATTAGATAGACGATCGCAATACCAGACACCTTGCACCTTAGACTTTGCTGCTCGACACCAGTCTAATTTTGGGCTGGTATTCTTCGAAATGGTTATCATGGATGGATGGATATGTCGCGACATCTATGTCTACACATAAGATGCTCGCTGGTGGCGGATTAAGGAAGCACTTCGAAGTCCAACATCGTGCTATCGAAGTTCGCACGGTTACACGCATATATACGATTACCGATAGCGCACACTGGTGGAGGAGACGTCCTCCCCAGGTCACGATCACCCAACCTGGCGGGTAGCTACCCTTTTCCTGCACTACATCATCCGCTACACTGGTGACCCCGACGTGATATCACCGCCAACCGACGGTGACCACAAAAGAACAACGCAGCGAGCCTCCAACAACATCGACGTCATCAACGCAGTCACAGCACCGGACTACTGTCGGCACAACGCGTGCTTCCTAGTCCTATCAGCCACTGAGGATCATCAACGGCGGGCCCCTTCTCCTCAGGCTGACACTGCGGCATCGGCATTGTGACCATACATCTCGACTCACCGTAGATCTGGTTACAGCCTCTCACCGCAACGCCAGATTGCTCAACGTCAAGCTCTCCGCACTTCCGACCTCCAGTCTCAGCAGGGGAGTGACGTGGCGACATCTATGTCTCCACATAAGAAGCTCGCTAGTGGCGGATTCAGGAAACACATCGACGTCCTACATCGCGCTGTCGAAGTTCGCACGATTACATGCATATATACGATTACCGATAGCGCACACTTGTGGAGGAGACGTCCTCCCCAGGTCACGATCACCCGACCTGGCGGGTAGCTACCCTTTTCCTGCACTACATCATCCGCTACAGATATATCAGTCAGTAGACAACTGTAATTTCAAGAGATTCCCCTGAGTCCACACTTGCACTAACCGCGAAAAAAAAACAACAATTTTACGATTTTTTTCTAATACATTATTTAAAGAAACAAAATTATATTTTTTAATACCCAAAAATCCACCATTGATAGGACTGGGTTCTTTACTTGCTGAAAAGTTAAGTTTAAGCGCTAAACGCGTTAAAAGGAACTAAGGGAAAAGCCTTGACACAGTAATTGGTTACATACAGATATATGGGATAACCATCTCAAAAATATCAGACCAAAATTGAGCAGGCCAATTACGGTATTAAGAGTCTAAGATGCAAGCTGATACTGCGATCGCCAATCCGCTTGGCGAGTATGGTATCTATGTCACAAAGTCTTCCATGCGGCAGATGCCTATGTCCCGTGCTGGGCTATAACAGGCGATCTTACACGCATATATACTTACGCCTTTGAGGGTAGTTGACAACATCTGGCAGAAGTTATTGTAACTTCTTACTCAATGACCATAAGTTTACTGCTATGATACATTAATACGATAACGCCATCTACACCTTTGTGACGCAAATTTTATAAATAATAAATAAATATCTTCACGCAATTCCCAATACAGGGGTAGACCCCTAATTCCCAATAAAGAGGTAGACACCGAAGATATTTTCGGAACAACGTGACAGGTGAGCCCGCCGCCCGCAAATTTTATAAAATTTAAAATTTATATAAAGTACATAAATACTAATATTAAATATATAATAATAATATAAATTATATCAGGGGTAGACAGAGGTCTCGACAATAAAGTCTTTTCGACCCACTCTCATCAACCCCTTTTTCAACAGTTTCACAAGATTTGTTTTATTCAGTAGAACAAAAATATACTAATGTTCTCTGGGGAAATAAGGCACTGTCAATTGACTGGCAATTCAATTTGTCAGAAAAGATGGTACTCACAATATCTTTTATTTAAATTGTTACAAGCCTCCGGTTTAGCTATTTAGTAAGTATAGACAGAGGTTTGTATAAAAGTAGGTAACCTAGACGTGTTCTTTCCCTTGGGTTTCGTGGGAGACGACTAAGGAAAAAGCCTTGATAATGCAATGGGTTACAGGCAGATGGCGGGATTGATGAGTTTTAGCATTAAAAGTTATACTGGACTTTTTGTTATTAAATTAATGACTTAATGAATGATAATGAAAAGTCACGATAGCCGAGTGGTTGGGTGAGCTGAATTCGAGTCAAAAGACCCCAGTTCAATCTCCAGATGGCAGGCAACGATTCATATCGTTGGCTTAGACATAAAGACGGCGACGGGCTCACCACCTGTCACGTTGTCCCGAAAACACCTTCGGTGGAAGGTGGGTCAATGGGACTTAATTGTCTAAACTAGACTTCTGTCTACCCCTGTATTGGGAATTGCGTGAAGATATTTTCTATTTTCTTTTTCTTTTTTATGTATAACTAAGACCCTTCGACCTACCTTCCACCGAAGATATTTCGGGACAACCTGACAGGTGGTGAGCCCGTGGCCGTCATACTTTAAAACAAATAAAAATAATGTGACCAACAATTGAAATCTGGTCTGCAGCATCAGCCCACGAAATGGATCAAACTCAGCTATTGTCGAGATGACCCTAATCTGGTTTTCAGTCCGGTCCTTAGGTACCTCATGGAAACACACTTAATATGTTGTTAAATTCTTGCGAAAATAAATTAATTTTGGGCAAATTAATTCAAATACACGTAATAGGCTTGTCTTCGCTTAACTTTAATCCAAGTTATATTTAGCTTAGCGTCAAATTTTAATAAGGAAATGTTTAACAAATAAATGGCTGAATGGTTAGCTCATAATTATATAAAGACGATCCGATAGCTTTGATGATAGTGATCTAGCCTTTGAAGGTAAGGTATTGGGGTTCGAGTCCCGCAAGGGCAAACAATTTATAACCTCCTAGGAAGGACGAGTGGCGTATATACTGGTTAACACAGTGTCACTGTTCCGCTTATTATGGTGAGGCACTTTTGTATATCCTGCCATCTGTCGACAGCCATTAATTTCAAAGGATTTTCTCTTAGTCACTTTCAAAAACACCCACAGGAAAAATGCTGATGGACTATACGACCACACCACATGAGAAAAATATTTTTTTTAATAACTGTAATTAGTGAAGCGCGTAAAACATCAGTTGTAAAGGTTATAATTAGATCAGCGCAGAGTAATGAAAATATAGAACGCCGGTTTGTTGTACTTCCGAACTTCGTCGGAGATTAATTACGAAATACCCGCCGTGGTCTTTAACTTCATAGTTTTTTTTAAAGATATGCTATGCTTATCTCTAGAACCACAATAAAACAAATCAAAATCCGTTAAGGAAAATCGAGTATCATATCTCTCCTCGGAAAACGTAAATTTTTCCGGGATAAAAAGAATCATAGGCTATATGTTATTCTTCCTTTGCCAAATTTCATCCACATCTGTACAGCTGTTCTGACGTTATTGTGTAACTTACATCCATTACTTAATCTTAAAAATGTATATTAGTAGTTGTGGACGACTCGATAGCCGAGTTGGTAGTGACCATGCCTTCGGAGTTATGGGTTGCGGGTTCGTGTGCCGCTGGGGCAAACATCAGTGTTATGAATATAAATATATATATATATATATATATATATATATATATATATATATATATATATATATATATATATATATATATATATATATATATATATATATATATATATATATATATATATATATATATATATATATATATATATATATATATATATATATATATATATATATATATATATATATATATATACATATGTGTACGTTAAAAGCTATTTTTCTTGACTATACTACAGGAGACTGTGTAAAGTGGTGGATTTCATTGTCTAGATCTTTGTCTACCCCAATATTAGGAAATTGCGTGAAGATATGGACCTTTTGTTCCACCTTTGGATCAGCTTGACTAAACTAGCACCATGAACTTGCAAAAACGATGGCCTTATATACTTATTCATCTAGATTTTTTTTATTGTACAAAATTACAAAAAAAAAGATACGTACAGCACTCAAATCTCTAGGGTTTATCTGTGATGCAGAGTCGACGTTCAATTATATACGATGAAAGTCGTCAGATATAATTAAAAATGACATTTAAAATCCAAAAACAGAAGGGAAAATATAAAACAAATATAAAACAAATCAAAGCATGAAAGTCACGATAGCCGAGTGGTTGGGTGGTCGGAATTTCGAGTCAATAGACCCGAGTTCGATCCCCAGTTGGTAGGCTCGTACCAATGGGTTTTTCAAAACTTATGTACGAATATCGTTGGCTTGGACATAAAGACGGCGACGGGCTCACCACCTGTCACGTTGTCCCGAAAATATCTTCGGTGGAAGGTGGGTCGAAGGGACTTAATTGTCTAGACTCGACCTCTGTCTACCCCTGTATTGGGAATTGCGTGAAGATATTTTATATTTGATATTTTATTTTTATTTTTAAAGCATGAAAAAATACAATTATCAATCAATCGGGGCACCCCGGCTGATTTGTGAGATAATATGATTTTAAGTTAGGTTTTTACGAATTTACAATAATGTTCTGCCATTTCTTCGGCATTTCATTAATTATTTCAGTTAGTACATATTGCGAAGTTCTTTTACCATAAACATTCTTGTATTTCGGAAGTATATATTTGTTTTTTACATTTATGTCTCTTAAGTGTAGTGGTCGTTTATATAGAGTAAGTAAACCTGTGTTATTAATTTCATTTAAACATAACAATTTAATTTTGTCGTATATGTTAATGATTTTATTTTTTATGGTTTTGTTATTATACATTAAACGGTTTTTAATATTTAGAGGTACAATCATTTTTAAGATTTTAGATTGTAGTCTATATATATCCTCTATGTAAGTTTTGTATGTTCTGCCATAAGTAATTAATCCATAGCCAATGACAGAGTCAGCTAAGGATAGGTATCTTATACGGCAGGTCTTAGTGTCTTATATGGCAATTTGTACTTTAAGATAGATAGTTTACTAAGTATAGCTCTTAATTTTGCGCATATATGGTCTATATGAGGTCCCCAGTTGAATCTGTCGTCTGGTGGTTTTCTAGATGGTTATTCTACCATCTGATCGTAGCCAATTGCATTTTCAAGGCTCCCTCTGTAGCCACTAACGACGCTGTCGGGAAGAAAGGAATGGTGTATCCATATGCTGCAACTGCACAGAAATCAAATATATAAATAGACATATGTACCAACGGTCTGTGTAAGTTCACTGCAAGGTAATGGCCTCTCCCGTAAGGGACAATTTTCCACATTCAATCACCAATTTCATACGGTTGACGAAGGGATTGGCGAATCGCATTACAGATGGTATATCCGTCTCTTAGAATACTAGACCAAAATTCATGATTGACATAGGCATTTGGTGCCAAACATCTCGTCTTAAGACCAACAATGCGCCTGCCAAGCGTGGTGATACTGTCAACCTTCAAAGCTTTACTTCTACAGTGAACCTTTACAGGCAGTTATGTATGTATGTATTATGTTCTACAGTACACAATTTAATGTTTGGGAAAGTAATGTCAAAGAGTCGCGAATATGGTAAATTGACGCATCGTAAAACTCAACTGACCTAGTTAAACTTTTAACAACTTGGTAACTCTCTGTTAAAAGCAGCTACAAACCTAATGAGATGATTACAAACTTTTTACTAAAAAACTTTTAAATTCATACTTTCTTCTATTTATATAAAAATCAAACTTGTCATCTAGTCCAAGGCTAAGATTCGAGACTAAGATTCGTTCCGATGAATGGATGCTGATAAGATTCATTATAAATATGACTACCTATGTTTATAGATGTTTCTTTATTTGATTATTAATTTATCTATATAAATTAATACTTATGGAAATATACATCTATATGTAAACAGATACATACATAGATAGGGAAAAAATCACATACATTGCTCTAATCCCATAGTAAGTAGCTAAGGTATTTGTGTTATGAAATCAGAAACAACGAAGGACCACAAACCTATATTGACCCGTCCGGACATCAAATCCGGGACCTCAGAGCTGGACACCATAAAACCAGTATGTAATACTTCCATACTAGGAAGTCGTGGATGCGTCATTTAAACTCGTCTTACAAACTATACGTCCGACGGCTGGGTTACTACAAACTAGGATTTACGGGACACTTAGAGGAATTCGGTGGTAAGAAATATTTTTGTGGGGTTTATATTTTATGTGAGATAAGGGTGAAAAATTAACTCACGTTTATATTTTATGTGAGATAAGGGTGAAAAATTAACGCACAGACTACTCAATGGTAAGTGGCTTTTGCAGTATTGCAGCAAACAATTTAAAGTGGAATCTCCACTTTAAATTGTTTGCTGAGTTCTCGCTCCTGAGTGTTAGAGGAGGAGGGATATAATAATACTTCATATCCCGAGTAGTTGCACTGTTATTTGGCGACAGTAGTCCTTAAAAGCCGGCAACGCATCTGCTATGCCTCTGGTATTGCGGATGTTCATGGGCGGCGGTAATCACTTACCATCATGTGAGCCACCTACTAGTTTGCCTCCCTTCTCTATAAAAAAAAAACAGTTAAGAGTAAGAATGTAATACAGATAATAATATACCTTATTATTTACAACACAAGGAAAAACACAAAATATAAATATCAAAAATTGGACAACAAAAGACAACCTTGCTATAAAGCAATTCCTTCCTTGCAACCTTAGCACTTTTCCAAAATGAAACATCCGTCCCGTTGTTTCTTTTCGACAAAGTGCGGTACGAGCAGGATGTAAAAAAACTTACGCAAAGTAACGGCTGAGTCAATTAACTTTCGTAAAAAAATTTTTTTCGTGTAAGACATTTTATTTTATTTATTCCTATTAAAACTATGTTCAGTTTTAATAGGAATAAATGAAAGAAAATGTCTAATCTTAAATTGATATTATATCTTAATTGATCTATATCTTTAATTGATGGGTCCGGGTAAGGTCCGATGATTCCTTTTGCTGAAATTGCAGCTCATACAGTTACCTTAGGAGAGTGAAGTGGCCTCTCATGTTTAGCTTAAGGATTTTCGCTGCTCCAATTAGGTGGAAATGGGCTTCGTCAGAAAATAAGATGTTGTGAAAATTACTGAAACGAGTTAACATTGTTTCGGCATATGACTTATGCAAATTTAAATCATTAGGGTTTAGTTCTTGCACTAGCTGGATCTTATATGGATGTAATTTCAAATCTAATTTCAAAATACGGCGTAATGATGTGCGGGATAATCCTAATTCAGCCGAACGTTTGCGTGTCGATAAATCTGGATCACGTCGAACAGAAGCGGAAACTTGCTGCACGTTCTCTTCACTCCGAGGAGTCCGTGGGCCGCCGGTTTGTTTCACATACATACATACATACATATCATCACGCCTCTTTCCCGTAGGGGTAGGCAGAGACCACTTCTTTCCACTTGCTACGATCCTTACATACTTGTTTCGCTTCGTCCACTTTCATTATTCCCTTCATACATTCTCTTCGATTCAGGGTACTCTTGACCTGGCCTTTTTTCAGGACGTCCCTGATTTGGTCTTGAAACGTCCGCCTAGGTCTTCCCCTTCCTACACTTCCATTCACACTCGCCTTATATGCTTTTTTCGTCAATCGTTCTTCATTCATTCTCTCGACATGGCCAAACCATCTCAGCATACCTTTCTCAATTTTAGTCACTACATCTTCTTTCAGACCACAACGTTTCCTTATTTCACCATTCCTTATCCTGTCGCTCAGTTTAACTCCTAACATACTTCTTAATGCTCTCATCTCAACTGCATTTACTCTGCTTTCATGTTTCTTCTGCCATACTCAACTTTCACTTCCGTACATGAGTGTCGGAACCAAACTCCCCTATGCACCGCCAAACGAGCCTTGTTAGACACCATCCGACTGCTCATAAAGGAGTGCAAAGCTCCATTCACCATGTTTCCTGCATTCACTCTTCTTTCAATATCACTCTCACACTTTCCATCTCTTGTAAACTTTGAACCCAGATACACAAACTCATTCACCTGTTCAATTTGTTCATCTCCAATCACTATATTGCAGTCTGTCATGACCTCGTCTCTTTCAAACACCATTACTTTCGTCTTCTTTACATTCATCTTCATCCCTTCCTAACAAAATCTTCACTCATAGCAGTTACCATCTCCTGCATCTCCTCGGCTGAAGACGCAAGTAATACTTGATCATCAGCATAGAGAAAACATTTGACGAGTAACTCATTCATTCTCAACCCACTTTCATTCTCTTTTAAATCTGTCAAGCAATTGTCCATAAACAAATTAAACAGCCACGGTGACGCTACACATCCCTGTCTAACACCTTTTCGATATTAAACCATTCAGTGTACGCCCTGTTTATCCTTACACAAGCACAGGAATCCCTATAAAGAGATTGCAATGCTCGTATGAGGATACTGCTGACACCTTTCACGGACAATGCTGACCACAATTCATTCCTCACCACTCTATCATAGGCCTTTTCTAAATCCACGAACGTGCAATAGACCTTCTGGTTTTAGCCAGACACTTTTCGGCTATGCACCGCAAGGAAAAGACCTGATCCGTACACCCCATTCCCTTTCTAAATCCCGCTTGTGCATCCCATACTTTTTCGTCCGTTTCATTCACAACCCTTTCAATCAACACTTTCGCATACAATTTACCGACGACGCTGAGAAGGCTTATACCGCGGTAATTTACGCAGTCCTGCCGTGACCCCTTCCCTTATATAATGGCACGATTACGGCTTTGCACCAGTCTCCCGGTACTTGCCCATTTTGCCAGCACATATTGAAAAGGCGGTACAGCTGACTAGCCACTAAGCCCTGTCCAGTCCTCAGCATCTCGACGGTAATCCTATCATATCCGGCAGCCTTACCAAATCTCATACTTTTCAACGCTTTTACTATTTCATCCACGCTTATCTCACTGTCATCAACATTTATATTAACCATGGAAGGTGCCGGGTGTTGTACCTGCACTTCCTCTCTTTCAAATAAACATTCAAAATACTCTTCCATCTCTTTAACACATATTCTTCTCCTTTATAATGCTCCCATCTTGACTCCTGATTGTATTCAGCCTGAGGTAGAGGTTTTTCCTCTGGCTGTATTGACGGATTTCCAGAAAACTTGATGTTTGACTGGAAATCTTCAGTGAGCCTCCTATCAAAATCATCCTTTTGTTCTTCTTTCTTTCTAGTCACAACATCTTTCGCAGCTGATTTGAATCTTTTATACTTCTTTCTCGCTTCCTTTATCTCGTCATTCGTCGCCTTTTGAAGTTTTTGGTTAGCTTTGTTGCTAACCAATCCAACCACGCTTTCTTCTTTTCTTGCACAGCCTTTTGTACATCTTTATCCATCCACACATTATACTTCTTTCTTCCTTTCCTCCGTTTAGCTACTCCGCATACCTCAACAGCAACATTCACGACTCCTTTCTTAAATGTCTCCCACAAATCTTCAATCACACATATCTCTTCTATGCCTTTAAAACTTTCTATCAGTTTCTCTACATACTCGTCTTTCTTATCCTTTTCTTGTAGATTTTCCACTTTTATTCTGTCCAAAACACTCGTAGGCTCGGCTCCTCGGTGTCGCCACCGTTTAAAGATGCCATGTATTCGGGCTATGACCAGGAAGTGGTCTGTGTCAAGGCCTACACCGCGGTATGCTCGAGTGTCTAGCAGGTTCTTCCTCAATCTTTGATCCACAATAACAAAATCAATTATACTTCTAGACTCACCCTCAATTCTTGTATACAAATGGATCTTTTGTGATCAAACATTGTATTGGCCACGCACAGATTCCATTCCAAGCATACTTCAAGTAGGCTTCTCCCATTTTCGTTCACTCTCTCGTCCCCAAATGTACCCAGTACTCCTTCATACCCATCACGCTTTACTCCAACCCACCCATTAAAGCCCCTAACATCACGATCCGTTCATTTTCTCCGCATTTATTCAAGACCTCTCTCATGCTATCCCAAAATTCCTCTCTTTTTGCTTTTAATGACCCACCCCTCGCAGATCCGTCGGTGCATAAACCCCAAGGATAAACAAGCGGGTGAGTCCAACTTTAAACCTAACCCAGAGGAGTCGTGGGCTTACACATTCATGCTCTTTCACACATTCAACTATTCGAGAGGAAAGAATCACACCAACTCCCTGACAGCCTCGGCTGGTTTGGGGACTCCTGACCAGTATGCCGTGTAGGGACCATGAACCGTGGTGTCACATCCTTTCCTCTTGGTTTCGTTCACGCACAGGATATCTATACATCGTTCGTCCATCATCTGACATACTTCATCTACCTTACCATCCATTCCTCCTCTTACATTCAACGTAGCGAAGCGGCTCTCCATGGGCCGCTTTTCGCCCCGCGAGAAACGAGACGTGATGGGTGGCGAACCACATCGCCGCCATTTTGGTAAGTAAAATTCACCATTGCGTTCCCACGAGTAGCAAGGGAAAGGTTTGTCCACCCCTGCAGAGCCCCGCATGCCAGGGTAAGGCTAGCCTAATTCTGGGTCGCCCGGTCCCAGGGCAGTGTGGCACGCTAACGACTAGGCTTGCCCCTAGCCATGCATCCATCCGCACGGCAGACGTTGGATTGGCGGAGATAATAGGAGTAAGGAAAGGGAAGTATAGGTTGTGAGAAAAGGAAGATTGGTGAGTTAAGGTGGGAATTAGGAAAGGTAGGATATTACCGCCCAGGAAGGCAAGGGATAGGACAGTAATAGCTAGGGAAGCCGGGGTCGCATACCCGTATACCATACCACAACTACCGGACAGGTAAGTTAGGATGAGTATCCCTGACTGAATTCATTACAATAATGCTTTTTAAAATGCCATTAATTTCGAGCAATTTTAAAAAGAATAAAAACGTTAAAAGCGGGAAAAATACGATTCAGAGGTAATATTCTATTACATTAATTAATCATTGATACCATAAATAATTATAGAATGATTCTCTTGTTAATGTATTCATACTCGTGTGAATTAACCTGTTTAAATTTTCTTAAAGTATGCTATACATCTTATTGTATTATATTATATTGTATTGTAGTTCTCGCTTTTAAGTATTAAGGGATCAAATATAAGGTGAAATACCTCACAGAAAGGAGTAGGTTTTTAACTTGCTTTAGGAATAACAATAAAAATGATCCAATATTATCAACGCTTTAAAATATTGTGTTCACTTCTATTTTTGAATTTCCGGCAATTAGCCAATAGAATAGATAGTAGGAAGGAGACCCTCCTCCTTTTTAGTCCTTCTTGTAGGACGAAGACCCTCCTCCTCTTTAGTCCTTAGTGTCTCCTCCGGTGTTAATTTTTTCTCGTCATCCGGGGCGGAAGGTTCCGGCGCGCTCGCCGTGGCGTAAGGATTGTTCGACGAAATTGTGGGATAGGGCACGTTGGCACCGGACGGCAATGTTGGTATCGTTGCAGCCGAAATGGGACTGGGATTTGAACCCGGAGCGTACACATTGGGTTGACCGGGACCAATCAGGTATGGCGAAACGCTTGTATCAGGTATCTCGCTCACGATAGGGTATTGTGGATTAATTTGGTTACCACCAGGATAAGAGTTGGTATTAGAATATGGCGGGTATGGACTAGGCACATTATCACCTGGGTGCGAGGTCGTTTGAGGATTGGGGGGATATGGTGAAGTTGTTTTTGGATATGAGTTACCCGCACCCGGATAAGGCGAGTTTGGATTCGGATACGGTGAGTTTGAATTCGGATACGGTGAGTTTGCATTCGGATACGGAGAGTTTTGATTCGGATACGGTGAGTTTGCATTCGGATACGGTGAGTTTGCATTCGGATACGGTGAGTTTGCATTCGGATACGGTGAGTTTTGATTCGGATACGGTGAGTTTGCATTCGGATACGGTGAGTTTGCATTCGGATACGGTGAGTTTGGATTCGGATAGGGTGAGTTTTGAGTAGGATAAGGACTGAGGGTGGATATCGGTTGATTGTAAACTGGAATGATTTGATTCGGTAATGGATCGGCTGATGGCTTCATATCATTGTCCTGCGCGAGGGGGACCGTGCCGATTACAATACGCCTGGTGTCATCGCAATCGCTGTAACATCCTTTAGGGCAGACGGAGACCTTGAAGTCATAGTCAATGTCTATGTACCGACAGTGCAGCATGTTGTACAAGTCCATATCGGCACCACCATTTCCACCACCCAACTCCTGCTGGTATCCCTGGGATCGGGCCCTTCTTGATCTCCACTGTTGTGTCCGATTCGTGCCTCGTGTCAGGATTTTGGGTTGCGTGATAGGTGATCCTCTTTTGATGGCAAGTTTTATCTTGTTAATCTTCACGCTGCCATGGTTTTCACAATTGACCTCGATGGGTATGAGCTGCCCTGGACAGTATCCGGACACGGGTAGCTTCACCACGGTCTCGCTGGAGCCGTGGCTTATGCAGCAGCAACTGTAGCTGTCGTCCATCTCGAATTGCATTGGTTCCTTACAATATGGTTCCATATTCAAATCCATAGGAGCAATAACTCTTATACGCAATTTCTTCTCTTGATCCAATTTAAAGGCGCGGTCAACCACAATCTTTATCTCGTAGCGTACATGGCCATATGAGCCTTCGAAGGACGATGGGCAGTTTGGAGGGATGGGACAGTCAAAGGGAAGCTCATGTTTGCCTGGTTGAAGGTGATATTCACCACTTTCACCACCAAGTAGAAACACTTTCCTACTAAAATATTCTTCGTAAGACTCATGGGTTTTCACATATGTTTGGCTTCGCTTATTATGTCTGCGAGTGTGTGTAGTGGTCCAGTGTACTTTACAGAAACCTTTCACCTTCACAAACAAGCCCCGAAAAGTTTTGACTTTGTCTTGTTCAAATACCAATTTGCCATAAATAGTTTGTCCTGCGTAGTAAGTTTCATCTTCACTATTTAAAATTATACTTCCTTCATCAAATCCCATTTTGAGATTTATTGTAAATAATAATAAAACGAATATAAAAACCTATATTAAGAAATTGGGCGTGTCGTGTCGTGTCGGGCGTGTCGTGTTTGTTTCACATTTAGTGTAGATCCCGTCTCTTCAAACTTCTTCACCCATTTCTTTATTAAAGGAGCACTTGGACACTGACTTAAGTCGTGTAAACCATATTCAATGCGAAATAAGCGTCTCACAGTAATGAGCGAAAAGTCGTTTAAATAAAACTGTTTCACGCAGTAAGCGCGTTGCGGCCCCGTGAAGCAATCCATTGCGACTAAATTTCCAAGAAGCGAGCTAGTGCCCCCGCCTGCGCCCGCGCCCGCGCCCCGCGCGGCAACAGTTAGCGCGGTAAGTTACATTTAAATGTTAATGAATTCTTGGCCCACCCTGTATAAAGATAAAATATATATACATATTTATATAGCTTATCACTTGTATCTCTAAACCTTAACACTGGCAGAGAATCATCGTTGGAACGATGTAGTCATCTACAAAGGCATTCCCTTCAAAGGCAGGTTCACTAGCAATTCGGTTATAGGGTCGTCAACCATGACTTTTCTTAAAGGTTGTCGAGTCTCGACAGGGGAGAAAATTATAATACAATTTTTATTTTGATCTCTCTTGAATTTAAGCGATCTCTCGAAAAATTCCACATGCTGTGGGGTCATACTTTCAGGTCATACTTTCAGGTCATACTAAACTAACTACAACGTAAACATGTTTACAATAAAATCTGATAATATGAAAAATCTACAATCTAAAATAATAGCAAATTGTATGTTTTAGTCGACGGTTCTAGGCACTAACTAGCTACGCGAATACCGACGTGTTTAATCTGTTGGACAAACATTTGTCCAACTCTCGACACTTTCCGCTTGGCACATACTCGGAGCCAAGACATAAAATATACATTTAAAGTTACGAGGAGCAGTTAATTTAATATTTTCCTCGACAACATACGATTTTACCAAATCTTTCACTGCAGCATATCTTCGAATATACATGAAGGAACAAGTAACTCTTTATTTTGAACAATAACACTATATTTAACCTTAGTGTGAACTTGTCTATTTCTCTGGCACGATGTAGTGTAAATGATTTGACTTATACATTAGACCCGTCTTTACTATGGGGGTGAAAATATACGTATAATAGTAATAATAATTCATTTATTTCAAAAATAAACATTAATAAGAGATATACATTATAGAGCGATTTAACATTTTTAAATTTACAATTAATATTGTATGATTATTCATGCTATAATATAACATCATTCTACTCAACGCAATGTTTAAAAATTTCCATGACGTAACATTTGATTTTGACTTATAAATATTGTTCACGATTCTGTTTTTACAAAATGACTCACAACAATGGTACTATAAAATAAAGTGTCGATATAAATTATAAGTATAGTGTACACAAAGCTATTGTTTAGCTTATTATTTTTTATTGTAACTTGCACTAGCTTAGAGTCATGTTATGTTAACGTATCGTAAAAATAAAGTTAGCTAGTTCAGATTTAAGATCATCATGGAAATCTATTTGGAATCAGTCTCAAACAACTAAAGGTAAACATTATGCCAGTGTACAATCGGAGATCCCTTCCAGATCCTGGTTTTTCTCTATCGATAAGCAAGTAAGGTTACCAATTCTACCATTTGTCGGCTACGGTTTGGTCATGCAAATACCCCTGTTCATCTGGCTAAACTGAGAATAAGGAATTCTTCTATTTATGAGTGTGGATTGGACGAAGGTTCCACAAATCATATATTTTTTAATTGCCCAAGGTCGAGATATTCTCTATATTATTTATGTAATTTTATTAGCAATATTTAATTTTATGTAATTTTATGTAATTTTATTAGCAATAACAATATTAGATTATAAGTTATTAATCCCTGGTGTTGGTGTGTTATATGTTTATGTTATGTTATATGTTTTGTTTTGTTCTTTGTTGTATATTTAGAAGTCTCAGGTAAACTCTAAACCGGAAAGAAAAAACATACTTTTGGTGTCACTTCCATGACTGACTTAACATTGGCAGAATTCCGAAAGGAGAAGCCATACAAATAAAAAAGACGTAAGTATTTATTCTACTAATGTCATAAATGTCAATTATACCATTAGTAATACTTTTTTTATCTTTAGTTATTTTCTGTATACTGGGTTAGACAGAGGACTATACAATTTAGTTCTTAACACACACCTTTCATGGAAACTATTTTGAACAACTTGACATGGTGAGTCTGTCGATGTCTTAACATCCGAGCGAAGGATAAAAATGAAATATTGAGAAACTTACTTATATTGTTAATTATCTTATTTTGTTTATAGTATTATGTATGTCTTACTTTGTTTTTACCTTCCTTTCATTTTAATTGGTACCAACAAACATATTTTTATTCTTTCTATCTTTTTTACCTGTGATCAAACTCATACAAATTTTTATTACCCAACCAACTTGTCTATCGTGTATTAAATAGATACATATTTAAATAGATAGATATTCATATGTACATACAAACCTGGCTGGGACCAAGTACTCTGTCACTTTCGTAACATAACATAATTAAAAAAAGTAAAATTTGTATCACTAGATAAACATATTTCTCTTGTAACTTTTGCGCTACGTAATGATGTTTGCGTTGAGGTACAATTATTATGTAAGCTTAAAATGGGGAAAAAAATATTCAAGGCTTACCCGATTCCAGCGCCATTATTTGTCATGTACTGTAAAAAACAGATTCAATTCACCTATAGACATGGAAGCAGCCGCTCGTTGTATTTCATTGGTGCAAGAAAATATCACAGTTTTTCGTGGACATTTCGACAATTTGAAATTGCAAATAAAGTTGCTGTAGAAAAGAAGCTTACTTTTATAATACATACACACATAGATGGAGGGGCAACATCACATACATCCCTCTCATGCTAAAGGAAGTAGCTAAAGCATTTGCGTTATGGAGTCGGAAAAAAATAAGATACTACAAACACCCACCATGTATTTTATATTATAAATATTTTACCTGCCTTGCTTCGAGGTGTTAATCTCATCTTTCCGTAGCCAATTTTTAAGGGGTTTCCATTACTCGCCACGGATATATAATCTGGAATAGAATAACAAATATTCTTTGCGAAAAATATGTTCTTAAAGATTAAAAAAAGATTAATTAATTTGTAACATTATCTATGGCATGTATTATCTATGGCCAGATTAGTTATTTTTTTTGAAATAGTTCAATCTTTTTTTTTTAAATAATTAATTTTCTCTAACGAAACAGACACAACTGCCAGGACATCGTAATTGTAAGTGACGTGAATAAATTGCTCTGCCTTATGTTACCGAAGTTTCTAATTAGGTGCGCCTGTTTTCTGTGAACAACTTCAACATTGTAAACAATGCTACAGTTATATGATATATTTTGTAATTGGCGGTCATGAATTTATTATTATTATATCTTTACGCATTGACCATGAAAGGGTAGCCAGAGTAATTTAAAATAGAATTCCATATCAGAAGTTTACATTAGACACGATTAATGTACTTAAAGAAAACAAAGGTAAGCCATATTCTACTGAAATTATTTGTGGGCAGGCGCTTAAACCTTGGCCTTCAGTTCAATCAAACGATTTTAATTTTGTATTTGTCAAGATTGTCGAGTGGTAAGGTGATCGGGATTTGAGTCAAGAGACTAGAGTTCGATTCCCAGATGGCAATATATCGCTGGATTGGGCGCTTCTTTTGTATCTTGACGGCAATGTTGTTTACAAAAGGCTCATACACATAAGTGTTATGGAAAGGAATCTTTTGAAATTATATTCAAAAATTTTCTGTAACATCAAGCTTAGCATTGCTTGACATGCTCTTATTTCCCCAAAAAAAGGACATAACGTATTTCCTAACATAAATAGAGTTATTCTATACTGCTAAACGATCCCTGCGCACTGAACACCGCTAAATTCACGTAGGCTTTAGCGAAAGTGATTAGGGTATGACATCTCGACATAACTTCTTATCGACATTAGCTCAGTCCTAGGAGGAGCACCAATTTGATAACTTACGACGCACTTAAATAAAACAATGGCATTTTCATTTATTCCAGAAAAACCCTAAGAAATTTCCTTGATCATTGATTTTTCTTCTTCATTTTTCCAGTTTCAGCAATAGTCCACTGCTAAATATTCTTCTCAAAACTATTGCCATTAAGAACGGTCCAGTGTCGACACTTTTGGAGGAAGGGGAGGTATTGTCCTAGTCATTAACGTCACTGCGTTTGCATGTTATGAACTTGCCACAGGAAATAATTAAAATTTTTTAACTTTTTGTTTTCGTTCCAGCTGAAAATAGAGTTGCCAAAACTTTGCTACAAGAACGGTCCAGTGCTATTTTAGTTCTGTTGCGGAAGTGCTTGTTGCGTAGATATATGAACATACTTTTTTGTTCCTTAATGTCAATATATTCGTTTGATAGATTTGTGAATATATTGGATTGATTTAATTTTGATTTTATCGACATAGTTATGCCACCAACTGAAGGCTATGTTCATAGGCAGTAATTTATTGGAACATCTTTGGGCTCTAATCATTTGTGAATGTTTGAATTGAATTGTGAACTACTACAACTGTATCATCTGTTACACTGATATGTTTAAATTTGTTGTTAAAGTGTCTCGCGCAAATACACTCATATTCATCACACAAGTTATGGCCCTGTAGCGGGATTTCAACCCGCAACCCTTAGTTTCGAAGGCAGAGTCACTCATTACCAACTAAGCTATCGCTTTTTTTACAATATATTCTTATTAAAATAACTTTGTTATCTATTACTAAGCTACCCCAAATTTTATCGAGGGATAGTTATTAAGTGAGAAAGCTTTCTGTACAACGCGTCATCATATTTTATTACGGAGCGACATAAAACATGTCAATATTAGTATTTGTCGAAGGGAAGTGTTTGGTCGTAAACCCATCGTAAACTGTACTACGGATATAGGTCGAGAGCTCTTCTATAAGCCTCAAAATAAATAAGTTTAAATGTAAATACATTTTCTGTAAAGTATACTTGATATTTACTAAATGCGATAAGAATTCAGGTCAATTAATACTACAATGAAAAAAAAACTTCACGCCATTCCCAATACAGGGGTACACAGAGGTCTGGACAATTCAGTCCTTTCGATACATTGGTACGAGTCTTTCTGATTCTTTACTACGTTTATAAAGGCTTGTAATTAAAAAATATGATAAGAAAATACTAAAAAAAGAGGACATTTACGGAGTTTCTTTCTCCGATTTCTTCTCCAATAGATGAAAGAACCTACTTCCGAAACCGTTGTTGATTTAAAAAATAAAAACTATCCACAGGTGAAATATGTGTTCCTATATCAAAAAATAAGGATTTTGATCAGATTTGTATGGGATACACCTGTTTGTAAATTTTGTAATATAAACCGTAGAGACCATAACCCTCGCAATATTTCGGGCGATTTATTAAAAGTAAGGATTGCTTAACGACTTGGAAAATACATTCGAATACGTAACTTGGAGCGTTACACTGAAAACACCATCCTTATTTTACGTAATGCACCTACTTATCCGGCTTTTACTATAATTTTAATCACATGGTACCATTGTTTATATAAATTAACATAAGTAAATTAAATTAAAGATTAAAAAAATATTTTTAAAGTTCGGCTTTGTTCCCACACTGTCTGAGGCAAACGTAGCTAAAAACTTTCGGCACCCCTTACCACGCTTGCCGTGGATCTCTGCAATATCAGGGGACTGTACTCCAATCTAGATGCCATCCACTACCATCTGGTGACAGCAAAGCCGGCTTTGCTTTTTCTCGCCGAGACGCAGATATCCCCTCCGGCGGACACCTGTTATCTTTCCTACCCGGGGTACAAACTTGAACATTCTTTTGTGCCACGGGTCGGGATATATATTCTCAACTCCTCTGCAGCCTTGAAGGTAGGGACCTGTCCAGTCATTGGCTACGCATAGACAGCGACGACCACCTTCGCGTCTATGGGTGCCTCTATAGGTCTCATAGCGTTAATACCAAATCTGACCGACTCATCGACCACATCCAAATGGCTGCAAATTCCGTGTTATAGCAGATCCCATCCGCAGAGATCGTGGCACTCGGTGACTTCATCGCCTACCACGCCAAATGGCTACGATCACGATCGATCATACGGGGAGATCTGTTTTTGAATTTGTCTCAGCATTTGATTTGAAACAACAGGTTACTTCGCCAACGCGGGTTTCGGAGGTGTAGGATCATAAACCCAAGGGAATTTCAGTCAACCATCATCACCATCTCTGCACAGGGAGGACAACTCGCTGGCCCATGACGCAAATGAGAAAGCCGATCTTCAAGGTTCTCTTTTTGCGTCCAACTCGATTCACGATGATAGGGGGAACTCACAGCCGACCATCTCGTGCAGTGAGTGCTCTTTGTCGGTCATCTGGTTTTTTCAGAGCTCAGTGCGCAAAACGCCACTGGCAAAACGCCACCTGTCCTTGGACATCCAAAAGTCAAGTGGGCCCGATGGCGTCCCCTCTATTGTGTTGAGGATGTATGCTCCAGAGCTGGCACCGGTTCTAACGCGTCTTTTTCGGCTCTCATTTGGAAGGGAAGGCCAAATTGGCCTCTAGATAGCATGGCGTGCTCAGTAGAGCACGACGGTAGTTTATGCAAGCCCACCGCTTTATCTATGTACGTAGTTATTTATTATTATTATTATTATTTATAATTAAGTCCCTTCGACCATGTGACTCACGAAATGGATCAAAGTCAGCTATTGTCGAGATGACCCTAATCTGGTTTACCGTTAGACCCTTAGCTACCTCATGGAAACACTTAATATGCTGTTAAATTGCTACGAAAATAAATTAATTTTGGGCAAATTAATTCAACTACACGTAATAGGCTTGTCTTCGCTTAACTTTAATCCCAGAAGGAAGAAAGAAAGGAAGAATTATTTATTTGATGCACACATTTACAAAAGAAACTTATAAGATAATTACATTTTAACATGTGGTATACCAAATAGGTCTCCAGCTCAACGTAATGCTGCAGAGACTGCAGTGCTGGTTTTCAGTTGGAACCTTGGAGTGACTTCACAAACGAGTCAGAGAGCGACCGTATATTATTTGCTGCCCTTTTCCATTCTTAATACCAAAAATGCATTATATATTCATCCCCATATACGCATAAATATACACAAAAATCTATAAATGAAAACAAAATGACAAAAAAACTCAATAAATTATTATTTAATATAAAAGAATTCATCACCACCACCACCGGTTACCCTGATAAATTAATATATTTATATATACACATTAATACATACACACACATATTCATACACATACATACATCCATGTACATAGATACACATATATATACAAATAAATAAATAATGTGTATTTCCATTGTGCGAGTATATATGTTTTTTGTATTTGTTGTGCCAAAAAGAAGAATTTTAATATATTTTTAGAACTATTTAATGTCTTCAATGGACGAATTGGCGGTGGAAGGTCATTCCAACAGTGTGTTGCGGCTAATTTAAAGCTGCCTCGAAAGGCTGCGGTGCGGTGTAGGGAACATACAAGTGAATTATGGGAGGAAGCTCTGGTTAAGGAGATTCGCATTATTCAGATATGGTGTTACGTGACTCCGAGGAAGCATAGTAAAACAAAAACGGGCGCAAGCATTTTGCACACGTTGGATGAGCCTCTCAGTTCTTCTTAATAAACCATAAGCTGTGTCTGCATAATTTAAGTTGGACAGTATTAGCGATTTACATAGTCTAATACGTAAATCTACACTGAGATAATTTGTAATACGATATAGTAATTTTAAACGATAAAAGCAACTTTGGACACCCTCGAGTGTGTGTCGTGACTTTCAAAGCGCAGGTTACTATCAAATATTACTCCTAAATTCCGCGTCTCCGAAACTAGTTCAATGGGTTCATTATTGATTTTGACTACCGGTTGAAGGCGTGATATCATTTTATATTTTTTTTTGGTTCCTAAAATTAAAAATTTAGACTTAAGTGGATTTAGTACTAAGAAATTGTTCTCATACCATGGTGAAATACGATTAAGATCTTCATTTAACTATTTCACAGATTGTTCACAATATTGTGAATAAAAAGATTTATAAATTTGCAAGTCATCTGCATATAAATGAAATTTAGATTCTTTTATACAGTTAATAATATCTGAGATGTAAAGTATAAACAACATTGGGCCTAGTATTGATCCCCGTGGAACACCACGGGACACAGGAGATGGATCGGATTTGAGTCTTTCTTCATTGTATTTTGTAATACTGACATATTGTGATCTACCAGTTCAGTAACTATGAAACCATTTAACTGTAAGTGCGTTGAATTCATAAAAGGATAACTTAGATAGCAGAAGATTACAATTTATAAAATCGAAAGCGCGAGAAAAATCAAGTAGTGTAAGTATTGTACCCAATCTCTTTATCCTGAGATGTTAATATGTTATCTATTACATCAATAATTGCACTTGTCGTAGGTAGTATTTTATGTCATTCTAAGTATTTTGTCACGATGGCCGAGTTGTTGGGTGGTCGGAATTTCGAGTCGAGAGACCCGAGTTCGATCCCCAGGTGGCAGTACCAATGAGTTCTTCAAAAACTTATGTACGAATTTCATCATAGGCTTGGACATAAAGACGGCGACGGGCTCACCACCTGTGACGTTGTCCCGAAAATATCTTCGGTGGAAGGTGGGTCAAAGGGACTTAATTGTTTAGACTTGACCTCTGTATACCCCTGTATTGGGAATTGCGTGAAGATTTCTAAGTATTTTGTTACTTGTGCACAAACCACTTTTTCTAGGACTTTCGATAGACATGAAAATATACTTAATAGCCTTAAGTCTCTTAAATAGGCTGGGTATTTTGTTTTCAGTATTGGTTTAATCACAGCTATTTTCCAACGATCTGGAAACGTTGAAGTAGTGATCGATTTATTTACAATAGCTGTTATAACTTTCAATTTGCGAGGTAGAGTCAAAAGTAACATGTCAAGACTTGTCTGAACATCTCCTTCGGCGTTCGATTTCAAGCTTTCTATTATTTTAGCTATGGAATCCTCGTTCGCACTAGTTAAACACAAGATTTTTTAAACCTTTATAAGAATTTTTATATTTTTCGAGTTTTGTGGTTTTATATCGCATATAATAATCGTCTCGATGCTTCATCATAATGTTAACTGTATCCGTTATCCATGGATGAGATTTATTATTTAAACGCACACACTTACTGGGGGCGTGAAGATCAAAAAGCTTTGTTATATATGAATTAAACATTGTTACCATATCATTAACACTGTTAAGACATGTTATACTGTCCCAATCTATTCTATTTAGATCTGCATTGAAACAATCAACCAAAATTTGCTTAAGTGGCCGGATGTAAACTTTACGGTTTTCATATTTATTTATTTTTATTACAAATTCTACAGACATCATTGCATGGTTCCCAAGTTGTGGTATGTGCGACACAGTTACTTTAGAAACCTCGATATCAGTGATTACTAGATCAATGAGGGTTTCACTATAGTCAGTATAATGTGTAGGCTTAGAAATAATCTGGGATAAGCGTGAATAATTCAGAAAATCGTTCATGAGCTTGGTTTTAGTGTCGGTTGTATTAAAAATTTTATATTAAAGTCTTCCAACAAGGATTAATTTATCAGATCTTGAGAATGAAGTAATAGTTGAGGTAAGGGCATCTAGAAATAGGTTTACATCTAACCAAGGCGGACGATAGGCAGTGCCAATAACAATCTTTTGCGTGTTGATTGTAAGCATAAGCCACATTTGCTCAACGTTAGGCGACGGAGGGTGAGCGCAAACACGCACTGCAAGTCCCTCACGTATATAGAAACCAACGCCCCCTTTGCGTCCAAGATACAGTTACATCCAAGTTACATTTTGCTTGCGTCCAATTTGATTAAGGAACTATTTAACATAATGGCTGAATGGTTAGCTCATAATTATATTAAGACGATCCAATAGCTTCGGTGATGGTGGTCCTGCCTTTGAAGGTAAGGGTTTGGGGTTCGAATCCCGCTAGGGACAAAAAATGTATTACCTCCTAGAACGAGTGGCGTATACACTGGTTAACATAGTTTCACTGTTCCGCTTATTGTGGTGTGGCACTTTTCTAGATGTTTATCTTGCCATCTATCGACAGCCATCAATTGCAAAGGATTTTCTCTTAGTCACTTTCATAAACACCCACAGGAAAATGGTTATGGACTGGAAAAAAGGTGATGGCAACAACACACGGGAAAAATTAAATTTGAAAAAGTTTTAAATAACAGTAATTTGGGTAAAAAAAAAGTAAAAATTAAAAAAAAAAACATTTCTTTAAAATATTTCTATTATGCATAATTTCAAGGTTTGCAGACACGAGCCAGCCCTAGTTTACAGGTACGATTGTTTTCTTTCTTATTGATTCTGTTCTTCTTTCCATAATGGACAACGCGTCCGTTTTCTGTACACACTAGTTTGCTCCTATTATGTTTTCCAGTAACAGGCCTGCTGGAAGAAATTTCAATTTGAAATAATCTGTGCCTTTGTACTCATATTTAGTTTAACTGAGGTAGATGAGATGCCTGATTAAACTAATTAATTAAAAAAATATCTTCATGCAATTCCCAATACCCCCTGTATTTGAAGACAAGAGGTTTAGTCTACACAATTAAGTCCCTTCGACCCACCTTCCACCGAATATATTTTCGGGACCGAATGATCCTCTAATTTGTCAATACCCTGCTATGCTCCGGTAAAATGTATTATTACTATATCCGAATGGTTGGGTGATTATAGATAGCACACGAGAACCAATGACTTCTTCAAAAACTTATGTATGATTATATCGTTGGCTTGGACTTTAAGTCGGCTATTGTTTCTCCACCTCTCACGTTGTTCCAAAAAGGTCTTTAATGAGGTGGTTAGAAAGGACTTATTGTTTAGATCTCTGTCTACCTCTGTATTGGGAATTGCGTGAAGATATTTCCTTTTCTCACTTCTCCAGTATTGGCAAATACGTGGAGATATAAAACGGGTCGTGAGTACTAGATAAGCACGTATGAAGAATATGATGAATTTGAAAGAAGCGGAAGAAGGTATAAAAGAATCGTGATATTTGGCGATCTGTTCACTTTGGCTAAATGAGACAAATGTTCATATGATGAACATGAATTTTTACACTCGTCATAGATATATTTATATACACATTTAAACAAATGTATATATGAATATACATCTATATAAATACCAACTGGAAGCCTAACGCTTTCTAAGTGTATATTTACATAGATAAAATAAATAAATAAATATAAATATCTTCACGCAATTCCCAATACAGTGGTAGACAGAGGTCTAGTCTAGACAATTAGGTCCATTCAACCCACCTTCCACCGAAGATATTTTCTTGACAATGTGACAGTTGGTGTGGCAGTCGCCGTCTTAATGTCCAAGCCAACGATATAATTCGTATATAAGTTTTTGAAAAAACCCATTGGCGTGAGCCTGGCGCCTGGGGATCGAACTCGGGTTTCTTGACTCTAATCCCGACCACCCAACCACTAGGCTATCGTGACTTTTAAACCTTAAATGAAATAAAAAGAATGAAATCAACAATTGAAATATGTGCTGCAGCATCAGTCCACGAAATGGATCAAACTCAGCTATTGTCAAGATGACCCTACTCTGGTTTTCATACATACATACATACATATATTCACGCCTCTTTCCCGTAGGGGTAGGCAGAGACCACTTCTTTCCACTTGATACGATCCTTACATACTTGTTTCGCTTCGTCCACTTTCATTATTCCCTTCATACATTCTATTGCAAAATCAGGAATGTCTAGAACAGGTAAATGAAATTTTATACTTGGGGAGTGCGTTTAGCCGGAATGGAAGATGTGATTTAGATGTGGACAGGCGTGTCGCTGCCGGGAACAAAGTCAATGGTCCCGTATATCACAAATATCATAAAAAAAAGTCACGATAGCTGAGTGGACATAATATTAATTTGTGTGGACATGAAATTAAATTATTAACATCGAATTAAGCCTTTCTTAGTGCTCTTCTCGATAGCCGAGTGGTTGGGTGGTCGGAATTTCGAATTGAGAGACCCGAGTTCGATCCCCAGGTGGCAGGCTCGTACCAATGGGTTTTTCAAAAACTTATGTTTATGGGGATGGAAGATGTGATTTAGATGTGGACAGGCGTGTCGCTGCAGGGAACAAAGTCAATGGTGCCCTGACTGCGTTAGTCAAAAGGCAAGGCGTAGTGAAAAGTGCACGCCTTGCAATACATAACGCAGTGATGGTACCGACTTTGTTATATGGCAGCGAAACCTGGGTATGCCAGAAGAAGCATAAAAGCAGGTTGAATGCAGTGGAGATGCGATCTCTTCGTAAAATGTGCGGCCTTACCATGGCCGACCGAAAGCAAAACGAAGAGATTCGCAATATGGCAGGTTTGAAAGATGACCTTGTCACAAAAATGGATAAGGGCGTGCTTCGATGGTTTGGGCACGTTGAGCGAATGAGTGAAGAAAATATATAGCGCGAAAGTTAACATTAAAAGGGTCGAGGTAGACCGAGACTAACTTTCGAAGACTATGTGAGCAAATTGCTCGAAGAGGGGAGGGTCAAGAGTACTCGGATACCTGCCTGTATGTTGAAGATGATGAATTAGAAAGAAGCGAAAGAAGTATGTAGGGATCATGACACTTGGTGATCTGTTCTCTCTGGCTACCCCGTCAGGGATTGTGCGTGAAGATAAGTAAGTAAGTAAGTATACTCTTGACCTGGCCTTTTTTCAGGATGTCCCTGATTTGGTCTCGAAACGTCCGCCTAGGTCTTCCCCTTCCTACACTTCCATTCACACTCGTCTTATAAACTTTTTTCGTCAATCGTTCTTCATTCATTCTTTCGACATGGTCAAACCATCTTAGCATACTTTTCTCAATTTTAGTCACTACATCTTCTTTCAGACCACAAAGTTTCCTTATCTCACTATTCCTTATCCTGTCACTCATTTTAACTCCTATCATAGTTCTTAATGCTCTCATCTCAACTACATTTATTCTGCTTTCATGTTTCTTCTGCCATACCCAACTTTCACTTCCGTACATGAGTGTTGGAACCAACACTCCCCTATGCACAGCCAAACGAGCCTTGTTAGACACCTTCCGACTATTCATAAAGAAGTGCAGAGCTCCATTCACCATGTTTCCTGCATTCACTCTTCTTTCGATATCACTCTCACACTTTCCATCTCTTATAAGCTTTGAACCTAGATACACAAACTCATTCACCTGTTCAATTTGTTCATCTCCAATCACGATATTGCAGTCTGTCATTGTCTCATCTCTTTCAAACACCATCACTTTCGTCTTCTTTACATTCATCTTCATTCCCTTTCTAACAAAAGCTCCACTCATAGCAGTTACCATCTCCTGCAACTCCTCGGCTGAAGACGCAAGTATTACTTGGTCGTCAGCATAGAGAAAACATTTGACGAGTAACTCATTCATTCTCAACCCACTTTCATTCTCTTTTAAATCTGCCAAGCTGGTTTTCAGTCCGACCTTTAGGTAACTCATGGAAACACACTTAATATGCTGTTAAATTGCTACGAAAATTAATTAATTTTGGGCAAATTAATTCAACTACACGTAATAGGCTTGTCTTCGCTTAACTTTAATCCAAGTTACATTTTGCTTAGCGTCCAATTTGATTAAGGTACTGTTTAATATAATGAATGGCTGAATAGTTAGCGTCATAATTATATTAAGACGATCCGATAGCTTCGATGCTAGTTATCCACCCTTTGAAGGTAAAGGTTAGGAGTTTGAATCCCACTAGAGGCAAAAATTTTTTATCTCCTAGGACGAGTGGCGTAGACACTGGTTAACATAGTGTCACTGTTCCGCTTATTATGGTGTGGCATCTAGATGTATATTCTGCCATCTATCGACAGCCAATAATTTCAAAGGATTTTCTCTTAGCCACTTTCAACAACACCCACAGGAAAAATGGTGATGGAATATACGGCAACATCACACGAGAAAAATGAAATTTGAAAAAGTTTTAAATAATTATAATTTGTGAAGCGCGTAAAACATCAGTTGTAAAGTTGGTTGTAATTAGATCAGCTTTGAGTAATGAAAATATAGACCGCCGGTTTCTTGTAGGACTTCGTCCGACATTAATTTCGAAATACCCGCGGTGTTCCTTAATTTCATAGTTTTTTTTTATTTAAAAATAGCCTTTGTCTACCTCTAGAACCGCGATAAAACAAATCAAAATCCGTTATGGAAAATCGAGTTTCATATCTATCCCGCGAGAAACGTACATTTTTCCGGGACTAATAATAGTAGTTGTGGACGACCCGATAGCCATGTTGGTAGTGACCATACCTTCGAAGCTAAGGGTCGCAGGTTCGAATGGCGCTGAGGGTAAACTTTTGTGTAATGAATATGAATGTTTACACGCGAATTATAAATCGTTAACATTTATATATTAATATTAATCTATTTAAAGTCCGTATCTGTGTCACGATAGCCGAGTGGTTTAGTGATCGGAGTTCCAGTCAAGTGACCCGAGTTCGATCCCTAGTTGACGACAGGCTCCTATCGGTTTTTTCAAAACACTTTGTACGATAAATATCGATGCCAAAGGAAGTTGCTAAAGCACCCAATATGTATATTATATTATCAGTATTTCACCTGATTTGTTTCGAAGTTAAACTCATCATCTTTCGGTAACCATTTTTTAAGGGTTTTCCCTTAGTCGCCACGAATATATAATCTGGTATGGAATAACAAATATTCTTTGCGAAAAATTTGTTCTAAAAGATTAAAAAAAAGATTAATTAATTTGTAACATTATCTATTGGCCGATTAGTAACTTTGTTTTTTTTTTTTCAAATGGTTAGTTAAATCTTTCTTTTTTTTAAATAACTAATTTTCTCTAACGAAACGGACACAACTGACAGGACATCGTAATTGTAAGCGACGTGAATGAATTGCTCTGCCTACCGAAGTTTCTAATTAGGTGCGCCTGTTTTCTGTGAATAACTTCAACATTGTAAAAAATGCTTCAGTTATATGATACATTTTGTAATTGGCGGTCATGAATTTATTATTATTATATCTTTACGCATTGCACATGACGGGGTAGCCAGAGGGTACAGGTTGCCAAATGTCACGATCCTTGAATACCGATTTTAAATTCATCGTTTTCTTCATATCTACATCTAAGTATTCTAGTTCTGCTGCGTAAGTCTTCATTGCGCACTAAATATATACACGCATGTTTTTGTTCTATAATTGCAATATAATCATTGTGTCATTTGGTAAGTTAAGTAGCTTTAAGTTAACTTACATTACGGCCTGTAAAAATAGGTTACCGGTACCGCTCTGTTCAGCGTAATTTTGATTTGGATTGATTTGATTTTATGGATCTATTGGAATATCTTTGGGCTCAAATCATTTGTGAACGTTTGAACTGAATTGTGAATATTACGATTTTATCAACCTTTACATTGAGATGTTTAAATTTGTTGTTAAAAGTGACTCGCGCACAAACTTTCATATACATCACACAAGTTCTGGCCCTGAAGCGGGATTCCAACCCGCAACCCTTAGATTCGAAGGCAAGGTCACTCACTACCAACTAAGCTGTCGGTTCTTCATAATATATTCTAATTAAAATAATATTAAGTCACGATAGCCGAGTGGTTGGGTGGTCGGAATTTCGAGTCAAGAGACCCGTGTTCAGTCCCCAGGTGGCAGGCTCGTACCAATGGGTTTTTCAAAAACTTATGTACGACTTACATCGTTGGCTTGGACACAAAGACGGCGACGTGCTTAGCACCTTTCACGATGTGCCGAAGATATCTTTTGTGGAAGGTGGGTCGAAGGGACTTAATCGTCTAAACTAGAACTCTGTCTACCCCTGCATTGGGAATTGCGTTAATGTATTTATTTATTTATTTATTCATTTTATTTATAATTAATATAACTTTGTTATCTAATAGAAAGCTACCCCAAATGTTATCGAGGGATTTTATTAAGTGAGAAAGCTTTCTGTACAACGCGTCATCATATTTTATTACGGAGCGACATAAAACTTGTCAATATTAGTATATGTCGAAGGGAGGTTTTGGTCGTAAACTCGTCGTAAACTGTACTACGGCTAAGGGTGGAGAGCTCTTCCATAAGCCTCAAAATACATAATATTAAATGTAAATACATTCCCATATAAGTATACTCGATAAGTACTAATAAAGCGATAAAAATTCAGTTCAATTAATATAATAATTAAAAAAAAATCTTCACACCTTTCCCAATCCGATTTTCCAAAGTTTGGACAATCCATTACTTTCGACGCACCGTTCACCGAAGATATATTTTGTGACAACGGCACCGGTGGTGAGACTGTCGCCGTATTTCTGTTCAAGCCGATGACATAAATCGTACATAAGTTTTCAGAAAACCCATTGGTGGCCTCTCTGATTCTTTGCTATGTTCATAAAGGCATGTAATTAAAAAGTAAGATAAAATAATAAAAATAATAGAATAGAATACAATAGAATAGAATGGAATTGAATGGAATAGAATGGAATAGAATGGAATGGAATGGAATGGAATGGAATGGAATGGAATGGAATGGAATAGAATGGAATGGAATGGAATGGAATGGAATGGAATGGAATGGAATGGAATGGAACGGAACGGAACGGAACGGAACAAAACGGAACGGAACGGAACAGAACGGAATGGAATGGAACGGAATGGAATGGAATGGAATGGAATGGAATAGAATAGAATAGAATAGAATAGAATAGAATAGAATGGAATGAATGGAATGGAATGGAATAGAATAGAATAGAATAGAATAGAATAGAATAGAATGGAATTGAATGGAATAGAATGAAATAGAATGGAATGGAATGGAATGGAATGGAATGGAACGGAACGGAACGGAACGGAACGGAACGGAACGGAACGGAACGTAACGGAACGGAACGGAAAGGAACAGAACGGAATTGAATGGAATGGAATGGAATGAAATGGAATGGAATGGAATAGAATGGAATGGAATGGAATGGAATGGAATGGAATAGAATAGAATAGAATAGAATAGAATAGAATAGAATAGAATAGAATAGAATAGAATAGAATAGAATAGAATAGAATAGAATAGAATAGAATAGAATAGAATAGAATAGAATAGAATAGAATAGAATAGAATAGAATAGAATAGAATAGAACAGAATAGAACAGAATAGAACAGAATAGAATAGAAGAGAATAGAACAGAACAGAACATGTTCTGTTCTGAGTAGCCGAGTGGTTGGGTGGTCAGAATTTCGGGTCAACAGACCCAAGTTTGATCCACAAATGGCAGGCTCGTACCAATGGGTTTTTCAAAAACGTATGTACGAATTAAATCGTTGGCTTGGACATAAAGACGGCGACGGGCTCACCACCTGTCACGTTGTGCTGAAAAATATCTTCGATGAAAGGTGGATCATTGGGACTTAATTGTCTAGACTAGACCTCTGTCTACCCCTGAATTGGGAATTGCGTGAAGATATACTTTTTTTTAGTTCTTGAATTGCGTAAAACGTTAAGTAGGTTGTAATTAGATCTGTGCAGAGTAATGAAAATATAGAGCGCCGGTTTCTAGTATAAATTTGTCCGAGATTAATTTCGAAATACCCACAGTTTTCTTTAATTTCATGTTTTTTTTATTTAAAAATAGCCTATGCCTATCTCTAGAAACGCAATAAAACAAATCAAAATCCGTTAAGGAAAATCGAGTTTCATATCTCTCCCGCGGAAAACGTAAATTTTTCTGGGATAAAAGAAGCCTATGTGTTATTCTCCCTTTGCCAAATTTCATCCAGATTTGTACAGCTGTTCTGACGTTATTGAGTAACTTACATCCATTACTTAATCTTAAAAAGGTATAATAATAGTTGTGGACGACTCAATAGCTGAGTTGGTAGTGGCCAGGCCTTCGAAGCAATGGGTTGCGGGTTCGTGTGCCGCTGGGGCAAACATCTATGTAATGAATCATTAATGTTTTTATATATGTAAATATTTATCGAATTATATGTATTTCGAATATGTATATAAATATTTATTTAATTATCTATGTGAGTTTTTTGTACCGTTAGCTAGAACGTTAAGACGACGATAGGCTCACCACCTGTAACGTTGTCCAAATAAACTTCGGTGAAAAGTGGGTCGAAAGGCCTTCATTATACCTTTTTTTTCCCGTACTGGAGTTACCTTCGTAACTCCAGTAGGAAAATTGAAAAATTGGAAAATTGAAGATAACAAAACATTACAAGTGAACAATAAGTAATAATTAAAAAATATATGTCTCTTATTAATTTAATAAAAAAAAAATCAATGTTTGCAGACATGACATTACCAGCCCTTATTACCAAGTACGATTGTTTTCTTTCTTATTGATTCTGTTCTTCTTTCAATAATGGACAATGCATCTGTTGAAGAAGTTTAAAGCGTAGCGTGCTCTTGAATAACGCGATCGCAGCTAAAAGGTGTTGTCGCAATGAAGCCTGGAATTCTCAAATATTTATCTTAGCATTGGTAAATTGAACAAATGGAAATGTATTTTAACGTTTATTGACTTTGTTAGTTAACTGATTGTTAACGTTAAAAGCATCGTTCGAAGATGACGTATTACCACGCAAGTGAACGAGTAAATGAACTTCTGTGTTATATATTTAGTTAATCTTAACTGCAATTCATTATACAAACTCACTCAATGCAGTCTTTATGCCTATGGGCATTCTATCACACTCAATCCATCGTGCAGTAAAATTTGTACTAGGCGCAAAAATGTTGAGGAGATAGATATAAATATATTCCAGAGACATAGTTAATATCATTCACATAAAAATAAAGACAACGTTTAACTGAACGTAATTAAATTAATACATACTATAACCTTAAACATATACCTATTAAACACTTGTACCAAACATACTTAACATACATATTTATTAATGTACTATTAGACGGATGAATGTTACTCAACCACGTCAGAAAGGCTTACCAGATCTGAATGAAATTTGGCACAAAAGTAGTTTATAACCAGAAATAGAACATAGGCTACTTTTCATTCTAGAGGTCTATGTAATAAATCCTTACTTTTAACAGAAGCTCATTAGGCCCAACGTAAAGGGGTGAGCCTGTCTACGTCTCTGTCCTAGCCAACGATAAAAATTGAATAAAGTTTTGAAAAAATTCATTGGTATGAGCCTATCACCTGGAGATCGAACTTGGGTCTCTTGAATCGAATTCCGATCACCCTATCGTCATTAATAAACTAACCAACTATTTTGAAAATAACTAAGCCACTAAAAAACTAAGCCAACATATATATTTCTTGTATTTAAAGGACATTGATAAGTCTATATTCAATTTCGCCTATCAACATTTATTTTCGCACCAATTATCGAGTATTTTCTTTGGGCTTGACTTGCAAACGGAACCGAAATCGACGATGAATAAAAAGAAACAAAACAATTGAAAATTAAGCCTATACTTATTGCGAGTCTATGACAATGTGTATGCCTGTGTTTGTTTTTAATCAATCAGGGACCTTGTGACATTGTTTGATCTTTCTTTTTATTGGGATTTTCCGGCATTAGACTATCGGTAAAGGCATTAGAAGTGAAGAAGCTGAAACTGGACAACATAGGGATGATAAAATGCACATTGCTGATTCTAACGTTAGGAGTTAAAGCACTTGTGTTATGGACCGGAAACAACGAAGGTACCGCAAACATTCAGAACTGAGACGATGAACAAGAAGTGGTTTATTACATTCATCAGTTCGGGAATAGAACTCGGGATCTCCGAACTGGCGAAGCTGGTGTGTACGCCAGTTATCTACGGAGGTCGACTATATGAAACATTTTTTTAGTTTGAAAGACAGTACAATCTTTCTTCAATTGGAGTCTTTCGGGTAAGTACCACATTGTTTATTTATTTATTTATTTAAAAATTTATGTACACACAATATAAATGAAAGAAGAAATATAATAAGAGGAAAAGTTTGTGCGAAGGTACTGCTTATTTCTTAAGAAATTTCTTCCAGCAGACTTGAGATTGGAGTATGGATAAATAAAAAGGTAGATTTCGCGCGTAAAAACATAATACTAATATAGATAATACTTAGAAAAATATGAACATACACACATATATACAAAAAATACACATAGAATATACTCAAACACCTACAAACATATAAATAATTATACATAAGACACAACACACATAACATAATAACCAGAAAACTATACCACTAAGGACACATAGTGCTCTTTGACTCTTTTTTTGAAAAGTGAAATAGTTTTGCACTCTCGAATATTTTGAGGAAGAGCATTCCACAATTTTACTGTATGAACAGAGAATGAGTGGGAGCACCTCGCTCGCGGACGTAAGGCGGAGATGATGACATGCGCAAGATATTAAAAAGCATACGTAAAATCCTAGTGTTCCTCCGAAAACGAATTGGGAGCCACTTGAGATCTTTGCGAAGATGAGATACATGGTCATACTTGCGGATACCGAAAATAAAACGAATGCAAAGATTTTGCAGGCGCTCAAGTTTATTCAGAAGCTCCTCTGTAGTAGGCATCAGCGTAATCAATGATGGGTTGGATTAACGTTAGGGCCAGATTGATCTTAGTTCTTAAGGGCAAAAAACCTTGAAGGCACTACATCAAATGGAAAGAAAAGTGTTACGACTTACTTCATTGACATGGGCATGCCACGATAAGTTGGAATCGATAATAACCCCAAGATCCTTGACCGTTTCTGTATAAGGTATAACATCGTTACCTAATTTTACTGATGCTATCACTGCGGAATCCAATATATTTCGCGCATGTCTGCTGCCTACAATTATAGCCTGAGATTTGCTAGCATTAATTACAAGCCCGAAGGATTTGGACCAATTGTATATCCGACTTAAATCATGTTTTATTAGTGAAATGGCTAAATCAGATTCTGTAGGGAGGAAATGACGATAGAGCTGCAGGTCGTCTGCGTAAAGATGGAAATTAGAAGAAATGACAGAAGTAACGGAATTAATAAAGGCAGAAAAAAGAAGAGGAGAGAGAACGCCACCCTGAGGCACGCCAGTAGCCAGTTCGTATGAATCAGAAAAAGAATCGTCAATGCGAACACGCTGTGAGCGACCCCGAAGATATGAATCAAACCACTTAATAGCAGTGGATGAAATATTAATGGATTTAAGAGTCGCCAAGAGGATATCGTAATCTACGGAGGAAAATGCGTTACTGAAATCAAGCAACACCAATACCGTCAATTGCTTATTTTCTATTGCCCATGTAATGTCGTCCGTAATTTTTATAAGTGCTGTAGCAGTGCTGTGACCGGGCCGAACACCAGATTGAAAAGAGTTTAAAAGAGAGTTGGATATTAAAAAAGAGGATAGCTGAGTATGGACTATGTGCTCAAGAACTTTGGAAAGAAAAGGCAGTATCGAAATGGGGCGAAAGTGGGAAAGCAAAGAAGGGGAAGTATTTTTAGGAAGAGGTATGACGTATACTTGCTTCCACTTTGATGGATACGAGTAAGAAGTAAGTGAATAGTTGAATAGGTGGGTAAGGATTGGAAGGAGAGATGGTAAAATTAAAACGATCATTTTTGAGCACAAGTTGTCGATACCAACCGAAGAAGAAGAAATAGCAAGTACGGATTTTTTGACGCAGTCTTCAGAGACTGAGGTGAGATTGAAAGAGGAGAAGGATGGCCTCGGCATGTTAGATAACGCGAGCAGTGTACGTGACTTGACGTAAGGATCGATAGCAAAGGTGGATTTAGAAAAATATTTGTTGAGATCACTAACATCAAAATAACGACAAACTGCATTAGGAGACTTGCCGACGCCAACGGACCTTAAAAATCTCCACACATCAGTGGGGCTTCGATTCATAAGAGAATCATGGAAATAGCATCTCTTTGCATCTCTACACAGACGATTGCAGTGGTTGCGCAGTACTTTGTACGAGGATAAATTGTAGTCAGAAGGACATCGGTTGTACCTTCGCTTCGCTTTGTCTGGGCGACCCATGAGATTCTTGATTTCAGCACTTAACCATGGTGTTGGATTACGTTTAACCTTAACTCTTCGGATAGGGGCATGCTTATCATATAGTTGTAATACTGTCGAAGAAAATTCACAAATCTTCTCATAGACATTAAAATTGTTATTTAATATGTGAGACCAGTCTATGGCATTAGCATCACGCTGGAGCGCCTCGAAGTTAATGTCCCTATAACTACGAAGAAGAAGATATTGAGATTTGCGTTTGGAAGCCCGAATACGATAACATAGATAAATTAAGTCATGGTAAGAGAACGAGGCAGGTATTTGGCCATGGGAGATTATGCAGGAGGGAGAGGAAACGATCATAAGATCTAAAAGCGAAGGAGAGGAATTAGGAAAATTATGGGTAGCAGAAAGTGGTAAAATCTGGAGATTGAAGGAACTTAAGAGAGATGTGAGTCTAGAGGTACCGAATTCACTTTTCAGCAAGCACGTATTAAAATCGCCCATCAAAATCACATGCTCATAAATGGGACAAAGATCGCTGAGAATTTTATCGAGATTATCAAAGTAATTTATGGTAACTTTACAAGGAATATCGGCACGCAGGTAGATGGCAACGCCATCAAATCCTTTACCGATTCGGTCGTTACGGATTACAATAAATCCTGGTAATGCATACTGAGAAGAAGGAATAGAGGGTTTGAGAAAAGACTCAGAAATAAGAAGCGCATCAATGTGATCACTGATCTGTAATGATGTATATATATAGGTAAGTTTGAATAAAATAAAAACTTAACTAAATTATACTTTAAAATATGACTTAAATATACATACGCATTCAATCTGCTCCACTCACCGCTCACTGGAATACTGGAAGAAATTTTACTGATCATGAAACCTTAAATCTATTCAAAGAGAGAAAAGATCTAACTTATTCTATTGTACCATGAAACAATTAAATATTAAATTATATACATAAGTGAAAAAAAGAAACTATCTCTAACATTGAAACACTGAAAAACTAAAAAGAAGAAAAAAAGATTAAAATTTATAAACACAATGAACGGAATAACCGCAAACAAGCTACGAACATAAATTTTATACTTAATCGTTATCAATGAAATATACTAGAACATATTAAAAATTAACGTAATGAACAATGACAGTTATTACGCACTATCTCGAATTATCGTAATAAATGGAAAGGACACATATTCAGAAGGCCGTCGCCTATCCTTACAATAGAGAAAAATAACTATGCACGTAAAGCTATTAGTCGAGACAGTTATGTCACTATGACACGTTAATTGCAGTGACATTAACAAAACAAAACAAAGACATATCAAGAAGTTATAACTGTTTACTACCAACGAAGTGAGTAAAAAAAATAGATATTATCTTTCACTAATCCTAAAGTACTAAATTAAAAAGTTTACATATAGGTACACAATACAAGCAAAATGTGCAGTGATAAAATAACGTCTTAAGAAACTCGGATTATCAATTACGTTTTCTGCCCTTTCTTGGAGCATTACTAGTTTTCACCGGAGCTGACTTAGGTGAAGAAGTGTTTTCATCGTCAGGACTCGGAAACTGCGAAATAAGTAATTCCAGTTCTCCCATGGATTCAATCTTCCGCCTGGATTTATCGTGAAGGATTATGGTAATTTTGGCTTCAGTTGTCCAACACTGTTTGACACCAAAGTGATTCCGGGTTGTAGTAAACACACGATGTCTAGACTTGGTCAGGAATTCAGAAACGGTTATGCCAGTGCCTTTCAAAGAGGTTTTGTTGTCCCATACGAGGTGACGGTGCTCTATGTGGAGAAATCTTATTAAAACAGGGCAAATCTTATTCCCCCATGAGTCTAGTTGGTGGCAAACATGTAAGTGTTCTAAAGATACACCCGATAGCTGTAAAGGATTGATAAATATTTTGTGCACCACGTCATGTAACTTTTTGTTTTGTTTCTCAGGTACCCCATGTAGAAGTAGCACTTTTCTTCTCATGGCCGTTTCATGTCTGTCTAGACCACGGGAGAGAAGCTCAATTTGTGATTTCATGGTAGACAATGCCTGCCACACAAAGGATTTAAATTCGAAAAACTCACGAAATAGTGTTGCGATGTCGGGTTGTATGGAGCTTGTACCGGCAGAAACCTTTTGCAGCTTTTCTTCATACTCATGCATTCGTGAACCAAACAATTTTTCAAGTTTTTCCAAATTGCCAATAAGTTGGGCATCCATGGTAAGTTTGAGAGAAATAATTTTAGAATGCAGAGAGGAAAATTAATGTACAGTGGTAGCAGGTGGGTTTTAGGAGCAAATTAATGCATATTTTTATATAAATTTAACTTAATTAATAAATTTAAATTATAAAAAAACGGAGAGCGTACTTTTTGCGTGTCCACGTTTCGTCTACCCACACAGAAAAAAGTTAAATTGAAAAAAAAAAATGTTATTTATTTCTGTCATAAAATAGAATTGCCACTAGGTAATTCGTCTTTAAATGGTATATTTAAGAATATACATACGCACACACATACACAGACAAACCGAAGGTAATGAAGTGAACCTTCGAAGCTAAGGGTTGCGGGTTTGAGTCCCACTAAGGTCAAGCATTTGTGTGATGAATATAAATGTATGTCTCCGTTCATGCATGTTTTATATGAATAACCCGAATATTTATCTATGTGAATATATATGTCTGTAATTATATTGAAAAGTTAGTTTGAACACTAAGACTATAATAGACTTACCACTTGTCCCAAATAAGCTTCGGTGAAATGTGAGTCGAAAGAACTTTATTGCCTACCCTAACATGGTAAATAGCATGAAGATATAAAAAATCGTGATAAATGTCGGTCATGTCGTCGCCCGTACAAAATAGCCCAGCAATAAATTCAAATCCATTCGGCAGAATCGTTGTGAGATGGTAAGGAGCACAATCTACTCGAGTGCCTCAAAGCCTTTACAAAGTTTCTTACAAAAGAAGAACTTGCTGTGGAGAAACTTTTAACTGCGATGAAAATGAACGTTTTGAGATACATCATAATTGAACATAACGGTTTAGAAAATTGAAGAAAATGTAACTGGCTGGGTTGGAGTGGTTTTTGCAAAATTTTGCAGAACACTCCAGCATTAAAAGTTTTTATCGAATTAGGCCTTTTTTAGTGCTCTTCTCGATAGCCGAGTAGTTGGGTGGCCGGAATTTCGAGTCAAGAGACCCAAGTTTGATCCCCTGGTGGCAGTCTAGTACTAATGGGTTTTACAAAAACTTATGTAGGAATTATATCGTTGGCTTGGACATAAAAGACAGCGACGGGCTCACCACCTGTTACGTTGTCTCAATAAGTTGGACGACAACCCACTTTCACTGACTTTCACTTTCACTAAAGCTTACTTCTGAAACAGTAAACACACCTACACTGTGAAAAGTGGTGGATTTCATTGTCTAAACCTCTGCCTACCCCACTATTAGGAAATTGCGTGAAGATATGGAAAAACTTTTGTTGCTCCACTTTTGGGTTAGCTTGATGACCCATCCACCATGGCCTTGCTGAAAACTCTATCTGAGCTGCCAGGTTCGATTTCTAGTCAGGGAAATTGAGAAAACACTTTATAAAGGTAGCTCGTTCGTAACAGGGTGTTTTTTTTTCTTCAAGAACTTATGTACGAATTATATCGTTGGCTTGGACATAAAGATGGCGACGTACTCACCACCTGTCACGTTGTTCCGAAAATATCTTCGGTGAATGGTGGGTCGAAGGGACTTAATTGTCTAGATTAGACCTCTGTCTACCCCTGTATTGGGAATTGCGTGAAGATATTTATTAATTTGTTTTATAGAGCAATATATGCGATGATGGCCTTATGTATTTATTTATATTGTTATTTATATTCTTTAACATGGGATCCACGCTCATACGGAATTAACGATGAACGCATCCCTGCCAGAACTAGATTCGAACTTAAGTCGGCAAATCCGGAGGCAATTAATAACGATACTTCTATTGATTAATTCCTTACAAATATAGTTGGTAATTATTCTGTTAAAGTATTTTAAATTACAGCCGCGTAAGTTAATTATCTTCAATAGGAGCTTTTGAGCTTTGAAGGCTCAACATAAATCTTAATTACATAACGCCGTAGTTTAAACGGCAAGAAGTAAAACCCTTTGAGTAGGTTATTCAACGTTAACCATTCTTGACGCGGTGTTCCTAGTGAAAGCTTTTTCAAGGATACGGGCGTTCAAAGTTGAGCTTTTAAAATTCAGAAAGAATTCAGAAAGAATGGTTAACGACTTTCTAAATAACAAAACAAAAGAACATAACTGTACATATTTTAATATACTTTTAAACTGATAACTTAAATCATACGAGCTGTCACATGTACAGCTACCTATACATCTAAATCTTACCTCTACATCTACCTATATAAATTACATGTACATACATTTAATGAAAAATATCTCTATTCCCATTGCAGGTGTGATATTTTTTGGGACAACGTCACAGGTGGTGAGCTTGTCGCCGTCTTCAATCTACATGTCTCGTCAATCATAATGACCCGTAAAGTCCATCACAGACCGTCCGGTACGGGAGAGTTCATCTTATATATATATATATATATATATATATATATATATATATATATATATATATATATATATATATATGTATTATGTTCTACAGCACACAATTTAATGTTTGGAAAAGTAATGTTAAAAGAGTCGCAAACAAGTTAAATTGTCGCGTCGTAAAACTCAACTGACCTAGATAAACTCCCTGTTAAAAGCAGCTACATAACTAATGAGGTAATTACAAACTTTTTAATACAAAACTTATTAATTGATACATTCTTCTATTTATATATAAAAAGTCACGATAGCCTCTCCTCTCCTAGTTATAACAATTATAATACTCGAGAATGTATTAAAGAATCATGATTGTTGATGACAGTCACGATAGCTGAGTTGTTGGGTGGTCGGAATTTCGAGTCGAGAGACCCGAGTTCGATCCCCAGGTGGCAGTACCAATGAGTTTTTCAAAAACTTATGTACGAATTTCATCGTTGGCTTGGACATAAAGGCGGCGACGGGCTCACCACCTGTCACGTTGTCCCGAAAATATCTTCGGTGGAAGGTGGGTCAAAGGGACTTAATTGTCTAGAGTTGACCTCTGTCTACCCCTGTATTGGGAATTGCGTGAAAATATATTTTTTCTTCTATTTATATAAAATTACTCTCGTTTTCTAGTCCTAGACTAAGATTCGAGACAAAGATTTATTTCGATGAATGGATGCTGATAAAATTTATTATAAACATGTATACCTAAGTATAGATGTTTCTTTACATAAATATTAATTTATCTATTGGGATGAATATAAATATTTATTTACAGAAAAAATTATGTTAATATTTACAATACTTATTAACTAAAAACTATTATAATCGTAGAGCCCTACTCCTCGTGGCATGGTACCAAGAACGCTGGCTGCATTTCCACGTTGAATGGCTAGACTTAACCGTTGAGCGAGAAAAGAACCAGCCCTCTTGTCACCAGCGGCAACGATAAGTCGCGGATACAATTCCTTTAGAAACTGCATCGCGCGGGGACCCCACGGACCGATTGTCTCTACGGCAAATGGAACAAATATATAGTCTCCTTTCAAAGACTCATATTTACGTCATTTACCCGATTCAGCTGCCTCTGATGCCGCCCCGGCCCTTATCGAAGTACCCTTGATATGAGAGGCCGCTAATGTATCGACGCAAGTAGCGTCCCACAAAAGAGCTTTGCCTCTCTCCCAAGGGACTAAAGTCAAGCCGTCGGGTCTCTTACCATCCTCCCTAAATATTCCACAAGGCTCTAAAACCGATGGAATATTTATGGAAACAAGAGCCCTTCGGATGACCTCATTCAAGGAACCGTGACGAGACAGTCTGCCGGCACTTTTTTGGCATGAAAGTCCGTGGAGGCCTAACTCGTCGACTTCGCTGCCACAAGGACATCGATGTGGTTGACAAATCGATGCTCCCAATCGTATTCCTACAGCTATACGTAAACTTTCGTTATCTAGTAATGTACCAAGGTTATTAATGTACCAAGGTTATATTTATCTATTTAAATTAATATTTAGGGAAATAAACGTATATACATAAATAAATACATACATAGGGACAACATCACATTCAATGCTCTAACCCAATAGTAAGCAGCTAAGGCACTTGTGTTATGAAATCAGAAACTTTGTTGTTTCTGATTTCCAAAAAAACATATATTGACCGAACGACTATAAGATCAGAGTGATTAATAAATAACTGAGAGAATCAATTAATATGTGCAAGACCTTCACCGTGCCTCCGAAGTTCCGTGGCGATGCAAAATCGTAAACACATTCTGTCGCGTCAAATTACTCATTTTATATTTTTCATTAATATTATAAAAAGGGACCAGTATGATTGTCATGCGTACCTATTCCTTTTTTTTTAAGTCAGTTTAAATAATGTTTTTTTGGGTAATAAGTCAGTTAAAGTTTATAAAAACTGCATTGTCACTGGGATTTCCGAGCTAGCACTAAATTTATCTTTAAAGGTATGTTCGTATAACATGACTAAGCTAGTGCAAGATACAATAAAAAAATAATAAACTAAAATTACACTAGCTGAGTGTACACAATACTTATAGTTTATATCGAGATACTTTACTTTATAGAACCATTATTGCGAGTCACTTTATAAAGCAAGAATCATAAACAGTATTTATATGTCAAAATTAAATGTTTTATCATGGCGATTTATTACCATTGCGTTGAATGATGTTATTTTTTAGCGAGTAGAAATCTTAATTAAAAAATAAGCTATCGCATTATTAAAGTTGTTATTGAACATCGCATTATTTCTTTTATAAAAGGATATAAATACGGTATATTCTAAATAATAAACATATTTCAAAAGTTTTTTTTTCTTTTTTCAAACATTTTTTAAGCATACATAAAATTCTTTGTTGAAAAAAAAATATTTCTGTGCCTTTTATAACCTTTTCCTTTTTTATTCTTTTTATTTCTCAGTCGTGATGTACTGTTACAGTTATAACTTCCTAACAAAACACAAGCAACATTGCCTACGCTATAATTATAAGAGTTTTGATGGAAAGGGAAGAAGGAGAGTAGAGTCACACACTTACGAACACATGGCGACGCGTCGCCACACACACACACACACACACACACACACATTTACACTGTTTATCTAAGCCGTAACTCTCAATATTAATGTCTATATTTTTTAATCTAAAAATAAGTACAAACGTCACGTTGTCCTATAAAATGTTTTTGATGAAAGGCGGAAACGGACGAATTGACCTATCTACCAGTATTGGGAAGACCATGAAGATATTTCATTTTAAATATAGTGTTGCAGTGAGTTCCACAAAAAGGAGCTCAAGGTTTTCTTATCACGTGTATTAACTGCTAACTCATAACTTAAAATGTATATTTTATGTCTTGGCTAAAGCTCCGAGCATGTACCAAGCGGAAAGTGTCGAGAGTTGGACAAATGTTTGTCCAACAAAGTAAACACGTCGTCGGTATTCCCGTAGCTAGTTAGTGCTTAGAACCGTCGACTAAAACATACAATTGGCTATTTTAGATTGTAGATTTTTCATATTACCAGATTTTATTGTATACCGGTTTGCGTTGTAGTTAGTTTAGTTTCTACCTGAAACTTTAACCCCATAGCATGTGGAATTTTTCGAGAGATCGCTTAATTTCAAGAGAGATCAAAATAAAGTTAGTGTTATTATTGTCTCCCTTATCAAGACTTGAAAACGTTAATAAAAGGTCATGGTTGACGACCCCATAACCGAATTGCTAGAGAACGTGCCTTCGAATGGAAGGGTTTCTTCGTCTTTTCTTTCATGAAGATGACTCCATCATTACAACGATGATTCTCTGCCGATATCCAGATACAAGGGATAGGCTACTTAAGTTATTCTTGTATCCTCTCCTAGTTATAACAATTATAATACTCGAGAATGTATTAAAGAATCATGATTGTTGATGACAGTCACGATAGCCGAGTTGTTGGGTGGTCGGAATTTCGAGTCGAGAGACCCGAGTTCGATCCCCAGGTGGTAGTACCAATGAGTTTTTCAAAAACTTATGTACGAATTTCATCGTTGGCTTGGACATAAAGGCGGCGACGGGCTCACCACCTGTCACGTTGTCCCGAAAATATCTTCGGTGGAAGGTGGGTCAAAGGGACTTAATTGTCTAGACTTGACCTCTGTCTACCCCTGTATTGGGAATTGCGTGAAGATATATTTATTTTTATGATTGTTGAGTATTTAGGTGATCGGAATTCAAGTCGACCGAGCCCAGCTTGATTCCAAAGACTGACACTAATTGGTTTTTTCCATATAACTTACGAACGATTTAAATCGTTGGAAGTACCTGTAACGTTGCTCCAAAAAATGTCTTCGGTGGAAGGTGGGTGGAAAGGACTTAATTGTCTATATATGATTATGCTTATATATAATATATAGGGTATGGTGTGAAGAAGAAATATTCAATTAATATTTAGAATGTTATTATATTTTTTTTCTTCTTAGTATACTCCCAACAGTACTACTGTTGGGAGTATACTAAGAAGAAAAAAACACAAATAAATATATTTAATATCAATTAATATTGTTTAGTTTTATAGGTATAAAATAAATTAAAATATCTTACACGAAAAAACTTTTTTCGTGTTCATCCTGCATGTACCCCACTTTGCCGACAAAAAGCAACGGGACGGATGTTTCTTTTTGCGAGGAAAGAATTGCTATGTAGCAAGGTTGTCTTTTGTTTTCCAATTTTTTACTTTTATGTTTTGTATATTTTCTTATTTGGTAAACAATAAAATATATTATTATCTGTGTTTCATAATGAAATTTTGTATTTACGCGAATACTACAGATTTAAAATAAAACGATTTTCGGATTTTATCGCGTTTTTTAATTAGTTTTTACAAACTATTTTTATTTCCCGACGTTTCGGATGCTTTGTAGCATCCGTGGTCAACCACCAAAAATGGTTTGTAAAAACTAATTAAAAAACGCGACAAAATCCGATAATCGTTTTATTTTAAATCTGTGTTTCATTTTTACTCTTTACTGTCGCCAAATTTCAGTGAAACTACTTGGGATATGAAGTATTATTAGAGTGATCTCAGGAGTGAGAATCTCCAGATAATCTTCACTTTAATTTGTTCGGGCGTCCTGGGCTGCAATAGCCACTTACCATTGAGTAGTTAGGAAGTGAGTTAATTTTTCTATAATCTCACATAAAATATAAGCCCAGTAAAATATTTTTTACCACAGAATTATCTAAGTATTCCGTAAATCCGTCGAACCTAAGGTTCATAAGATGAGTTTAAAGGAGTCATCGTCGACTTCGTAGCATGAAGTCTTTGGAATCAAACTGGGCTCGGTCGACTTGAATTCCGATCACCTAAATACTCAACAATCATGATTCTTTAATACATTCTCGAGTATTATAATTGTTATAACTAGGAGAGGATACAAGAATAACTTAAGTAGCCTATCCCTTGTATCTGGATATCGGCAGAGAATCATCGTTGTAATGATGGAGTCATCTTCATGAAAGAAAAGACGAAGAAACCCTTCCATTCGAAGGCACGTTCTCTAGCAATTCGGTTATGGGGTCGTCAACCATGACCTTTTATTAACGTTTTCAAGTCTCGATAAGGGAGACAATAATAACACTAACTTTATTTTGATCTCTCTTGAAATTAAGCGATCTCTCGAAAAATTCCACATGCTATGGGGTTAAAGTTTCAGGTAGAAACTAAACTAACTACAACGCAAACCGGTATACAATAAAATCTGGTAATATGAAAAATCTACAATCTAAAATAGCCAATTGTATGTTTTAGTCGACGGTTCTAAGCACTAACTAGCTACGGGAGTACCGACGACGTGTTTACTTTGTTGGACAAACATTTGTCCAACTCTCGACACTTTCCGCTTGGTACATGCTCGGAGCTTTAGCCAAGACATAAAATATACATTTTAAGTTATGAGTTAGCAGTTAATACACGTGATAAGAAAACCTTGAGCTCCTTTTTGTGGAACTCACTGCAACACTATATTTAAAATGAAATATCTTCATGGTCTTCCCAATACTGGTAGATAGGTCAATTCGTCCGTTTCCGACTTTCATCAATAACATTTTATAGGACAACGTGACGGGAGGTCAGTCTGTCGTCGTCTTTATGTCCAAGCTAACGATATAAATCGTCTATTAAAATTCCTCTGCCAGAGTATCGCCTTTCTCTTTGGGAGGATTTGCCGTTATCGCCACGCTTGATAAGCGGATTGTCGACCGCAGTATCAGGCACGTCGCACCGTAGGCACTGCTGCCCGTCACGGGTCTGTGCAATTTTTTGAGATGGTTATCTCGCTATCTGTTGGTAGCCAATTGTATTTAAATGGCTACCGTCAGATTTCTAGGTTTTCTTAGTCGCTTCATGTGTGGTAAGAGAGGGGATGGTATTATGTTAAGTTAGCAATGCATCTATCTTAAACCTCCACGAGATTCTTTCAGAAAAGGCTACATACATAGACTTTAAAAGCATAGCGTTATCAAAGTACAAATTTACAAATGAGTAGGATCCAAAGATACAAACTCACACTGACACTTTACTTAAGTGAAAACTTGTTTAGATCCAATTGTTTCCTGAGGGCTACTGTGACGTCACGCTCGGTTATAATAATACCAAAGATTATTTGTTTACATTAAATATTTCAACTATGTCTTAAACAAATTGTTAAAACTATAACCAGCGATTGTTATGTAGCGCTCGTTCGGGAAAAGTCGGCTCTAGTCTGACTGAGGGAGCGAGACAGATATATTTGACGCGTTTGTGCTGTAAAATAGTTGTATTTCCTATTACTAACCTAGCCTTGATGAAGTTTTTACTTCTGTCATTGGGCCTTAAGTACACACCCTTTTGCATGTTAGTAGGATAAGATTTAAAAGTATTCTTTCGACTTATTTTGTCGTAAGAATCGCCAAGTCTAGAAAGGTCATGTCCGAGATTTCCCTAAGTCAACATATCACAATAAGAATGTTGACAACAATCGCAAAGTCCCGAGTTGAGACGATGAGAGTAAAAATGTCCGGTGCTAAGTAATTTATTGGCCTACGCTCTACGTCTATATACCGACCACAGAGTGATTTATTTGCAAGAGGAATGTGTAATATATTTAAGTAATAATATACATTGTCTATGTCAAAAATAATTAAAATGATTTATTTATTTATCTTCACCAATTTTCCCAAACAGGATCAATCAAGTCTCTTCGAAACTTGTCGTCGTCATAGTGTTCAAGTATTTATTTGACAACTCAATTGTCAAATAAATACTCATATATACATATAAAAAGCCATGTCTCGGGTGTCAACATTCATATTCATCACATGAATGTTATTTTTTTATAGAAAAGCGGGACAAACGAGCAGGAGGCTCACGTGATGGTAAGTAATTACCGCCGCCCATGAACACCCGCAATACCAGAGGCATAGCAGATGCGTTGCTGGCCTTATAGTGCCCCTCCCCCCCGAATTGGGGGAGGTGGTTGTGTGGGCCTCCGGTTACCTGCACTCACCAGACGAAACGCAGAAGTTTGTTAGACTTCTACTTCACGCCGGTATTCTGTGAGGTCGTGGTACTTCCCCGGTCGAGCCGGCCTATTCATGCAACAACAAAAGCTGATGCGTGGCTCTTCCACTGTTAAATAATTGAATGTGGCAAAAACATTTAACCCAGCGGAATTCTAACCCGTTGTGGGTTAGATTTCTTTAGCTTCGAACGCAGGTGTCACTGCCAACTAGGGTATCGGGTGGCCAATTATCGTTAATTAATAAATATTATAAATTAATCACCAACTGACACGGGCGAAATTTGAACTCAACCGCCACACTACCGCGAGAGTACTTATTTAAGTAAAAAAAGTAAAGTAGCTTCCTAGAAATTCCCACTGCTGGGCAAAGACCTTCTCTCAAATATTTGTTAGAGATTAGAGAGGACATCCGCCACACTGCTCTAGTGTTGGCGAACTTCAAACGTCCACGAAATACGTTTTTTTTTTATTTCTCAGACTGACTGGTTTACTCACGATATTTTCCTTGAGAATACATAATGGCCTATAATAGTCCACTACTGTACTTAGGCAAACACTCCCACGGGAGAGAGTGGGAGGATTTTCTACAGTGGCCCCTAGCGGTAAGCGGATTGGCGATCGCAGTACCAGACAACTTGTACCTTAGACTCTGCTGCCCGTCATCGGTTTGCTTATTGTGGTCTGGGATGTTTTTCGCCACTAATATTGTCAAGGCTTTTAGTCGCCTCTTACGACGTCTACGAGAAAAAAGGAAGTGGCATATTCTTAATCCGACACAGCCTATATGGTACAGATACATTAAAATTATCTGTATATTATAATTTGTTTAAAATATAAAAACAAATCTACGTAAGGTTCGAAAACGTACACAGTTTAGTCTAATTCAGTGTAACACGTGAAGATATAGTACGTCACGGAGAGTTTAATAACTGATGCGGTCAGTTTTATGTGAACTACACTTTAGACAGCACAGTATTACTTAGAGAACATAAACAGTGTTCACAGTGGTTTACATAAATAAATAAATATCTTCAGGCCATTCCCAATACAGGGGTAGACAGAGGTCTAGTCTAGACAATTAAGTCCCTTCGACCCACCTTCCACCGAAGATATTTTTGGGACAACGTGACAGGTGGTGAGAGGTAATAAGTCACGGTAGCTGAGTACCACTCGGCTACCGTGACTCGAGTGGTCGGAATTTTGAGTCAAGAGACCCAAGTTCGATCCCCAGGTGGCAGGCTCGTACCAACGGGTTTTTCAAAAACTTATGTACGAATTAAATCGTTGGCTTAGAAATAAAGATGGCGACAGTGGTTTACTAATCAATAATATTATAAAAGAAACAAAGTAAGAACAAACATAGTTTTTTTTATTTATTTAAATAGTAGTAATATAATAATTAATAGAGGAAAATGTTGCATTCACGTCCAGAAAGGCCTATATACATTACTAAACGGTCTTTAAAAGTCCACTGCAGGCCATACACCTCTCTAAGAGAATTTTCAATATCCACCACATTTGGAACGAATTCGATTCAGCTGCAAAAACAGGAAACTACGCGCTACATTTGAGTGGGAGGTATTTTTGGATTTCAGTTTGAAATAAACTGTTCAAACACTTTATGGACGTCTAAAGACATGTCTTAAGATTAGTCCATGCTTTATGGACCAAACTTTTTGTGTATTTAATGATCTAATAAATTAACATGTACACAAAACTTGAATAGCAACAGATTCCGACTGGTTGGGCAATTGGGATTCGAATCAGGAGTCCCGAGTTCGATACTCAGGAGGAAAGTTTGTACCAAAATAAGATTTGTATCGATGGTTTGTACCCTAAGACGACAACTGACTCACCACCTGTCATGTTGTATTGGAAAATTTGAGAAGATTACTTCTTTATTGAGTGACGACACATTTGCCGGGTTGGTAGCGACCCTACCTTCGAAGCTTAAGTTGCGAGTTCGAATTCTGCTAGACACAAATATTTGTGTGAGGTTTTTACTCGAGTCATGAATGTTTTAGGTATATATGAATATTTATCTATATTAACATCGTACTTTTAGCTTGGAAATTACGATGGCGATGGTCTCACCAACTGGCACGTTGTCCCAAATAAGCTTTCCATGAAAAGTGGGACTTATCGCCATTATATTATTACCATTTTAAAAAAAATATCTTCACGCAATTCCCAATACAGGGGTAGACAGAGGTCAAGTCTAGACAATTAAGTCCCTTTGACCCACCTTCCACCGAAGATATTTTTGGGACAACGTGACAGGTGGTGAGCCCGTCGCCGCCTTTATGTCCAAGCCAACGATGAAATTCGTACATAAGTTTTTGAAAAACTCATTGGTACTGCCACCTGGGGATCGAACTCAGGTCTCTCGACTCGAAATTCCGACCACCCAACAACTCGGCTATCGTAACTTCTTATTACAGGAGAGAACAGAGATCTCGAAAATAAATCCATTCCACACACATTCTGCTGAAGACAAGTGGTAGAGCCACCCATCAGCTTTTGTTATTGCTCGTTTGCCTCCCTTTTCTATAAAAAAAAGACATTTTGGGACTACGTGCCAACGATATAAATAGTACATCCATTCTTTATAATATTTATATGAAATATTTATCTATGTAATAATATTGTACCGTGAGCTTAGAGATTAAGCCTGTAGCGGATGATGTGCTACAGGAAAAGGGTAGCTACCGGCCAGGTAGGGTGATATTGACCTGGGGAGAACGTCTCCTCCACAAGTGTGCGCTATCGCTAATCGTATATATGCTTGTCATCGTGCGAACTTCGATGGCGAGATGCAGGACGTCGATATATTTCCTGAATCCGCCACTAGCGAGCTTCTTATGTGGAGACATAGATGTCGCCACAAGACGTATAGGCTCATTACCTGTGACGTTATCCCAAATAGGTTTCCGTGACAGACGTCTAGACAATTAAATCTTTTCGACCAACCTTTCATCGGAGACAGTTTTTGGGACAACGTGACAGGTGGTGAGACCGTCGTAGTCTTTATGTCCAAACCAACTATATAAATCGTACATAAGTTTTGAAAAAACCCATTGATACGCCTGCCACCCGGGGTTCGAACTCGGGTTCTCGTGACCCGAATTACGATCACCCAACCACTCGGCCTTTGAGACACTAGTCTTAAAAAATGACTTACCTTACTAGGTCGAAGGAATTAACTGTCTAGACCTCCGCCTACGCCGGTATTGGAATTGCATGAAAATAACTAGAAAAATATTCTTGATAATATTAGCCTAGGTGTAGATAAAGATTTTAATAAACGGAACTGAAAATTTTATAGCATCGCAGGTTTCGAGGCAGTAAGTCTCACCGACGGTATGAAGTGCAGAGCACATAAAACCTCGCCGCGTGCGAGCGCGGTAAATCTTAGCCTAAGTGTTTTTGACCTCCGAATGTTCATACAAAATATGGGTCTTTCCACTTCACTACAAATTACACTTTATAAGTGGTGTTGTTGGAGTAGGAATATACCACTCCTTTTTAAGTCGTGTATGTCGCAAGAAGCTAATTGGAAAAGGATTTATAAAGGGCAAAACTATTCGCAGATGACGGAATAGATGTTTTCTTTTTGTCAAATAAGTACATATCTTCACGCTGTTGCCCATACAGGGGTAGACAGATGTGTAGACAATTAGGTGCTTCCATCAACGATATTTTTGGGACTTAGTAACCGGTCGCCACATACAGCCCATCGCCGTCGTTGTGCCGTTCACAAGTTTTTAAAAAACCCATTGGTCTTGACTCGCATTCCGATCACCCAACAACTCGGCCATCGTGACTAAATAACTCTAAGTTATTTCTCTATAACAGATTTTGAATTTTTTATCAAATTTTACCGATCTATAAAATTTAAACGTTTTACAAAACTCTTTACTTTTGAACTGGAGAAGTTTTAACTTCTGATATTGACTTTAATGAAAACTGTTTCAAAGACAATTTAAAGTAACAAATGCTCACTTCAAGAGGTTAAGTTACGAGCTTAATGACAATTAGTTTTTGTATCAGTTCAGTCAATTTGTAAGTTCGTTCAAAGATGTTTGCGTTGTCTTAAATATTAAAGCATTACAATAAAATTAGTTACAAAGCTGAAGCGGTCGTTAAAATTGAACACTTTTTTCTAAAGTGGTCGACGTAAAAGGCGAATAAGAGAAAAAATATAAATACATGGATAGAGACTTATTAACTATATTAACAGTATTAACATTTGAGTTGACGCCGGGGTGTACACCACGTGTCCACATAGGTCGTCAAAAGACTTGAAAATGGCAGTGACTAACGACAGATGGCGGAATAATAATGTTGTCAATCAATATTAAGCTATCACCAAAGCGCTTGCCTAGAATAGCAATTATGGCAGATCTTTTATAGGAGACGACTACATCCAACAGTATACTACGACATGGACATTAAGACGGCGACATACTCACCATCTATCACGTTTTCCAAAAATATATTCCGTGTAAGATGGGTCGAAAGTAAAAAAAAATGTCTAGAACTCTGTCTACCTTAATATTGGAAATTGCGTGAATATATTTTTTGTTGTCTTGAACTTGAACGTTGTTATTTATTGAAGTCGTCAAAATCGGTCTCCATGTAATATGAAAAGTGCTCATATTTGCGTAGCAATAGATAAATAACAACATCGCATACATTTATCTGATTCTAAATAAATTAGCTAAGGTTATGGAATGAGAGAAAATGATAAACGCCCGAGACAATATTAAAAGTAATTATATTGACCGTTTTGGGAATTGAATCTGGGGCTGTCGGCTAGTTACACCTTGAAAACCGGTGTGTACGCCTCCCGACCATGGATGACAATACTAAAATTATATAAATGAAAATAAAATTTTAAATTAAAAAAAAATAATAATAAATAAAAAATAATAAATTTTAAAAATTACTAAATAAGCGAAAGATGTTTACAATATCATAACACTCGAAGATTTGTTCTCTCTGGCTACCCCGTCAGGGACTGTGCGTGAAGATAAAAATAAAATAACTAAAATGAGCCAATTTTGCAAATAGAGTTTTTTTTCAAATATTAACAAAGAAAGCTTAAAATACCGAAATGATAGTTGAATATTTAATTTTCTTTTTAGGTACTAGTAAAGTAAGTTAAGATACCTTGCTTCATTAAAAAGTATAGCAAGAGATCTCCTGAGCCGCCAATGTCAGGGGCCGGGAAGGAGCATTTTCGATTAATTAACTAATCTAACCACCAATCTAAATGAAATTGACATAATCTTAAAGATTAAAAATAAATCCTTAAAATAATTGTTTAGTATTCGGCAACAACTATTTTACTTTAATTAAAACTCCGTATAAATAAATATAAAACTTTTTCTCGCTGCGAAATATCCAGAAAACAAACGCCCATGATCACCTTTGTATTTTCAATTTGTATTAAATAATTTACTTATTTTGAACACATAGTTTATAAATATATAAAATTGCTCCTAATCTTACTCGATTGCATAGATAAAATCCAATCATTCTATCTTTCTTTGTTATTTTCTTTGTTTAATAAAGTTTTTAACAAAGTCAACAAAGTTTTTTTTTCTTCTTCGTTTAATGGCCTCTCAATTAAATAATTTATTAGTCTACATAACAAACACAAATCATTTGTCGACCGACCCACAGATAAAATAAATTAGCGAAAGACTTTTCGAGATACTTACGGCGTATACTTACGGAAAGTTCGTTTTTATATTTTTTTACAATGTTACGCAATATTTAGACGAGTATGTAAGAATTTTAAGTACTATATTATACTGAAGAATTTTAAGTACTATATTATAAGAATTTTAAGTACTATATTATAACTGCTTTGTGAATTTTCCAGGCCTGTAATTCGTAGGGTATTTTTATGGTCACGATGTTTCCCATACTGGGGTAGGCAGAGGTAGACAAAACAGTACTTTTAACCCAGTTTTCGATGATCTTAATTTGGGACCACGTGATCGGTGGTGTAAAATTAAAAATATAGAAAAGAAAGCGTTTCCCGTGATTTCCGCAAGTTCCTTTAGTTTCTCACTTATATTAAATAGTTCACGTATGTTAAAAAATATTATTTAATAATTCTTTCAATTTGACAATTTTTCCTAATTTTCAGTTTTTACGAGTTAATGGGATTTAGGACATACCGAAACAACGATGGCAGCTCAAAATATTCATTGATTTCCCGTGGGCTCTGGCCTACTTATATTCCTCGCTATAAGAGGGAAGTAAAGAATGATTAATGAATGTTTTAATTTAAGATTTTCACAAACATTTTTAACATTTTCGTCTTAGTTTACCACGATTAATTTTCATGTTAAGTTATTTTTTATCTTCACATAGGTTTGACAATTAAGTCCTTCCTACCATTTCACCATTCACCTAAACAGCTACAACGTGACACATGGTGAGCCTATTGCCGTTTGAGTGTCCAAACTATCTGTACAACTATCCGATTACCAAGCGTTACGATTATGGCACATCCTATTGTAAAGAAGAGGCCCATTTACTAAAGCATCACAAAGACATTCCCAATATTGGAGTAGACAGAGATCTACACAATTAAGTCCTTTCAACCCACCTTCCACCGAAAACATTTTTTAGGACAACGTAACAGGTGGTGAGCCTTCCGTCGTCTTTTTGTCTTTGCCAACGATATGAATCGTACATAAGTTTTTGAAGCCGGGTCTCCTGACTCAAATGCAAAGGACCCAACCACTCGGCTGTTGTGATTTTTTTAATGATTTACTGCAGTGAGACTTAAAATAAGTTTTTAAAAAACGGTTTACAGGCCCTTATGTGAGTTATGTATGTATGTATATATGTATAAAAACACAGACACAATTAACAATATATCTTACTTAACAAGTGAGGCACTTCCTTGAAATGTTTTTAATTCATTAAGCACAGTATTCATTTACATACGAGGCAGCGAAAACAAACCAGTTGTTATAGGAGAAGAAATCAGTTTCAGAGATAAACCTAACACATGAGGTTAAATGTGATCAATCCATAAAGGAAACTAGAAATATAAATATACATAAACTAAGAGGTTTAAATATACATATTAGACGTTGTCATCCACAGTCAATTTCGGTTTCACAGCCTCCCGTCCCCTCTCATGGCATAATCAGAGATATTAATCAAACCATTTTTCAAAATTTTTCGGACCAAATTCTTTATTACCACCGTAATGTACCAATACTTAGGAGGATTCCTAGAGGTGCGAGGATGCAGCTAGCTAAAGCTTTATCAAATACCATTCAAAATTGTTTTACTTTTAACACTGTAACTAGTTGAAAAAATTATTTTACTTTCCATATTTTCATTAAAATGTTGACAAAACGGGGCGTAAGTTAATTACGTCCAAGCTTAAAAACAATTCTTTTCAAAATGTTGATTCACCAATTGATACATCTATAACTCCAAGACCACACAATTTTGATTTTAAGAAAGTTGTCGAGTCTAAAGTTATGGATGGTGATTTAAAAAACGCATCGCATATTTTATTTTCAGATGATATCCTGGCGCCTCACAATGCGGACACCCTTGAAAGCTTACATCAGAAGCGTCCTAAGGCCAATTCCTCCTTGCTTCTACGGTCGCCTCCTGATCCTTCTTATCAGCCATTACAAGTTTCAGACAAAGATACTTTAGAGGCAATTATGTCTTTCTCAAATAGCTCTGCCGGCGGCATTGACGGAATTACGCCTCAACATCTGAAAGATCTTAGAAAGCGCGTCCGCCGGTGACGCCGGCCGAATTATTTTGGGCGACATATCAAAATTATACAATTTTATGCTTTCTGGCAATGTAAATCCCAATTTTGTTAAAATCATATATGGATGGAGCAAGGTTATGTGCCTTTAAAAAAAAAGATAATGGTATCCGCCCTATAGCTGTTGGTTCAACTTTAGACGTTTAACTTCTAAATTAGCATGTAGGCACATAACCTCTGATCTAAAGTCAAAATTTCAGCCTCAGTTAGGCTTCGGTAGCAGAGGAGGTTGTGAGGCAGCTGTACATTCAGTGTGTACGTTTTAACAAATTGTCAAACAGATGTTCTCTTGAAAGTTGACCTTAGTAATGCCTTTAACTCCCTCGACAGATCAACCCTGCTGAAGAAGGTTGCGAAACATACCCCGGAAATTTACCATTACGTTTGGCAATGTTACAGTCAAAACTCTAATTTATTTTACGAAAATCATTTAATTGACTCAGCTGTCGGAGTTCAGCAGGGTGATCCACTGGGCCCAGCATTGTTTAGTTTGGGAATTCAACCCATTATTTCAAAGTTGAAATACAAACTCAATGTTTGGTACCTAGATGACGGAACCCTAGGAGGAAAGCTAGATGAAGTGGAAAATGACCTTCAAAAATTATTCAAATTTTAAAACATAGGCCTTGAATTAAATAATATTAAATGTGAACTTTTCATTCCTGACCGTTTCTCTTCTTATAGACACAGTTTGTTTCAAAATTTTTCGGACCAAATTCTTTATTACCACCGTAATGTACCAATACTTAGGAGGATTCCTAGAGGTGCGAGGATGCAGCTAGCTAAAGCTTTATCAAATACCATTCAAAATTATTTTACTTTTAACACTGTAACTAGTTGAAAAAATTATTTTACTTTCCATATTTTCATTAAAATGTTGACAAAACGGGGCGTAAGTTAATTACGTCCAAGCTTAAAAACAATTCTTTTCAAAATGTTGATTCACCAATTGATACATCCATAGCTCCAAGACCACACAATTTTGATTTAAAGAAAGTTGTCGAGTCTAAAGTTATGGATGGTGATTTAAAAAACGCATCGCATATTTTATTTTCAGATGATATCCTGGCGCCTCACAATGCGGACACCCTTGAAAGCTTACATCAGAAGCGTCCTAAGGCCAATTCCTCCTTGCTTCTACGGTCGCCTCCTGATCCTTCTTATCAGCCATTACAAGTTTCAGACAAAGATACTTTAGAGGCAATTATGTCTTTCTCAAATAGCTCTGCCGGCGGCATTGACGGAATTACGCCTCAACATCTGAAAGATCTTGTAAGCGCGTCCGCCGGTGACGCCGGCCGAATTATTCTGGGCGACATATCAAAATTATACAATTTTATGCTTTCTGGCAATGTAAATCCCAATTTTGTTAAAATCATATATGGATGGAGCAAGGTTATGTGCCTTTAAAAAAAAAGATAATGGTATCCGCCCTATAGCTGTTGGTTCAACTTTTAGACGTTTAACTTCTAAATTAGCATGTAGGCACATAACCTCCGATCTAAAGTCAAAATTTCAGCCTCAGTTAGGCTTCGGTAGCAGAGGAGGTTGTGAGGCAGCTGTACATTCAGTGTGTACGTTTTTAACAAATTGTCAAACAGATGTTCTCTTGAAAGTTGACCTTAGTAATGCCTTTAACTCCCTCGACAGATCAACCCTGCTGAAGAAGGTTGCGAAACATACCCCGGAAATTTACCATTACGTTTGGAAATGTTACAGTCAAAACTCTAATTTATTTTACGAAAATCATTTAATTGACTCAGCCGTCGGAGTTCAGCAGGGTGATCCACTGGGCCCAGCATTGTTTAGTTTGGGAATTCAACCGATTATTTCAAAGTTGAAATACAAACTCAATGTTTGGTACCTAGATGACGGAACCCTAGGAGGAAAGCCAGATGAAGTGGAAAATGACCTTCAAAAAATTATTCAAATTTTAAAAACATAGGCCTTGAATTAAATAATATTAAATGTGAACTTTTCATTCCTGACCGTTTCTCTTCTTATAGACACAGTTTGTTTCAAAATTTTAACAATATATCTCCTGGCATTAATAAACTGTATATTCTTAATTCTCATATAGCGCTTACTATTTTAAAATATTGCGTTCTTGTTCGTAAATTTACTTATTTACTCCGCTCGAGTCCAGCATGGAAATGTACTGATTTTTTAAAACAAATTGACCTTAATCTCAAAATAGCTTTGGAAAAAATTCTAAATTTATCTTTAGTCTCATCTAGCTGGACTCAAGCTACTTTACCTGTTAGATTTGGAAGTATCGGTATAAGAGAGGTTTCAAATATTGCGCTGCCGGCTTTCCTTGCCTCCGTACACAGTGTTCATAATTTGTCACGTAAAATTCTTAAGAATGATTTGGACTTGACCTATGCTACCGAGGCAAGAGAAACATGGTTACGTCTCTGTCCCGGCGAGGATATTCCACTGGAACCTAACTCACAAAAACGGTGGGATATCCCGTTGGTTCAGAATGTGCAGAAATGCTTACTGAATAATTTTCACTGTGACAGAGACCGCGCTCGCTTTGTAGGTGTTTCGACAAAGGAATCCAGTTACTGGCTACATGCTTTACCATCAAGTAACCTTTGTACATTACTAGATAACGAAATTTTACGTATAGCTGTAGGAATACGATTGGGAGCATCGATTGGTCAACCACATCGATGTCCTTGTGGCAGCGACGTCGACGAGTTAGGCCTCCACGGACTTTCATGCCAAAAAAAAGCCGGCAGACTATCTCGTCACGGTTCCTTGAATAAAATCATCTGAAGGGCTCTTGTTTCCATAAATATTCCGTCGGTTTTAGAGCCTTGTGGAATATTTAGGGAGGATGGTAAGAGACCCGACGGCTTGAGTTTAGTCCCTTGGGAGAGAGACAAAGCTCTTGTGTGGGACGCAACTTGCGTCGATACATTAGCGGCCTCTCATATCAAGGGTACTTCGATAAGGGCCGGGGCGGCATCAGAGGCAGCTGAATCGGGTAAATGGCGTAAATATGAGTCTTTGAAAGGAGACTATACATTTTTTCCATTTGCCGTAGAGACAATCGGTCCGTGGGGTCCCCGCGCGATGCAGTTTCTAAAGGAATTGTATCCGCGACTTATCGTTGCCGCTGGTGACAAGAGGGCTGGTTCTTTTCTCGCTCAACGGTTAAGTCTAACCATTCAACGTGGAAATGCAGCCAGCGTTCTTGGTACCATGCCACGAGGAGTAGGGCTCTACGATTATAATAGTTTTTAGTTAATAAGTATTGTAAATATTAACATAATTTTTTCTGCAAAGGAAACTCAGAACTTGTTAAAGGGTTGTTTATATGAACAATAAGGCCTTCTATTTTTTAGTTGGGAACTCCAATACAATTCCAATTTAGGTTAAAGGATTTCATTGTTTAGACAGAGGTCTAAACAATGAAATCCTTTAACCTAAATTTCGTGTAACAAATGTGTTACACGAAATTTAGGTTTAGACCAAATTATAGTAAATTCTATCACTTTAGAGTTTACAAAAAGAATATAAGAATTCTTTCTTCAAGATTTGAGAAAATTATATTGTTTATTTATCTTAGTGCGGAAATGGACTATCAGAAGGAAACGTCAACTAAGGAAAGGGTTTTTTAAGACAACTTGACTTAGACGTATTAAAATTTTTATAAAGGACTAATTAAAATTATATATTCTTAACATTTCCAAAATTACATGGTAAGTTCACGATTGCCGAATGGTTAAGTGGTCGGAATTTCGAGTCAAGAGACCCGAGTTCGATCCCCAGGTGGCAGTACCAATGAGTTTTTCAAAAACTTATGTACGAATTACATCGTAGGCTTGGACATAAAGACGGCGACGGGCTCTCCACCTGTTACGTTGTCCCGAAAATATGTTCGGTGAAAGGTGGGTCAAAGGGACTTATTGTCTAGACTAGACCTCTGTCTACACCTGTATTGGGAATTGCCTGAAGATATTTATTTATTTGTATATTTATTTTTACATGGTTAGGGTGTTAAAAGGAGATGCAAGTTATAGTTTCAGAAGTCATTTTTGAATTGGTAAATATGGATGTATTTGAAATCTGATTGCCTTATTACCAAACACAATTATATTAGGAAATAATTATGAAAGTAAACTTAATAAGAACACAGACAAAGACAAGACAAAAATAAAATAAAATAGCCTCATTCGTGTAGTTCAAGTGGGTGAAACCGTGGGCGGAAGGCTAGCTGTATAAAAAAAGAGTCGAAGGAAATGCAATGAAGTGTAAAATTGAAAAGTCATGCTCCATAAAATTTGTAAGAAAATTAGACAATTTCGTGTGTGAAATAATGGAAATTGATTTTCAGTCTTTTCATTATAAGTAATAAAAACTGTTGAAATTTTCTAAAATAAATATAATAAAATGGTAAAAATGGATGACATTTTAACGCGATATTTTTCAATATGTAGAAACAAGCATGATCCTTTGTACTTTGTATTTTGATGTGATTTGAAGCTTTGTATATTGAAAGTAAAGTATGTCATTTTGTTTTTACAGACATTTTAATACAGACAAAGTCGCCGAAAACAATTTTTTTATAAAACTGTACCGAGGAGGAATCCGTGGAGTTTTTTACGTGTAGGAAAGAGACAACTACCTACCTCTTACTGACAGAACAGTGAAAGGTTTATATCGGGAAGAGATCTTATACAGCCTTTTCTTTCCGTGGGTGGCGTAAAAAGCGACTAATGGACATACAGAATATATAATGATACAAAATTAAATAGACTTGTGATGGGCAGCAGCGTCTCTGGTTTCTGGTACTGGTACAATCCACTTGCCAAGCATACCGATTACGCCAAACTTTATTACCTGCAGTTGACTTACTATTATGAATAACCGGCAATTATGGTGAACGAATTAGATCTTATGAAGACTGGATTACTGAATGGAGTTAAACCTCAGCGATATGAACGGGACAGCACGATCTAGCTTCGCTGTTTCCTATTCCATGACACAAGTGATTTAGCGACTTCTTTTGGGATCGGAGCATTGTATGTGATGTTATCCCTATCTATCTAAGTATGTATTTTTCATTAAGAGTGAGCAACGCACCTAAAATCCTTTGGGTGCACATGAGCGTCGTTGATCACTTTACCATCAAATAACTCGTGAGATACGTTCGCTCATAATGTGTGTCATTAGAAGTTCGCTAGTGGTGGACAAATTACGAAACACATCGGCATCCTACATCGCGCTATCGAAGTACTTTCATGCATATATTCGGTTACCGATAGCGCACGTAGGTGGAGGGGACTTCCTTTCCTCACGATCACTCAATCTGGGTACCCTTTTCCCGCAATGCTACGTCCGCTACATTAAAATAAAGGTAATTTTTTATGAGCCAAGTTTTAAGCAACTTAAAATAAATAAATATCTTCACGCAATTCCCAATACAGGGGTAGACAGAGGTCGAGTCTAGACAATTAAGTCCCTTCGACCCACCTTTCATCGAAGATATTTTCGGGACAACGTGACAGGTGGTGAGCCCGTCGCCGCCTTTATATCCAAGCCAACGATATTCGTACATAAGTTTTTGAAAAACCCATTGGTACGAGCCTACCAACTGGGGATCGAACTCGGGTCTATTGACTCGAAATTCCGACCACCCAACCATTCGGCTATCGTGATCTTTAAGCAACTTGATTCTTATAATAAAATGAGCTTATCTTTAGTTGTATAAACTCTCACCACTTCTTTGGTCAGCTGTCCACCAAAGCAAGTGGCTCAGGATGGAAACAGCATCAAGCTAGTTTCACATTTTGATATGCTGGTATAGCTGATAAAACCCAGATAACGCCGTACGCGTTACAGACATTGATTATTTCGAATCGCTCTTCATGAAAGCTTAGTTCATATTCCAGATTAGGCGGCGGATAGATATATATATGTTTTACGGCGGAACCACTAAGATTTATTGCTTCTGAGTTATTGATAAATATTTCGGCGCCAGACGCTTGCTATAAGTATGTTTACTACACTATCTCTCTCTCAATAGATGGCGCTTTAAAAGTTTATTTTTAAAAACCTTGACTTAATTTTATAAACACACCGGCACAGTTAGCGGACCGTTAAAAGGCAGACCATAACTATATAACTCGCACATTAAAACAAATAATAATCAGAAATGAAGTAACAACCTGATAGGTACCTTCTAAGGTAGACTTTAAAAATGTATGTATTTTTTTGAATTAATGAGAAAAAAGTTTACAATGTTGTATATTAAATATTGCTAAGAATTTAATATTAAATAAATGAAAGACTAACACCGTGTTTTCCTCCTTGTGTCCTTACTAACGATTGCAACCTTCTGGGCATGCAGTCAGTTATGTTATATATGCTATCTTAGGACAAGCTCTGCCACTCATCACGTAAAGCATTTTGCAACCTTTTCAGGTTGTTGGGGTGGATTTAACACTTTTCTATAACAAGTCCTCATATGATCTGTAGGGTTCACATTCTATCTTACCTTAATGGCCATTGCATCACCGTTATACCCACGTGGTTTACAATTGCTTGGACTTGCCGAGCACCGTGAGTCTGAGCATTATCCTGTATCAGAATAAAACCGCCGCCATTACAGGGTGCAACGTGATGTTCTAAAATATCCCTGATGTGCCTATCCGCAGTCATAATCCCTCCATCGATCATCACTAACTCCATACAAGTTCTGAAAGTTATCCCTCCTCACACTACAACGAAGTTTCCATATGCCACAACATTTTAAAAATTAGACTAAATGTATTGTTCTCATTTGCGTCTCCATGTTTTCTGCCTTTACTCGATCTGGTGTAAAAGTACTCTACACTCATCAGTGAAAAGTATCCGCCCCGTCGGTTTTTCCCAAAAAGAATGCGCGTTCAAAGTTTAACCATTGTAAACGATGGCGTCTCTTAAGTTTTGGAGCTTTGGCCGGTACATACAAACCTATGCCCTCTTCTTCAAATCTATTCGAACTGTACGCTCTCTCACTCACACTCCTCGCATGACTTCAAGCTCATTTCGAACCTGCAAGGCCTTTATCCGTATATTCCTTCGAATATAATTGACGTTGTAGAAAACGGCTATTCCTCCTCAAAGTAACAGTTGACTTTAAGGAGGAATAGCCGTTTTCTACAACGTCAATTATACCTTGATTGATAATTCTGCCTTGACCCCTCAAGTCTGGCGGCAATAGATCTGTTGGTATGACCATTTCTTCGCATTTCATCTGCTCTAATAACTATAATATTTTAAATAAGATGTCTACTATTGACACGAAAAATTAACTTTAAGTAATAAAATTAAGAATTTATCGAATTTATAAAACTTTAAATTTCTTCACAGACCGCGCACGAACCACTAACAAATCAGTATTACCGCCAAAGAGAACAAATCAATGAAAAATTTCTTGTATGCCATTTTTAAATTAAAGTTCTAAATAAAAAGGTAATGTAACTAGCCAGTCGTTTATGAAAAAATAGCTTCCGCCCACGGTTTCGACCTCTTAGTCTCATGATAAAAAATGTACCTATTGTCTAGCCTAAGGCTTCAGACTACTAAAACAATTCTAATAGCTAATTAAGAGAGAAACTAAACTATCTTCTTACTATTTATAACATAACCTAAACCGAAAACAAACCGTTATTCTGAGACTAACATAATTATAATAATGTAGTGAAAACAAAAGTTATATCTATTAACCTAATACTTACACATAAAACCTATACAATTATAACTGTAATTAAAATAAAACTAATAAAATATAATAACCGAAAATAATAATTATGCCTATTGTAGTTAGTGTAATGTTTCGTCTTTCATCAATACATAAATATATCACATATAATATTTCTCATGATCAAAATAACGGTTCTTAGGTTATGCCTTTTACTTTTATAACGTCATCGTCATTTAAGAAAGGATCCATTATACGTTGTGGTTCTTTAATAACCCTGTTCTTTTAGGCGTTCTTTATGTTCTAAATCTAGCCATAGTTGTTTTGTTGATACGTAGGACACCACCATAGTGATTAGCTAATAAGTGTTATCTTCCAAACCCCCGCAGTAAGCGCAGTGCAGCCGCGTGAGGTTGGTGTGAGGCGCAAGGTATTTGGTACTGCGATCATTGCAAACCACTTCCTTCTGGAAAGGACTATTCCCTGCAGTAGAATGCACAAGGGCTAAGGTATAGTTTAGTAAACATTTACAGCGCAAGGCTTATATAAATTAATGCTGATACAAATAAGTAACAAAACATACTGGTAGATCACAAACAAATAATAAATAAATACATGCCTAACTAAATATGTCCCTATTTATCTTTTTAGTTTATTTGGCGCCCATTCACAATTATTAAGGTTAACACTACTGTAAAATAACATTAGAGTTGTTTTTCAGTTTCTTTCTTTTTCTTGTCTTTTCGATTCTTCTCTTTTCGACGGTATGATTGTCTTTGTTAAAAGTTTTTGTAAAAAGGCGACCTGATAGCCGAGTTAGTAGTGACTTTGCCTTCGAAACTAGGGGTTACCGGTTCGCAACCCGTTGCGGGCAAACATTTGTGTTAGAAAGAAGAAAGAAAGAAAAATTTATTGCACTAATACACCACACAGTGATCAAACAGTATAAACATCTTGAGTATGTATATTTACAAAAATTAATAAAAAATAAAATAAAAACAAAGACGACTGTTGTGAAACGCACACAGGTCGATCACTCATAAGGTGGTGGTAGACAAAGTCAAGAAGTGATACCCATCTCTGTCACACCTTTAGGTTAGAGCGTATAAACAGCGACTATGACGCAGTTTTTAAAATATTAAATAAGTAAATTTTTTTAGGATAAATGACTCGGCTATATTGTATGTTGTATGGTTTGGTGATCGGATTTCAAGTTCAGAGACTAGAGTTCGATCCCCAGGTAGTAGGCTCATAACCCATTAAGTTTTTGAATAAAACCCATTGGGTTTTTTTTTCAAAAACTTAAGCACGATTTATATCGTTGGATTGGACATAAAGACCTGTCACGTAGTGCCCAAAAAATTTCTTCTGTGAAATGTGGCCATTATTATTAACTTACTTCATCGATAAATAATTAAATTTATTTTATTTGTTATCTCTTCAACGCAGAACAACAGTTGTTACGCTGCAATTTGGTGGCAGAAATGGATTACATTGTGGTGCTGGCCCAAATGCCTCCTAGACAGAGTACTAACATTTGCTGATTCAATAAAAATAGAATATCAACTGGAAAACAAAATAGTGCAGTTGAAAATAAAAATGTTTTATTTATTTTCAATAAAAGTACAGACGTACATAAAATCTTCCGATTATTTTAAGTGACTTCATTAAATGGATCGTATTCAAAGGAGGGAGACAATTTATGTTTTACATGAATACATTAAGGTTTACTACCACCATAGATTTAAGTTATTGCTCAGACTCATAAATTGCGGCTATTTTTTTTTTATAGGAAAAGGGAGGCAAACGAGCAGGTGGCTCACGTGATGGTAAGTGATTACCGCCGCCCATGAACACCCGCAATACCAGAGGCTTAGCAGATGCGTTGCTTCCCTTAGAGTGCCCCCCTCCCCCATAATTGAGGGAGGAGGGTGTGTGGGCCACCGGTTACCTGCACTCACCAAACGAAACGCAGAAGTTTGTTAGACTTCTACTTTACGCCGGTATTCTGTGAGGTCGTGGTACTTCCCCGGTCGAGCCGGCCCATTCATGCAACAACAAAAGTTGATGCATGGCTCTACCACTGTAAAAAAATATAATTTATCTGCATAACAAAGCTTTTGTGGTCCAGTGGCCAAGGGGCCCGCCCTAACTTCCAAATACGAATGATCTGGGTTCGATTCGTGAGCCGTCAACCACAAAACCTTATCTGGTCAACGTAGATCTGCGTGTTTGTGGTATCTTCACTTCGCTTCGTTTCTAATTCCATAACACGAGTACTTAAACTTATTGCTTTGGAAGATTTTTTAAAACGTTTTCTTAGTCGCGCATGAAGAAAGGGGGAGGTATATACTAACGTTGATTTGACACGGGTTTGCTTACAAAATTTACACAAATACCGTGAGATATTTAACAGATCGCGTGCGTTTTGTCTTAATTGTTTTTTTTTTAAATATAATTCCTTTTGTACCAATTTGACTAAGAACAAAGTGTAAATCGAGACAATACTACCTTTTAAGTACAGCGTGTTTTTTAAGAGAAAAGACGGCAAACAATAATAAACAACTCGATAGCCCATAAGCTAAAGGGTAGTAGGTTCGAATCTCGCTATGAGTATTTCACTCGTATCATAAAAAAAAATTATATCTTCACGCAATTCCCAATACAGGGATAGACAGAAGTCAAGTCTAGGCAATTAAGTCCCTTTGACCCACCTTAATATAAATATCCCGAAAATATCTTCGGCGGAAGATATTTTCGGGACAATGTGACAGGCGGTGAGCCCGTCGCCGCCTTTATGTCCAAGCCAACGATGAAATTCGTACATAAGTTTTTGTAAAACTCATTGGTACTGCCACCTGGGAATCGAGCTCGGGTCTCTCGACTCGAAATTCCGACCACCCAACAACTCGGCTATCGTGACTTGTATCATGAATTATATATAATATAAATATTACATATAAGTATGATGATTCGCCAGGACACTGAGTCATAAGTAGCTAAAGCACTTGTGTGATGGAAGCGGAAACAATAAAGGTACGTCAAACACCCAGATCCGAGAAAACCTATTAAATGTGATTTCTGCATTGACTCCACCGAGAATTGAACTCATGACTTCCGAGCTGTCGACATCTGAATCTGAATATGAACCAATTTAAACGGGACTTTCGCTGGCTGGTAGCTAATATAATAAGAAGTAACTTAGGCTATTTACATTTGAGAAAAATTATTATGATTTCCTACTAAATGTACACTATAGACATGTAAATGTCTTCACGCACGGTCCCCGACGTGGTAGCCAAAAAGATCAGATCACCTAATGTCGCCACGATTGCTACATACGAGTATATCCCTCGCTTCTTCCAAAGTCATCATTTTCTTCATACACGTACTTCGCAAGGCCGCATATTTTAAGAAGAGATTGCATGGTCACTGCCTTCAACTTGCTTTTGAATGGGATGCATTTAAATATAACAGAATTTTACAAAATCACGTGACGTACAAATCACGTAATTGTCACGTCACATTTTCGAAAATTGTAGTAACAAATTGCCAACGAAATAATTAATGTCATTAATAATGTCAATAATAAAGATTTAATTATAACGATCAGACAACTACGTCTGATCGTTATAATTAAATCTTTAGTTAATAAAAGTGACTTTGATGTACAATAATAAAGGGCAAATTGTTAACCGGTAATTGTATTCGGTAACAAATACCGAAGAAAAAAACTATAAAAAAAGTGTTTTTTTAGATGCTGATTAATGAGTAAAGAGAAAAGTTTGCACCCCGTTTTCACGCCGCCAGGAGTTTGAGGAATAAACCTTTTTATATAATATCACTTAAAAATATATTAAACTAAATGAAATAAAGTGTACTGAAGAGTAAATACAGAGTAGTAGTAGTGCATGAAGACATAAAAAACAGAGTAGAGATTGTCGATAAATAATTTCAAAAGGTTGCCACTTAATAATTGATTAAAGTTTCGATCGAATTTCGACCACAGGCCGGGATACTAGTAAATATCTGTTTAATAATAATAAATGCTTTTTAACCACAACCTAGAAGCCAGGTTTCTACATCAGCAGCTCGCTCTAAAATATGATCTTGTGGAAATTGCCTGACTCGAAAATGACCGGCCTTTCATCACGGACAAAATGATTCGGGCAAACAAGCCTGATGTGTGGATGGATCAAACAGAGTCGAGGACATTACCATTTTAAATGACGAGACCCTCGTGAATGCGGAAACAGACAAGAAGACGAAATATATGGACCTGGCTCAAGAGGTCACATAGCCACGTATGCCAAGTGTATTAACGAACGGGTAACGAGACTGACGTCGGCGAAGTTCCCAAGCAAACGATACAAGTCGTACATAACCACCATGGACAAGTTCTTCTGCACGGGTTTGCATGTTGTCCCCAGCTCTAAGGTCCCAGGCTCGATTGACGAACGGCATAATATAGTATACAACTTTTTCTGCATTGTCTCGGGTCTCGGTGTTTGTGGCACCTTCCTAGTTTCCAATTCTCTATCATACACTGATTTTATCTTCAGTCGTCGCCGCAGAAGGCCGTCCCTCACGCAGAGCATCGTTGAGATTGGCTCGGCCACGTTTAAACTCATTAAACCAGTTATAAACGGTAGCCCGAGAAGGGGTTTCATCGTGAAAGGCTGTCATAACATTCTTGTTAACTTAAATGACACCGAAAGTCATAAAAATTACGAAAATTTTCTCGCGTTTAATTCATACTGGCGTGACACACACATATTTCAATTTGCCGCCAAATCGTTAAACAAATGACAAATGAGTAATCATACGAGTAAACTCCTAATTTTTCTTTTTTAAATATTTAAGTCTGTGGCATACAAGAACCTCGCTAGTGGCGAATTGAGGAAACACATCGACATCCCACATCGCGCTATTGAAGTTCGCATGATCACAAGCATTACCGATAGCGCTCACTAGCGGAGGAGACGTCCTCTCCAGGTCACGATCACCGACCAGGCGGGTAGCTACCCTTTTCCTGCAGCACATCATCCGCTACAAGTCTTTGTTCTCGTATCGCTCTGGATGATTTACGGTTTCTACGATATCATAGATATAAAATCTATTCAGGGACTTAAAATACGGTGGAATAAAGAAAAGGTGGAAGTAAATACGCGTATATTTATATATATAATAAATTAATAATTTAAGCGTAATGAAATAATATATTTCTATTGAAATAATATATAAAATAAATATCTTCACGCCATTCCCAATACAGGAGCAGAGGGAGGTTTAGATAATTAAGTCGTTTCGACCCACCTTCCACCGAAGATATTTTTGGGACAACGTGACAGGTACGAAGGCAACGATACAATTCTTACATAACTTTTTTAAAAAACCCATTAGTACGAGCGTGATGATCGAACTCGGGTCTCTTGACTTGAATTCGACCACTCAACCACTCAACTCGGCTATCGTGACATTTTATATATTATTTTGAAATAAAAAAAGAAAAATCCCCAGTTGGTAGGCTCGTACCAATGGGTTTTTCAAAAACTTATGTACGAATATCGTTGGCTTGGACATAAATACGGCGACGGGCTCACCACCTGTCACGTAGTCCCGAAAATATCTTCGGTGGAAGGTGGGTCAAAGGGTCTTAGTTATCTAGACTAGACCTCTGTCTACCCCTGTATTGGGAATTGCGTGAAGATATTTATTTATAACAGAAAAGTGTGAGAATATATGTGTGTGTTAGGTAGTTTAAGGTTCTTGCCGTCGTGCCTCTATCGTTTGGAAGGGTTGTAATGATAAATTTGTTGTTAAATTTGTTTTTTAAAATGACAATTTTCACAAAGTACAGAATGCTTAAGTGTCCACATTATTTTCCTTTATAAATCACATTAGAGCTCGCTGAGTGTGGCTTGACTTGGGCATCTTGCCATTAAATATTAATCAATGGGAGTGAACGGTTCCGTGTTAGCTGAAGTGATTTTACGAACGTCGGTTAAAAGTCACTTCAGCAAATTTAAGGATGTAATTTAAAATCAGTTAATGTTTTATATTTATCAACAGCATCTTGATGCTTGGCATTCTACCACAGTGCGTTTTTCGCGGAATTTTCTACCACGCACTTGCACCTTATGGAATGTGCTGCAGTGAGCGGTTTTTCCGGACCGATACAACTTAGGAACCTTCAAGAAAAGAGCCTATATCTTCCTCAAAAGCCGGCAACGCGTCTGCTTCTCCTCTGGTATTGCAGGTGTTCATGGGCGAAGGTAATCACTTACCATCGCGTAAGCCACCTGCTCGTTTGCCTCCCTATTCTATAAAAAAACGGAAGAGAATAAAGAATGAGCACCCTTGCGCCTTAGACGCTACTGTCCGTTACCGATTTGCAGAATATGGTCTGGTATTTTATGAATTATTAGTTATCCTGCCATTAGTAGGTTCTTACTATAGTCGCCTCACGACACCCACGGGAAAACGAGATATATTCTAAGGTTGATATCGCATACCTATTGAATTTTTCGATTGCGATAATTAAAAATGTTTTTATTTCGATGAATAAATTTTGATTTGAAAAGGTTTGATTTGATTTCTAAGTGTAGGCAAAATAATTCTACACATTGTTAATAAGTTAAAAAACTTATAGTTTTGGAAGTTACTCTTTAGAATTTTTTAATCGGTATGAAGTAAGAAATCTTCCTCCTCCTCTTCTGAATCAGAAGATTCGAGTTCGATCTCCTGGAGTAAGACCAACCAATGAAGTTTTTCGAAACTTAAGCACCATATATATCGTAGGCTTGGACACTTAGACGGCATCAGGCTCACGACCTGTTACGTTATCCTAAAAATATGTTCGGTGATAGGTGAGTCGAAAGGACTTTATTGTTTAGACCACTGTCTACCCAGTATTGGCAATGGCATGTAGATGTCACATTTAATAGGTGATGGTGGTCTCTGCAGTGAAGTAAACAGAGTGAGCGGACTCTTAACTATGTCTGCGGCTAAATAGCAGTGTAAAAATGGCTAAATTTAGTCAAAAGTATATATTATAAAAAAGTGAAGATATCACTACCCCAGTACTGTTGCATGTATGCTCGGTTAGTAGCAACGATCAAGGACTGTAAAAGTATTATCAACATCCTGACATTAATCGGAATTAATATTAATTAATTCCGTTAATTAAAAAATGTTAAAAGTTGATATAAATTCAAACCGATCTCTTTTTAGTGACTTAAATGGGCTCACTAATGTTATTTATCAGCTGCGGATAGCAGGTTAATGTGAGAACAGAGCGCTTTATTTAAAATATTTATCACCTCTGTGTGAGCTTTCTTTTATAATGCGGTATTACAGAACTTCCGATTGTGTAAGATTTTAAAAAAATGTATTACATTATTTAATTGTCATAAATTTAATATTTTTTTTGCTTCTATGTGAAACAGATAATTTATATACTCGTATTGTTTAACATATTGTGCATATGCGTATATTTATTTAATTTTATCGGAGTTTACACTTTTAGAATCGATTTTCTTATATAAACACGAAGTATAAGGCATATATAAGTCACGATAATAGAGAGGTTGGGTGACCGGAACTCGAGTCAATAGACTCGAGTTTAATTTCCAAGGCTCGTATCAACGAGTTCTTTCAAAAACTTTTGTTACTATTTATATCGTCAGAATTAGATATAAAGACGGCGACGAGCTCACAACTTCTCACGTTGTCCCAAAAATGTCTTCCGTGAAAGGTGGGTCGAAAAGACTTAACTGTCTATACTTCTGTCCAACCCTGTATTGGGAGTGGCGTGAAGATATTTATTTGTTATTATCAACCCGAGGTATGAAAATTTATGTTAAGTAAAATCCTATTTTCTCGATTATGTTATACATTATGTTCGTGCGCAACTTATCTTGCGCAGCTCCCTGCATAGAGTACTCACGGCTACATGGCATGCAACACTTGTTTATGTTTACGTAACTATGTCATGTATTTTGATGATTATAAATCACTTTTACTTTACGCTTTTACTTTATTTATCTTGTTTACAGCCTATTTAGAGTGTCTGTATCTATTGTTCTTTCTCAAAGAACAATAGATACAGTAAATGAATACATTAATAATAATTACCCCCGGGAACAAATTGATCGCTCCCATTCTGTTTCTTATTATTCTATAATCAAAAATCTTGTCCTTTTAAAAAATCATGACACCATGTTTCTTCTCCGTTAGAGGAAAATCATTAAGGAACGGTAACAGTTTAAAAAAAAGACAATCGATGAATGTACTTACGTCGTTGAATAAATTATTTCGTTCGATTTGATATGAATTTCTATGGACGAACGGCGTGCATAGCAGTTTCATGGTGTTGCCAGCAAAGGTTCCGGTTTCGATTCCCGGAAGAGTCAATTTAGAGAACCATTTTATCTACATTGTCTCGAGTCTACGTGTTTGTGGTACATTGGTTATTTCCGATTCCATAACACAAATGCTTTAGTTAGTTACTTTGGGATCAGAGCAATGTATGTGATGTTATACCTGTCTATGTATGTATTAATATTAGATGATGCCACGATGACTGTGTCACAATCATAGCATCATCCAATGCTCGCTGATTGATTAAACCGTATTTATCATTCATATTCATTCGTGATTGCAATTAAAATTTTCCTTAGTTCTATGTCAATGTCACTCTTCTGTGACACATCTCTTACATACCAGGAGCCTGTAGGAGATCACTTGAGTATAAAGGCCCGTCCTATAAGGAAGGTTAGCTGTAATCTCCACGCTTGACAAGCGGATTGGCGATCGCAGTACCAGACACCTCACATCTTATACGCTGCTGCAGTTACTGATCTACTTTATTGTACATTTCGATAGTTAAAATCAATGATTATCCCACCATCCGGCAGTTGCCATTATGGTATTCATGGATTCCTTTCTCACATCTCATGAAATCCGCAGAAACACCAAACAGAAATATCACAAATTCAGCATTCATTTGAAAAGTCAAGATAGCCAAGTGATTGGGTGGTCGGACTTTCGAGTCGAGAGACCCGAGTTCGATCCCCAGGTGGCAGGCTCGTACCAATGGGTTTTTTAAAAACTTATGTACGAATTATATCGTTGGCTTGGACATAAAGACGGCGACGGGCTCACCACCTGTCACGTAGTCCCGAAAAATATCTTCGGTGGAAGGTGGGTCGAAGGGACTTAATTGTCTATACTAGACCTCTGTCTACCCCAGTATTGGGAATTGGGTGACGATATTTTATTTTATATTTAGAATAATATTTTATTAATAATATTTTAATAATATTTTAGAATAATGTAATATTTTATTTTTAGAAGTGCAAAAACATAATCATTCATGGTTTTTGTAGTTCAGGTTCAAGGTACTTCTTTGCATTGCCTCATAATATTAATAATTAAATTATTTACTTGACGTACCCGACCATCGGGTCGGGTACGTCAAATAAAAAGCGAACTATGATCTCTGGTTGTCGGATAAAAAATATTCAAAACATTTTATAGCAACAATAGCCAAGTGCCTTTGTAAGACAGGAATCGAGAATCGTTTTCCATTTGTAGGCTGTTAGGAAAAAAAACGTTTCCCTAACAAATACAACTTAACATCTCGTAAGGCTGACATTGTTTCGGTTAATCTCATTTCGCCAGATTGCTGTCGTGCTGTGAATTTTCATTACGCCATTTGGCCACCAATGCTCTTCTTTTCTTGTAAGTAAAAGCAGAAATGTTTATTTAATTTCGAAGATAACAAATTTACGCGTATTTGTGCTGACATCAGCATTACAGGCCTCTAGAAATTTCACTATCCGTGGCGAGCACAGTGAGTTAGAAACATACTCTTAAAACGTCCTTTTCTTGTTGTTTTGTCCATTTGTTCTTAGGAATGTTTCATGTGGCTCAATAAGTAAATAACAAATAAATAGATAGCGTTCCGTGTGGTAACGGCATAAGATTATTGCCACTCCCTTTCTTCCCGCGGATGTCGCAAGAGGCGATTAAAGGAAACTGCCTTAAATATCGTTATGGCGGATGATATATCGTGAAATATCGTTATGGCGGATGATATATCGTGAAATATCGTTATGGCGGATGATATATCGTGAAATATCGTTATGGCGGATGATATATCGTGAAATATCGTTATGGCGGATGATATATCGTGAAATATCGTTATGGCGGATGATATATCGTGAAATATCGTTATGGCGGATGATATATCGTGAAATATCGTTATGGCGGATGATATATCGTGAAATATCGTTATGGCGGATGATATATCGTGAAATATCGTTATGGCGGATGATATATCGTGAAATATCGTTATGGCGGATGATATATCGTGAAATATCGTTATGGCGGATGATATATCGTGAAATATCGTTATGGCGGATGATATATCGTGAAATATCGTTATGGCGGATGATATATCGTGAAATATCGTTATGGCGGATGATATATCGTGAAATATCGTTATGGCGGATGATATATCGTGAAATATCGTTATGGCGGATGATATATCGTGAAATATCGTTATGGCGGATGATATATCGTGAAATATCGTTATGGCGGATGATATATCGTGAAATATCGTTATGGCGGATGATATATCGTGAAATATCGTTATGGCGGATGATATATCGTGAAATATCGTTATGGCGGATGATATATCGTGAAATATCGTTATGGCGGATGATATATCGTGAAATATCGTTATGGCGGATGATATATCGTGAAATATCGTTATGGCGGATGATATATCGTGAAATATCGTTATGGCGGATGATATATCGTGAAATATCGTTATGGCGGATGATATATCGTGAAATATCGTTATGGCGGATGATATATCGTGAAATATCGTTATGGCGGATGATATATCGTGAAATATCGTTATGGCGGATGATATATCGTGAAATATCGTTATGGCGGATGATATATCGTGAAATATCGTTATGGCGGATGATATATCGTGAAATATCGTTATGGCGGATGATATATCGTGAAATATCGTTATGGCGTAGATGGCGGGATCACCATCCCTAAAAATATCAGACCAAAATTATCAGACCGTAGATTGGCAGCAGCGTCTGAAGTGCGAGTGGTCTGGTATTGTAATCGCCAATCCGTTTGACATGCGTGGCGATTATGGCAAATCTTCCCCATGGGAGGGACCTATTTCCTGCAGTGGACTTTAACAGTCGTTCAGTATCGTTTTTAAATTTGCCAATAACTTATTCGATATTTTTATGTATTCCCTTTTAAAGTAAAGTTTCTTTAGAACAGTTGTGAAGTATTGGGTATGGCGTGAAAGAAATACCACGTCATACCTAATATTAGGATAGACAGAGTTCTAAGCTATTAACTCGTTTCGTTCGACCTTCCATCGAACACATTTTATTGATTATTATAAACTAGACCTCTGTCTACCACTGTATTGGGAATTGCGTGAAGATTTTTATTTATTTAATTTCGAAGATAACAAATTTACGCGTATTTGTGCTGACATCAGCATTACAGGCCTCTAGAAATTTCACTATCCGTGGCGAGCACAGTGAGTTAGAAACATACTCTTAAAACGTCCTTTTCTTGTTGTTTTGTCCATTTGTTCTTAGGAATGTTTCATGTGGCTCAATAAGTAAATAACAAATAAATAGATAGCGTTCCGTGTGGTAACGGCATAAGATTATTGCCACTCCCTTTCTTCCCGCGGATGTCGCAAGAGGCGATTAAAGGAAACTGCCTTAAATATCGTTATGGCGGATGATATATCGTGAAATATCGTTATGGCGGATGATATATCGTGAAATATCGTTATGGCGGATGATATATCGTGAAATATCGTTATGGCGGATGATATATCGTGAAATATCGTTATGGCGGATGATATATCGTGAAATATCGTTATGGCGGATGATATATCGTGAAATATCGTTATGGCGGATGATATATCGTGAAATATCGTTATGGCGGATGATATATCGTGAAATATCGTTATGGCGGATGATATATCGTGAAATATCGTTATGGCGGATGATATATCGTGAAATATCGTTATGGCGGATGATATATCGTGAAATATCGTTATGGCGTAGATGGCGGGATCACCATCCCTAAAAATATCAGACCAAAATTATCAGACCGTAGATTGGCAGCAGCGTCTGAAGTGCGAGTGGTCTGGTATTGTAATCGCCAATCCGTTTGACATGCGTGGCGATTATGGCAAATCTTCCCCATGGGAGGGACCTATTTCCTGCAGTGGACTTTAACAGTCGTTCAGTATCGTTTTTAAATTTGCCAATAACTTATTCGATATTTTTATGTATTCCCTTTTAAAGTAAAGTTTCTTTAGAACAGTTGTGAAGTATTGGGTATGGCGTGAAAGAAATACCACGTCATACCTAATATTAGGGTAGACAGAGTTCTAAGCTATTAACTCGTTTCGTTCGACCTTCCATCGAACACATTTTATTGATTATTATAAACTAGACCTCTGTCTACCACTGTATTGGGAATTGCGTGAAGATTTTTATTTATTTAATTTTAATTTTAAGCTCTATGTTACCGTCTGTCTATATTGTTGTTTTAACAATTCGATTGGTTTAGTTGCCGGTAATAACTAAAGGACGCAAACGACTTTACGGCCTGTATGGATACGAGGCAAAATTAAGGTCGCTCAGCTAGTAAGGATGCACGCTATGGATTTTATGCCTGTTAGATAACTGATATAAAATCATAATATCCGGCATCGTACAGAATGATTTCATTGCATTTTCAACACACAAACGAACACAGTTTTTAAATGACAATTCCCATACGAGAAATAATGTTCTATAACCTTAAGAAGTCAGTGGATCGCCTGAATTATTCCTTTATGATCGCTTCCAGGTTATTTAGATGTCTGACAATAGTTCGAACTTATGTTATTGTTTTAAAATTTCCACCAGTATTTTTTTAATCAAATTATTACTCTGTTGTTACTAATTCATTTACCCAGATAACGGTAATAATAAAAGTTCTTGTGGGACGCTACTTGGGTCGATACATTAGCGGCCTCTCACATGAAGGGTACTTCGAAACCCGTCGAGGCGGCATCAGAGGCAGCTAAATTGGGGTGGGCTGAATTGGGTAGGGTAAGTGGCGTAAATATGAGTCTTTGAAAGGAGACTATATGTATGTTCCATTTGCTGTAGAGACGATCGGTCGGTAGAGTCCCCACGCGATGCAGATGATGATGATTTTAAACGATGAGAAAATGAGATACATTGCTCTCAAGACAAGTGTGTAACGGAATTGAAAACAAGGAAGGTGCCATAACCACCGAGACCCGAGATAAAGCAGAAAAAGTGGTTTACTCCATTATGCCGTTCATCAATCGAGCCCGGGACCTTAGAACTGGGGACAACATGCAAAACCGTACACAAGAACTTGTCCATGGTGGTTATGTACGACTTGTATCGTTTGTTTGGTAACTTAGCCGACGTCAGTCTCGTTACCCGTCACGTTGTCCAAACATGGTCGAGGGAAAAGTAGAGTATGAAACGATACGAGAGTATGAAATGAGCGTTATATATGCTAAAACAATAGTTTTACAATGATTTCTTGTATTTACGCGAATGCTACACATTTTAAATAAAAAGATTTTCGGATTAAATCGTATAAATCCCTCTGTGACCTCGAATGCTGTAAAGCATGCGAAACGTCGGGAAGTAAAAATAGTTTGTTAAAACTAAATAAAAACGCCATAAAATCCGAAAATTGTTTTATTTAAAACAATAGTTGTACGTCGATTTCAACACAGAATAATATGTAAATAACATCATGATTTACGATGTAGTTGATTCATGACAAGGATGGAAGACGTTGACGTTCAAATGGATTTTCTTAAGTGACCGCCATGTTTAAAATGTTTAATATATAAAATGTTTTTACTTAACGAATACAGCTTACATTGATGAATATCTTCTTACCAGCTTCAAAATTTATCTGCAGTAGATAGGCTATATTCGCCACATACGGCTTTTGATAAACTCACGAGTATCGAGTCTCTTGATTAGACAGGTCTCCCAAAAGGTTTGTATAAATATTGAAAATTGAAAGATCTTCTTTACCAAGAGTCTAGTTTACAATATGAAGATACAAATAACACAAATGTATGTCTGTCTGTCAATGTTTATTTGTTCCGGCTAGCCTAGAATTTTGACAAAACTAAATAAGACGAATTGACAAAATAAGATTAATAGAGTTAGGGTTCGGCGTTAACAGTTAAACCGCGGCTAAAGTCGCGAGACGCATCGTTAAACTAATACACTAAATTCAGAAATTGGAAGTTAAATTTAACGTATGTCAATTATAACTTCACACTAAAAGGTAATAAATATTTTAAATAAAACGCTCTATTCCAGCTACCTACAGTGTAAAAATTATTTTTAAAATTTCCACCAGTATTTTTTTAATCAAATTATTACTCTGTTGTTACCAATTCATTTACCCAGATAACGGTAATAATAAAAGTTCTTGTGGGACGCTACTTGGGTCGATACATTAGCGGCCTCTCACATGAAGGGTACTTCGAAACGCGTCCAGGCGGCATCAGAGACAGCTAAATTGGGGTGGGCTGAATTGGGTAGGGTAAGTGGCGTAAATATGAGTCTTTGAAAGGAGACTATATGTATGTTCCATTTGCTGTAGAGACGATCGGTCGGTGGAGTCCCCACGCGATGCTGATGATGATGATTTTAAACGATGAGAAAATGAGATACATTACTCTCAAGACAAGTGTGTAACGGAATTGGAAACAAGGAAGGTGCCATAACCACCGAGACCCGAGTTAAAGCAGAAAAAGTGGTTTACTACATTATGCCGTTCATCAATCGAGCCCGGGACCTTAGAACTGGGGACAACATGCAAAACCGTACACAAGAACTTGTCCATGGTGGTTATGTACGACTTGTATCGTTTGTTTGGTAACTTAGCCGACGTCAGTCTCGTTACCCGTCACGTTGTCCAAACATGGTCGAGGGAAAAGTAGAGTATGAAACGATACGAGAGTATGAAATGAGCGTTATATATGCTAAAACAATAGTTTTACGTCGATTTCAACCCAGAATATATATCTAAATAACAGCTGAATTACGGTGTACTTTTGATTCATGACAGGGATGGAAGACGTTTAAATGGATTTTCTTAAGTGATCGCCATGTTTAAAATGTTCAATATAAAAATGTTTTACTTAACGAAAACAACTTGAATTGATGAATACCTCTTCTTACCAGCTTCAAAATTTATCTGCAGGCCATAGGCCACATTCGGCTTTTGATAAACGCACTTGTATCGAGTCTCTTGATTAGACAGATCTCCCAAAAGGTTTGTATAAATATTGAAAATTGAAAGATCTTCTTTACCAAGAGTCTAGTTTACAATATGAAGATACAAATAACAAAAATGTATGTCTGTCTGTGAATGTTTATTTGTTCCGACTTGCCTAGAATTTTGACAAAACTAAATAAGACGAATAGAAAAAATAAGATTAATAGAGTTAGGGTTCGGCGTTAACAGTTAAACTGCGGCTAAAGTCGCGAGACGCATCTCTAAACGAACACTAAATTCAGAAATTGGAAGTTAAATTTAACGCATTTCAAGAATAACTTCACACTAAAAGGTAATAAATATTTTAAATAAAAAGATTTTCGGATTAAAAATCACAAGGTGCGAGGTCGAGTCTATATGGCGGGTCGTTTATCTCGAACTTTTTCCAAGGCAAGTGGCAAACATTTGTTAGTATACCACTCTGCAGTAACTGACTTTTGATGATCTAATACAACTGTCGTATAAAGACTGGTCCATCCGAAGAACCTACCATCTTTATTCCTACACTTCGACCTCTCTTCAATTCAGTTGGCAAATCCTCGGAGAGAAACACCCTCTGAGCAGATTGTCTTTTGTTTTCCGGATCATAAAATAAGTCCAGTTTCCGTCATCCGTAAGTATGTCGAACACAGGTTTTGAGTCACCTCCGTTAGGTCTTTGTATCATTTCACGGCACTAATCAACACGATGGAGTTTTGGGCCTCGGTCAAATAATGAAGTATCCACCGGGAACAAAGCTTCCTAAATGTTTGTGGAGGATTTTGTGCACTTGACTCATATCGATGCCTAAGCATGTCCGAATCTGCTAATAGGTTACTCTTAGATCAGTCTCTATCATACACTGATGTTATCTTCAGTCGTCGCCGCAGAAGGCCGTCCCTCACGCAGAGCATCGTTGAGATTGGCTCGTTTAAACTCATCAAACCAGTTATAAACGGTGGCCTGAGAAGGGGCTTCATCGTGAAAGGCCGTCATAACATTCTTGTTAACTTAGATGACACCGAAAGTCATAAAAGTATGATAATTTTCTCGCGTTTAATTCATACTGGCGTGACACACACAAATTTCAATTTGCCGCCAAATTGTAAAACAAATGACAATGAATGAAATTAGTAGTATTAGTAATCAACAATATAATTCGTACATAAGTTTTGAGAAACCGATTGGTACGAGCTTGCCACATGGGGATCGAACTCGGTCGAGTCGAGACTCGAAATTCCGAGCACCCAACCACTCGGCTATCGTGACTTCAAGTAACTGACTTTAAATAAATAAAATAAATATCTTTACGCAATTCCCAATACAGGGGTAGGCTGAGGTCTAGTCTAGACAATTAAGTCCCTTCGACCTACCTTCCACCGAAGATATTTTCGTGTGGTGAGCCCGTCGCCGCCTTTATGTCCAAGTCAACAATATAATTCGTACATAAGTTTTGAGAAACCGATTGGTACGAGCTTGCCACATGGGGATCGAACTCGGGTCTCTCGACTCGAAATTCCGAGCACCCAACCACTCGGCTATCGTGACTTCAAGTAACTGACTTTTAAATAAATAAAATAAATATCTTTACGCAATTCCCAATACAGGGGTAGGCTGAGGTCTAGTCTAGACAATTAAGTCCCTTCGACCTACCTTCCACCGAAGATATTTTCGTGTGGTGAGCCCGTCGCCGCCTTTATGTCCAAGCCAACAATATAATTCGTACATAAGTTTTTGAGAAACCGATTGGTACGAGCTTGCCACATGGGGATCGAACTCGGGTCTCTCGACTCGAAATTCCGAGCACCCAACCACTCGGCTATCGTGACTTCAAGTAACTGACTTTTGATGATCTAATACAACTGTCGTATAAAGACTGGTCCATCCGAAGAACCTACCATCTTTATTCCTACACTTCGACCTCTCTTCAATTCAGTTGGCAAATCCTCGGAGAGAAACACCCTCTGAGCAGATTGTCTTTTGTTTTCCGGATCATAAAATAAGTCCAGTTTCCGTCATCCGTAAGTATGTCGAACACAGGTTTTGAGTCACCTCCGTTAGGTCTTTGTATCATTTCACGGCACTAATCAACACGATGGAGTTTTTGGGCCTCGGTCAAATAATGAAGTATCCACCGGGAACAAAGCTTCCTAAATGTTTGTGGAGGATTTTGTGCACTTGACTCATATCGATGCCTAAGCATGTCCGAATCTGCTAATAGGTTACTCTTAGATCAGTCTCTATCATACACTGATGTTATCTTCAGTCGTCGCCGCAGAAGGCCGTCCCTCACGCAGAGCATCGTTGAGATTGGCTCGTTTAAACTCATCAAACCAGTTATAAACGGTGGCCCGAGAAGGGGCTTCATCGTGAAAGGCCGTCATAACATTCTTGTTAACTTAGATGACACCGAAAGTCATAAAAAGTATGATAATTTTCTCGCGTTTAATTCATACTGGCGTGACACACACAAATTTCAATTTGCCGCCAAATTGTAAAACAAATGACAAATGAATGAAATTAGTAGTATTAGTAATCAATAATATAAGCTAAAAGTTCTATTTTAAAAATTTAAACTTATTTTTTTATTATATTCTTTAATAGTGGCCAGTTCTAAAAACTATCAGTGTCGCCCTCGTAAGTATGAGTACGAGGGCGTCACTGATAGTTTTGACGCCGATATGACAGGCGCTTTGTTACCCATCTGGTACACAAATAAAATCACGTATTAAAAGACATCTGTTTATTGTCATGTAAAACAGATCGCTTGCGTTTTGTCTTATATGTTGCTGCGTGCAGATTATTTTAAGATTTTTTAAAATATAATAAAACCGAACACAGAGCCGTGGTATTCAAGTGATCAAGGCAGTTGCTTCATATTCGGTTAAACCAGGTTCGATCTCCGGCTAGTACCACAATTACACTTTCTCTACACTCAAAAACAAGTTATCTACGACATCATCAATAAATACTTGTCACGTGTTTGCGTTAAAACGACGCCATTAGCATGCGACTCCACGATGTTCGATCCCAAAAACTTAAAAGTGGAAAAGAACTGTATGTATACGGTTTTTTTTTAGTAATTACAGGCTTTGTCTAGCAAAGATAAATGTACATACGAGTAATCATACGAGTATTTATCGATCGTCATTTTCAATCTACCACCGTTTCGTAATGAGGTTCCTCTAACGGAGAAGAAACAGGCGAAAGAAACTCCGTAGGTATCCTCTTTTTTGGTCAATATTTTTAACAATACAATTTTTAGCATTATACAAATATAATGTGATATTTTCTAGGAATAGCTCGGGAGCGATCACCTCATTCCCAGGGGTTACTGTCATTAATATATTCATTTATATTATAATAACCCTTCCTATAAAGCTTTACTTATATAAATTTCTTAAACCTGTTAATAGACAAAGCTTTGCAAATTTACCGGAACTTTGTTGTAGAAGCGTATACACCGCCCTAAAAACGAGTTACTTACTCTATGGAGTCTATTAACCGGTGTTAGAAGCTTGTGTTTGTTCCTAGTATTTACATTATGTACATCAGAAGTCTTGCTAAAAGTATTAATGTTTTTATGCACATACATTAAATTTTCATATATGTATTGAGAGGCCAGTGTTAAAATATTAATTTCTTTAAATTTCTCTCTAAGAGTTGCTTCAGAATCCAGACAATATACAGCTCGTATGGCCCTCTTTTGTAAAACAATTACTGTTTTAGTTGTATGACCCCATAGCAGAATACCATATGACATTAGGCTATGGAAGTAACTAAAGTTAACAAGTCTAGCCGTTTGTACATCAGTTAAAAGCCGTATTTTTCTTACAGCATATGCTGCAGAGCTTAACCTTCTCGCAAGTTGGGATATATGGGGGCCCCATTGAAGCCTCGCATCAAGTGTTATTCCGAGAAAAACAGCTGTATCCACAAAGCTCAACTCTCCCCCATTTATTAGTACATTGGTAACACCCAACTGTTTAACATTAGGTGTCGAAAATTTTATACATTTAGTCTTATTGTTATTTAAATGTAAATTATTAGCATTGAACCAATGGACTATTTTTGACATAGCATCATTTACCTCGTCAAGTGTAACAATATGTCGTTTGATTTTAAATATTATAGAAGTATCATCAGCAAATAATACTATATTGTGTTTATTCCCTAGTAAGGAAGGTAAATCATTACCTTCGTGAACATTAGAACTTCGTGACATATTATTCCCCGATTCACTATTAATAATATTCCAAGTCATTTTTACTTTATTAGAAGCATTTTTAATTTTATTGCTTAAGTGTAATGATCTGGCTGCAAAACAGACTTTTTTTTAAATTTTTGAATAGTTTCTAACATAACCCATAAAAGTCTCGCAATGATTGTATGACCTTTCGCTGTAAAGTTCATCATTCTTCGCCTACTTCGGTGAATTCCCACTGTTACCCAATCATTAAAAGTCTTTCGACTATTCAAAGAGAATATTTTAGAAGTAAAAACGGCATTAAATTAAATTTTTAAGAAATTAAGTAATGGACTGTACAAGGCGTTAGTATTGTGATGGTAAGGCAACACTGGAAGTTTTTTTATTAAATTACTTCTAAATTTCTCTTTGCTATATAAATTTATAGAAACAAACACAGCTTTCCTAATACGTGTGGTTTGTCGGTCGTGAGACATACTAACAAATTGACCAGAGTGGTCTGAACTTAACTTATGAATTATTAATCTGTGCAATGGTTTGACATCTGTAAAAATATTGTCTATGCATGTCGCACTTGACTCTGTTATTCTTGTTGGCTCATAAAACAAGTTCACAAAATTGAACGACTTTAACCATGAGAGAAATCTAATAGTAATAGGCGAAGCTTCCAGGAGGTTAATATTAATGTTTCCGCATATGACTACCGATTTATTCTGTTTATGAAGTTTAAGTAAAGCTTCTTCCATAATTCTTTCAAAACACTCGTATAAGGCGCAGGGCGGTCGGTATACAACAACAACAATGAGATGCTCAAGCTCAACGCAAGTCATTTCTATAGTTCTCTCAACAGAGAGGCTCAAAATGTCTTTACGTTCCTTAAATGACAAGGACATACTCAATAGTATTAAAGAGCACGTAAAGATTTAACTCTATTGAAAGAACTAACAACCTGGTGCCTACTGAAGTTAAACACAAAGTTATCATTTTTTAACCAATGTTCAGTGACACATAATATATCAACATCATTACTATTTAAAAACAATTCAATTTCTAAATCTTTACCTAAAAATCCTTGAATATTTTGATGCACCCGGTTAATACAACTTTACTTAACTTTACATAAACTATTTTGTAAAATTATACTATTCTCTTTAAAATTCTTTTGATAAATGTTATTATTGCAAGAGATTTCCTCTATTGTCTTATTATTAAATTTGAAGTACTTGGAACAGACTCCAAATTACTTGTCACATTAAGCTGTTCAATAAAAGCAGATGTCGGTTTAGCCAAATTCTTGGCTGAGGTAAAATGTAAAAAATAGGATAGCGCATCTGCTATCAATCTTGTATTATATTTGGATAGGAAATCCCTATCTTTTATTAAAGAATTCTTAACAAGAATGTTAGTATCAATTAAATGGAATTTATCAATGTTATTATTTTGACATGGCAAATGTTTACAATTATTACACAATAAATTATGTAATTGAATGTTTATGTCAAATCTTATTTTGTTTTCATGTGGCAAATTATTTAAATATGGCAATGTGAACTGGACAATTTTATTGACATTTAGGCTATTTAAATACTCTAAGTATTTTAACATTTGTCTTTTGTTAAGATTGCCCCTTCTCCCTATCAACAGTACTAAAATAGAATTAGGACAGAAACTTGAGATAACTTTTTTCATTATATCCTTAAATGATGCTCCTGGCATACAATAATTTGTAATTTGTCCCTTAAAGCTAGTATTTAACAATGTTCCAATGTTGTATTTTTTCCTAATTCATCACTATAAACAATAATATTATTTTTATTTTTAGTTTCATCTTGTTTAAAATTAAAATTTTTAGCTATGGACCTGCTATAGAGATCAGCATTACCAGAGGAGCCATTTTGAAATTTATAAAAACGTATTATTTAATAATTCTTTTATTTTGAAAATTTTTCCTCATTATCAATTTTTAAGATTTAATGGGATTTAGGACATACTGAAACAACGATGGCAGCTCAAAATATTCATTGATTTCCCGTGGGCTCTGGCCTACTCATATTCCTCGCTATAAGAGGGAAGTAAAGAATGATTAATGTTTTAATTTAAGATTTTCACAAACATTTTTGAACATTTTCGTCTTAGTTTACCACGATTAATTTTCAGAATAAACTCCATAGTAAAAATTGTTACCTTATGTTATTTTTTTTTATCTTCATATAGGTTACACAATTAAGTCCTTTCTACAATTTCAAACCCACCTAAATAGCTACAACGTGACGGTGAGCCTGTCGCCGTCAGAGTGTCCAAACTTATACAAACCAGTACAATATACTTACATTAATACATATTCAAACAGAAAAAATATAGTCATGGATATGTATATAATATCAGACCAAATTAAGCACACCCGGGCAGCGACGCAGCGACTAAGGCGCGATAAGTCTATTGTTACGATCGCCAATCTGCTTACCAAACGTTACGATTATGGAAAATCCTATCATAAAGAAGAGGCCTATTTACTAAAGCATTGTCAAGACATTCCCAATACTGGACAGAGATCTACACATTTAAGTCCTATCAACCCACCTTCCACCAAAGACAATTTTTGGGAGGACGTAACAGGTGGTGAGCCTGCGGTCGTCTTTTTGTCTATGCTAACGATATAAATAGTACATAAGTTTTTGAACTCGGGTCTCTTGACTCAAATTCCGATGTGAGTTATGTATGTTTACGTATGTATAAAAACCCAGACACTATGGACACTACATCTTAACGAGTGAGGCACTTTGTTTGTTGAAATGTTTTTAATTCATTAAGCACAGTATTCATTTACATACGAGGCAGCGAAAGCAAATCAGTTGTTATCGGAAAAGAAATCAGTTTCAGAGATAAACATACACATAAATGTTGTTTCTGATGTACCTAACACATGAGGTTAAATGTGATCAATCCATAAAGGAAATTCAGAACTTGTTAAAGCGTTGTTTACATGAAAAACAGGCCTTCTGTTTTCTAGTTGAGAACCGAATCGAATCGTGTAGATGTAGATGTAGGTCCCTAAAAAACCTACCACCTGGGGATTGAGCACTAGTCTCTTAACTTGACTCCCGATAATCCAACCAATCGACTATCGTGACTATATTCTTGATTAGAATTTATGTGGATATATTATATTTATTAGATACCTATTTCATTATATATTTGTGTGGCTGAAGCACTATTTGGACATTAAATTTATTTCGCTTTAAATATACATTGTCATATATGAGGGATACTTTATTTTATTAACACAACTGAACACACACTCACAATAGACTACACTAAGGTAGAGACTTTATCGGAGCATATTCGATAGGGGGTCATTGTAGAAGCGTGCTCGTCGCGACCCCTGCCAGCCCTTTTCAGGGCTGCAATTCTACACAGCTGCGCACCCATGCCAACGAGGGTTAGGGCGTCCCCCCAAGGCGACGCACATCAGTTCGTCCCCGTTGGTGTGAAATGCAGCGCGCAAAGCGGCGATGGGGACCGCCACCCGTCACGCACAGCCCGACACGGCGGAAGGTGGAGGACGGAGTGCAGAGTTGGCACGTGGAATGTTAGAGGAGGCATGAGAGAAAAGACGAATGAGTTGATTGAAATAATGAAAGAAAGAGAATTAGATGTCGTGTGTTTGTCGGAGACCAAGCGGAAGGGCAGTGGTACTGAAGAGCTCCCTGGCGGGGCGTTAGCTCTATGGTCCGGAGTCCCGGAGAGCGAGAGCGCCTGCCAGGGAGTGGGGGTGCTGCTGTCGTCTCGGTTGGTCGATGTTATGACTGAATATAAGGTTGTGAACTCGAGACTTCTCTGGGTTCGCTTTAAATTGGGACTGACGAAGTTATTCCTTTTGGCTGTTTATGCGCCGGTGGCTTCGTCGTCCAGAGCTGAGCTGGAGGAGTTTTGGGAGAATGTAAGAGAAGTTCTAGACTTGGTTAGAGGAAACGAAAGAATTGTTGTATGTGGTGATTTGAATGGATGGGTTGGTACCGCTCGGCCAGGGTACGAGTCGGTACTTGGAATGTTTGGCGATAAAAGGGTTAACGATGCTGGCAAGTTTATACTGGCTGTATGCAAGGAAAACGGTCTTCTTGTGACAAACACTATGTTTAGTCACAAGAAAATCCATATGTATACTAGAACAAGAGAGAATGAGAGAAGTATGATCGATTTATTCCTGGTGGATGACCGACTGCGAAAACAGGTGATAGATACGCGAGTGTTCCGAGGTGCTGACCTGGGAACGGATCACTATCTAGTGATTACGCGGATTGGCGCCACCGGACGGCGATACCAGAACCACAGTCGGTCGGTAGCATCCGAAGCTGGAAGCTTCAGGAAGCGGACACTAGGAATAAATATCAAGCAAGGGTAGCCGAAAAGCTGGACAGCATTGGTGTTAGGAAAGAATGTGTGGAAGAAATATGGCAGAGCCTTAGAGATGGAATGGTTAGTGCAGCGGAAGACGTGTGTGGAACTGTGAAAAGAGGTAGTAGTAAAAAGGGTGATGCATGGTGGAATGACGAAGTGAAAGAAGCTATAAATAAGAAGAAGAAAGCATGGTTAGACTACTTGGCCTCTAGTAATGATAAGGATATGAGAGAGAAGAGGAAAGAAAGATATAAGCTCCAGAAAGTTCACACGAAAGCATTGATTGAGGAAGTGCGTGAAAGGAGTAGAATGGAAGCGGACGAAAGGTTGTCGCACAACTTCAAGGAGAACTCCAAACTCTTCTGGAAAGAGGTTGGAAGGACCCGGAGTGGTGCGACAGCCTTAAGAATGAATAAAGTGCTTTCGGGAACCAATGACGTCCTCTCAGAAAAATCGGACGTCATGCAGCGATGGAGCGAATTTTATAGAGAGATGTATGCGTGTGATGATCTTAGTGAGGGATCCGGGGGTGACGCCGTGACTGGTACGCCAGACTCGGACCTCGATGACACTGAGGTCATCAGTATGAAAGAGATTGAATGTGCGATTAAAAGTTTGAAATGTGGTAAGGCTGCGGGACTAGACAGAGTTACTGCTGAAATGGTCAAGTATGGTGGGCCACGCGTCTGGGACAGCTTTCATCTGCTGTGCAATTTGTGCTGGCGAACGGGAGCTGTTCCGGATGATTGGCGATCCGCGGTCATTGTGCCTTTATATAAAGGTAAAGGTTCACATTATGACTGCGGGTGCTACCGGGCGATCAGAATGACCAGTTTAGCAAGTAAAGTTTACTCGAAGGTTTTGACACGTAGGATGCTAGATAAATCGGAAAGATTTCTATGGGAGGCACAATGCGGATTTAGACCTGGAAGAGGATGCACGGATCAAATGTTTTCTCTGCATGATCACGGAGAAGCTTCTGGCTGCTAACCAGAAGATTTTCTGTGCTTTTGTGGATCTTGAGAAAGCATTTGATAAGGTTGTAAGGAAGAAAATGTGGGAACTGTTGCCGGGGTATGGTGTGGATGGTCGATTGCTAAGGGCTGTGCAGTCACTTTACTGTGACTGTAAAGCCTGTGTGCGGGTAGGGCATGACCTGTCACCCATGTTTAGCGTCCAAACGGGCGTAAAACAGGGTTGTGTCATGTCTTCCTGGCTATTCATACTGTATCTCGACAGCTGTTTACAGAAGCTGAAAGATAGCTGTTTGGGTGTGAAATTGGGTGACATAAAAGTAAATTGTCTGCTTTATGCTAATGATGCAGTGCTTATAGCACCATCAGAGGCAGAACTGCAGGCATTAGTCACGTGTATGAAGAAGAATGTGAAATTAATGGTCTCCGTTTGAATGCTAATAAAACTAAGGTTCTGGTATTTGAAAGGGACGAAGAAAGAACGAAGTGCGAAATTTGGGTAAATCAGGAATGTCTAGAACAGGTGAATGAAATTGTATACTTGGGGAGTGCGTTTAGCCGGGATGGAAGATGTGATTTAGATGTGGACAGGCGTGTCGCTGCCGGGAACAAAGTCAATGGTGCCCTGACTGCGTTAATCAAAAGGCAAGGCGTTGTGAAAAGTGCACGCCTTGCAATACATAACGCAGTGTTGGTACCGACTTTGTTATATGGCAGCGAAACCTGGGTATGCCAGAAGAAGCATAAAAGCAGGTTGAATGCAGTGGAGATGCGATCTCTTCATAAAATGTGCGGCCTTACCATGGCCGACCGAAAGCGAAACGAAGAGATTCGCAATTTGGCAGGTTTGAAAGATGACCTTGTCTCAAAAATGGATAAGGGCGTGCTTCGATGGTTTGGGCACGTTGAGCGAATGAGTGAAGACCGAATGGTGAAGAAAATATATAGCGCGAAAGTTAATATTAAAAGGTGTCGAGGTAGACCGAGATTAACTTTCGAAGACCATGTGAGCAAATTGCTCGAAGAGAGGAGGGTCAAGAGTACTCGGATACCTAGACGTGCATGTATGAAGAAGATGATGAATCTGAAAGAAGCGAAAGAAGTATGTAGGGATCGTGACACTTGGCGATCTGTTCTCTCTGGCTACCCCGTCAGGGATTGTGCGTGAAGATAAATAAATAATAAATATTCGAGACAACGTGATATGTGCTGACCCTAGCGCCGCCTAAGTTTCAAAACCAAAGAAACAATACCAACATACAGATAAAAATTATACAAACATACTAACATCGACTTGAGCACAAATATTTTCGTCATACACATGGTTACCCATAGTGGGGACACCCGCTATCCTTTGCATCGTAAGCAGTATCAATACTTACTTACTTATCGAGCTGTCATAAGAAAAAAAAAACAGCTGAAAATATTTAATTAAATCTTAATCTCTTAATATATACTTAATTTAATCTATCAATATCTAACACGGTAACTGAGTGGTGGGGTGATCAAGATTAAAATTTTCAAAAACTTATCACGTGTCCCAAAAATGAATTCGGTAGACATTTATTTTATTTATTGTAACAAAAACTGGCGATGAAACGTTATAAAAATGTATTTGTTAATAACTCAATATATAGCGCGCCCGCACAAGTGTTGTTTACACAATAAAATTTTATGACTCTTTCTTCGCGTGAAATGTAACAGAATACGTTTAAATAATGATTGAAAAGTAATAAAACGCAAATGTGTTCCGACCAACTTCAATGTCAAATGTTGAGTTTTCTAAATTGAATACAACTGTGAACGGATTCTCGAGACTGTGTCCTCAAGTGTCAAAAATATTGCAATAACAAATATTAAATAATAATTCCAATATTAAGACATCGTTAGTGCTTAGTTTTTTGATATTTTTTGTTTAGGTATATATTATCCCGTTCTTTATTAAATTTCATTCTGGGACCGTTCTATTAACTATATGAATTATAGCACTATTCTACAACCATGCTACACCATTAATGTTTACACTCATACTGCAATAGATGACATTTAATTTCTTTCGAAAAGGTTCGCTTCTAAGAAGTTGGTGCTAAGCGATAAGGCCACCTAGTTGTATTTATATGTTACATTGTAATGTTAAAGGGTCTTCCGAATTTATATGCAAATAATGTGTATAAATAAGAAATAGGACATTAATTATATTAATATTAATTCAATAAAAACAGGAAATTGGTAATAGAAAACAAAACTGTGGAGATTCTTTTTTTTTTGGTTCATTTATTTATTTATTTATTACGGTGCACCAACAATGTACATACAAAATTTCATATAAAACACATAATACAGATTTGCTTTATACAAATTTCGTGTAACAAATGTGTTACATGAAATTTAGTTTTAGACGAAATAAAGAGTAAGTTCCATGTAAAGTAAATTCCATGTTGTTTACAAAAACACTATAAGATTTCTTTCTTCAAGATTTGAGAGACGAGAGATTTCTTTTAAAGACGGCTACGGGCACACCACCTATCAAGTTGTCCTGAAAATATCTTCGATGGTAGTGGGTCGAAGGGACTTAATTGTCTAGACTAGACCTCTGTCTACCCCTGTATTGGAAATTGCGTCAAGATATTTATTTATTTATTTAAGATTTGCGAAAATTATATTTTTTTATGTATTATATATGAAGAGATGGACAATCAGTAGGAAACTTTAACTAAGAAAAGGGTTTTTCAAAACAACTGGACTTATAAGTATGACAATTAAATTATTAAAAAAATATAAATTTTAAAATTAATAAAAATTAAGTAATTTTATAAATTAAAATTAAATATCTTCACGCAATTCCCAATACAGGGGTAGACAGAGGTCAAGTCTAGACAATTAAGTCCCTTTGACCCACCTTCCACCGAAGATATTTTCGGGACAACGTGACAGGTGGTGAGCCTGTCGCCGCCCTTATGTCCAAGCCAACGATGAAATTCGTACATAAGTTTTTGAAAAACTCATTGGTACTGCCACCTGGGGATCGAACTCGGGTCTCTCGACTCGAAATTCCGACCACCCAACAACTCGGCTATCGTGACTTGTAATTTTATATCCTTAATATTTTTGAAATTACATGCTTGGGGTGTTAGATGGGGATGAAAGGTATAGCGAGATTTTTGAATTGATAAATATGGATATAGTGGAAATTTGACTACCTTATTTCCAAACACCACTTTATTAGAAAATAATTATGAAAGTAAACTTAGTAAAAACACAGACACGACTGGCCAAAAATAAAATAAAACAGCCTCATTCGTGTAGGCCAAGTGGCTGAAACCGTGGGCGGAAAGCTAGCTGTATACAAAAAGAGTCGATGGAAATGCAATAAAGTCTAAAATTGAAAAGTTATGCTCCATAAAATTTGTAAGAAAATTAGACAATTATGAGGATAAAATTTTGAGAATTTCAATTGATTTTCGGTCTTTTCATTACAAGTAATAAAAACTGTTGAAAATTTTATAAAATAAATAGGATAAAGTGATGAAAAGAGATGACATTTTAAGGGGCTTTTTTAATATGTAGAAAAAAGCTTAACTTGCTAATAATAGCTAAACTTTGATTTGATTTGAAGCGATGTTATTAAAAGCAAATTATGTCGTGTTGTTTTTACAGACCTTTTAAAACGACAACGTTGCGGGAAATAATATTTTTTTTATAAAACTAAACCGAGTAGAAATCCGTGGAGATTTTACATATAGGAAAGAGGCAACAACCTACCCCTTACTGACAGAACAGTGAAAGGTGTATATCGGGAAGAGACCTTAAACAGCCTTTTCTTTCCGTGAGTGGCGTAAAAAGCGACTAATGGACATACAGAGTATATAATGATACAGAATATATAATATATAACGAAAAATAGCAGATCCAAATTAAATGGACTAGGGATGGGCTGCAGCTTCTCTGGTGCAAGGTTTCTGGTACTGTCACAATCCACTTGCCAAGCATACCGATTACGCCAAACCCTAGGAACTTTATTATCTGCAGTTGACTTACAATTATGAATAACCGGCAATTATGGTGAACGAATTAGATCTTATGAAGACTTTATTACTGAACGGAGTTAAACCTCAGCACTATGAATGGGGCAGCTAGATCTAGCTTCGCGGCGGAACCACTAAGATTTACTGCTTCTGAGTTATTGATAAATATTTCGGCGCCAGACGCTTGCTGTAAGTATATTTACTACAATATATCTCTCAATAGAAGGCGCTTTAAAATATATCATTGAAAAAAACCTCGACTATACTTTTATAAAAACACCGGCACAGTCAGCGGACCGTTAAAAAGGCGGAACACAACTATATTACTTGTACATTACAACAAATAATAATCAGAAATGAAGTAACAACCTGATAGGCATAAGGTAGACTTTAAAAATTTATAACTTTTTTTCTTTTTTTTTTTTAATAATTATATTATATTTTTTTTATATTATATCTTTAAAAAAAAAAGTTTACAACGTTTTAAATTAATCATTGCCCAGATTTTTATATTATATAAATAAAAGACATATACCGAGTTTTCCTCCTTGTGCTTGTTAGTAATCGTTTCCCACCTCCTGGGTATGCTGTGAGTTCTCTTATATATTTCATTTTGGGACAAGCACTGCCACTCGTCATAAAAAGCATTTTGTAATACTTTCAGATCGATCTGGTGTAACTTATCAACGGAAAATATCCGCTTTATCGGTGTTTTTCCCAAAAATAATGCGCGTTTTTACTAATTGTAAACGATGGTGTCTCTTAAGTTTTTAGCTTTGGCCGGTTCAAACAAACCTATGCCCAATGACACACACTCCTCCCATAACTTTAAGCTCATTTCGGGTCTGCAAGGCCTTCTTCCGTGCATTCCGTCCTTCGAGTGTTAGCCACGTTGTAGAAAACGGCTATTCCTCCTTGAAGTCATCTGTTTTCTGCCTTGACCCCTCAAGTCTGGCGGCAATAGATCTGTTGGTATGAACATTTTAGTAATAAAATTAAGAATATATCAAATTATAAAAATTAAAATTTCTTCACAGACCGTGCAAGAACCACTAACAAATCAGTATTACCGACAAAGAGAACAATTTCTGATATTCCATTTTTAAATGAAAGTTCTAAATAAAAAGGTAATGTAACTGGCCAGTCGTTTATGGAAAAATAGCTTCCGCCCACGGTTGCGACCTCATGGTTTCATGATAAAAATGTACCCTGTGTCTTGCCTAAGGCTTTAGACTACCAAAACAATTCCAATAGCTAATTTGGAGAAAAACAATCTCCTTACTATTTATAACATAACCTATACCGAAATCAAACCTTTTTTCTGAGATATTTGATACAATACACTGAAAACAAAAATGAATCTATTTTCGTCATACTTACAAATACTAACATACCGAAACATCTTAAAATAAAATGATATAGTTAAATAAACAAAAAATTGCAAATACAAATCTAATGTAACTGCAATTAAAATTAAACTAATCTACATTCCCACATTAAATATAATAATCAAAAATAATCATTATGCCTTAGTAATAAATCGGTTTGAACCAAATCAGCTACAAAGAAAAAACCAAAATTAACACAACTGTCAATGATGATTCCCCGCATTCAAGTCGTGCACTCTGTGATGCACATAGCGCCAATAGGCTCCAAAAGAGCTTATTGGCGCTACACTCGCGTCAATCTTATTATGATATTTTTTTAAACATTCCTACAAATTATTTAGTGTAAGAGACAAAGTTCATCTATATAAAATACAGCAAGCGCAAAAGGCATTAATTTTTATAACAATTAGCTAAGTACTTTTAGATATATGATTTAGAGATTATAGCCGAGTGGTTGAGTGATCGAATTTCCAGTCAAGAGACCCGAGTTCAATCCCCAGGTGGCAGGCACGTACCAATGGGTTTCTCAAAAATTTTTATATGAATTCGAATTGTTGGTTTGGACATAAAGACGGCGACGGGGTCACCACCTGTCACGTTGTCCGGAGAAATGTCTTCGGTGGAAGGTGAACTCGACTCCTGAACGCCACTCTTCCACGAGGGTCGACAAATAAAAAGCTATGTATAAGGCCAGCTTTCCGGAACATAAAAAAATAGCGTCCGTTTGAAGACTGGATCTAAAGGGTCTAAAATAATTAATTGTAAACTTCTGTCTATACTGGAGTAATACTGCGATATTGGGAATAGAATCATACGTAATAGTTTTAAATATCTGTAGAGTTAACACATTACTAGCAGAAGGTCATTAAATAAAGCGCACTAATCTTTGTAGTCCCAGTGGAGCCGTGTAAGTGACAGTGAAAAGTAATATATCTCTTTTAACCCTTTTCGATACTACATTTAAAAGTTTTATCAAAAAGAGATTATCAGACCTATTCCGTATGGGCTAGAGTGCTTCCAAAGTTTATCGTCCAAACATTGAATAAAAAAGATAGCTAGCAAGCATATCCTATGGCAATATTTTTTCTTGTAAAACATTTTATTAGATTTCTAAATAACTTTTATATTATTTCTAAATAATTTTTATAGTTAAGTCACGATAGTCGAGTGGTTAGGTAGTCGAAATTTCGAATCAAGAGATCCGTGTTCCATCCCCAGGTGGCAGGCTCGTACCAATGGGTTTTTTCAAAAACTTATGTACGATACATGATTTAGAGATTATAGCCGAGTGGTTGAGTGATCGAATTTCCAGTCAAGAGACCCGAGTTCAATCCACAGGTGGCAGGCACGTACCAATGGGTTTTTCAAAAATTACATCGTTGGCTTGGAAATAAAGACGGCAGGCTCACCACCTGTCACGTTGTCCCGAAAATATCCTCGGTGGAAAGTGGGTCGAAGGGACTTAATTGTCTAGACTAGACCTCTGTCTACCCCTGTATTGGGAATTGCGTGTAGATATTTATTAGTTTATTATTTATTTACTTAAAATAATTATTATGGGTGGTATGGCAAATTATCTGAAAAAAAAAAAACGGACTTTAAATATCACCACAACACCGGGATTCTTAGTGTCTCAATACTTAGTGAAGTATTGTATATATGAATATGGTTTTAACCCTTTACTCATTCTCTCTTAATGCGTTACGATGATTCACAAATAAACTTATATCATTAAGATAATTGTGTTAATATTTACAAATTGTACGACCTCAGTAACGAATGTATCCCTAAGATTTATTACACCTATTTTAAGGCAGGTTTTGTTTAAAATAACAAACAAAACATGGATTGTACGTCCTTTTTGCTATTAAATTACAACAGCGCGATTCAAACTCGCGACCTTTGTCGTACCGTAGCCGTTTGCAAACGGTAAGAAAAAATTCTTACTGTTTGCAAACGGCTACGGTATCTACGACGAAAACTCCAAGCGTAATTTGGTCACTCAGGTACTTTATTTAAAATGCATTCAACAGTAGTCGCTATTATTCATGTCTTACGAAATACCATAAATAATATTTGATAAAAACAGAATATTCTCGATGGTTACGAAACCGCGTTGACTAATTAGTTTGATTTATTTTCACGTAGTTTTAGATAACACCATTGTGCCGTGTTTCATATAATAGACAGGATTTATTTATAACTATTCCGCTGACAGTTTTATTGGATAATTATTTATAAACCCATAGAACATTGGCAGGGCATAATGATATTATAGTCATGTAGACCAGACACCATTTAAAAAAAAGTTATTTGTGATACAGCCAGGAGACGCCATGATGTTTTGATGTCAACGACGTAATAATAAAAAAAAAGGATTTTGTAGACAATTAACAAATATCTAGCAAATATTTGATTTGAAAAGATAAAACGACATTAAAATTAGACTAACAAATATTCTTAATGAACTCTACTTAACGTTAGTCTTTTATATTATAAATTAATATATATTAAATTGCGAGAGTTTAGAAGTTACGATAGCCGAGTCGTTGGGTCATCGGAATTCTAGTCAAGAAACCCGAGTCCGATCCCCGGGGGGTAGGCATGTACCAATGTTTTTTTTTTGTACAATTTATATCGTGCGCTTGGACATAAGGCGGCGACAGCTTCACTAACTGTCGCGTTGTTTTTTTTTTATAGAAAAGGGAGGCAAACAAACGAGCAGGTGGCTCACGTGATGATAAGTGATTACCGCCGCCCATGAACACCCGCAATAGCAGCATGAATATAGCAGATGCGTTGCCGGCCTTAAAGAGTGTGTGTGTGTGTGTGTGTGTGTGTGTGTGTGTGTGGGTGCGTGCGTGTGTGTGTGCGTGCTTGGGTGCGTGCGTGCGTGCGTGCGTGCGTGCGTGCGTGCGTGCGTGCGTGCGTGCGTGTGTGTGTGTGTGGCCCGACGCGTCGCCATGTGTACGTAAGTGTGTGACTCTACTCTCCTTCTTCCCTTACCATCAAAACTCTTATAATTATAGCGTAGGCGATGATGCTTGTGTTTTGTTAGGAAGTTATAACTGTAACAGTACATCACGACTGCGAAATAAAAAGAATAAAAAAGGAAAAGGTTATAAAAGGCACAGAAATATTTTTTTTTTTCAACAAAGAATTTTATGTATGCTTAAAAAATGTTTGAAAAAAGATTAACAACTTTTTAAATTTGTTCATTATTTAGAATATACCGTATTTACATGCTATTAATAAAAGAAATAATGCGATGTTCAATAACAACTTTAATAATGCGATAGCTTATTTTTTTAATTAAGATTTCTACTCGCTAAAAATAACATCATTCAACGCAATGGTAATAAATCGCCATGATAAAACATTGAATTTTGACATATAAATACTGTTTATGATTCTAGGTTTATAAAGTGACTCGTAATAATGGTTCTATAAAATAAAGTATCTCGATATAAACTATAAGTATTGTGTACACTCAGCTAGTGTAATTTTAGTTTATTTTTTTTTTATTGTATCTTGCACTAGCTTAGTCATGTTATACGAACATACCTTTAAAGATAAATTTAGTGCTAGCTCGGAAATCCCATTGACAATGCAGTTTTTATAAACTTTAACTGACTTATTACCCAAAAAAATATTATTTAAACTGACTTAAAAAAAAGGATTAGGTACGCATGACAATCATACTGGTCCCTTTTTATAATATTAATGAAAAATATAAAATGAATAATTTGACGCGACAGAATGTGTTTACGATTTTGCATCGCCACGGTACTTCGGAGGCACGGCGAAGGTCTTGCACATATTAATTGATTCTCTCAGTTATTTATTAATCACTCTGATCTTATAGTCGTTCGGTCGTTATATACGCGAGTTATCTGAGTATTGTTCTTCTCCTTTACTTTTAATCTTAAGTCCACTGCCATAAGCGTCTCCTGAAGATTGTCACAAAGAACTTACACTTAGTCTTTCCATCTTGTGAGGTGTCTTGTCTACAGTGAGTTTTCCTTGAATACCTTTCTTTGATGTGAGTGAAAAGTTAGTTGAGGCAACGGCCCTTTCTCAATTATTTTAAAAAAATATCTTCACGCCATTCACCATTGGTGTAGATTGAAGTTTAGGCAAATAAATCTTTTTGATACATCTTTTACCGAAAACATTTTTGTGATGTCACGTTGACAGGTGGTTAGCCTGTCACCGACTTTATATCCAAGCCAACGTCATAAATCGTACATAAATTTTTAGCACTGGTACGAACCTACCACCTGGACTAGACTTGGATCTCTTGACTCGCATTCCGACATAAGCGACGAGCTCACCACCTGTCACGTTGTCCCGAAAATCGGTGAAAGGTTGGTCGAGATGACTTAACTGTCGAGACCTCTGTCTACCCCTGCATTGGACATGGCGTTAAGATATTTATTTATTTATGAAAAGAGTTATATATTTATTTAGATTATATTTATATAGATATTTATTTATTTATTAAAAGAAGGTCATGCCCTTGCCCTACGCGCACACAGGCTTTGCAGTCACTTTACTGTGACTGTAAAGCCTGTGTGCGGGTAGGGCATGACCTGTCACCCATGTTTGGCGTCCAAACGGGCGTAAAACAGGGTTGTTTATGATTCTTGCTTTATAAAGTGACTCGCAATAATGGTTCTATAAAATAAAGTATCTCGATATAAACTATAAGTATTGTGTACACTCAGCTAGTGTAATTTTAGTTTATTATTTTTTTAATTAAGATTTCTACTCGCTAAAAATAACATCATTCAACGCAATGGTAATAAATCGCCATGATAAAACATTTAATTTTGACATATAAATACTGTTTATGATTCTTGCTTTATAAAGTGACTCGCAATAATGGTTCTATAAAATAAAGTATCTCGATATAAACTATAAGTATTGTGTACACTCAGCTAGTGTAATTTTAGTTTATTATTTTTTTAATTAAGATTTCTACTCGCTAAAAATAACATCATTCAACGCAATGGTAATAAATCGCCATGATAAAACATTTAATTTTGACATATAAATACTGTTTATGATTCTTGCTTTATAAAGTGACTCGCAATAATGGTTCTATAAAATAAAGTATCTCGATATAAACTATAAGTATTGTGTACACTCAGCTAGTGTAATTTTAGTTTATTATTTTTTTAATTAAGATTTCTACTCGCTAAAAATAACATCATTCAACGCAATGGTAATAAATCGCCATGATAAAACATTTAATTTTGACATATAAATACTGTTTATGATTCTTGCTTTATAAAGTGACTCGCAATAATGGTTCTATAAAATAAAGTATCTCGATATAAACTATAAGTATTGTGTACACTCAGCTAGTGTAATTTTAGTTTATTATTTTTTTAATTAAGATTTCTACTCGCTAAAAATAACATCATTCAACGCAATGGTAATAAATCGCCATGATAAAACATTTAATTTTGACATATAAATACTGTTTATGATTCTTGCTTTATAAAGTGACTCGCAATAATGGTTCTATAAAATAAAGTATCTCGATATAAACTATAAGTATTGTGTACACTCAGCTAGTGTAATTTTAGTTTATTATTTTTTTAATTAAGATTTCTACTCGCTAAAAATAACATCATTCAACGCAATGGTAATAAATCGCCATGATAAAACATTTAATTTTGACATATAAATACTGTTTATGATTCTTGCTTTATAAAGTGACTCGCAATAATGGTTCTATAAAATAAAGTATCTCGATATAAACTATAAGTATTGTGTACACTCAGCTAGTGTAATTTTAGTTTATTATTTTTTATTGTATCTTCCACTAGCTTAGTCATGTTATACGAATATACCTTTAAAGATAAATTTAGTGCTAGCTCGGAAATCCCATTGACAATGCAGTTTTTATAAACTTTAACTGACTTATTACCCAAAAAATATTATTTAAACTGACTTAAAAAGGATTAGGTACGCATGACAATCATACTGGTCCCTTTTTATAATATTAATGAAAATATAAAATGAATAATTTGACGCGACAGAATGTGTTTACGATTTTTCATCGCCACGGAACTTCGGAGGCACGGCGAAGGTCTTGCACATATTAATTGATTCCCTCAGTTATTTATTAATCACTCTGATCTTATAGTCGTTCGGTCGTTATATACGCGAGTTATCTGAGTATTGTTCTTCTCCTTTACTTTTAATCTTAAGTCCACTGCCATAAGCGTCTCCTAAAGATTGTCACAAATAACTTACACTTAGTCTTTCCATCTTGTGAGGTGTCTTGTCTACAGTGAGTTTTCCTTGAATACCTTGCTTTGATGTGAGTAAAAGTTACAGCTGGGCAACGGTCCTTTCTCAATTATTTTAAAAAATATCTTCACGCCATTCACCATTGGTGTAGATTGAAGTTTAGGCAAATAAATCTTTTGATACATCTTTACCGAAAACATTTTTGTAATGTCACGTTGACAGGTGGTTAGCCTGTCACCGACTTTATATCCAAGCCAACGTCATAAATCGTACATAAGTTTTTAGCACTGGTTCGAACCTACCACCTGGACTAGACTTGGATCTCTTGACTCGCATTCCGACATAAAGACGGCGACGAGCTCACCACCTGTCACGTTGTCCCGAAAATCGGTGAAAGGTGGGTCGAGAAGACTTAACTGTCGAGACCTCTGTCTACCTCTGCATTGGACATGGCGTGAAGATATTTATTTATTTATGAAAAGAGTTATATATTTATTTAGATTATATTTATATAGATATTTATTTATTTATGAAAAGAGTTATATATTTATTTAGATTATATTTATATAGATATTTATTTATTTATGAAAAGAGTTATATATTTATTTAGATTATATTTATATAGATATTTATTTATTTATGAAAAGAGTTATATATTTATTTAGATTATATTTATATAGATATTTATTTATTTATGAAAAGAGTTATATATTTATTTAGATTATATTTATATAGATATTTATTTATTTATGAAAAGAGTTATATATTTATTTAGATTATATATATATATATATATATATATATATTAAAAGAAGTATTTAGTTATTATCGTGACACTTGGCAATCTGTTCTCCTGGCTACCCTGTCAGGGATTGTGCGTGAAGATAAATAAATAAATAAATGTATAAAAATAAATGAAGAGTTCTAAAATAGTTATTTATTAATCACTCTGATCTTATAGTCGTTCGGTCGTTATATACGCGAGTTATCTGAGTATTGTTCTTCTCCTTTACTTTTAATCTTAAGTCCACTGCCATAAGCGTCTCCTAAAGATTGTCACAAATAACTTACACTTAGTCTTTCCATCTTGTGAGGTGTCTTGTCTACAGTGAGTTTTCCTTGAATACCTTGCTTTGATGTGAGTAAAAGTTACAGCTGGGCAACGGTCCTTTCTCAATTATTTTAAAAAATATCTTTACGCCATTCACCATTGGTGTAGATTGAAGTTTAGGCAAATAAATCTTTTGATACATCTTTACCGAAAACATTTTTGTAATGTCACGTTGACAGGTGGTTAGCCTGTCACCGACTTTATATCCAAGCCAACGTCATAAATCGTACATAAGTTTTTAGCACTGGTTCGAACCTACCACCTGGACTAGACTTGGATCTCTTGACTCGCATTCCGACATAAAGACGGCGACGAGCTCACCACCTGTCACGTTGTCCCGAAAATATCTTCGGTGAAAGGTGGGTCGAAGGGACTTAATTGTCTAGACTCGACCTCTGTCTACCCCTGTATTGGGAATTGCATGAAGATATTTTTTTTATATATATTTATTTACAAAAGTCTTAACTTTTGAGCTTTGTTTATTATAATTCTTTTGCGGTTCGGCAATATCATTTTTAACTAAATGCGAATTCAAGGACATTGACCTTTAATTTATATAATATATTTAATTTATATAATATAATTACTTCAATTTAATTTATATAATATTAAAAATATCATAATTATTTCGTAAAATGTGCGGCCTTACCATGGCCGACCGAATATATATATATATATATATATATATATATATATATATATATATATATATATATATATATATATATATATATATATATATATATATATATATATATATATATATATATATATATATATATATATATATATATATATATATATATATATATATATATATATATATATATATATATATATATATATATATATATATATATATATATATATATATATATATACATATATATATATATATATATATATATTAAAAGAAGTATTTAGTTATTATCGTGACACTTGGCGATCTGTTCTCTCTGGCTACCCTGTCAGGGATTGTGCGTGAAGATAAATAAATAAATGTATAAAAATACATGAAGAGTTCTAAAATAGTTGCTTTGGGTTCAGACACTTCCTACAAACCTATTCCAGTTAGTTTCACTGATGTGTCTTCAATGCACAGACATAAACCATTTTATGATATATGACATAAACTGTTGGTATGGGCAAATACATGATTGTTAGTTGGTTTTATGCCATTAAAACGTCGTAACTATGAATAAATATGATGATAAAGTGTAAATTTATGAAGACGTTGTGGTAGACGCTGTGGGGAATAAGAAGAGTTCAAAAAGTAAAGTCACGATAGCCGAGTGGTTGGGTGGTCGGAATTTCGAGTCAATAGACCCGGGTTCGATCCCAGTTGGTAGGCTCGTACCAATGAGTTTTCAAAACTTATGTACGAATATCGTTGGCTTGGACATAAAGGCGGCGATGGGCTCACCACCTGTCACGTTGTCCCGAAAATATCTTCGGTGAAAGGTGGGTCGAAGGGACTTAATTGTCTAGACTCGACCTCTGTCTACCCCTGTATTGGGAATTGCATGAAGATATTTTTTTTATATATATTTTATTTACAAAAGTCTTAACTTTTGAGCTTTGTTTATTATAATTCTTTTGCGGTTCGGCAATATCATTTTTAACTAAATGCGAATTCAAGGACATTGACCTTTAATTTATATAATATATTTAATTTATATAATATAATTACTTCAATTTAATTTATATAATATTAAAAATATCATAATTATTTCGTAAAATGTGCGGCCTTACCATGGCCGACCGAAAGCGAAACGAAGAGATTCGCAATATGGCAGGTTTGAAAGATGACCTTGTCTCAAAATGGATAAGGGCGTGCTTCGATGGTTTGGGCACGTTGAGCGAATGAGTGAAGACCGAATGGTGAAGAAAATATATAGCGCGAAAGTTAATATTAAAAGGTGTCGAGGTAGACCGAGACTAACTTTCGAAGACCATGTGAGCAAATTGCTCGAAGAGAAGAGGGTCAAGAGTACTCGGATATCTACGTATCCGTGCATGTATGAAGAAGATGATGAATCTGAAAGAAGCGAAAGAAGTATGTAGGGATCGTGACACTTGGCGATCTGTTCTCTCTGGCTACCCTGTCAGGGATTGTGCGTGAAGATAAATAAATAAATAATATATATAATTATTTTACTACTGAACTTCGATTATAATCCACCTTTCACCGTAGACATTTGTTTGTGACAGTGTGACAAGTAATGATTTTGCCGCCGTCTTTTATTGGCAAGCCATTATGCCAAGCCAAGGCCAAGTTTTTGAAACAACAGATTGGTACATGCCTACCACCTGGAGATTGAACTTAGGTCTCTTGACTTGTATTCCGATCACGCAACCACTCGGCTATCGTGACGACTATGACAATTTTATTCTAAACGACCTTTTAATACTTTAAACTTTTATTTATGTTTTTGCAGGTGTAAGTACATATTGGCCTTTCGTCCGGTCATAGTCATAAGAGGTTACTTATGGATAAGCCTTGACCGTTGATGGGCAGCAGCGTCTATGATGCAAGGCATCTGATATTCGAATCCGCTTGTTTAGGCGATTATGTCACTTTCTCGTGGGAAACGTATGTACCTGATTTTAAGTAATGAAATTAGTAAAATATAACAAAAAATATGAATAAATATCTTCACGCGAGTCCAGACAATTAAGTACTTTCGACCCATCTCTCACCGCAGACATTTTTTTGAACAAAGTGACATGTGGTGAGTTTGTCGCCTGATAGATAAAATTGTAATCGATTAAATTAGTAAAAAAAAAACAACATTTACATTTACAGTGTGCGAGAAGTCGATGCATGGAGGTGGCTGGGGACTGTTCTTTGTGGAAAGCTTTGGGGAGGCCTATGTTGAGCAGCCGACTCTTGATAGGCTGTAAAGAATAAGATGAAAATCTCTTTAAATTTCTTCCACTCCTCACCACAACAATTGAGCGGATATAATGTGCTCAAATAGCAATTATTCTACCAAAGCATGATACAATATTTTCGTAATTGGGGTTTTCCATTCGACAATGGACAGATTACGTTTCGTCTTTGTTCGATCACCAAACGTGATGTTTAATTAAAGTTGCATGTGTGTGTATTTACTGTAAATGATTGATGATACTGTAAATGCTATTTACTTTAATGAGCTGGGCAGAAAATAGAAGTCAATCATCGTTTAAAATGTGGAATGTTATAATACTAGCAAAGTCAAATAACTTAACTCTGCAACGTTATGTTTCGCAGTCCGCACACTAAACTATTAGACTGAATTAAATTATTTAATGTCCAAGGCAACGATATAATTCGTACACAAGTTTTTTAAAAACACATTGGAATGAGCCTGCCACCTGGGAATCGAACTCGGATCTCTCGACTCGAAATCCCGACCACCCAACCACTCGGCTATCGTGACACTAAACAGTTACACTTAATTTAATTATTCTATATAAATATAATATTTCATTAAGAAAAAGTTATAAATAAATAAATAAATATCTTCACGCAATTCCCAATACAAGGGTAGACAGAGGTCAAGTCTAGACAATTAAGTCCCTTTGACCCACCTTCCACCGAAGATATTTTCGGGACAACGTGACAGGTGGTGAGCCCGTCGCCGCCTTTTATGTCCAAGCCAACGATGAAATTCGTACATAAGTTTTTGAAAAACTCATTGGTACTGCCAACTGGGGATCGAACTCGGGTCTCTCGACTCGAAATTCCGACCACCCAACAACTCGACTATCGTAACTAAAAGTTATGTATATATCTTAAAGCCTTTCCCAATAAAGGGGTAGGCAGAGGTCAACACAATTAAGTTCATTTGACCCACCTTCCACGGAAGACATTTTTTGACAACGTGAAGGTGATGACCGTCGCCGTCTTTGTTCAAGACAACGATATAAAACATAAACGTTTTTTTTAAAAAAACGGTTTGGTACGAGCCTGTCACCTGATGATCTAACTCGGGTCTCTTGACTCGAATTCCGACCGCCCAACCACTCGGCTATCGTGATTATTTTGAAAATAGTTAAAATAATTAAACCTTTTATAAAGAAAGAAAGAAGAACTTTCTTTCTAGTTACTAATCCTAGTAAATGATTCAAATTAGCTGATTTGAATTATTTACACTTCGTTCTCGCTTCCTTTATCTCGTCATCCGTCGCCTTTTAAAGTTTTTGTGGCTAACCAATCCAACCACGCTTTCTTCTTTCTTTGCACAGCCCTTTGTACATCTTTATCCATTCACACATTATAGTTCTTTCTTCCTTTCCTTCTTTTAGCTACCCGTCATACCTCAATGGCAACATTAACGACCCCTTTCTTAAATGTCTCCCACAAATCTTCAATCACACCTATCTCTCTGCCTTTAGAACTTTCTTTCCGTTTCTGTACGTCAGTTCTCTGATCTATGTGTGATAATAACTATAACAATAGACATGACGACGATGAATTCATGCGAATCGAGCAGAATACTTATGGAATATAAGTATTCTGCTCGATAGAGAATCGAGAAAACAATTAGAGATACGTTCTACCCGATTATTTTTCCAAAAAATCTATTCTCTATTTTTTGACAGTTTTGACAGTTTAGTACTTTCGTCCCATCTTCTAATCGCGAAATTTTACCGAAACTTATCTGGGACAGGGTGATAGGTTTGGGCTAGCCTAAAGCCTGTAGCCTAAGCCTACTAGCTTCAATGATACAATTCCAATCAATTTTGGGATCGACCTTGGATCTCATGTTTCTAATTTTACAAGTAATTAGGCTTACTGGCTACACGTTTATTAAATTAAAATAACGTTCATGAAACGAGAAATGCCTAAAAGCGACCCTGCTCCGTCTATATTATTTAAATGTTTTTACATACACTGTCCAACCTACGTCATTTGCAGATTTTATCGGAGTTAACTGGAACGAATTTAGTCTCCTTTTTTGCTAAATGACTCGAAATTTATTATGACATTATTTTTTATAAAATTACTAAATTCTCTTCGTAAATTTGAAATATATTAATACACATTACATAAATACGTCACGAAGTGGTTAGGTGAGGAGGATATCTAAGGCTCGCACCAATGGTTTTTTTTTAATTAATTTATTTTATTTATACACTTAATTGCACACACCATAAAATAATTATTATTAACAAGATATACATTTAAAAAGTTTATATACAGTGTTTGTATAAAAGGCGGCCTTATCGCTTAAATAGCGATTTCTTCCAAGCAGACCTTTCATAGAGAATAATAAGAAAAAAATTCCCGGGGATGTGTACATATAAATATGGAAGCACAATTAAATATATCATATAAAAAATAATAAATAGATACACTTTAAAAAAATACACATAAATTTGAACTTTTCCTTGAGATAGTTCGGCGTTTTAGGATCAAATAGTACACAATGCAGCAGAGATAGAATGTGGGAATTCCGACGAAGTCTAATAGGGAGCCACTTGAGCTTAGCGCGAAACTCTGATACATGATTATATTTGCGAAGACCAAATATGAATTTAATAACGAAATTTTGAAGACGCTCAAGTTTATTAAATTTTAACAATACCGGCGTGAAGTAGAAGTCTAACAAACTTCCGCGTTTCGTCTGGTGAGTGCGCATCTGCTATGCCTCTGGTATTGCGGGTGTAAATGTGCGGCGGTAATCACCTACCATCACGTGAGCCACCTGCTCGTTTGCCTTCCTTTTCTATAAAAAAATTCTCAGTGATGTTCGAATAACATGCATCAGCATAGTCTAGAATGGGAAGTAACAAAGTCTGTGCCAATAAAATTTTGTGGAATGGGAAGAAAACTGCGCAATCTTCGTAAAGAGGAGGCTGCCGCAAACAATTTTTTACTTGTCTCTTTGATATGCAACGACCAAGAAAGAGACTGATCTATGTGTAGTTCTACATCTTTAACAGATTTACTAAAGGGCACAACATTGCCGTCAACACATATTTCAGGTAATATGTTTACGTTAATTTTCGAAATCAGGTTTCTATTTCCAACAATTATAGCTTGGGTTTTATTAGGGTTCAAATTTAGACCAAAACACCTGCTCCAATCGTGGATTGATGCAAGGACCAAATTAGAGTAGTTAATGCCATTGGCCAAGTTTCCAAGTGATGTATGTGAATAAATCTGAAGATCGTCTGCATACAAATGGTAGAGAGAAGATATTCGTGGAGTGATGGTATTGATAAACACAGAAAATAAGAGAGGAGAAAACACGCCACCCTGCGATACGCCGACAAGTAGATCATGCCAAGTAGTGTTTCAATAGGTAATGCTGTATCAGCATTACCTATTGAAACACGTTGCCGACGACTACACAAATTACTTGGATATGTTAATCGAACACACAATAATAAATCTAAATCCACAGTATTGAAGGCATTACTAAAATCTAGTAGCGTAAGTATCGTGAGCTGCTTACTGTCCATACCCCGCTGAATGTCATCAATAATTTTTATTAATGCGGTAGCCATGCTAATGTCATCAATAATTTTTATTAATGCACCAGGTCTGAACCCTGACTAAAAAGGATGGAGAAGGAAATTTTATTTAGGAAATTAAAAAGTTGTTTGAAAACTAAACTTTCCAAAACTTTTGAGAGGAACGGAAGGATAGATATAGGACCATATTCGGATACGGTACATGGATTATTGGTTTTTAATCGAAACTTATGTAAGATTTACATAAGTTCCTTGACTAGGACATAATGGTGATGGGCTCACTACCTGTCACGTTGTCCCGAAAATATTCGGTGGAAGGTGGGTCAAAGGACTTAATTGTCTAGACTTGACCTCTGTCTACCCCCTGTATTGGGAATTGCGTGAAGATATTTTTTTTTTTTTTAATATTTTAAAAATTTCATTTATAACAAATATTTGGTGCTTAGGGGAACTAAATAAACATTCGTTTCCTTTATTGCTTTTGTGATGCATATCGGCTGTATAATTCAGATGAATATATTAATTAGTCATCATCATCCAAAGTTTTGTCTTAAAACAGAAAATAATTAATACTGACGGCTTCTGTCCGGCATACGAACCGTTTTTCAAGGTGTCGCTTTTTCTGAGGTATATATTTCGCTTTATAAGGATATTCAAAGCTGTTTCTCTTAATTGCCTCTTACGACATCCGCGGGAAGAAAGGCAGTGGCAATATTCTTTCGCCGTTACCACAAGGGACACTATTATATTTATTTGTTATTTATTTATTGAGCCACATTGGCTTAAATTCCTAAGAACAAATGGACAAAACAACAAGAAAAGGACATTTTAAGAGTATGTTTCTAACTCACAGTGCTCATCACGTATAGTGAAATTTCTAGCGGTCTGTAGTGCTGATGTCAGCACAAATACGCGTAAATTTGTTGTTGTGAAATTAAATGAACATTTCTACTCTTACTTACAAGAAAAGAAGAGCATTGGTGGCCAAATGGCGTAATGAAATTTCACAGCACGACAGCAATCTGGCGGGATGAGATTAACCGAAACAATGTTAGCCCCTTACGAAATGTTAAGTTGTATTTGTTAAGGAAACGTTTTTTCCCCCTAACAGCCTACAAATGGAAAACGATTCTCGACTCCTATCTTACAAAGGCACTCGGCTATTGTTGCTATAAAATGTTTTGAATACTTTTTAACTGACGACCCGATATCGTAGTTCGCTTCTTACTCAGATCCGGTCGGGTACGTCAAATAAATAATTTAAATATGAATATAATGAGGCGATGCAAAGAAGTACCTTGAACCTCAACTACAAAACTGTTATTTACACTTATTATTTGCACTTGTTATTTGTTAATTATATAATTGTTAACTTGTTATTTGCACTTATAGCTGATTATGTGATATTTCCGTTTGGTGTTCCTGCGGATGTCATGAGATGTGAGTGAGGTGAGTTGTCCATGAATACCATAATAGTTACTGGCGGATGGTGAGATAATCATTAATGATAACCATCGAAATTTATAAGAATGAAATTAAGTAGATCAGTAACTGCAGCAGCGTTCAGGATGTGGGGCGTCTGGTACTGCGATCGCCAACCCGCTCATCGCACGCCAAGCGTGGAGATTACTGCTAACCTTCCTTATAGGACAGGCCTTTATACTGAAGTGAACTCCTACAGGCTCCTGGTATGTAAGTGATGTGTCACAGAAGAGTGACATTGACATAGCACTAAGGGAAGCTTTAATTGCAATTGGAATTATGAATGAATATGAATGAATAATACGGTTTAATCAATCAGCGACCACTGGATGATGCTATGATTGTGACATAGTCATCGTGGCATTATCCAATATTAATATATCTGTATATACTGTATATACTGTATACTGTATATCTGTATATCTGACAACATCACATACATTGCTTTGATCCCAAAGTAACTAACTAAAGCAATTGTGTTATGGAATAGAAATAACTAATTATCACAAACATTATCTACATTATCTCAAACATATGCTCGAGATAATGTAGATAAAGTAAAAAAAATATCTTCACGCAATTCCCAATACTGGGGTAGACAGAGGTCTAGTCTAGACAATTAAGTCCCTTCGACCCACCTTCCACCGAAGATATTTTCGGGACAACGTGACAGGTGGTGGGCCCGTCGCCGTCTTTTGTGTCCAAGTCAACGATAAACTGCGTACATAAGTTTTCCTTGAAAACTCATTGGTACGAGCCTGCCACCTGGCGATCGAACTCGGGGAGTCTGAAATTTAACAACCCAACCACTCTGCTATCGTGACTTCTAGATAGATAAAGTGTGGATAAAGTGGTTCTCTATATTGACTCTTCCGGGAATCGTAATCGGAACCTTAGCTGGCAATGCCATGAAAACTGCACGCCACTCGTCAAAAGATAGTCATATCAAACCAAATGAAATAATTTATTCAGCGACATAAATACATTCATCGATTGTATTTTTTTCATTTACCACCGTTCCTTAATGATGTTCCTCTAACGGAGAAGAAAACAGGCGAAAGAAAATCCGCAGGTATATTCTTTTTTGGTGTGGTGTATTTTTTTAAAAGGATTGCAATTTTGTTTTTTTTTTTTCAAGAAAAGGGAGGCAAATGAGCAGGTAGCTCACGTGATGGTAAGTGATTACCACCGCCCATGAACACCCATAATATCTGGCATATCAGATGCGTTGCCTGCCCGACGTCCCTCCCCAGAATCGGGGGAGGGGTGTTCAAACCTTCGGTTACCTGCACTCACATTCTGTGAGGTTGTGGTACTTCCCGGTCGAGCCGGTCCATTCATGCAACAACAAAAGCTGATGCGTAGCTCACCACTGTTTAAAGAATAATTAGAAACAGCATAGAGAGATCATTTTATTTTCATAATATAACTTTGTTGTGTACCCCTATATCGATTGCTCTTTGGGAGAAGCCTATGTTCAGCAGTGGACTCTTGATAGGCTGTGAATAAGAAAAATAAAGTAAGAGCACCAGTTCTGTAGCGTATTTAACCTGAGGGAAATGGAGGGAAAACTGACGCAAGTTTACCTCTTTATGAATGGTTATAAGATATATAGATTAAATGAACCCACTTTTATTAATAATATAATTTCTATTTATCAAAATACATGACATAGTTATGGAAACATAACCAATTGTTGTATGCCAAGTAGCCGTGAGTACTCTATGCTGGGGGCTGCGCAAGATAATTTGCGCACGACGTAACGTAACGTTGCGTGTAACGTAATGGAGAAAATTGATTTTACTTACCATACATTTTCATACCTCGGGCTTATTATAATAAATAAATATCTTCACGCAATTCCCAATACAGGGTCTAGACACTTAAGTCGTTTTGAGCTACCTTCCTCCGAAAATATTTTGGGACAACGTGACAGGCGGTGAATCCGTCGCCGTTTTAATGTCCACGCAACGATATAATTCCCGCACACTATGTTTTTGAAAAAACCGAATAGTATGAGCCTGCCATCTGGGATCGAACAAAGGGACCCTTGACTCCGAATTCCAACCACCCAACCACTCGGCTATCGTGACTTATATATGGTTTATACTTCGTGTTTAAATATGAAAATCGATTCTTAAAGAGTAAACTCCGATAAAATTAAATAAATATACGCATCTGCACAATATGCAAACAATATATAAATTATCTTTTTCACATAGAAGCAGAATTTTTACATTAAATCTATGACAATGAAATAAGGTAATACAATTTTTTAAAATCTTACACAATCGGAAGTTCTGTAATACCGTATTATAAAAGAAAGCTCACACAGAGGTGATAAATATTTTAAATAAAGCGCTCTGTTCTCACATTAACCTGCTATCCGCAGCTGATAAATAACATTAGTGAGCCCATTTAAGTCACTAAAAGAGATCGGTTTGAATTTATATCAACTTTTAAAATTTTTAATTATTAATTAATTCCGATTAATGCCAGGATGTTGATAATACTTTTAAAGTCTTTGATCGTTGCTACTAACCGAGTATCTACATGCAACAGTACTGGGGTAGTGATATCTTGATAATTTAGTCCTTTGACACACAAACTTTGACTCAATTTATGCATTTTTTCGAATCTTCTGTTTCAGAAGAGGAGGAGAAGAAAAATTTCTTACTTCACACCGATGAAAAAATTCCAAAAGCTAACTTCCAAAATTATAATTTTTTAACTTATTAACAATGTATAGGGGGGTCATTGTAGAAGCGTGCTCGTCGCGACCCCTGCCATCCCTTTTCAGGGCTGCAATTCTACACAGCTGCGCACCTATGCCAACGAGGGTTAGGGCGTCCCCCCAAGGCGACGCACACCAGTTCGTCCCCGTTGGTGTGAAATGCAGCGCGCAAAGCGGCGATGGGGATCGCCACCCGTCACGCACAGCCCGACACGGCGGAAGGTGGAGGACGGAGTGCAGAGTTGGCACGTGGAATGTTCGACTTCTCTGGGTTCGCTTTAAATTGGGACTGACAAAGTTATTCCTTTGGCTGTTTATGCGCCGGTAGCTTCGTCGTCCAGAGCTGAGCTGGAGGAGTTTTGGGAGAATGTAAGAGAAGTTCTAGACTTGGTTAGAGGAAACGAAAGAATTGTTGAATGTGGTGACTTGAATGGATGGGTTGGTACAGCTCGGCCAGGGTACAAGTCGGTGCTTGGAATGTTTGGCGATAAAAGGGTTAACGATGCTGGCAAGCTTATACTGGCTGTATGCAAGGAAAGGGTCTTCTTGTGACAAACACTATGTTTAGTCACAAGAAAATCCATATGTATACTAGAACAAGAGAGAATGAGAGATGTGTGATCGATTTATTCCTGGTGGATGACCGACTGCGAAAACAGGTGATGGATACACAAGTGTTCCGGGGTGCTGACCTGGGAACGGACCACTATCTAGTGATTACTAGATTTAGGGTCTGTTCGCGGGTTAACGCCACCGGACAACGACACCCGAACCACAGTCGGTCGGTAGCATCCGAAGCTGGAAGCTTCACGAAGCGGACACTAGGGTAATAATCAAGCAAGGGTAGCCGAAAGCTGGACAGCATTGATGTCAGGAAAGAATGTGTGGAATAAATATGGCAGAGCCTTAGAGATGGAATGGTTAGTGCAGCGGAAGACGTGTGTGGAACTGTGAAAAGAGGGTGATGCATGGTGGAATGACGAAGTGAAAGAAGCTGTAAATAAGAAGAAGAAAGCATGGTTAGACTACTTGGCCTCTAGTAATGATAAGGATATGAGAGAGAAGAGGAAAGAAAGATATAAGCTCCAGAAAGTTCACACGAAAGCATTGATTGAGGAAGTGCGTGAAAGGAGTAGAATGGAAGCGGACGAATGGTTGTCTCACAACTTTAAGGAGAACTCAAACTCTTCTGGAAAGAGGTTGGAAGGACCGGAGTGGTGCGACAGCCTTAAGAATGAATAAAGTGCTTTCGGGAACTAATGACGTCCTCTCAGAAAATCGGACGTCATGCAGCGATGGAGCGAATTTTATAGAGAGATGTATGCGTGTGATGATCTTAGTGAAGGATCCGGGGTGACGCCGTGACTGGTACGCCAGACTTCGACCTCGATGACACTGAGGTCATCAGTATGAAAGAGATTGAATGTGCGATTAGAAGTTTGAAATGTGGTAAGGCTGCGGGACTCGACAGAGTTACTGCTGAAATGGTCAAGTATGGTGGGCCACGCGTCTGGGACAGCTTTCATCTGCTGTGCAATTTGTGCTGGCGAACGGGGCTGTTCCGGATGATTGGCGATCCGCGGTCATTGTGCCTTTATATAAAGGTAAAGGTTCACATTATGACTGCGGGTGCTAGCGATCAGCTTGACCAGTTTAGCAAGTAAAGTTTACTCGAAGGTTTTGACACGTAGGATGCAAGATAAATCGGAAAGATTTCTGGGAGGCACAATGCGGATTTAGACCTGAAAGAGGATGCACGGATCAAATGTTTTCTCCGCATGATCACGGAAAAGCTTCTGGCTGCTAACCAGAAGATTTTCTGTGCTTTGTGGATCTTGAGAAAGCATTTGATAAGGTTATGGGGAAAAGAAAATGAGGAACTGTTGCCGGGGTATGGTGTGGATGGTCGATTGCTAAGGGCTGTGCAGTCAATTTACTGTGACTGTAAAGCCTGTGTGCGGGTAGGGCATGACCTGTCACCCATGTTTGGCGTCCAAACGGGCGTAAAACAGGGTTGTGTCATGTCTTCCTGGCTGTTCATACTGTATCTCGACAGCTGTTTACAGAAGCTGAAAGATAGCTGTTTGGTGAAATTGGGTGACATAAAAGTAAATTGTCTGTTTTATGCTGATGATGCAGTGCTTATTGCACCATCAGAGGCAGAACTGCAGGCATTAGTCACGTGTATGAAAGAAGAATGTGAAATTAATGGTCTCCGTTTGAATGCAAATAAAACTAAGGTTCTGGTATTTGAAAGGGACGAAGAAAGAACGAAGTGCGAAATTTGGGTAAATCAGGATTGTCTAGAACAGGTGAATGAAATTGTATACTTGGGGAGTGCGTTTAGCCGGGATAGAAGATGTGATTTAGATGTGGCAGGGCGAACAGCGTTGAACAAAGTCATCATGCCCTGACTGCGTTAATTAAAAGGCAAGGCGTTGTGAAAAGGCACGCTTGCGTTTCTGGATAACGCAGTGTTGGTACCGACTTTGTTATATGGCAGCGAAACCTGGGTATGCCAGAAGAAGCATAAAAGCAGGTTGAATGCAGTGGAATGCGATTCGTAAAATGTATTCTATGGCCGACCGAATATATATATATATATATATATATATATATATATATATATATATATATATATATATATATATATATATATATATATATATATATATATATATATATATATATATATATATATATATGTATATATATATGTATATATATATATATATATATATATATATATATATATATATATATATATATATATATATATATATATATATATATATATATATATATATATATATATATATATATATATATATATATATATATATATATATATATATATATATATATATTAAAAAGTATTTAGTTATTATCGTGACACTTGGCAATCTGTTCTCCTAGCTACCCCGTCAGGGATTGTGCGTGAAGATAAGTAAATAAAATAAATGTATAAAAATACATGAAGAGTTCTAAAATAGTTGCTTTGGGTTCAGACACTTCCTACAAACCTATTCCAGTTAGTTTCACTGATGTGTCTTCAATGCACAGACATAAACCATTTTATGATATATGACATAAACTGTTGGTATGGGCAAATACATGATTGTTAGTTGGTTTTATGCCATTAAAACGTCGTAACTATGAATAAATATGATGATAAAGTGTAAATTTATGAAGACGTTGTGGTAGACGCTGGGAATAAGAAGAGTTCAAAAAGTAAAGTCACGATAGCCGAGTGGTTGGGTGGTCGGAATTTCGAGTCAATAGACCCGGGTTCGATCCCCAGTTGGTAGGCTCGTACCAATGAGTTTTTCAAAAACTTATGTACGAATATCGTTGGCTTGGACATAAAGGCGGCGATGGCTCACCACCTGTCACGTTGTCGAAAATATCTTCGGTGAAAGGTGGGTCGAAGGGACTTAATTGTCTAGACTCGACCTCTGTCTACCCCTGTATTGGGAATTGCATGAAGATATTTTTTTTATATATTTATTTACAAAAAGTCTTAACTTTTTGAGCTATTTAATATAATTCTTTGCGGTTCGGCAATATCATTTTTTAACTAAATGCGAATTCAAGGACATTGACCTTTAATTTATATAATATATTTAATTTATATAATATAATTACTTCAATTTAATTTATATAATATTAAAAAATATCATAATTATTTCGTAAAATGTGCGGCCTTACCATGGCCGACCGAAAGCGAAACGAAGAGATTCGCAATATGGCAGGTTTGAAAGATGACCTTGTCTCAAAAATGGATAAGGGCGTGCTTCGATGGTTTGGGCACGTTGAGCGAATGAGTGAAGACCGAATGGTGAAGAAAATATATAGCGCGAAAGTTAATATTAAAAGGTGTCGAGGTAGACCGAGACTAACTTTCGAAGACCATGTGAGCAAATTGCTCGAAGAGGAGGTCGAAGTACTCGGATATCTACGTATCCGTGCATGTATGAAGAAGATGATGAATCTGAAAGAAGCGAAAGAAGTATGTAGGGATCGTGACACTTGGCGATCTGTTCTCTCTGGCTACCCTGTCAGGGATTGTGCGTGAAGATAAATAAATAAATAATATATATAATTATTTTACTACTGAACTTCGATTATAATCCACCTTTCACCGTAGACATTTGTTTGTGACAGTGTGACAAGTAATGATTTTGCCGCCGTCTTTTATTGGCAAGCCATTATGCCAAGCCAAGGCCAAGTTTTTGAAACAACAGATTGGTACCACCTGGAGATTGAACTTAGGTCTCTTGACTTGTATTCCGATCACGCAACCACTCGGCTATCGTGACGACTATGACAATTTTATTCTAAACGACCTTTTTAATACTTTAAACTTTTATTTATGTTTTTGCAGGTGTAAGTACATATTGGCCTTTCGTCCGGTCATAGTCATAAGAGGTTACTTATGGATAAGCCTTGACCGTTGATGGGCAGCAGCGTCTATGATGCAAGGCATCTGATATTCGAATCCGCTTGTTTAGGCGATTATGTCACTTTCTCGTGGGAAACGTATGTACCTGATTTTAAGTAATGAAATTAGTAAAATATAACAAAAATATGAATAAATATCTTCACGCGAGTCCAGACAATTAAGTACTTTCGACCCATCTCTCACCGCAGACATTTTTTTGAACAAAGTGACATGTGGTGAGTTTGTCGCCTGATAGATAAAATTGTTATCGATTAAATTAGTAAAAAAAAAAAAAAAAGATTTACAGTGTGCGAGAAGTCAATGCATGGAGGTGGCTGGGGACTGTTCTTTGTGGAAAGCTTTGGGGAGGCCTATGTTGAGCAGCCGACTCTTGATAGGCTGTAAAGAATAAGATGAAAATCTCTTTAAATTTCTTCCACTCCTCACCACAACAATTGAGCGGATATAATGTGCTCAAATAGCAATTATTCTACCAAAGCATGTTACAATATTTTCTGATTAGGGTTTTCCATTCGACAATGGACAAATTACGTTTCGTCTTTGTTCGATCACCAAACGTGATGTTTAATTAAAGTTGCATGTGTGTGTGTATTTACTGTAAATGATTGATGATACTGTAAATGCTATTTACTTTAATGAGCTGGGCAGAAAATAGAAGTCAATCGTCGTTTAAAATGTGGAATTTTATAATACTAGCAAAGTCAAATAACTTAACTCTGCAACGTTATGTTTCGCAGTCCGCACACTAAACTATTAGACTGAATTTAATTATTTAATGTCCAAGGCTACGATATAATTCGTACACAAGTTTTTGAAAAACACATTGGTATGAGCCTGCCACCTGGGAATCGAACTCGGATCTCGACTCAATCCCGACCACCCAACCACTCGGCTATCGTGACACTAAACAGTTACACTTAATTTAATTATTCTATATAAATATAATATTTCATTAAGAAAAAGTTATAAATAAATATCTTCACGCAATTCCCAATACAGGGGCAGACAGAGGTCAAGTCTAGACAATTAAGTCCCTTGACCCACCTTCCAACGAAGATATTTTCCGGGACAACGTGACAGGTGGTGAGCCGTCGCCGCCTTTATGTCCAAGCCAACGATGAAATTCGTACATAAGTTTTTGAAAAACTCATTGGTACGAGCCTGCCACCTGGGAATCGAACTCGGATCTCTCGACTCGAAATTCCGACCACCCAACAACTCGGCTATCGTGACTAAAAGTTATGTATATATCTTAAAGCCTTTCCCAATAAAGGGTAGGCAGAGGTCAACACAATTAAGTTCATTTGACCCACCTTCCACGGAAGACATTTTTGACAACGTGAAGGTGATGACCGTCGCCGTCTTTGTTCAAGACAACGATATAAAACATAAACGTTCTTTTTTTTTTAAAACCGTTTGGTACGAGCCTGTCACCTGGTGATCTAACTCGGGTCTCTTGACTCAATTCCGACCGCCCAACCACTCAGCTATCGTGATTATTTTGAAAATAGTTAAAATAATTAAACCTTTTATAAAGAAAGAAAGAAGAACTTTCTTTCTAGTTACTAATCTAGTAAATGATTCAAATCAGCTGATTTGAATTATTTACATTTCGTTCTCGCTTCCTTTATCTCGTCATCCGTCGCCTTTTAAAGTTTTTGTGGCTAACCAATCCAACCACGCTTTCTTCTTTCTTTGCACAGCCCTTTGTACATCTTTATCCATTTACACATTATAGTTCTTTCTTCCTTTTCTTCTTTTGGCTACCCGTCGCCTCAATGGCAACATTAACGACCCCTTTCTTAAATGTCTCCCACAAATCTTCAATCACACCTATCTCTCTGCCTTTAGAACTTTCTTTCCGTTTCTGTACGTCAGTTCTCTGATCTATGTGTGATAATAACTATAACAATAGACATGACGACGATGAATTCATGCGATTCCATAAGTATTCTGCTCGATAGAGAATCGAGAAAACAATTAGAGATACGTTCTACCCGATTATTTTTTCAAAAAATCTATTCTCTAATTTTTGACAGTTTTGACAGTTTAGTACTTTCGTCCCATCTTCTAATCGCGGTACCGAAACTTATCTGGGACAGGGTGATAGGTTTGGCTAGCCTAAAGCCTGTAGCCTAAGCCTACTAGCTTCAATGATACAATTCAATCAATTTTGGGATCGACCTTGGATCTCTGTTTCTAATTTTACAAGTAATTGGAAACACTGGCTACGTTTATTAAATTAAAATAACGTTCATGAAACGAGAATGCCTAAAAAGCGACCCTGCTCCGTCTATATTATTTAAATGTTTTTTTACATACACTGTCCATCCTACGTCATTTGCAGATTTTATCGGAGTTAACTGGAACGAATTTAGTCTCCTTTTTGCTAAATGACTCGAAATTTATTTTGACATTATTTTTTATAAAATTACTAAATTCTCTTCGTAAATTTGAAATATATTAATACACATTACATAAATACGTCACGAAGTGGTTAGGTGAGGAGGATATCTAAGGCTCGCACCAATGGTTTTCAATTAATTTATTTTATTTATACATAATTGCACACACCATAAAAGAATTATTATTAACAAGATATACATTTAAAAAGTTTATATACAGTGTTTGTATAAAAGGCGGCCTTATCGCTTAAATAGCGATTTCTTCCAAGCAGACCTTTCATAGTGAATAATAAGAAAAAAATTCCCGGGGATGTGTACATATAAATATGGAAGCACAATTAAATATATCATATAAAAAATAATAAATAGATACACTTTAAAAAAATACACATAAATTTGAACTTTTCCTTGAGATAGTTCGGCGTTTTAGGATCAAATAGTACACAGTGCAGCAGAGATAGAATCTTAGAATTCCGACGAAATTCTAATAGGGGAACCACTTGAGCTTAGCGCGAAACTCTTATACATGATTATATTTGCGAAGACCAAATATGAATCTAATAACGAAATTTTGAAGACGCTCAAGTTTATTAAATTTTAACAATACCGGCGTGAAGTAGAAGTCTAACAAACTTCCGCGTTTCGTCTGGTGAGTGCGCATCTGCTATGCCTCTGGTATTGCGGGTGTAAATGGGCGGCGGTAATCACTAACCATCACGTGAGCCACCTGCTCGTTTGCTTTCCTTTTCTATAAAAAAAATTCTCAGTGATGTTCGAATAACATGCATCGGCATAGTCTAGAATGGGAAGTAACAAAGTCTGTGCAATAAAAATTCTTGTGGGAATGGGAAGAAAACTGCGCAATCTTCGTAAAGAGGAGGCTGCCGCAAACAATTTTTTACTTGTCTCTTTGATATGCAACGACCAAGAAAGAGACTGATCTATGTGTAGTTCTACATCTTTAACAGATTTACTAAAGGGCACAACATTGCCGTCAACACATATTTCAGGTAATATGTTTACGTTAATTTTCGAAATCAGGTTTCTATTTTACCCATTGTATTGGGTTTCAATGGGGTTCAAATTTAGACCAAAACACCTGCTCAATCGTGGATTGATGCAAGGACCAAATTAGAGTAGTTAATGCCATTGGCCAAGTTTCCAAGTGATGTATGTGAATAAATCTGAAGATCGTCTGCATACAAATGGTAGAGAAGATACGAATATCTTCACCACGAATGGAGTGATGGTATTGATAAACACAGAAAATAAGAGAGGAGACAACACGCCACCCTGCGATACGCCGACAAGTAGATCATGCCAAGTAGTGTTTCAATAGGTAATGCTGTATCAGCATTACCTGTTAGCTACGATTCTCATTTAACTACACAAATTACTTGGATATGTTAATCGAACACACAATAATAAATCTAAATCCACAGTATTGAAGGCATTACTAAAATCTAGTAGCGTAAGTATCGTGAGCTGCTTACTGTCCATACCCCGCTGAATGTCATCAATAATTTTTATTAATGCGGTAGCCATGCTAATGTCATCAATAATTTTTATTAATGCACCAGGTCTGAACCCTGACTAAAAAGGATGGAGAAGGAAATTCTTATTTAGGAAATTAAAAGTTGTTTGAAAACTAAACTTTCCAAAACTTTTGAGAGGAACGGAAGGATAGATATAGGACCATATTCGGATACGGTACATGGATTATTGGTTTTTAATCGAAACTTATGTAAGATTTACATAAGTTCCTTGACTAGGACATAATGGTGATGGGCTCACTACCTGTCACGTTGTCCGAAAATATCTTCAGTGAAAGGTGGGTCGAAAGAACTTCATTGTCTACACCTCTATCTACCCCTGTACTTGTAATGGTGTGAAGATTTGATTTTCTACATCCTGAACTAAATATTTTGAATTTATATCGTTTTTCTGAAATGGGAACCTGAATATTAAGTTTCAATGATACCTTAGAAGGTATCAGTGAAACTTAAACAAACCAAAATAACAAAACATTGTACAAAATCTGCGTTCTGTTGAGTTTTGTTGATTAATATTTTAAAGTCACGATAGCCGAGTTGTTGGGTGGTCGGAATTTCGAGTCGAGAGACCCCAGTTCGATCCCCAGGTGGCAGTACCAATGAGTTTTTCAAAAACTTATGTACGAATTTCATCGTTGGCTTGGACATAAAGGCGGCGATGGGCTCACCACCTGTCACGTTGTCGAAAATATCTTCGGTGGAAGGTGGGTCAAGGGACTTAATTGTCTAGACTCGACCTCTGTCTACCCCTGTATTAGAATTGCGTGAAGATATTTTTTTTTAATATTTTAAAAATTTCATTTATAACAAATATTTGGTGCTTAGGGGAACTAAATAAACATTCGTTTCCTTTATTGCTTTTTGTGATGCATATCGGCTGTATAATTCAGATGAATATATTAATTAGTCATCATCATCCAAAGTTTTGTCTTAAATCAGAAAATAATTAATACTGACAGCTTCTGTCCGGCATACGAACCGTTTTCAAGGTGTCGCTTTTCTGAGGTATATATTTCGCTTGATAAGGATATTCAGCTGTTTCTCTTAATTGCCTCTTACGACATCCGCGGGAAGAAAGGCAGTGGCAATATTCTTTCGCCGTTACCACAAGGGGACACTATTATATTTATTTGCTATTTATTTATTGAGCCACATTGGCTTAAATTCCTAAGAACAAATGGACAAAACAAGAAAAGGACATTTTAAGAGTATGTTTCTAACTCACAGTGCTCATCACGTATAGTGAAATTTCTAGCGGCCTGTAGTGCTGATGTCAGCACAAATACGCGTAAATTTGTTGTTGTGAAATTAAATGAACATTTCTACTCTTACTTACAAGAAAAGAAGAGCATTGGTGGCCAAATGGCGTAATGAAAATTCACAGCAATCTGGCGGGATGAGATTAACCGAAACAATGTTAGCCTTACGAAATGTTAAGTTGTATTTGTTAGGGAAACGTTTTTTTCCCTAACAGCCTACAAATGGAAAACGATTCTCGACTCTATCTTACAAAGGCACTCGGCTATTGTTGCTATAAAATGTTTGAATACTTTTAACTGACGACCGATATCGTAGTTCGCTTCTACCAGATCCGGTCGGGTACGTCAAATAAATAATTTAAATATGAATATAATGAGGCGATGCAAAGAAGTACCTTGAACCTCAACTACAAAACTGTTATTGATTATGTATTTGCACTTATAGCTGATTATGTGATATTTCCGTTTGGTGTTCCTGCGGATGTCATGAGATGTGAGTGAGGTGAGTTGTCCATGAATACCATAATAGTTACTGGCGGATGGTGAGATAATCATTAATGATAACCATCGAAATTTATAAGAATGAAATTAAGTAGATCAGTAACTGCAGCAGCGTCTGGGATGTGAGGCGTCTGGTACTGCGATCGCCAACCCGCTCATCGCACGCCAAGCGTGGAGATTACAGCTAACCTTCCTTATAGGACAGGCCTTATACTGAAGTGAACTCCTACAGGCTCCTGGTATGTAAGTGATGTGTCACAGAAGAGTGACATTGACATAGCACTAAGGGAAGCTTTAATTGCAATTGGAATCATGAATGAATATGAATGAATAATACAGTTTAATCAATCAGCGACCACTGGATGATGCAATGATTGTGACATAGTCATCGTGGCATTATCAATATTAATATATCTGTATATACTGTATATACTGTATATACTGTATACTGTATATCTGTATATCTGACAACATCACATACATTGCTTTGATCCCAAAGTAACTAACTAAAACAATTGTGTTATGGAATAGAAATAACTAATTATCACAAACATTATCTACATTATCTCGAACATATGCTCGAGATAATGTAGATAATAAAAAATATCTTCACGCAATTCCCAATACTGGGGTAGACAGAGGTCTAGTCTAGACAATTAAGTCCCTTATTTTACCTTCACCGAAGATATTTTCGGGACAACGTGACAGGTGGTGCGCCCGTCGCCGTCTTTATGTCCAAGTCAACGATAAACTGCGTACATAAGTTTTCCTTGAAAACTCATTGGTACGAGCCTGCCACCTGGCGATCGAACTCGGGGAGTCTGAAATTCGACAACCCAACCACTCTGCTATCGCGACTTCTAGATAGATAAAGTGTGGATAAAGTGGTTCTCTATATTGACTCTTCCGGGAATCGTAATCGGAACCTTAGCTGGCAATGCCATGAAAACTGCACGCCACTCGTCAAAAGATAGTCATATCAAACCAAATGAAATAATTTATTCAATTTTATTGTAATTTTTCATTTACCACCGTTCATAATGATGTTCCTCTAACGGAGAAGAAACAGGCGAAAAGAAAAAATCCGCAGGTATATTCTTTTTTTGGTGTGGTGTATTTTTTTAAAAGGATTGCAATTTTGTTTTTTTTCAAGAAAAGGGAGGCAAACAACAGTACAGCTCAGCAGTGATGGTAGTAGTTACCACCGCCGCGAACATCCATATTACCAGGCATATCAGATGCGTTGCCTGCCCTCAGAATGTCCCCCTCCCCAGAATCAGCAGGAGAGATTATCGACCTTCAGTTACCTGCACTCACATTCTGTGAGGTTGTGACACTTCCCAGTCGAGCCAGCCCATTCATCACAACAACAAAAGCTGATGCGTAGCTCTACCACTGTTTAAAGAATAACTAGAAACAGCATAGGAGAGATCATTTTATTTTCATAATATAACTTTGTTTGTGTACCCCTATCGATTGCTCTTTGGGAGAAGCCTATGTTCAGCAGTGGACTCTTGATAGGCTGTGAATAAGAAAAATAGTAAAAGCTTCGAGTTCTGTGGCGTATTTAACCTGGAGGAAATGGAGGGAAAACTGACGTGTATTTACTCCTTGAATGATTATAAGATATATAGATTAAATGAACCCACTTTTATTAATAATATAATTTCTATTTATCCAAATACATGACATAGTTATGGAAACATAACCAATTGTTGTATGCCAAGTAGCCGTGAGTACTCTGCTTGCTGGGGGCTGCGCAAGATAATTTACTTGCCTGACAGCAACAGCAACATTGCGTGTAACGTAATGGAGAAAATTGGATTTTACTTACCATACACATTTTCATACCTCGAAAGACTTATTATAATAAATAAATATCTTCACGCCACTCCCAATGCAGGGGTTGGACAGAGGTATAGACAATTAAGTCCCTTATTTTACCTTCACCGAAGATATTTTTCAGGACAACGTGACAGGTGGTGCGCCCGTCGCCGTCTTTATGTCCAAGTCAACGATAAACTGCGTACATAAGTTTTCCTTGAAAACTCATTGGTACGAGCCTGCCACCTGGCGATCGAACTCGGGGAGTCTGAAATTCCGACAACCCAACCACTCTGCTATCGCGACTTCTAGATAGATAAAGTGTGGATAAAGTGGTTCTCTATATTGACTATTCCGGGAATCGTAATCGGAACCTTAGCTGGCAATGCCATGAAAACTGCACGCCACTCGTCAAAAGATAGTCATATCAAACCAAATGAAATAATTTATTCAATTTTATTGTAATTTTTCATTTACCACCGTTCATAATGATGTTCCTCTAACGGAGAAAAAACAGGCGAAAAGAAAAAATCCGCAGGTATATTCTTTTTTTGGTGTGGTGTATTTTTTAAAAGGATTGCAATTTTGTTTTTCAAGAAAAGGGAGGCAAACGAGCTGGTAGCTCAGCAGTGATGGTAAGTGATTACCACCGCCCATGAACATCCATAATACCAGAGGCATATCAGATGCGTTGCCTGCCCTCAGAATGTCCCCCTCCCAGAATCAGGGGAGGGGGTGTTAAACCTCGGTTACCTGCACTCACATTCTGTGAGGTTGTGGTACTTCCCAGTCGAGCCGGCCCATTCACGCAACAACAAAAGCTGATGCGTAGCTCTACCACTGTTTAAAGAATAATTAGAAACAGCATAGGAGAGATCATTTTATTTTCATAATATAACTTTGTTGTGTACCCCTATATCGATTGCTCTTTACCGAGAAGCCTATGTTCAGCAGTGGACTCTTGATAGGCTGTGAATAAGAAAAATAAAGTAAGAGCACCAGTTCTGTAGCGTATTTAACCTGGAGGAAATGGAGGAGAAAAACTGACGTGTAAGTTTACTCCTTATGAATGGTTATAAGATATATAGATTAAATGAACCCACTTTTATTAATAATATAATTTCTATTTATCCAAAATACATGACATAGTTATGGAAACATAACCAATTGTTGTATGCCAAGTAGCCGTGAGTACTCTATGGGGCTGCGCAAGATAATTTGCGCACGACGTAACGTAACGTTGCGTGTAACGTAATGGAGAAAATTGGATTTTACTTACCATACATTTTCATACCTCAGGCTTATTATAATAAATAAATATCTTCACGCCATTCCCAATACAGGGTCTAGACACTTAAGTCGTTTTGAGCTACCTTCCTCCGAAGATATTTTGGGACAACGTGACAGGCGGTGAATCCGTCGCCGTTTTAATGTCCACGCCAACGATATAATTCGTACATAAGTTTTTGAAAAACTCATTGGTACGAGCCTGCCACCTGGGGATGGAACTCGGGTCTCTTGACTCGAATTCCGGTCACCTACCACTCGGCTATCGTGACTTATATATGGTTTATACTTCGTGTTTAAATATGAAAATCGATTCTTAAAGGTAAACTCCGATAAAATTAAATAAATATACGCATCTGCACAATATGCAAACAATATATAAATTATCTTTTCACATAGAAGCAGAATTTCTACATTAAATCTATGACAATGAAATAAGGTAATACAATTTTTAAAATCTTACACAATCGGAAGTTCTGTAATACCGTATTATAAAAGAAAAGCTCACACAGAGGTGATAAATATTTTAAATAAAGCGCTCTGTTCTCACATTAACCTGCTATCCGCAGCTGATAAATAACATTAGTGAGCCCATTTAAGTCACTAAAAAGAGATCGGTTTGAATTTATATCAACTTTTAAAATTTTTTAATTATTAATTAATTCCGATTAATGCCAGGATGTTGATAATACTTTTAAAGTCTTTGATCGTTGCTACTAACCGAGTATCTACATGCAACAGTACTGGGGTAGTGATATCTTGACAATTTAGTCCTTTTGACACACAAACTTTTGACTCAATTTAGCCATTTTTTCGAATCTTCTGTTTCAGAAGAGGAGGAGAAGAAGAATTTCTTACTTCACACCGATGAAAAATTCCAAAAGTAACTTCCAAAATTATAATTTTTAACTTATTAACAATGTATAGGGGTCATTGTAGAAGCGTGCTCGTCGCGACCCCTGCCATCCTTTTCAGGGCTGCAATTCTACACAGCTGCGCACCCATGCCAACGAGGGTTAGGAGCGTCTGGGCGGCCGCACAGTTCGTCCCCGTTGGTGTGAAATGCAGCGCGCAAAGCGGCGATGGGGATCGCCACGTCACCTGGCCGACACGGCGGAAGGTGGAGGACGGAGTGCAGAGTTGGCACGTGGAATGTTCGACTTCTCTGGGTTCGTTTTAAATTGGGACTGACAAAGTTATTCCTTTTGGCTGTTTATGCGCCAGTAGCTTCGTCGTCAGAGCTGAGCTGGAGGTTTTGGGAGAATGTAAGAGAAGTTCTAGACTTGGTTAGAGGAAACGAAAGAATTGTTGAATGTGGTGACTTGAATGGATGGGTTGGTACAGCTCGGCCAGGGTACAAGTCAGTGCTTGGAATGTTTGGCGATAAAAGGGTTAACGATGCTGGCAAGCTTATACTGGCTGTATGCAAGGAAAAGGGTCTTCTTGTGACAAACACTATGTTTAGTCACAAGAAAATCCATATGTATACTAGAACAAGAGAGAATGAGAGATGTGATCGATTTATTCCTGGTGGATGACCGACTGCGAAAACAGGTGATGGATACACAAGTGTTCCGGGGTGCTGACCTGGGAACGGACCACTATCTAGTGATTACTAGATTTAGGGGTCTGTTCGCGGGTTAACGCCACCGGACAACGATACCGAACCACAGTCGGTCGGTAGCATCCGAAGCTGGAAGCTTCACGAAGCGGACACTAGGGTAATAATCAAGCAAGGGTAGCCGAAAAGCTGGACAGCATTGATGTCAGGAAAGAATGTGGAATAAATATGGCAGAGCCTTAGAGATGGAATGGTTAGTGCAGCGGAAGACGTGTGTGGAACTGTGAAAGAGGGTGATGCATGGTGGAATGACGAAGTGAAAGAAGCTGTAAATAAGAAGAAGAAAGCATGGTTGAACTACTTGGCCTCTAGTAATGATAAGGATATGAGAGAGAAGAGGAAAGAAAGATATAAGCTCCAGAAAGTTCACACGAAAGCATTGATTGAGGAAGTGCGTGAAAGGAGTAGAATGGAAGCGGACGAATGGTTGTCTCACAACTTTGAGAACTCCAAACTCTTCTGGAAGAGGTTGGAAGGACCGGAGTGGTGCGACAGCCTTAAGAATGAATAAAGTGCTTTCGGGAACCAATGACGTCCTCTCAGAAAATCGGACGTCATGCAGCGATGGAGCGAATTTTATAGAGAGATGTATGCGTCTGATGATCTTAGTGAAGGATCCGGGGGTGACGCCGTGACTGGTACGCCAGACTCGGACCTCGATGACACTGAGGTCATCAGTATGAAAGAGATTGAATGTGCGATTAGAAGTTTGAAATGTGGTAAGGCTGCGGGACTCGACAGAGTTACTGCTGAAATGGTCAAGTATGGTGGGCCACGCGTCTGGGACAGCTTTCATCTGCTATGCAATTTGTGCTGGCGAACGGGGCTGTTCCGGATGATTGGCGATCCGCGGTCATTGTGCCTTTATATAAAGGTAAAGGTTCACATTATGACTGCGGGTGCTAGCGATCAGCTTGACCAGTTTAGCAAGTAAAGTTTACTCGAAGGTTTTGACACGTAGGATGCAAGAGAAATCGGAAAGATTTCTATAGAACCCTAATGCGGATTTAGACCTGAAAGAGGATGCACGGATCAAATGTTTTCTCTCCGCATGATCACGGAAAAGCTTCTGGCTGCTAACCAGAAGATTTTCTGTGCTTTGTGGATCTTGAGAAAGCATTTGATAAGATATGGGAAGAAAATGAGGAACTGTTGCCGGGGTATGGTGTGGATGGTCGATTGCTAAGGGCTGTGCAGTCACTTTACTGTGACTGTAAAGCCTGTGTGCGGGTAGGGCATGACCTGTCACCCATGTATAGCGTCAAACGGGCGTAAAACAGGGTTGTGTCATGTCTTCCTGGCTGTTCATACTGTATCTCGACAGCTGTTTACAGAAGCTGAAAAGATAGCTGTTTGGTGTGAAGTGGGTGACATAAAAGTAAATTGTCTGCTTTATGCTGATGATGCAGTGCTTATTGCACCATCAGAGGCAGAACTGCAGGCATTAGTCACGTGTATGAAAGAAGAATGTGAAATTAATGGTCTCCGTTTGAATGCTAATAAAACTAAGGTTCTGGTATTTGAAAGGGACGAAGAAAGAACGAAGTGCGAAATTTGGGTAAATCAGGAATGTCTAGAACAGGTGAATGAAATTGTATACTTGGGGAGTGCGTTTAGCCGGGATGGAAGATGTGATTTAGATGTGGACAGGCGTGTCGCCGCCGGTAACGCATAAAGCAGGTTGAATGCAGTGGAGATGCGATTCGTAAAATGTGCGGCCTTACCATGGCCGACCGATATATATATATATATATATATATATATATATATATATATATATATATATATATATATATATATATATATATATATATATATATATATATATATATATATATATATATATGTATATATATATATATATATATATATATATATATATATATATATATATATATATATATATATATATATATATATATATATATATATATATATATATATATATATATATATATATATATATATATATATATATATATATATATATATATTAAAAGAAGTATTTAGTTATTATCGTGACACTTGGCAATCTGTTCTCCTAGCTGCTGTCAGGGATTGTGCGTGAAGATAAATAAATAAATGTATAAAAATACATGAAGAGTTCTAAAATAGTTGCTTTGGGTTCAGACACTTCCTACAAACCTATTCCACTTAGTTTCACTGAAGTGTCTTCACGTACAGACATAAACCATTTTATGATATATGACATAAACTGTTGGTATGGGCAAATACATGATTGTTAGTTGGTTTTATGCCATTAAAACGTCGTAACTATGAATAAATATGATGATAAAGTGTAAATTTATGAAGACGTTGTGGTAGACGCTGTGGGGAATAAGAAGAGTTCAAAAAGTAAAGTCACGATAGCCGAGTGGTTGGGTGGTCGGAATTTCGAGTCAATAGACCCGGGTTCGATCCCCAGTTGGTAGGCTCGTACCAATGAGTTTTTCAAAACTTATGTACGAATATCGTTGGTTTGACATAAAGGCGGCGATGGGCTCACCACCTGTCACGTTGTCCCGAAAATATCTTCGGTGAAAGGTGGGTCGAAGGGACTTAATTGTCTAGACTCGACCTCTGTCTACCCCTGTATTGGGAATTGCATGAAGATATTTTTTTATATATATTTTATTTACAAAAAGTCTTAACTTTTGAGCTTTGTTTATTATAATTCTTTTGCGGTTCGGCAACATCATTTTTAACTAAATGCGAATTCAAGGACATTGACCTTTAATTTATATAATATATTTAATTTATATAATATAATTATTTCAATTTAATTTATATAATATTAAAAATATCATAATTATTTCAGAAATGTGCGGCCTTACCATGGCCGACCGAAAGCGAAACGAAGAGATTCGCAATATGGCAGGTTTGAAAGATGACCTTGTCTCAAAATGGATAAGGGCGTGCTTCGATGGTTTGGGCACGTTGAGCGAATGAGTGAAGACCGAATGGTGAAGAAAATATATAGCGCGAAAGTTAATATTAAAAGGTGTCGAGGTAGACCGAGACTAACTTTCGAAGACCATGTGAGCAAATTGCTCGAAGAGAGGAGGTCAAGAGTACTCGGATATCTACGTTTCCGTGCATGTATGAAGAAGATGATGAATCTGAAAGAAGCGAAAGAAGTATGTAGGGATCGTGACACTTGGCGATCTGTTCTCTGGCTACCCTGTCAGGGATTGTGCGTGAAGATAAATAAATAAATAATATATATAATTATTTTACTACTGAACTTCGATTATAATCCACCTTTCACCGTAGACATTTGTTTGTGACAGTGTGACAAGTAATGATTTTGCTGCTGTCTTTATTGGCAAGCCATTATGCCAAGCCAAGGCCAAGTTTTTGAAACAACAGATTGGTACATGCCTACCACCTGGAGATTGAACTTAGGTCTCTTGACTTGTATTCCGATCACGCAACCACTGGCTATCGTGACGACTATGACAATTTTATTCTAAACGACCTTTTAATACTTTAAACTTTTATTTATGTTTTTTGCAGGTGTAAGTACATATTGGCCTTTCGTCCGGTCATAGTCATAAGAGGTTACTTATGGATAAGCCTTGACCGTTGATGGGCAGCAGCGTCTATGATGCAAGGCATCTGATATTCGAATCCGCTTGTTTAGGCGATTATGTCACTTTCTCGTGGAAACGTATGTACCTGATTTTAAGTAATGAAATTAGTAAAATATAACAAAAATATGAATAAATATCTTCACGCGAGTCCAGACAATTAAGTACTTTCGACCCATCTCTCACCGCAGACATTTTTTGAACAAAGTGACATGTGGTGAGTTTGTCGCCTGATAGATAAAATTGTTATCGATTAAATTAGTAAAAAAAAAAAAAGATTTACATTTACAGTGTGCGAGAAGTCGATGCATGGAGGTGGCTGGGGACTGTTCTTTGTGGAAAGCTTTGGGGAGGCTCTATGTTGAGCAGCCGACTCTTGATAGGCTGTAAAGAATAAGATGAAAATCTCTTTAAATTTCTTCCACCTCACCACAACAATTTAGCGGATATAATGTGCTCAAATAGCAATTATTCTACCAAAGCATGATACAATATTTTCGTAATTGGGGTTTTCCATTCGACAATGGACAGATTACGTTTCGTCTTTGTTCGATCACCAAACGTGATGTTTAATTAAAGTTGCATGTGTGTGTATTTACTGTAAATGATTGATGATACTGTAAATGCTATTTACTTTAATGAGCTGGGCAGAAAATAGAAGTCAATCATCGTTTAAAATGTGGAATGTTATAATACTAGCAAAGTCAAATAACTTAACTCTGCAACGTTATGTTTCGCAGTCCGCACACTAAACTATTAGACTGAATTAAATTATTTAATGTCCAAGGCAACGATATAATTCGTACACAAGTTTTTGAAAACACATTGGTATGAGCCTGCCACCTGGGAATCGAACTCGGATCTCTCGACTCGAAATTCCGACCACCCAACAACTCGGCTATCGTGACACTAAACAGTTACACTTAATTTAATTATTCTATATAAATATAATATTTCATTAAGAAAAAGTTATAAATAAATATCTTCACGCAATTCCCAATACAGGGGTAGACAGAGGTCAAGTCTAGACAATTAAGTCCCTTTGACCCACCTTCCAACGAAGATATTTTCGGGACAACGTGACAGGTGGTGAGCCCGTCGCCGCCTTTATGTCCAAGCCAACGATGAAATTCGTACATAAGTTTTTGAAAACACATTGGTATGAGCCTGCCACCTGGGAATCGAACTCGGATCTCTCGACTCGAAATTCCGACCACCCAACAACTCGGCTATCGTGACTAAAAGTTATGTATATATCTTAAAGCCTTCCCAATAAAGGGGTAGGCAGAGGTCAACACAATTAAGTTCATTTGACCCACCTTCCAACGAAGATATTTTCGGGACAACGTGACAGGTGGTGAGCCTGTCGCCGCCTTTTATGTCCAAGCCAACGATGAAATTCGTACATAAGTTTTTGAAAACACATTGGTATGAGCCTGCCACCTGGGAATCGAACTCGGATCTCTCGACTCGAAATTCCGACCACCCAACAACTCGGCTATCGTGATTATTTTGAAAATAGTTAAAAATAATTAAACCTTTTATAAAGAAAGAAAGAAGAACTTTCTTTCTAGTTACTAATCCTAGTAAATGATTCAAATCAGCTGATTTGAATTATTTACACTTCGTTCTCGCTTCCTTTATCTCGTCATCCGTCGCCTTTTAAAGTTTTTGTGGCTAACCAATCCAACCACGCTTTTCTTTCTTTGCACAGCCCTTAGTACATTTTTATCTATTTACACATTATAGTTCTTTCTTCCTTTTCTTCTTTTAGCTACCCGTCATACCTCAATGGCAACATTCACGACCCCTTTCTTAAATGTCTCCCACAAATCTTCAATCACACCTATCTCTGCCTTTAGAACTTTCTTTCCGTTTCTGTACGTCAGTTCTCTGATCTATGTGTGATAATAACTATAACAATAGACATGACGACGATGAATTCATGCGAATCGAGCAGAATACTTATGGAATATAAGTATTCTGCTCGATAGAGAATCGAGAAAACAATTAGAGATACGTTCTACCCGATTATTTTTTCAAAAAATCTATTCTCTATTTTTTGACAGTTTTGACAGTTTAGTACTTTCGTCCCATCTTCTAATCGCGAAATTTTACCGAAACTTATCTGGGACAGGGTGATAGGTTTGGGCTAGCCTAAAGCCTGTAGCCTAAGCCTACTAGCTTCAATGATACAATTCCAATCAATTTTGGGATCGACCTTGTATCTCATGTTTCTAATTTTACAAGTAATTAGGCTTACTGGCTACACGTTTATTAAATTAAAATAACGTTCATGAAACGAGAAATGCCTAAAAAGCGACCCTGCTCCGTCTATATTATTTAAATGTTTTTTTACATACACTGTCCAACCTACGTCATTTGCAGATTTTATCGGAGTTAACTGGAACGAATTTAGTCTCCTTTTTGCTAAATGACTCGAAATTTATTATGACATTATTTTTTATAAAATTACTAAATTCTCTTCGTAAATTTGAAATATATTAATACACATTACATAAATACGTCACGAAGTGGTTAGGTGAGGAGGATATCTAAGGCTCGCACCAATGGCTTTTTTAATTAATTTATTTTATTTATACACTTAATTGCACACACCATAAAAGAATTATTATTAACAAGATATACATTTAAAAAGTTTATATACAGTGTTTGTATAAAAGGCGGCCTTATCGCTTAAATAGCGATTTCTTCCAGGCAGACCTTTCATAGTGAATAATAAGAAAAAAATTCCCGGGGATGTGTACATATAAATATGGAAGCACAATTAAATATATCATATAAAAAATAATAAATAGATACACTTTAAAAAAATACACATAAATTTGAACTTTTCCTTGAGATAGTTCGGCGTTTTAGGATCAAATAGTACACAGTGCAGCAGAGATAGAATGTGGGAATTCCGACGAAGTCTAATAGGGAGCCACTTGAGCTTAGCGCGAAACTCTGATACATGATTATATTTATGAAGACCAAATATGAATCTAATAACGAAATTTTGAAGACGCTCAAGTTTATTAAATTTTAACAATACCGGCGTGAAGTAGAAGTCTAACAAACTTCCGCGTTTCGTCTGGTGAGTGCGCATCTGCTATGCCTCTGGTATTGCGGGTGTAAATGGGCGGCGGTAATCACTAACCATCACGTGAGCCACCTGCTCGTTTGCTTTCCTTTTCTATAAAAAAAATTCTCAGTGATGTTCGAATAACATGCATCGGCATAGTCTAGAATGGGAAGTAACAAAGTCTGTGCCAATAAAATTCTTGTGGGAATGGGAAGAAAATTGCGCAATCTTCGTAAAGAGGAGGCTGCCGCAAACAATTTTTTACTTGTCTCTTTGATATGCAACGACCAAGAAAGAGACTGATCTATGTGTAGTTCTACATCTTTAACAGATTTACTAAAGGGCACAACATTGCCGTCAACACATATTTCAGGTAATATGTTTACGTTAATTTTCGAAATCAGGTTTCTATTTCCAACAATTATAGCTAGGATTTTATTAGGGTTAAAATTTAGACCAAAACACCTGCTCCAATCGTGGATTGATGCAAGGACCAAATTAGAGTAGTTAATGGCATTGGCCAAGTTTCCAAGTGATGTATGTGAATAAATCTGAAGATCGTCTGCATACAAATGGTAGAGAGAAGATATTCGTGGAGTGATGGTATTGATAAACACAGAAAATAAGAGAGGAGACAACACGCCACCCTGCGATACGCCGGCAAGTAGATCATGCCAAGTAGTGTTTCAATAGGTAATGCTGTATCAGCATTACCTATTGAAACACGTTGCCGACGACTACACAAATTACTTGGATATGTTAATCGAACACACAATAATAAATCTAAATCCACAGTATTGAAGGCATTACTAAAATCTAGTAGCGTAAGTATCGTGAGCTGCTTACTGTCCATACCCCGCTGAATGTCATCAATAATTTCTATTAATGCGGTAGCCATGCTATGACCAGGTCTGAACCCTGACTAAAAAGGATGGAGAAGGAAATTCTTATTTAGGAAATTAAAAAGTTGTTTGAAAACTAAACTTTCCAAAACTTTTGAGAGGAACGGAAGGATAGATATAGGACCATATTCGGACACGGTACATGGATTATTGGTTTTTTAATCGAAACTTATGTAAGATTTACATAAGTTCCTTGACTAGGACATAATGGTGATGGGCTCACTACCTGTCACGTTGTCCCAAAAATGTCTTCGTTGAAAGGTGGGTCGAAAGAACTTCATTGTCTACACCTCTATCTACCCCTGTACTTGTAATGGTGTGAAGATTTGATTTTCTACATCCTGAACTAAACATTTTGAATTTATATCGTTTTTCTGAAATGGGAACCTGAATATTAAGTTTCAATGATACCTTAGAAGGTATCAGTGAAACTTAAACCTTAAGCCCATAAGGAAATAACAAAACATTGTACAAAATCTGCGTTCTGTTGAGTTTTGTTGATTAATATTTTAAAGTCACGATAGCCGAGTTGTTGGGTGGTCGGAATTTCGAGTCGAGAGACCCGAGTTCGATCCCCAGGTGGCAGTACCAATGAGTTTTTCAAAAACTTATGTACGAATTTCATCGTTGGCTTGGACATAAAGGCGGCGACGGGCTCACCACCTGTCACGTTGTCCCGAAAATATCTTCGGTGGAAGGTGGGTCAAAGGGACTTAATTGTCTAGACTTGACCTCTGTCTACCCCTGTATTGGGAATTGCGTGAAGATATTTTTTTTTTTTTTTAATATTTTAAAAATTTCATTTATAACAAATATTTGGTGCTTAGGGGGAACTAAATAAACATTCGTTTCCTTTATTGCTTTTTGTGATGCATATCGGCTGTATAATTCAGATGAATATATTAATTAGTCATCATCATCCAAAGTTTTGTCTTAAATCAGAAAATAATTAATACTGACGGCTTCTGTCCGGCATACGAACCGTTTTTCAAGGTGTCGCTTTTTCTGAGGTATATATTTCGCTTTATAAGGATATTCAAAGCTGTTTCCCTTAATTACCTCTTACGACATCCGCGGGAAGAAAGGCAGTGGCAATATTCTTTCGCCGTTACCACAAGGGACACTATTATATTTATTTGTTATTTATTTATTGAGCCACATTGGCTTAAATTCCTAAGAACAAATGGACAAAACAACAAGAAAATTTTAAGAGTATGTTTCTAACTCACAGTGCTCATCAAGTATAGTGAAATTTCTAGCGGCCTGTAGTGCTGATGTCAGCACAAATGCGCGTAAATTTGTTGTTGTGAAATTAAATGAACATTTCTACTCTTACTTACAAGAAAAGAAGAGCATTGGTGGCCAAATGGCGTAATGAAAATTCACAGCACGACAGCAATCTGGCGGGATGAGATTAACCGAAACAATGTTAGCCCCTTACGAAATGTTAAGTTTTATTTGTTAAGGAAACGTTTTTTTTCCCTAACAGCCTACAAATGGAAAACGATTCTCGACTCCTATCTTACAAAGGCACTCGGCTATTGTTGCTATAAAATGTTTTGAATACTTTTTAACTGACGACCCGATATCGTAGTTCGCTTCTTACTCAGATCCGGTCGGGTACGTCAAATAAATAATTTAAATATGAATATAATGAGGCGATGCAAAGAAGTACCTTGAACCTCAACTACAAAAACTGTTATTGATTATGTATTTGCACTTATAGCTGATTATGTGATATTTCCGCTTGGTGTTCCTGCGGATGTCATGAGATGTGAGTGAGGTGAGTTGTCCATGAATACCATAATAGTTACTGGCGGATGGTGAGATAATCATTAATGATAACCATCGAAATTTATAAGAATGAAATTAAGTAGATCAGTAACTGCAGCAGCGTCTAGGATGTGAGGCGTCTGGTACTGCGATCGCCAACCCGCTCATCGCACGCCAAGCGTGGAGATTACAGCTAACCTTCCTTATAGGACAGGCCTTTATACTGAAGTGAACTCCTACAGGCTCCTGGTATGTAAGTGATGTGTCACAGAAGAGTGACATTATCATAGCACTAAGGGAAGCTTTAATTGCAATTGGAATCATGAATTAATATGAATGAATAATACGGTTTAATCAATCAGCGACCACTGGATGATGCTATGATTGTGACATAGTCATCGTGGCATTATCCAATATTAATATATACAGACTGGGACAACATCACATACATTGCTTTGATCCCAAAGTAACTAACTAAAGCAATTGTGTTATGGAATAGGAAATAACTAATTATCACAAACATTATCTACATTATCTCGAACATATGCTCGAGATAATGTAGATAAAGTAAAAAAAAATATCTTCACGCAATTCCCAATACTGGGGTAGACAGAGGTCTAGTCTAGACAATTAAGTCCCTTCGACCCACCTTCCACCGAAGATATTTTTCGGGACAACGTGACAGGTGGTGGGCCCGTCGCCGTCTTTATGTCCAAGTCAACGATAAACTGCGTACATAAGTTTTTCTTGAAAAAATCATTGGTACGAGCCTGCCACCTGGGGATCGAACTCGGGGGAGTCTGAAATTCCGACAACCCAACCACTCTGCTATCGTGACTTATAGATAGATAAAGTGTGGATAAAGTGGTTCTCTATATTGACTCTTCCGGGAATCGTAATCGGAACCTTAGCTGGCAATGCCATGAAAACTGCACGCCACTCGTCAAAAGATAGTCATATCAAACCAAATGAAATAATTTATTCAATTTTTATTGTAATTTTTTTCATTTACCACCGTTCCTTAATGATGTTCCTCTAACGGAGAAGAAACAGGCGAAAGAAAAATCCGCAGGTATATTCTTTTGTGGTGTGGTGTATTTTTTTTAAAAGGATTGCAATTTTGTTTTTTTTTTTTTCAAGAAAAGGGAGGCAAACGAGCAGGTAGCTCACGTGATGGTAAGTGATTACCACCGCCCATGAACATCCATAATACCAGAGGCATATCAGATGCGTTGCCTGCCCTCAGAATGTCCCCCTCCCCCAGAATCGGGGGAGGGGGGTGTGTGGGCCTTCGGTTACCTGCACTCACATTCTGTGAGGTTGTGGTACTTCCCCGGTTGAGCCGGCCCATTCATGCAACAACAAAAGCTGATGCGTAGCTCTACCACTGATTAAAGAATAATTAGAAACAGCATAGGAGAGATCATTTTATTTTCATAATATAACTTTGTTGTGTACCCCTATATCGATTGCTCTTTGGGAGAAGCCTATGTTCAGCAGTGGACTCTTGATAGGCTGTGAATAAGAAAAATAAAGTAAAAGCACCAGTTCTGTAGCGTATTTAACCTGGAGGGAAATGGAGGGAAAAACTGACGTGTAAGTTTACTCCTTATGAATGATTATAAGATATATAGATTAAATGAACCCACTTTTATTAATAATATAATTTCTATTTATCAAAATACATGACATAGTTATGGAAACATAACCAATTGTTGTATGCCAAGTAGCCGTGAGTACTCTATGCTGGGGGCTGCGCAAGATAATTTGCGCACGACGTAACGTAACGTTGCGTGTAACGTAATGGAGAAAATTGGATTTTACTTACCATACATTTTCATACCTCGGGCTTATTATAATAAATAAATATCTTCACGCCACTCCCAATGCAGGGTTGGACAGAGGTATAGACAATTAAGTCTTTTAGACTCACCTTTCACGGAAGACATTTTTGGGTCGACGTGATGCGGTAAGCTCGACGCCGTGTTTATATCTATTCTGAACGACATAAATCGTATATAAATTTTTGAAACTCATTGATACGAGCCTTGGGGATTAAACTCGGGTCTCTTGCCTCGAATTCCGGTCACCCTACCACTCGGCTATCGTGACTTATATATGGTTTATACTTCGTGTTTAAATATGAAAATCGATTCTTAAAGAGTAAACTCCGATAAAATTAAATAAATATACGCATCTGCACAATATGCAAACAATATATAAATTATCTTTTTCACATAGAAGCAGAATTTTTACATTAAATCTATGACAATGAAATAAGGTAATACAATTTTTTAAAATCTTACACAATCGGAAGTTCTGTAATACCGTATTATAAAAGAAAGCTCACACAGAGGTGATAAATATTTTAAATAAAGCGCTCTGTTCTCACATTAACCTGCTATCCGCAGCTGATAAATAACATTAGTGAGCCCATTTAAGTCACTAAAAAGAGATCGGTTTGAATTTATATCAACTTTTAAAATTTTTAATTATTAATTAATTCCGATTAATGCCAGGATGTTGATAATACTTTTAAAGTCTTTGATCGTTGCTACTAACCGAGTATCTACATGCAACAGTACTGGGGTAGTGATATCTTGACAATTTAGTCCTTTTGACACACAAACTTTTGACTCAATTTAGCCATTTTTTTCGAATCTTCTGTTTCAGAAGAGGAGGAGAAGAAGAATTTCTTACTTCACACCGATGAAAAAATTCCAAAAACTAACTTCCAAAATTATAATTTTTTAACTTATTAACAATGTATAGGGGGGTCATTGTAGAAGCGTGCTCGTCGCGACCCCTGCCATCCCTTTTCAGGGCTGCAATTCTACACAGCTGCGCACCCATGCCAACGAGGGTTAGGGCGTCCCCCCAAGGCGACGCACACCAGTTCGTCCCCGTTGGTGTGAAATGCAGCGCGCAAAGCGGCGATGGGGATCGCCACCCGTCACGCACAGCCCGACACGGCGGAAGGTGGAGGACGGAGTGCAGAGTTGGCACGTGGAATGTTCGACTTCTCTGGGTTCGCTTTAAATTGGGACTGACAAAGTTATTCCTTTTGGCTGTTTATGCGCCGGTAGCTTCGTCGTCCAGAGCTGAGCTGGAGGAGTTTTGGGAGAATGTAAGAGAAGTTCTAGACTTGGTTAGAGGAAACGAAAGAATTGTTGAATGTGGTGACTTGAATGGATGGGTTGGTACAGCTCGGCCAGGGTACAAGTCGGTGCTTGGAATGTTTGGCGATAAAAGGGTTAACGATGCTGGCAAGCTTATACTGGCTGTATGCAAGGAAAAGGGTCTTCTTGTGACAAACACTATGTTTAGTCACAAGAAAATCCATATGTATACTAGAACAAGAGAGAATGAGAGAAGTGTGATCGATTTATTCCTGGTGGATGACCGACTGCGAAAACAGGTGATGGATACGCAAGTGTTCCGGGGTGATGACCTGGGAACGGATCACTATCTAGTGATTAGTAGATTTAGGGGTCGGTTCGCGGGTTGGCGCCACCGGACGGCGATACCCGAACCACAGTCGGTCGGTAGCATCCGAAGCTGGAAGCTTCATGAAGCGGACACTAGGGGTAATAATCAAGCAAGGGTAGCCGAAAAGCTGGACAGCATTGATGTCAGGAAAGAATGTGTGGAATAAATATGGCAGAGCCTTAGAGATGGAATGGTTAGTGCAGCGGAAGACGTGTGTGGAACTGTGAAAAGAGGGTGATGCATGGTGGAATGACGAAGTGAAAGAAGCTGTAAATAAGAAGAAGAAAGCATGGTTAGACTACTTGCCTTCTAGTAATGATAAGGATATGAGAGAGAAGAGGAAAGAAAGATATAAGCTCCAGAAAGTTCACACGAAAGCATTGATTGAGGAAGTGCGTGAAAGGAGTAGAATGGAAGCGGACGAAAGGTTGTCGCACAACTTCAAGGAGAACTCCAAACTCTTCTGGAAAGAGGTTGGAAGGACCGGGAGTGGTGCGACAGCCTTAAGAATGAATAAAGTGCTTTCGGGAACCAATGACGTCCTCTCAGAAAAATCGGACGTCATGCAGCGATGAAGCGAATTTTATAGAGATGTATGCGTGTGATGATCTTAGTGAAGGATCCGGGGTGACGCCGTGACTGGTACGCCAGACTCGGACCTCGATGACACTGAGGTCATCAGTATGAAAGAGATTGAATGTGCGATTAGAAGTTTGAAATGTGGTAAGGCTGCGGGACTCGACAGAGTTACTGCTGAAATGGTCAAGTATGGTGGGCCACGCGTCTGGGACAGCTTTCATCTGCTATGCAATTTGTGCTGGCGAACGGGGCTGTTCCGGATGATTGGCGATCCGCGGTCATTGTGCCTTTATATAAAGGTAAAGGTTCACATTATGACTGCGGGTGCTAGCGATCAGCTTGACCAGTTTAGCAAGTAAAGTTTACTCGAAGGTTTTGACACGTAGGATGCAAGAGAAATCGGAAAGATTTCTACGGTAGGCACAATGCGGATTTAGACCTGTAAGAGGATGCACGGATCAAATGTTTTCTTTCCGCATGATCACGGAAAAGCTTCTGGCTGCTAACCAGAAGATTTTCAGTGCTTTTGTGGATCTTGAGAAAGCATTTGATAAGGTTGTAAGGAAGAAAATGAGGGAACTGTTGCCGGGGTATGGTGTGGATGGTCGATTGCTAAGGGCTGTGCAGTCACTTTACTGTGACTGTAAAGCCTGTGTGCGGGTAGGGCATGACCTGTCTCCCATGTTTAGCGTCCAAACGGGCGTAAAACAGGGTTGTGTCATGTCTTCCTGGCTGTTCATACTGTATCTCGACAGCTGTATACAGAAGCTGAAAGATAGCTGTTTCGGTGTGAAATTGGGTGACATAAAAGTAAATTGTCTGCTGTATGCTGATGATGCAGTGCTTATTGCACCATCAGAGGCAGAACTGCAGACATTAGTCACGTGTATGAAAGAAGAATGTGAAATTAATGGTCTCCGTTTGAATGCAAATAAAACTAAGGTTCTGGTATTTGAAAGGGACGAAGAAAGAACGAAGTGCGAAATTTGGGTAAATCAGGATTGTCTAGAACAGGTGAATGAAATTGTATACTTGGGGAGTGCGTTTAGCCGGGATAGAAGATGTGATTTAGATGTGGACAGGCGTGTCGCTGCCGGGAACAAAGTCAATGGTGCCCTGACTGCGTTAATTAAAAGGCAAGGCGTTGTGAAAAGTGCACGCCTTGCAATACATAACGCAGTGTTGGTACCGACTTTGTTATATGGCAGCGAAACCTGGGTATGCCAGAAGAAGCATAAAAGCAGGTTGAATGCAGTGGAGATGCGATCTCTTCGTAAAATGTGCGGCCTTACCATGGCCGACCGAAAGCGAAACGAAGATTCGCAATATGGCAGGTTTGAATGATGACCTTGTCTCAAAAATGGATAAGGGCGTGCTTCGATGGTTTGGGCACGTTGAGCGAATGAGTGAAGACCGAATGGTGAAGAAAATATATAGCGCGAAAGTTAATATTAAAAGGTGTCGAGGTAGACCGAGACTAACTTTCGAAGACCATGTGTGCAAATTGCTCGAAGAGGGGAGGGACAAGAGTACTCGGATACCTAGACGTGCATGTATGAAGAAGATGATGAATCTGAAAGAAGCGAAAGAAGTATGTAGGGATTGTGACACTTAGCGATCTGTTTTCTCTGGCTACCCCGTCAGGGATTGTGCGTGAAGATAAATAAATAAAATAAATAACAATGTATAGAATTATTTCGCCTACACTTAGAAATCTAATCATTTATTATAAATAAAAAAAAATATCTTCACGCAATTCCCAATACAGGGGTAGACAGAGGTCAAGTCTAGACAATTAAGTCCCTTTGACCCACCTTCCACCGAAGATATTTTCGGGACAACGTGACAGGTGGTGAGCCCGTCGCCGCCTTTATGTCCAAGCCAACGATGAAATTCGTACATAAGTTTTTGAAAAACTCATTGGTACTGGCACCTGGGGATCAAACTCGGGTCTCTGGACTCGAAATTCCGACCACCCAACAACTCGGCTATCGTGACTTTCATTGAAATAAGAACACTAATCATTTATTCATTGAAATAAGAACATTTTAAACAATCGCAATGGAAAAATTCTATGGGTATTCGGTATCGATCTTAGTATATAACTCGTCTTCCCGTGGGTGTCATGAGGCGACTATGGGACAAAACTACGAATGACGGGATAACCAATTCGTAAAATACCAGACGAAGATTCAGCAAATCGGTAACGGGCAGCAGCATGCAAGGCGCAAAGGTACTCACTCCTTATTCTCTTCGGGTTTCTTTTTTATAGAATAGGTAGGCATACGAGCAGGTGGCTCACGTGATGGTAAGTGATTACCACCGCCTATACTGGAGGAATAGCAGATACAGAAACCGCTGATGGCAGACATTCCATAAAGTGAAAGTGCGTAGTAGAAAATTCCGCGAAAAACGCACTGTGGTGGAATGCCAAGCATCAAGATGCTGTTGATAAATATAAAACATGAACTGATTTTAAATTACATCCTTAAATTTGCTGAAGTGACTTTTAACCGACGTTCGTAAAATCACTTCAGCTAACACGAAACCGTTCACTCCCATTGACCGATATTTAATGGCAAGATGACCAACACAAGATAGAGGCACGACAGTAAGAACTTAAAACTACCTAACACACACATGTATTCTCGCGCTCTTCTGTTATAAATAATGTGACCTACCTTCCACCGAAGATATTTTCGGGACAACGTGACAGGTGGTGAGCCCGTCGCCGTCTTTATGTCCAAGCCAACGATATAATTCGTACATAAGTTTTTGAAAAGCCCATTGGTACGTGCCTGCCACCTGGGGATTGAACTCGGGTGTCTTGACTCCAATTCCGTGCACCCAACCACTCAGCATTCCTGACTTTTCTGTTAACATTATATATGAACTGTATTAATTCGGATAAAATTAGGTAAATGGATACACGTGGCACTGAACCCTAAACGACTTTTTAACATTTGATGCAAAAATATATAGTCGTATTTTTATTGTCTGGGAGATGAACCGTTAAATAGATGAACCGTTTTGATTTAGTTTTATTCGAAGCGTAATTTGATGGAGAGTGTTCTTAGTTTTAATTCAAGAAAATCTCTACAGCCCTTGGGAGATTTACGACTCCTTGCTTGTTGAATGTAAGCATATGAGGAATTTATACACGGCTGATTAATGAAAAAACTTGAAACAATAATATAATTATATCTCGCTCACTATGCGTTACATTAAATTACTATTCATCGTCCAATAATTTCGTGTAACGTTGTTCAAGCAGTCGACCCGCGCAGCGTGCTCCGGCATCTCGCGCAATTAATGTGACTTTAATTTTAGGTTAGGTTTTCTTTTTCATTTTTAATAGGTTAAGTTAGGTTTTCTTTTTCATTTTCATTTATAATACATCAGTCAGTGGACTGGCGCGTGAGGTTGTTAGTGAGTAATCGTTAGATGGTGTGGTGGCTGGTCGGGTGGGCAGCCCGCTCACGCTGCCTCATTGTTTGACTGAATTTAACGAATTTACGAGACAAACTAACGTTCCTATTCGATACTGGTTTAAACTGACACCTACTCTGTCTGTTTGTTATTGTTACGTTTTAAACGGCAACCTACTAATTTAAATTAACGCAATAAACTTTTTAACGCTAAGTATAATTGGCAGATGGCTTAACTGCCTTACTGTTAATGAAACCATAGGGTGCAGACGAATAGCTATTAGGTAATTAGAATTGGTATACTGAAAAAGCCACTCACGACTATAGAATTCCTCCTGCCGTTGGTTTAAGAACACACGTCTCAAATGGCGGTTGCTTCTTAGTTAAAGATCGTGAGGGTTTCGAGGTAAATCATCCAGAAACCTGGCCAAAATTCAACAGACCGATGACTAGCATCAGCGTCAAAGGAGACTTAGGGAAACAGCCTTGAATAATGTTATGGCAACCAATAGATGGCGGGATGGCCATCTCTAATCTGTCAGACCAAAATAATCCGACCAAGATAGGCAGCAGCGTCTGAGGTGCGAGTTGGCTAGTACTGCGATCGCCAATCCACCTGCCAAGCGTGGCGATTATGGCAAATCTTCCCTATGGGAGAGGCCTATGTCCAGTGGACTTTTGAAAGGCCGTTATGTTTGTATGTACGCTAAAATTATTAAATGTAATTGAATGAGTTCTTATTAAAATATAAATAATAAACCAGCAAAATGGTGGCATGTGGATGCTCCGTAGAAATGGTTAGTCACTACAGGACTGCGCAGAAAACGCATGATACTTTTTCAGCGTTCATGTATGTACTAGTATTTAGTTTCACCTTTGCTTTATTCCATCATACCTTTAAAGTCCCTGAACAGATTTTATATCTGTGGTGTCGTAGAAACCGTTCTTTGCTTGACATTGCTTGGAATTATTTTAAAAAAGCGTAAACATACAGTTTTAGTCTTTTCCACTTTTATGTTTTCGGGATCGAAAATCGTAGAGTCGTTTGATAATGGCGTCGTTTCAACGCAAACACATGACACCTTCTTATTGATGATGTCGTAGGTATATTTTTAGTGCAGTGGCAGTGTAATTGTGGACTGGTCGGAGATCGAACCTGGATCAACCGGGTATAAAGCAAGCGCCTTGATCACTTGAATACCACGGTTCTGTGTTCGGTTTTTTTATAGAAAAGGGAGGCAAACAAGCAGGTGGCTCAGATGATGGTAAGTGATTACTGCCGCCCATGAACACCTGCAATACCAGAAGCATAGCAGATGCGTTGCTGGCCTTTGAGTGGCCCACCCAGAATTTATGAATTTGAAGATTAAAAATCAGTTACTGTAGAGTAGTATACTAACAAATGTTAGTCACTTGTTTTGGAACAAGTTCGTGAGAAATCACCTCATAATAGGATCCCCTTCACCACGGTAACGCCACCTTGCGCAGCCGGGCGGACGATCGACTATTTGGCATCGTCAGACGTGGAATCGCTGGGTCACCCGCAATATAGCCTCGACCTCGCACCTTGCGATTTTTTTTAATCCCGAAAATAAAAGAAAAATTTCGAGGAAAACATTTTATGGACGCCAAAGAAGCAGTGGCTGTGTTGCAGAAGGTCATCGAAGAGACCTTCATGGACGAGTGGGCAAAGTGCTTTTCTCGGTGGTTCTATCGAATGCTCAGCGATGTATTAATGTGAATGGAAACTATTTTGAAAAGATTCAATAAAATTATAAATTGCAAGTTTGCTCAGTTTTTGATTTTCTAAGAACTTTCAGTGTCACCCTCGTATACCACAACCTTTCTTCCCGCAGATGTCGTAAGAAGAGACTCAGAGAAAACGTCTTAAAAATGCAATATATTGGGATCAGTACAACACACATACACACACAGAGTGTACGTGCTGTCAACGACTTTGGTACAAACGTATGTCGCATAATTTGCTGTCACGTTTTGGTTTGTTACATTTAACTTTAAAAAATTATTCAACTAAAATTTTGAGGTAACGACATTGACGAGATTTCTTTGTATGTAACAAAAAGAAAACATTTAAATAAAATAGTGATATTAGTGTTAATTATTAAAAATTAAAACATGAAAAGTTGTTATAAATCTAAAGGAATGTCTTCCGCCGATTTATATTGCCACTCTAAAATAATTTATACACTGTAGGTAGCAGCTTAATGCTGGAATAGAGCGCTTTATTTAAAATATTTATTACCTTTTAGTGTGAAGTTATTCTTGAAATACGTTAAATTTAACTTCCAATTTCTGAATTTAGTGTTCGTTTAGAGATGCGTCTCGCGACTTTAGCCGCGGTTTAACTGTAAACGCCAAACCCTCAATAGAGGGTAACCCTCAAAACTAAATAAGACGAATGGACAAAATAAGATTAATAAATCTTATTTTGTCCATACGTCTTATTTAATTTTGTCAAAATTCTAGGCTAGTCGGAACAAATAAACATTGACAGGCAGACATACATTTTTGTTATTTGTATCGTTTGTACTTTCATATTATAAACTAGACTCTTCGTAAAGAAGATCTTTCAACTTTCATTATTTAGACAAACCTTTTGGGAGATCTGTCGAATCAAGAGACTCGATACTCGTGAGTTTATCAAAAGCCGTATGAGGCGAATATAGCCTATGTCCTGCAGATAAATTTTGAAGCTTACCAGCTTCAAACCAGAAGAGATATTCTTCTTAACAGAAGAGATATTCATCAATTCAAGTTGTATTCGTTATGTAAAACTTTTTATATATTGAACATTTTAAACATGACGGTCACTTAAGAAAATCCATTTGAACGTCAGCGTCTTCCATCCTTGTCATGAATCAAAAGTACATCGTAAACCATGATGTTATTTACATATTATTCTGTGTTGAAATCGACGTAAAACTATTGTTTTATAAAATAAAACAATTTTTGGATTTTATCGCGTTTTTAATTAGTTTTTAACAAACTATTTTTACTTCCCGACGTTTCGGATGCTTTAGAGCATTCGTGGTCACGGAGTGATTCATACGATTTTATCCGAAAATCTTTTTATTTAAAATGTGTAGCATTCGCGTAAATACAAGAAATCATTATAAAACTATTGCTTTAGCATTTATAACGCATATTTCATACAGTTCTATACAGTTTTAGGTCAAACGCTCTAGTTTTCCCTCGACCATGTCTGGACATCGTGACGGGTAATGAGACTGACGTCGGCAAAGTTCACAAACAAACGATACAAATCGTACATAACCACCATGGACAAGTTTTTGTGCACTGGTTTGCATGCTGTCCCTTGCTCTAAGGTCCCCGGCTCGATTGACGAACGGCATAATGTAGTAAACCACTTTTTCTGCTTTATCTCGGGTCTCGGTGATTGTGGCACCTCCCTTGTTTCCAATTCCGTTACACACTTGTCTTTAGCTACTTACTTTGGCATAAGAGCAATGTATCTCATCAATTTGTCCTCGTTTAAAATATATCATAATGTATTGATCGGGATAAAAATATACATGTATCGATAGTAATGTCTTATTGTTTGTACTGGTACTGCGATCCCCAATCTGCTTGCCGATTATGACTAACCCTAATTCGGGAGAGGTCTATGTCTAGCAATGAACTATGAAAAATAAATAAATAAATATCTTCACGCCATTCCCAATACAGGGGTCTAGACACTTAAGTCGTTTTGAGCTACCTTCCTCCGAAGATATTTTTGGGACAACGTGACAGGCGGTGAATCCGTCGACGTTTTAATGTCCACGCCAACGATATAATTCGCACATATGTTTTTGAAAAAACCCAATAGTATGAGCCTGCCATCTGGGATCGAACAAGGGACCTTTGATTCGAATTCCAACCACCCAACCACTCGGCTATCGTGACGTGTCGTCATTAAGTCATCAAGTATATAAAAAAATATCTTCACGCAATTCCCAGTATAGGGGTATACAGAGGTCCAGTCTAGACAATTAAGTCCCTTCGACCCTCCTCCCACCGAAGATATTTTCAGGACAACGTGGCAGGTGGTGAGAAACCCATTGGTACGAGCCTGCCACCTGGGGATGGAACTCGGGTCTCTTGACTCGATCAAGTATATATGTTCAGCATAAGCGAAACAGTAATTAACTTTTGTAGGTTAAGTTTAATGAGTGTATATATTAAGCAAAATTGAAAAATCATTCTTATTTGTGAAGCATTTTCTTAACCCTAATGAACAAACAACTTAACAGCTCGGAAGGCTAACAGCGTTTCTATTAATTTCATTCAGCCAGATTGTTGTTGTGAATTTTCATTGCGCCATTTTGCTTTCAATACTCATCCGTTTTATAAGTTAAGAGGATTGAGTATTTATTTTATTATAGGCAATAGATATGTTAATATTTGGCGTATTATTTAATAAGAAAAAGAAAAAGAGGGCATTGACATTCTTGCGTTCATTAGGTCTAGCTCACAAGAAATTGAGTTTTCATTTACATGTTAGGGGTCCTTGACATGATATTTTGTGGTTAAGTGTGTCATTTTATGACAAATTAGAAAAATGTATCATTTTTCAGGTCCAAAGCTATTCTGTAATTAAAGTTGGGGCCAACTTACAATTATGTCCCCCAAACGGGTTCCTATCGCTGATCATTTATGGGAAAATGGCGTTGGTGTATTGGCTTTTAGTCGGTACAAGCCCGACATTGCCTGCTTTGGTTTCGCTTGAGCAGCAATTTCGCAACGTTAAGAGAAAGTTACATAAAGTGCAACATTGCATTACAATTGTGTTTTTATTTGGATGAACATCGTGTCATTTATATTGTTGAATTATATTTAAATACTACAAGTAATTATTACATATTATTAGTAAGTATATTGTTGAATTATATTTATATTTTATATTGGGCACGGCATGATGATATTTGATTTAATTTTTTACTAATCTAACGGCTGGTAAAAAACAGGACGTAGTAGTAGAGCGTAGGCCTCAACCGTAAGAAAGACTTGCCTTTGCATGTTTGCTACATAAATCATCTTCGACTTAAAAAGGCACGAAAATGAATCAAATTTTTAACAAAAGGAGATTAAATTCGCTTCTGTGCATACGATAAAGTCGTACCAATATGAGTTTTCAAAAACTTATGTAAGATTTATATCGTTTGTTTTAGGGCATGAAGACGGGACAGGCTCACCACCTGTCATATTGTCCAAAAAAGTGTCTTCGGTGGAAGGTTTGTTTAAAGGACTTAATTGTTGTATTGGGAACGACGTGAAGATATGTATAATATAATGCAATCACAGTTAGTAAACGGACTTAACGGACTATAGTACAAGGGTTCTGTAAGAAGGATTTACCATATTCGTCGGGATAGGCAAGCGGATTGGCGATCGCAGTACCAAACTTGCCTGTCACCTATCTGCTTAGATTTGGTCTGTTAAATTCTGTGTTCTGTGTGGCAATCTTTCGGTGAGGCCTATGTTCAGGAGTGAACTTTTGAGGGGCTGTAAAGTAGAAGAAGTTATAAGTCAGTATCTCGTGTTTTTTTTTGTTTCATAGACTTTAAAATCACAAGGTTGTTGAATAAGTATTAAGTAAATAATTCGGAGAGGCCACGAAATGAAATAAAATAATAACAATTTACGTTTATTTTATTTGCAAAGCCCTCAGCTAAGACGCGATTTTTAAAGTGAAAACTTACACAGCTACAAATAAAAAAAATTCTTTACGCTATTCCCAATACTGGGGTAGACAGACGCTTAGACAATTAAGTCATTTCGACTCACGTTTCACCGAACTCCTTTTTTGGAACAAACATTATGCCCAAGCCAACGACATAAATCGTGCAATAGCTTCAAAAAGACTCAATGGTACGAGCTTACGACCTGCGGATGGATCTTTCAGCTTGATTTCCGATCACCCAACTGCTCGGCTATCGTGACTTATTAACATTCCGATTGACCCATATTCCATCCACATTCCATCGAAAACTACTTGGGCAACGTTATAGGATCACCTCCTATTTTATCGTCTATGTTTATCGTCTATGTGATATGTTACCCGTAAAACTCTGAAATGAACTAAATCGTTTAATTATTCATTTTGATAGATTCAAAATGAACATATCACTTTTTAAAGCGAAGCTCAATACTCGTGATGCTCGATTCCGAATGTGATCTTAGGTTGTGTTTATGCAGATACTCAGAGTTAAAAAGCATTTATCATTATTAAACCGATATTTATTAGTATCCCGGTCAGTGGACGAAATTCGAACGAAATTTTAATTAATTATTAAGTGGCAACATTTTGAAATTATTTACCAACAACCACTTCTCTGTATTTTTTTAAATCTTCACGCACACTCTACTAATATGTATTTACTCTTCACTACTCTATATTTCATTTAGTTTAATACATTTTATACCAATATTATGTAAATAGAATTGTGTATTTCAATTCCTTATAAACTTTAACCATAACAATTCTGAAACTCCTGCTTGCTTGGAAAAGGGGTGCAAACTTTTCTCTTTACTTATTAATATAAACACTTTTTTGCTATATTTTTTATAACTTATCGCTCTTTATCCATGCACATATGGATCACGTTTAATGAAACTTCATTATAATAACTATTTAATTTTGACGATCAGACAACTGTTTATCATTAATTAATTCATGGGCAAATTGTTATTACAATTTGCGAAAATCTTGTGATTTGTACGTGACGTGATTTTGTAAAATCCTGTTATATTTAAATGCATACTATTTAAAAGAAAGTTGAATGCAGTGAGCAGGCGAACTTAAAATGTTCGGTGTTGCGACGTACGTGAATGATGAAATTGATGAATTCGAAAGAAGCGAAAAAGATATGTAGGATCGTAACTCTGGGTGATCTGTACTCTCTGGTTATCCCATCAGGTTGACATATTATTATATACAGTGTACAGTTAACGTGGAATACTAATTATTTTTCTAAAATAAAAATAGCTTAAGTCACACCTTATAACATCAGCTATATACTAGTGAACGTCCCGTTGAAATCGAGTCAGATTCAGTGTCGACAACACGGGGATTGCAGTTCCAATACCCGCTGGGGTCAATGTAGAAATCACATGTTATAGGTATATATTAACAAATAAAAATATTATATATAATCCATACGAGTGAAAACACATAAGTATGCATTCATAATATAAATCTTCATCCTTAGCGGGATTCGAATCTACAACCCTTTAGCTTCTGGGCTATCGGCTTGTTTATTATCATTTCCCGTATTTTCTCTTAAAAAAGCGTTTTACTTAAATGGTAGTGTTGTTTCCCTTCACACTTTTTTCTCAGTCAAATTGAAGAAAAAGAATTATATGTCCTACCGCACTATTTATAAATCGTACATAAGATTGAAAAAAAAAAATTATTGGTACGAGCTTGCCACCTGCGGTTCGAACTCGGGTCTCCTTGCTCGAATCCACCAACAACTAGGCGCTCGTGACTAGTAAATTATGTTTATATTTAATAACAACTAAAATTTACAGTAATCGTACAGCGATACTCCTCGTGGCATGATACCAAACACACTGGCTGCATTTCCACGTATAACATAATGTAAGCTCAAATACGCTTATAAATTAATATACTATTTGAAAAGTAATTGAAAGAGAAAGAGAGCGAGGGAGACACTGACAGAGATAGAGAAATGTTACCATAGAAGATTGGTTGAATTATCTAAATTTGATTCAGGAAGTTTTTTTTTATAGAAAAGGCAGGTAAACGAGCAGGTGGCTCACGTGATGGTAAGTGATAACCGCCGCCCATGATCATCTGCAATACCGGAGGAATAGCAGATGCGTTGACGGCCTTTTAAGTGCGTGTCAATGCCTCCGAGGAAAGCCCGCATCTTTGAGTTTAATCAATTTTTTTTAAATAAATATATAATAAACACATAAATAGATAGAAAACATGACGTACATTGCTCTGATCTCAAAGTAATAAGTTCAAGGACCTGTGTTATGGAATCGGAAAAAACGAAAGTTTCACAAACACCTAGACCCGAGAGAATGCAAAAAAAGTGATTTTCTACACTTTACAGCTTAAAGCTGGCGTCACCATAAAACCGGTGCGTACGCTATTTGTTTACGGTAGAATATTGTGTACGATTCATATATATTGTTTGCTTGGGAACTAAGACGGCGACAGGCTTGTCACCGGTCACGTTTTCCAGTAAAAAGTTTTGTGGTTGACGGCTCACGAATCGAACCCGTATCATTCGTATTTGGAAGTTAGGGCGGGCACCTTGGCCTCTCAACCACAGAAGCTTTATCATGCAGATAAATAGCCGCAATTTATTACTCTGAGCAATAACTTAAATCTATGGTGGTAGTAAACCTTAATGTATTCATATAAAACATAAATTGTCTCCCTCCTTTGAATACGATCCATTTAATTTTTTAATTTGGTTTTATTTTCAAAAGTACTATTTTGTTTTCTGGTGGATATTTTATTTCAATCATCAAATGGAAGTACAGTTCTTTTCTGTCTAGGCGTCGTTTGGGTTAGCACCACAATGAGTGAGTCACGATAGACGAGTGGTTGGAATTTCGAATCAAGAGAGGTTTTCTTTTTCTGCATTGTCAATATTTAATTTTTGCTTTGTGTCGAAGGATATACAAAAATGCTAAAGAATATGTTTCAAAATGATATATAAAATGTCACGATAGCCAAGTGGTTGGGTGGCGTAATTTGAGTCATGAGGCCCGAGTTCGATCCCAGGTGGCAGGCTCGGACCAATGGGTTTATTAAAAACTTATTTACCATTTATATCGTTGGCTTGGACGTAAAGACGGCGACGGACTCACCAACGGTCACGTTATCCCGAAAATATCTTCGGTGGAAAGCGGGTCAAGGAGACTTAATTGTCTAGACTAGAACCCTGTCTACCCCTGTGTTGGGATTTGCGTGAAGATATTTTTTAACACAATATAATCATTTTCTGCCGCCAAATTGCAGTGTAACAACTGTTGTTCTGCTTTGAAGAGAGAACAAATAAATTAAAATAAAAAAAAACGATTTTCGGATTTTATCGCGTTGTTAATATGTAGTTTATTTTAAATGTATAGTATTCGCGTAAATACAAGAAATCATTTAATTAAAATAAGTTATTTATCGGTAAAAAAGTAACTTAACTTACATTCATAGATTGTCATTTTTATTCTACAATAGTTTTATATGTATATTCTAAAGATATATACATAGATAGGACAACATCACATTGCTCTGATCCCAAAGTAAGCAGCTTAGGCACTTGTATTATGGAGTCAGAAATAAAAGACGTCGACAATAGTCGAATGGCAGGACCCGAACCCGCGAAATTATGTTTCGTAATCCGCACCCTAAACCATTAGGCTATTGATGCTTTTAAAGGCAGGCTTCGCTTATTTACACTGTAACCCTGAGATTTTGTGATCCACTATAATCACGGGCTATACATGAGGAATCCATTGCTACATAGATTTCTATTTATTATATATTCATACCAGTTTTCATTCTACGCATTTATGTACTAGATTAACACTTAAGACTTTTTTTTTGTCCCGGAGAAAGGAAACTGATTCTTTGTATCGTTCAATCGCGTGTAAAGCCGCGGCGCGCAGTTAGCAATTTGATTAACATCGATGCGCCACTCAGCTAGATTTATGTACATTCTGCGTTTAATTACTGCAGTGGTATAGACTTTGAAATCAATTACAAGCCTCCTATGTCCATACATCAATAGGTCAATGTAGCACTAATTGCATTGCGTGATAAATGTATTAATATGTATGAAATGGATGCCCTGCCAGGTTAAATAAAAATAATAAATAAATATCTTCACGCAATTCCCAATACAGGGGTAGACAGAGGTCTAGTCTAGACAATTAAGCCCCTTCGACCCACCTTCCATCGAAGATATTTTCGGAACAACGTGACAGGTGGTGAGCCCGTCACCGTCTTCATGTCATCTAAGGTACATACATTTTGTTTTTTTTTCTATTAGACCCTTTAGATCCAGTCTTGAAATGGACGCTATTTTTTTTGGTGGACCCTCGTGGAAGAGTGGCGTACACGCCGGTTTTCAAGGTGTCGTCCGCTCTGTGGTTCGATTCTTGGTCGGATCAACGTAAAAAAACTTTTTCCTACATATCCCAATATTGGGAAGTATCGGCAATGGCGTGAAGATATTTTTAATCCAAAATAAGCTACGTCAAAAAGCTTTAAAAACTTAAAGTACATCTTGGACCCAATAACGTTGGCAACTCCCGGGTTTTAGCTTCAAATGTCAGTGTACTGAATTTCATAGCTCGCGGAGTGTGTGGCTCCAGTCGTGAAGACATGTAATGAAAAGATACTTAAATCGGAAACTAAAAGATCAACCGCTACAGATTTTATGGGGATCAGGTGAGGAAAACATCGAGTGTGTGCCATTGAGAGGGCCATAACACAAACTTTAATGACGAGATCATAAAATCCGATGTTTGCCATCTTATCTGCGCGTGAAACGACTGAAAGTAAACATATTTATTGATTTTTCCATGTGCAATAATAATGATTGGACATCGGATTATATGCACTATCGAAGTACTGTAATTACTTTTTTATTCTAGCTATTTCCCTTACTGGGGTAGGCAGAGGTCTAGGCAATTAAGACCTTTCCCCCACCTTCCACCGAAGACATTTTTTGGGACAACATGACAGGTGGTGATCCCGTCGCCGTCTTTATGTCCAAACCAACGATATAATTCGTACATAAGTTTTTGAAAAACCCATTGGTCCCCTCTCGATCCCCTGGGAATCGAAATCGGGTCTCTTAAGTCAAAATTTCGACCACCCAACCACTCGGCTATAATTGCTAAATCGTACATCTAAATGTTCTTAGCTAATTGTTATAAATATTGATGCTTTTTGCGCTTGCAGTATTTTATATAGATGAACTTTGTCTCTTACACTAAATAATTTGTAAAATTAAAAATATCATGATAAGATTGACGCGAGTGTAGCGCCAATAAGCTCTTAAGGACTCGAATGCGGGGAGACATCATTGACAGTTTGGTTCAAACCGATTTATTACTAAGGCATAATGATTATTTTTCGTTATTATATTTTATGTAGGAATGTAGATTAGTTTAATTTTAATTGCCGTTACATTAGAATTGTTTATGCAGTTTTTTTGGTTATTTACCTATAGCATATTGTTTTTAGATATTTCGGTATGGTGTGTATTTGTAAGTATGACGAAAATAGATTCATTTTTGTTTTCAAAAGATTGTTTCAAATATCTTAGTTTCAGAAAAAAAAGGTTTGTTTTTGGTATAGGTTATGTTATAAATAGTAAGAAGATTGTTTTTCTCTTAATTAGCTATTGGAATTGTTTTAGTAGTCTGAAACCTTAAACGGCTGGCCAGTTTTATTATCTTTTTATTTTAAACTTTCATTTAAAAATGGAATATCAGTAATTTTTCATTGATTTGTTCTCTTTGACGGTAATACTGATTTGTTAGGGGTTCGAGCACGGTCTGTGAAGAAATTAAAAGTTTTTAAATTGTATATTACTAAAAGTTAAGCGAGTAAGTGAGAGAGCGTATAGTTCGCATAGATTTGAAGAAGTGCCGTGAAACCTATGCCGGTTTGAATGTACCAAAAAGCTCCAAAACTTAAGAGATACCATCGTTTACAATGGTTAAGCTTTGAACGCGCATTCTTTTTTGGACAAAAACCGACGGGCGGATACTTTTCACTGATGAGTGTAGAGTACTTTTACACCAGATCGAGTGAAGGCAGAAAACATGGAGACGCAAAGGAGAACGATACATTCAGTCTAATTTTTAAAATGTTATGGCATATGGAAACTTCGTTGTAGTGTGAAGAGGGATAACTTTCAGAATTTGCATGGAGTTAGTGATGATCGATGGAGGGATTAAGTCTGCCGATAGGCATATCAGGGATATTTTAGAACATCACGTTGTGCCATTTGCACCCCATAATGACGGCGGTTTTAATCTGATGCAGGACAATGCTCAGACTCACGGTGCTCGGCAAGTCCAAGCATTTGTAAATCACATGGGTATAACAGTGATGCAGTGGCAGGGTAAGATAGAATACAGGAATTAGTGCACGCATCTATGGGATGCGTGCACTAATAATGCTGGCCGGATGAGGAAGCTCAAATTTGCTCAGCGGGCTATGGAGAGGGGTATGTTGGATGTTTCTCTGCGTGACAGAATCCGCAACGATGATATTCGCAGCAGAACTTGGGTAACCTACATAGCCATGAGGATTAGCACGCTAAGTGGCAATGGGCCGGCCACATAGCTCGTAGAACAGACAACCGTTGGGGAAGAAAAGTTCTCGAGTGGCAGCCTCGTTCTGGCAAGCACAGTGTTGGACGTCCCCCCACAAGATGCAGTGACGACCTGCACAATATTGCGGGAAGTCGATGGATGCAGGTGGCTCGGGATCGTTCTCTATGGAAATCTTTGGGGAGGCCTATATTCAGCAGTGGACTTTTGATAGGCTATAAAGAAAGAAAGTAAAGATCTATGGGAGGTAGGGTGGTGCTCTTCTTCTCTTCGGACCAGGTAACATATACCTTTTTATTTTTGCATACGGAGTGTTGCGAAGTAACTGTTTCCGTAACAACTTTAAGATAGAATATGAATCATATAGAGTATATTTGGAACTTCCATTTTTATATAGTTATATGAAAGTGTTAAATACCCCCCCCCAAACAACCTGAAAGTATTGCAAAATACTTTACGTGGATATTAACAATATGTAACATAACTGACAGCATGCCCAGAAGGTTGCAAACGTTAGTAAGAACACAAAGAGGAAAAACCAATCAGGTTGTTACTTCACCTCTGATTATTATTTCTTTTAATGTAGAAAGTAATAATATTTACGTTTTAACGGTCTGCTAACTATGCCGATGTGTTTATAAAAGTAAAGTCAAGGTTTTTTAATAATATATTTTTAAAGCGCCATCTATTGAGAGAGATATATTGTAGTAAACGTACTTATAGCAAGCGTCTGGCGCCGGAATATTATTTTTTCGGAATAGTATTTTATTAGATTATTTGCCGCCTAAGCTGGAATATGGACTAAGCTTTCAAAATAATTAATGTCGGTAACGCGTAAGGCGTTATCTAAGTTTCATTAGCTATACCAGCATGTCAAAATGTGACACTAGCTTGATGCTGTTTCCATCCTTAGCTACTTGCTTTGGTGGACAGCTGACCAACTAAGTGGTGAGAGTTTATACAAGATACTTCGATAGCGCGATGTAGGATGTCCATGTGCTTTGTTAATTGTCCGCCACTAGGGAACTTCTAATGAGTGGATACGTAATGAGCGAAGGTATATCACAAAGTTATTTGATGGTAAAGTGACCTCCGACACTCATATGCATCAAAATAATTTAAGGTGTGTTGCTTACTCTTATGAAAAAAATACATACATAGATAGGTAACTAAACCACTTGTGTAATGGAATTGGAAACAGTGAAGTTAGGTCGAGCGAAGTCCCATTCATATCGCTGAGGTTTAACTCCATTAAGTTATCTTGTCTTATAATTACTCATTCATTCATCATTCTTAATTGCCGGTTACACACAATTGTAAGTTAACTGAAGATAATACAGTTCCGAGGGTTTGGCGTGATTGCTATGCTTGGCAAGCGGATTGGCAATTACAGTACCAGAAATCTTGAAAATGAGAAAGTTGCTGCCTATCACTAGTCTGTCTAATTTTGATTTTGATATTTTGTATCATTATACATTCTGTTTCAAATATTTAGGAAGCTACATTCGACAAGATTACACTCTGGCCTCAGAAATGCCAACGCGCATTGCATTGTAACCTCCAATTTCGGACGTCTCGTGAGTCGTGTCTGGAGATCTCATGATCTTAAGCTAGAAACGAAAATCAGCGTCTAAGAACCATCCTCAAGATTACATGACAAGATCGCATCTCTAAAACAGAAGATTTGCGTCGCTCTGGAGTTTATGACATGAAAGCTCTCCTGATACAGCGTCAGCTGAGATGGTGTGGCCATGTTCTTCGAATGGATGACGCCCGGTTACCCAAGGCTGTGTTTTATTCCGAAATGGCTATGGACAGCGTAAAGATGGTGGTCAGCATCTGCGCTACAAGGACGTATTGAAGCGACATCTCAACGCTTATCGGTATGCATCCTGCAAGTTGGGAGGAACCCGCTCACAGTTTTATACAACTTAGAAAACTAAACATTTAAAATTGAAGTTCGTCGGGACACATTTGCGTTTTATTACTTTTCAATCATTATTTATATGTATTCTGTTACATTTCACGCGAAGAAAGAGTCGTAAAATTTTATAGTGTATACAACACTTGTGCGAGCGCTGCATATGTGAGATATTAAAAACTACATTTTTGTAATGTTTCATCGCGAGTTTTTATTTTATTAAAAATAAAATAAAATTCTTCACTCTATTTCAAATACTGGGTTAGACAGCCACGACCCACTTTTCACAGAAGACATTTTTTGGGATAAAGAAACAGTTGGTGAGCCTATAGTCATCTTTATGCCCATGCTAACGATATAAATCGTAAACAAGTTTCGAAAAACCCATTGGTACGAATGAGCGTTCCGTCTGGAGGTCAAACTTGAGTCTTCTGACTCGAATCCCGATCACCCAACCTTACTTACCACCAACTTAGCTATCTTGTTAGGTATTTATAGATTAAATCAAATATTTATTAAGAGATTAAGATTTAATTAAATATTTTCAGTTGTTTTGTTTTTGTCGGTTCGATAAGTAAGTTAGTAGTGATACTGCTTATAATGCAAAGGATAACGGTCGTATCGCTAGGGGCAAACTTATGTGTAACGAAAATGTTTCTACTCAAGTAAATATTAATATTCTTTAAAAAAATATCTTCACTCAATTCCCAATACAGGGGTAGACAGAGGTCAAGTCTAGACAATTAAGTCCCTTTGACCCACCGTCCACCGAAGATATTTTCGGGACAACGTGACAGGTGGTGAGCCCATCGCCGTCTTTATATCCAAGCCAACGATTAAAATTCGTACATATGTTCATATGTATAAACCATGTATTCAAAATTAGAAATTATTTAATACCAATTATAAATACGATGATTTATGTCCAAGCCAACGATGAAATTCGTATATATGTACATATGTATAAACCATGTATTCAAAATAAGAAATTATTTAATACCAATTATAAATACATAGGTGATCATGGACGTTTGTTTTCTGGATATTTCGCAGCGAGAAAATGTTTTATATTTATTTTTATGGAGTTTTAATTAAAGTAAAATAATTGTTGTCGAGTAATAAAACTAACCAAATTTTTTTAGGAGTACGTAAATTTCGTTTAGATTGTTGGTTGGATTAGTTAATGAATTGAAAATGCTTCTTCCCGGCCCCAGACATAGGAGGCTCGAGAGACCTCTTGCTATATTTTTTAATGAAGCAAGCTATCTTAAATTACTTTACTAGTACCTGAAAACAAAATTAAATATACATCTATCATTGCGGTTGGGATTTTAAGCTTCTTTGTTCTTAATTGAAAAAAAAAAGAACTTTATTTGCAAAATTGTCTCATTTTAGTGATTTTATTTTTATCTTCACGCACAGTCCCTGACGGGTTAGCCAGAGAGAACAAATCACCGAGTGTTTCGATCTTTATATATATATATATATATATATATATATATATATATATATATATATATATATATATATATATATATATATATATATATATATATATATATATATATACATATATATATATATATATATATATATATATATATATATATATATATATATATATATATATATAATTATTGTTTTTATTTTAAATTTTATTTACATTTATTTAATTTTAGTATTGTAGTCCATGGTCGGGAGGCGTACACATCGGTTTTCAAGATGTAACCAGCCGGCAGACCCGGATTCAATACCCAAACGGGTCAATACAATTACTTTTTATATGGTCTCGAGTGTTTATCATTTTCTCTAATTCCATAAAATAAGCTACTTTATTTGGAATCAGGTAAATGTTTGCGATGTTGTTACTTATCTATTGCTACGTAAATATGAGCACTTCACATGTTATATGGAGACCGACGACACCAATAAATAACAAGGTTCAAGTTAAAAGATATCGACTGACTTTCAGCTCTGTCGTAAATAATTTTCAACTGAAAACACATTTACGTCATTGGCAATTGTCAATAGAATTTAGAACAGAACACAAACAACGAAGAATGCCGTACGAATCATGACTATAACTTAAAACATCTTTCTTTTTATAGAATAATGATAATCTAGTACATACACTTTTTATTTTAGGGAATAAAGTCAGATACTATGGTTCCAAATTAGGCCTGTTTGGCTGCATTGCCAACTGGACGCCCAAGTTAGTCTTGTTTGAAGTGACTTCACACGAGTGAGAGTTGGCCTACCGCCTGGGGTCTCTGGTCTCGAATTCCGATCACCCAACCACTCGGCTGATAGTCAGCCACTCGACTCGGTAATAATTGCCGGTTCTCTTATATCCTCAATATGTTCCAGTCTGTATAATTCGGTAATTGGTCAGAATATTTAGGGCCAACAATAGAGCCACCGTGTCGTATAGGTATAAATGCGTCTATTGTAGAAAATTAGAACAGTCTTGCAAGCGAGGGTTTCCCATAATTCCGAGCATGCAAACGTATTTGCGAGCCTAATACCAGACAACTCTCATGTTAGATACTATTACATAGCTAGGACTTAGTTTTGGTATCATATTTTTCGGAATGAATATCCGGCTATCTGACGGTAGCTAATGGCATTTTCGAGGCTCCTTAGTTGCAACGGGATGAAAGGAGGTGGTGAATTCTTCCGTCGATATCACACAGTGGTGTATGGCCGTATGAAAAATAACTGTGAACTCCCTCTGCCATCATAGTCCTGATAGTAAAGTCCTGAAAAACAATTATATGTTTTATATAATTATATGTTACGAAGATAATACAGGGACTTACTAACCTCTTACTCTACTGTCGTAGTCTACTGTTGCATAAAGTTCTCTCCGTCGTCACGATATTCGAGTGATTGGGTGGTCGGATTTCAGTCCTGAGATCAGAGCTCGATCCCCAAGTGGCCGGCTCGTACCAATGGGTTTTTTCAAAAAAAACTTATGTACGACAATTTCGTTGGCAAGGATATAAAGACGGCGACGGGCTCACCACTTGTCACGTTGTTCCGAGAAATGTCTTAGATGGAAGGTGGGTCGAAGGGACTTAAGACTAGACCTCTGTCTGGCACTGTGTTGGGAATGGCGTGAAGATACTTTTTTCCAATAATAGAAGATCTACCATAATCGTTATTCTAGAAATGCGCTTTGGCGATAGCTTAATATTGTCACACCCACCATCTGTAGTTAGTCACTGCCATTTTCAAGCCTTTTGACGACCTTTATGGACATGTGGAAACACCGGTTTTCATGTCACCTGCTCAAAGGGGTTCGATTCCCGAATATGACAATATAAAACCCTTTTTTGTACATTGGCTCGAGTAGTTGCCTATCGTTGTTTCCGCTTCTATACCACAAGTACCTTAGGATTCACTTAGGGATCAGAGCTATGTATGTGAAGAAGTCCCTATGTAATTTATTTATTTATTAACAACATATTTATACTTTTTCTCTTACTTGCTTCTTACGCCAACCATTTTAGAAAAAGATGGTCAATTTTAACGACCGCATCAGCTTCGTAACTACTTTTACTGTAATCCTCTAATGTTTAAGACAACGCAAACATCTTTGAACGAACTTACGAATAGACTGAACTAACTGATACAAAAACGAATTGACATTAAGCTCGTAACTTAACCTCTTGAAGTTAGCATTGGTTACTTTAAATTGTCTTTGAAACAGTTTTCATTAAAGTCAATATCAGAAGTTATAACTTCTCCAGTTCAAGAGTAAAGAGTTTTGTAAGACTTTTAAATTTTATAGACCGGTATAATTTGAAAAAATAAAATTCGAAATCAGTTATAGAGAAATAACTTAAAGTTATTTCAATTAGCAATAATAGCCACAGTGACAGGCGCATCACCTGTCTCATTATCCTGTATAAACTCCGGTCAAATGTACAGGAGTCTGGTACTTCACTTAACCCACTTGTTAAACGTGGGGAATATCAGAAATCCGCTCATTCGTGAGACATATATGTACTGCAGTGGATTTTTGCAGACCATCATAATGACGATTTTCGTATGCCGTAAATACACAATACAACATATCTTCGCCATCCCAGTATTACTGATCTAGCAATATTTTATTATTATCTCGGATGCAAGTGTGACCTTCGCTGTTACTGATTCCATAACGTAAGTGCTTTACCTGCTTACATTGAGATCAGAGCAATGTATGTGATGGTGTCCCTATATATGTATGTATTTATAATTATGAAAAAAGAAAAAAAAAGTTGAGTCAAAATACCCGAGTGGATGGGTGATCGAAATTCTTGTCAAGAGACCAGAACGTCTCGTACAAATGGGTTTTTTCATTAAATTATGTACGATTTATATCGATTGATAAAACATATCTATTCCGCCATCTGTGAATAGTCGTTGCCCTTTATAAATCCTTTTCCAATTAGCTTCTTGCGGCATCCGCAACATAAAAGGAAGAGTATATTCCTACTCCGACAACACACAAATTTTACAACTTATTAAGTGAATTTTGCAGTGAAGTGAAAAGACCCATATTTTGTATGATTATTCAGAGGTCAAAAAAACGTAGGCTTTGCGGATAGGCTAGGATTTACCGCGCTTGCACGCAGCGAGGTTTTATATGCTCTGCACTTCATACTGTCGGTAAGATTTACAGTCTGAAAACCTGCGATGCTATAAAATGTTCAGTTTCGTTTAAGAAACAACTACGCTAATATTATAAAGAATATTTTTCTAGTTATTTTCATGCCATTCCAATACCGGCGTAGGCGGAGGTCTAGACAGTTAAATCCTTCGACTCACTTTTCACGATGAGTCAATTTTCAAGATAAGTGTCACGTCGGCCGAGTGGTTGGGTGATCGGAATTCAAGTCAAGTGGCCTAAGCTCGATCCCCGGGTGGCAGGCGTACCAATGGGTTTTTAAAAACTTATGTACGATTTATATAGTTGGTTTGGACATAAAGAAATGTCACAATAAATTTAAGTGTATTCTTAATGAATGTCTATGCTAATTTGTTGACATAGACAATTTATGTCATTACTTAAATTTATTAACATTCCTCTTGCAATAAATCACTCTGTGGTCGGTATATAGACGTAGAGCGTAGGCCAATAAATTACTTAGTAGCGGACATTTTTACCCTCATCGTCTCAACTCGGGACTTTGCGATTGTTGTCAGCATTCTTAATGTGATATGTTGATTTAGGGTAATCTCGGACATGACCTCTATAGACTTGGCGATTCTTACAAAAAAAGTCTTACAAAAAAAGTCGAAAGAATACTTTTAAATCTTATCCTATTAATATAATAATATCCAAAAGGGTGTGTACTTAAGGCTATCAATGACCGAAGTACAAACTTCATCAAGGCGAGGTTAGTAAGAGAATTATACAACTATTTCACAGCACAAACGCGTCTACTATATCTCTCTCGCTCCCTTAGTGAGACTAGAGCCGACTTACCCCGAACGAGCGTTACATTACAATCGCTTGTTGTTTGTTTAATTTGAACAATTTTATATAAGACATAGTTGAAATACTGAATGTAAACAAATAATTTTTGGTATTATTATAACCGAGTGTGACTTCACAGACGTGTTGAGTCTCCAGGAAACAACTGCATATGTAGCCTTTTCTTAAAGAATCCCGTGGACTTTTCAGATAGATGCATTTCTAATTTACATCGACTTACCAACCTGCAAATAAATTTCATGAGCTGGTAAGAAGATTTATCAAAGTTTTATTCATTAAATAAAATACTCTGTACAATGGTCAATGCATTTTAAACATGGCGGTCACTTTAGAAAATACATTTAAACGTCGGCGTCTTCCATCCTATTCATGAATCAAAACTATATCGAAGGTCAGGTGGTTATTTAGATATTATTCTGGGTTTGAAATCGACTTAAAAGTATTGTTTTAGTATACATAATACTATAAGCAGTTCTATGACAGTTTCAGGTCTCACCGCCGACTTTTTACTCGAACTTATATGGACAATGTGACAGGTGGTCTGACAGGCGAGGAAGTTCCCAAGCAAACTATACAAATCGTATATAATATTCCTTCGTAGAATGTGGTAAATGAGTAGAACGAGTGACATATGCACCGGTCTTTATGGTACCTCAGAGCTGCTGAGGTACCGGGCTTGATTCACGGACGGGTCATCGTAGAAAATGGCATTTTCTACTTTATATCGCATCTGGGTGTTTGTGGTAACTTCCTTGTTTCCAATTCCTTAACACAAGTGCTTTAGCTACATAGTTTGATATGAGAGTAATGTATCTGATGTTGTCCACGTTTAAAATAAATCAGTTAACGATCAAAATAAGAATATATATTCATTTATCGATAGTAATGTTTTATAATTGTACTGGCACTGCGATCGCCAGTCCGCTTGCCGAGCGTGACGAATACGACTAACCCTAACTCGCATGAGACGCATGTTCAGCAATGAACTTTTATAGGTTCTGTTTAGTGAGTATATATGTTAAGTAAAACATTCTCATGTGAAGCATTTTCTTAAACCTAACGAACATACAACTTAATAGCTCGGAAAGGCTAACAGCGTGTCGGTTAATTTAATTCAGCCAGATTGCTCCCGTGCTGTGAATTTTCATTGCGCCATTTTGCTTTCAATACTCATCCGCTTTGTAAGTATTAATTTTATTATAGGCAACAGATATCTTAATGTTTTGCATATTATATACTTAGAAATAGAAACAGAAAGCATTGACATTCTTGTGTCTCGCTTTTAATGATTTACGTTCTATGTATTTCTGTAGTTAAGTTCCCGAGCAATTGAGCTTTCATATTAATATTTGTGGTTCGTGGCATGATATTTTGTAGTTTTGTGTGTCATTTGATGAGATAAAAAAATTGCATTATTTGTTTTCAATTCAAAGTTCGGAGAGAAATAAAATAATGTAATTATAATTTACTTTTATTTTACAAGCAGAGCCTTAAGCTGCTGTCCCGTTTTGAAGTGAAAACTTACACAGGATATATATATATATATATATATATATATATATATATATATATATATATATATATATATATATATATATATATATATATATATATATATATATATATATATATATATATATATATATATATATATATATATATATATATATATATATATATATATATATATATATATATATATATATATATATATATATATATATATATATATATATATATATATATATATATATATATATATATATATATATATATATATATATATATATATATATATATATATATATATATATATATATATATATATATATATATATATATATATATATATATATATATATATATATATATATATATATATATATATATATATATATATATATATATATATATATATATATATATATATATATATATATATATATATATATATATATATATATATATATATATATATATATATATATATATATATATATATATATATATATATATATATATATATATATATATATATATATATATATATATATATATATATATATATATATATATATATATATATATATATATATATATATATATATATATATATATATATATATATATATATATATATATATATATATATATATATATATATATATATATATATATATATATATATATATATATATATATATATATATATATATATATATATATATATATATATATATATATATATATATATATATATATATATATATATATATATATATATATATATATATATATATATATATATATATATATATATATATATATATATATATATATATATATATATATATATATATATATATATATATATATATATATATATATATATATATATATATATATATATATATATATATATATATATATATATATATATATATATATATATATATATATATATATATATATATATATATATATATATATATATATATATATATATATATATATATATATATATATATATATATATATATATATATATATATATATATATATATATATATATATATATATATATATATATATATATATATATATATATATATATATATATATATATATATATATATATATATATATATATATATATATATATATATATATATATATATATATATATATATATATATATATATATATATATATATATATATATATATATATATATATATATATATATATATATATATATATATATATATATATATATATATATATATATATATATATATATATATATATATATATATATATATATATATATATATATATATATATATATATATATATATATATATATATATATATATATATATATATATATATATATATATATATATATATATATATATATATATATATATATATATATATATATATATATATATATATATATATATATATATATATATATATATATATATATATATATATATATATATATATATATATATATATATATATATATATATATATATATATATATATATATATATATATATATATATATATATATATATATATATATATATATATATATATATATATATATATATATATATATATATATATATATATATATATATATATGTATATATATATATATATATATATATATATATATATATATATATATATATATATATATATATATATATATATATATATATATATATATATATATATATATATATATATATATATATATATATATATATATATATATATATATATATATATATATATATATATATATATATATATATATATATATATATATATATATATATATATATATATATATATATATATATATATATATATATATATATATATATATATATATATATATATATATATATATATATATATATATATATATATATATATATATATATATATATATATATATATATATATATATATATATATATATATATATATATATATATATATATATATATATATATATATATATATATATATATATATATATATATATATATATATATATATATATATATATATATATATATATATATATATATATATATATATATATATATATATATATATATATATATATATATATATATATATATATATATATATATATATATATATATATATATATATATATATATATATATATATATATATATATATATATATATATATATATATATATATATATATATATATATATATATATATATATATATATATATATATATATATATATATATATATATATATATATATATATATATATATATATATATATATATATATATATATATATATATATATATATATATATATATATATATATATATATATATATATATATATATATATATATATATATATATATATATATATATATATATATATATATATATATATATATATATATATATATATATATATATATATATATATATATATATATATATATATATATATATATATATATATATATATATATATATATATATATATATATATATATATATATATATATATATATATATATATATATATATATATATATATATATATATATATATATATATATATATATATATATATATATATATATATATATATATATATATATATATATATATATATATATATATATATATATATATATATATATATATATATATATATATATATATATATATATATATATATATATATATATATATATATATATATATATATATATATATATATATATATATATATATATATATATATATATATATATATATATATATATATATATATATATATATATATATATATATATATATATATATATATATATATATATATATATATATATATATATATATATATATATATATATATATATATATATATATATATATATATATATATATATATATATATATATATATATATATATATATATATATATATATATATATATATATATATATATATATATATATATATATATATATATATATATATATATATATATATATATATATATATATATATATATATATATATATATATATATATATATATATATATATATATATATATATATATATATATATATATATATATATATATATATATATATATATATATATATATATATATATATATATATATATATATATATATATATATATATATATATATATATATATATATATATATATATATATATATATATATATATATATATATATATATATATATATATATATATATATATATATATATATATATATATATATATATATATATATATATATATATATATATATATATATATATATATATATATATATATATATATATATATATATATATATATATATATATATATATATATATATATATATATATATATATATATATATATATATATATATATATATATATATATATATATATATATATATATATATATATATATATATATATATATATATATATATATATATATATATATATATATATATATATATATATATATATATATATATATATATATATATATATATATATATATATATATATATATATATATATATATATATATATATATATATATATATATATATATATATATATATATATATATATATATATATATATATATATATATATATATATATATATATATATATATATATATATATATATATATATATATATATATATATATATATATATATATATATATATATATATATATATATATATATATATATATATATATATATATATATATATATATATATATATATATATATATATATATATATATATATATATATATATATATATATATATATATATATATATATATATATATATATATATATATATATATATATATATATATATATATATATATATATATATATATATATATATATATATATATATATATATATATATATATATATATATATATATATATATATATATATATATATATATATATATATATATATATATATATATATATATATATATATATATATATATATATATATATATATATATATATATATATATATATATATATATATATATATATATATATATATATATATATATATATATATATATATATATATATATATATATATATATATATATATATATATATATATATATATATATATATATATATATATATATATATATATATATATATATATATATATATATATATATATATATATATATATATATATATATATATATATATATATATATATATATATATATATATATATATATATATATATATATATATATATATATATATATATATATATATATATATATATATATATATATATATATATATATATATATATATATATATATATATATATATATATATATATATATATATATATATATATATATATATATATATATATATATATATATATATATATATATATATATATATATATATATATATATATATATATATTAATAAAGTGTTTGAAGTTTCATATAGTGTAACCATTTTTTTTATAATAATACATATACCTATAACACAATGTAACAAGTATAAATGAAGTAATATGTGTGTATGAATAGTTTACAGTAAAAACTACTACTGTTACTTCTAATATATTTTTTAACATTTAGTATATTAAACAGGTTTTACATATATTGTAAATATTACACAAGGTAAAAATAGTAAAGCACAAAATAAAGGAAACCCATTAAATCATAAAATAACAATACAAAAGTTCAAGATAATAAAAAAAATCAGTTATAGTTTAATAATGTATACATACTTTCGACCGTTGTAATAGTACAGTTTTAACTACATTCTTAGCAATTCATTTACAGTAAAAATAACTTTTAAATTGTCCGCAATGGTCAAACAATGCCAGATCCAAAAACGCGGACAAAGTCCGATTCAACTATTTTGCCAGCTACATATATTTTGCCAGCTTTTGTCCATACGAATATCCATTTCAGGCGGCGGCATATATCCCGTGACTTTGCGAATAGTTGCCGATTTAGTCGAGTTAGGCGCTCGTTTATATAAAAACGGCAGGTCTGACCCGGTAAGCCAAAGCCTTCAGTAGTAGCACGCCGGTGTGCTCGTGCCGCGCGCAGCAGCTCATCACGCACAGAGCGGCGCGCGAACCGGACGACGATACACCTCGGGGGTATGCCCTAATCATTCAATCGATCTCTTCGAACTGCTCCTACTCTTTCCGCAGACATAATGTCCCGCTCGTCCAAGGAGACTGACAGTTTCTTTGCGGCAACTGTAACGAGGTCTATAACGTTTTCGCCCTTGACCTCCGGAACGCCCGATATCTCGATATCATTCAATAGCAATTCCTGGTCTCGCTCATTAATTTGGGATCTGAGCTCGCTGATGATAGCCTCACAGGAATGGCTTGGGGTTACCTCATCAAATTTTTTCTCTAAAGACGTGACACGCTCGTCGATGGTATTAACACGTGAAGTGAGGCTCTCCATAGAATTACGGAAACTGGCGATGTCCGCCCTGCACTCCCCAAGCTTGACCCTTAATGCCGTCATTTCACCTCGTAGACCGCGCATCTCTATTAAGAACTGGCTCAGGTCCGACTTATTAGTGGGCGTAACATTTATGTCTTCTGCTTCAGCGGTTGTGGTGGTACCAACATAGGACCTTGTTTTTACAGTTGTTGCAGGTAAACACTGAGTATGATTTGAGCGTGACACTTTAATCTTACATGGGTTGCATACCCAGTTAATCGGTGCATCATTCCCCTCAGGAATTGCGAAACAGCTACGAAGATAATTGACTTTGCAATTACTACACGCTGCGGCGTTTGCTGAGCTGAAGAAGCGGCCACAGGTTGCGCACTTTGCCATGTTTATATAAATTGAAAATACTGAATCTTAGTTTTTATTATAAAATTAGATTTTTTTTTTATTTATTATTTGTAGGGTAGATGGAGTAATGTTTGTTAACAGATTGCTACAACTTTGTAAAACTTAGAAGCATAACACACAAATATCAATAAAATGGACAAAATAAATAAAGTTTTTATCTATCACAGTGATTGTACTAGTTTTGACACTGAAAATTAACACAGTTACCAACACTTTATTCACTATTTTTAGTAAAAACGAAGGAGTAGATGTTATGCCTTAGACTAATTTGACTAATTGCGTGAACATATCTTTTTTAGGCAACAACCGAGATGTAGAAATGAGTTAGGGTAAAAGTTTTGTACTCTTCTTCTCAATAGTCCATTAATAGATGCTATTAATGATGCAATATAGATGATATTAAAAAAAGTTGTATATCAAATCAGATGCTATTTTGACTAGTTTAACCGAGTTGCTTTGAGGCGACGGCGTAAGAATATATATACCACCCCCTGAGAGAAACCTTCATAACCGGCCTGAATTTGCGGGGAATGGCCGGCCCGAGGTGGCCGCTCCAAGTGGGCTTGGTCAACCCACTTCAGATTCGCAGAGATTCACCATGCTCCCTATCCTCCGCAACTCTGGCGGGGGTTGCACTGTTAATGCGCCTGATGTGGAGTCACTGGGAGAGAGGAGTGTTGGGCTCACGACTGACGGAAGCCCTCGATAGGGGAAACCAGACGGCCGAGGGCTAGGGCGACAAGGAGGACGATGGGGGCGGTAACGAGCATCGCCTTCTGCGTTTGGGCTCGGAGCGGTCCATCACGTAGTCTCAGTCGCTTCGACGTGAGATGTGTTCGCTCCGGAGAGGCTGACTGGAATTAACCTATTCATCAAAATGACTATGGGAATAATATAAGCGGGCATATCAACTCACACCTGATGGTCTCCTCTTGAGCCGGGTTTAGATATTTTAAATTTTTGTCTGTGTTCTGAACGGTAATGTCAACTTAAAATATCTTCGACTTTTCCTGGTCCATCAACATGATAGCAAGCTCGTTCGCAAGAATCATCCTGTCTGTAATTATGGGCCGGTCCCTATAGATCCTGGCGTGGTCATTTTCGAACACGGCCTTCGAGAAGTACTAAAGTCAGGCAATTTCCAATCCACGAGACCATATTATAGAGCGAGCTCCTGATGTAGAAACATGGCTTCTAGGTTGTGTTTATGCAGATACACAGAGTTAAAAAAAATTAATTATTAATAAACAGATATTTACTACTGTCCCGGCCAGTGGTCGAAATCGACGGAAATTTTAATTAATTATTAAGTGGCAACATTTTGAAATTATTTACCGACAATTTCTTCTCTGTATTTTTTGTAAATCTCCACGCACACTCTACTTATCTGTATTTATTCTTCACTACTCTATATTTCATTTAGTTCAATACATTTTAAGCCAATATTATATAAAAAGAGTTGTGTATTTCTAATCCTTATAAACTTTAACCATACCGAATCTTAAATTCATGCGTGCTTGGAAAAGGGGGTACATAGAGGTCTAGTCTAGACAATTAAGTCCCTTGACCCATCTTCCACCGAAGATATTTTTGAGACAACGTGACAGGTGGTGAGCCCGTCGCCGTCTTTATGTCCAAGCCAACGATATTAAGTTACGATAACCGAAGGGTTCGGTGATCGGAATTACGCGTCAAGAGAACCGAGTTCGATCCCCAGGTTATATCGTTGCGACAGGGGTGCAAACTTTTCTCTTTACTTATTAATATAAACACTTTTTTTGCTATATTTTGACAACTGATCGCCCTTTATCCATGCACATATGAGAATTTTATGTATGATTCATATACATTGTTTACTTGGGAACTAAGACGGCGACAGGATTGTCACAGGTCACGTTATCCAGTTAAGGTCCAACAAAAAGTCGGGCGTTAGACCTAAACCAACAAACTGAAGAACACCCGCAGGTTTCGGCAGCGAGCTTATGTCTTGTATTTGTTTATAAAAAGTTTTGTGGTTGACAGCTCGCGAATCGAACCTGTATCATTCGTATTTGGAAGTTAGGGCGGGCACCTTGGCCACTCAGCCACAGAAGCTGTATCATGCAGATAAATAGCCGCAATTTATGAGTCTGAGCAATAACTTAAATTTATGGTGGTAGTAAACCTTAATGTATTCATATAAAACATAAATTGTCTCCCTCCTTTGAATACGATCCATTTAATTAATTATTAATAAACAGATATTTACTACTGTCCCGGCCAGTGGTCGAAATCGACGGAAATTTTAATTAATTATTAATAAACAGATATTTACTACTGTCCCGGCCAGTGGTCGAAATCGACGGAAATTTTAATTAATTATTAATAAACAGATATTTACTACTGTCCCGGCCAGTGGTCGAAATCGACGGAAATTTTAATTAATTATTAATAAACAGATATTTACTACTGTCCCGGCCAGTGGTCGAAATCGACGGAAATTTTAATTAATTATTAATAAACAGATATTTACTACTGTCCCGGCCAGTGGTCGAAATCGACGGAAATTTTAATTAATTATTAATAAACAGATATTTACTACTGTCCCGGCCAGTGGTCGAAATCGACGGAAATTTTAATTAATTATTAATAAACAGATATTTACTACTGTCCCGGCCAGTGGTCGAAATCGACGGAAATTTTAATTAATTATTAATAAACAGATATTTACTACTGTCCCGGCCAGTGGTCGAAATCGACGGAAATTTTAATTAATTATTAATAAACAGATATTTACTACTGTCCCGGCCAGTGGTCGAAATCGACGGAAATTTTAATTAATTATTAATAAACAGATATTTACTACTGTCCCGGCCAGTGGTCGAAATCGACGGAAATTTTAATTAATTATTAATAAACAGATATTTACTACTGTCCCGGCCAGTGGTCGAAATCGACGGAAATTTTAATTAATTATTAATAAACAGATATTTACTACTGTCCCGGCCAGTGGTCGAAATCGACGGAAATTTTAATTAATTATTAATAAACAGATATTTACTACTGTCCCGGCCAGTGGTCGAAATCGACGGAAATTTTAATTAATTATTAATAAACAGATATTTACTACTGTCCCGGCCAGTGGTCGAAATCGACGGAAATTTTAATTAATTATTAATAAACAGATATTTACTACTGTCCCGGCCAGTGGTCGAAATCGACGGAAATTTTAATTAATTATTAATAAACAGATATTTACTACTGTCCCGGCCAGTGGTCGAAATCGACGGAAATTTTAATTAATTATTATGGCAACATTTTGAAATTATTTACCGACAATTTCTTCTCTGTATTTTTGTAAATCTCCACGCACACTCTACTTATCTGTATTTATTCTTCACTACCTATATTTCATTTAGTTCAATACATTTTAAGCAAATATTATATAAAAAGAGTTGTGTATTTCTAATCCTTATAAACTTTAACCATGCCGAATCTTAAATTCATGCGTGCTTGGAAAAGGGGTACATAGAGCTCTAGTCTAGACAATTAAGTCCCTTTGACCCATCTTCCACCGAAGATATTTTTGAGACAACGTGACAGGTGGTGAGCCCGTCGCCGTCTTTATGTCCAAGCCAACGATATTAAGTTACGATAACCGAAGGGTTCGGTGATCGGAATTACGCGTCAAGAGAACCGAGTTCGATCCCCAGGTTATATCGTTGCGACAGGGGTGCAAACTTTTCTCTTTACTTATTAATATAAACACTTTTTTTGCTATATTTTGACAACTGATCGCCCTTTATCCATGCACATATGAGAATTTTATGTATGATTCATATACATTGTTTACTTGGGAACTAAGACGGCGACAGGATTGTCACAGGTCACGTTATCCAGTTAAGGTCCAACAAAAAGTCGGGCGTTAGACCTAAACCAACAAACTGAAGAACACCCGCAGGTTTCGGCAGCGAGCTTATGTCTTGTATTTGTTTATAAAAAGTTTTGTGGTTGACAGCTCGCGAATCGAACCTGTATCATTCGTATTTGGAAGTTAGGGCGGGCACCTTGGCCACTCAGCCACAGAAGCTGTATCATGCAGATAAATAGCCGCAATTTATGAGTCTGAGCAATAACTTAAATTTATGGTGGTAGTAAACCTTAATGTATTCATATAAAACATAAATTGTCTCCCTCCTTTGAATACGATCCATTTAATAAAGTCACTTAAAATAATCGGAGGATTTTATGTACGTCTGTACTTTTATTGAAAATAAATAAAACTGTTATATTTTCAACTGTACTATTTTGTTTTCCAGTTGATATTCTATTTTTATATCATCAAGTGGTAGTACAGTTCTTTTCTGTCTAGGAGTCGTTTGGGTTAGCACCACAATGGAACGATTTTCTGACACGAAAAAACTGTGTATCAACTGTACTACCGTAACTGTGTACAACTGTATATTGTAATCTATTTATTCTCTCTTTGAAGAGAGAATAAATAGATTACAATAAAATCAATTATTTATATAAGTAACTTACATCCACAGATTGTCATTTTTATACTACAATAATACACAAATTTATACATACATAGAACAACATCATATACATTGCTCTGACCCCAAAGTAAGCACTTGTATTATGGAATCAAACAACGAAGTTACAATAAACATCCAGACCCGAGAAAATGTAGAACAATTGTTTCCTACATTGAAGCTACCGGGAATTGAACCCGGTAACTCTGAGCTGGCGACACCTTGAAAACCGGTGTGTACGCAACTCGTCCACGGAGGTCGGAGGTTTATAATGATCCTCTTTTTTAACAAAGGAAATTCTATATTGAAAATTTTATAATTAGGAGTAACAAGTGAGCTATCAACTTATTCCTTCTCATTATTTTTTGTAACCCATATGTCTGTTTATCACTCCAATGAAGCTGCAATGCCGTGCAATGTAGTAAATACTTCGTTACATTTTAATAACATTTCAGGAGAACGTAGTGTTTAATTACCTCGGTTTTGAAGGCGCTTGGGTGATCATTGAATGACATTTGTCTTGATATGATTATTAAACATCCCTTACAGGTAGGTTTGTTTAGTGGCTGGAGTGGCTTACGACAACAGTCGAATGGCGGAGCCCGAGCCTGCAAATTTTACCCCAAACCAATAACTTATTGAACATTTTAAACTGCAGGCTTTGCACATTTGCCCTGAGATTTTGTGATCCACTATAATAAATTTAAATTTATAATCTATTTCACTTACCATCACGTGTGCCACCGCCTCGTTTGCCTCCCTTTTCTATAAAAAAAATTAAGCCTAGGTGATCCATTGTTATATAGATTTCCATTTATTACATATCCATATTAGATTTTATATTCATAAGTCACGATAGCCAAGTGGTTGAGTGGTCGGAATTTCGAGTCGAGAGACCCGAGTTCGATCCCCAGGTGGCAGTACCAATGAGTTTTTCAAAAACTTATGTACGAATTACATCGTTGGCTTCAAATCAATAAATATGTTTACTTTCAGTCGTTTCACGCGCAGATAGGATGGCATACATCGGATTTTATGAACTCGTCATTAAAGTTTGTGTTATGGCCCTCTCAATTGCGCACACTCGATGTTTTCCTTACCTGATCCTCATAAAATCTGTAGCGGTTGATCTTTTAGTTTTCGATTTAAGTACCTTTTCATTACATGTCTTCACGACTGGAGCCACACACTCCTCGGGCTATGAAATTCAATGCACTGTTATTTGAAGCTAAAACCTGGTGGTTGCCGACGTTATTGGGCCCAAGATGTACTTTAATAAGCTTTTTGAAGAAGTTTATTTCTCTTATTTCTCTTTGTAGTCCCAGTGGAGCCGTGTAAGTGACAGTGAAAAGTAATATATCCCTTTTAACACTTTTCGATACTACATTTAAAAGTTTTATCAAAAAGAGATTATCAGACCTATTCCGTAAGGATTCAAGTGCAAACTTCTTTAAAGTTTGTGTCTGTGTTTTTATACATATATGTACATACATCACACATAAGGGCCTGTAAACCTTTTGACTTATTTTGAGTCTCTGTAGTAAATCATAAAAGTCACGAAAGGTGAGTGGTTGGGTCATCATAATTCGAGTCTAGAGATTCGAGTTCGATTCCCAGGTGGTAGGTTCGTATCAATGAGTTTTTTAAAAAATCTTATGTACAATTTATTTCGTTGGCATATACCAGATCCTTTATCTCAAAAAATGTTTTCGGTGGACGGTGGGTTAAAAGGCCTCCGACCTCGGTCTACTCCAGTATTGGGAATGACGTGACGATGCTTCAGTAAGTAGGCCTCTCCTTTAAGATAGGATTTGCCATAATCGTAAAGATTGGCGATCGTAACAACATATTTATCGTGCCATAGATGTTGCTGCCCGTGTGTGCATAATTTGGTCTGATATTATACATATATGTACATACATCACACATAAGGGCCTGTAAACCTTTTTGACTTATTTTGAGTCTCTGTAGTAAATCATAAAAGTCACGAAAGGTGAGTGGTTGGGTCATCATAATTCGAGTCTAGAGATTCGAGTTCGATTCCCAGGTGGTAGGTTCGTATCAATGAGTTTTTCAAAACTTATGTACGAATTACATCGTTGGCTTCAAATCAATAAATATGTTTACTTTCAGTCGTTTCACGCGCAGATAGGATGGCATACATCGGATTTTATGAACTCGTCATTAAAGTTTGTGTTATGGCCCTCTCAATTGCGCACACTCGATGTTTTCCTTACCTGATCCTCATAAAATCTGTAGCGGTTGATCTTTTAGTTTTCGATTTAAGTACCTTTTCATTACATGTCTTCACGACTGGAGCCACACACTCCTCGGGCTATGAAATTCAATGCACTGTTATTTGAAGCTAAAACCTGGTGGTTGCCGACGTTATTGGGCCCAAGATGTACTTTAATAAGCTTTTTGAAGAAGTTTATTTCTCTTATTTCTCTTTGTAGTCCCAGTGGAGCCGTGTAAGTGACAGTGAAAAGTAATATATCCCTTTTAACACTTTTCGATACTACATTTAAAAGTTTTATCAAAAAGAGATTATCAGACCTATTCCGTAAGGATTCAAGTGCAAACTTCTTTAAAGTTTGTGTCTGTGTTTTTATACATATATGTACATACATCACACATAAGGGCCTGTAAACCTTTTTTGACTTATTTTGAGTCTCTCTGTAGTAAATCATAAAAAGTCACGAAAGGTGAGTGGTTGGGTCATCATAATTCGAGTCTAGAGATTCGAGTTCGATTCCCAGGTGGTAGGTTCGTATCAATGAGTTTTTTTTTAAATCTTATGTACGATTTATATCGTTGGCATATACCAGATCCTTTATCTCAAAAAATGTTTTCGGTGGACGGTGGGTTAAAAGGCCTCCGACCTCGGTCTACTCCAGTATTGGGAATGACGTGACGATGCTTCAGTAAGTAGGCCTCTCCTTTAAGATAGGATTTGCCATAATCGTAAAGATTGGCGATCGTAACAACATATTTATCGTGCCATAGATGTTGCTGCCCGTGTGTGCATAATTTGGTCTGATATTATACATATATATTTATCTATCCATATATGTATCCATGTACAGTCAGATTGGATACTCTAACGGTGATAAGCTCACCATATTTCACGTTGTAGCTGTTTAGGTGAGTGGTGAAAGAGAAGAAAGCTTAATTGTCTAACCTATTTTATTTAATTATTTATTTATTTATTCTTTATTGTTACACCTTATAGTAAGGGCTACAATGGGCGGACTTAATGCCTGGTGGCATTCTCTACCAGTCAACCTTTGTTATGGTGAGAAGTAGATGGCAGGTGCTACGTGAAGACTTATGTGAAGATTGAAAAAAAAACATTGAGCTTAGTAACAATTTTAACTACGGAGTTTATTATGAACATTACTCATCGTAAACTAAAACGAAAATGTTGAAGATGTTCAAAAATGTTTGTGAAAATCTTAAATTATCATTAATTAATCATTCTTTGCTTTCCTCTTATAGCGTGGAATATGAGTAGGCTAGAGCCCGCGGTAAATCAATGAATATTTTGAGCTGCCATCTTTGTTGCGGTGTGTATTAAATCCCGTTAACTTGTAAAAACTGAAAAATTTGTAAAAAAAATAAATTAAAAGAATTATTAAATTATATGTTTTTTTTTTTAAATAAAAATAAATAATATCATGAATTAATTAAATAAAAATGAGAAATTTGTAATAGAAGCGGTTTCCTTTTTATATTTTTTATTTATTTACACCACCGGTTACGTTATCCCAAATAAACTTCAGCGAAAAGTGACATGAAACTAATTTTTTGCTTAGAACTCTGCCTACCCCAGTATGGGAAACAGCGTGACCATAAAAATATTTAAAAACTATAGGCCCTACGACTTATAGGCCTGGTAAATTTACAACACATTGAAAATACTTAACACTTGAAATTCTTAAATATAAAAAAACTACAACATTCCGTAAGTATCCTGCGTAAGTATCTCGGAAAGTCTTTTGCTAATTTATTTTATCTGTGGGTCGGTCGACAATCAATTTGTGTTTCTTATATTAATAGCCGTACAAATTATTTAATTGTGAGGCCATTAAACGAGGAAGAAAAAAAAATTTTATGGACGTAAACAAAGAAAATAACAAAGACAGAGAGAATGATTGAATGTTATTTTGGAAATATTGCTCGATTAGGAGCAATTTTATATATTTATAAACCATGTATTCAAAATAAGTAAATGATTTAAGACTGATTAAAAAGACGTTTTCTGGATATTTCGCAGTGAGAATAAGTTTTATATTTATTTTTATGCAGTGTTAATTAAAGTAAAACAGTTGTTGTCGAATAATAAAACTAAACAATTTTTTTGGATTTATTTTTAATCTATTGAGATTACGTAAATTTCGTATAGATTGGTGGTTAGATTGGTCAATGAATTGAAAATGCTCCTTTCCGGCCCCAGACATTGGAGGCTCGGGAGACCACTTTCTATTTTTTTAATGAAGCAAGCTATCATAACTTACTTTACTAGTACCTAAAAACAAAATTAAATATTCAACAATCATTTCGCTTGGGATTGTAAGCTTTCCTTCTTATTATTTTAAAAAAAACGTACACACCGGTTTTCAAGGTGTAACCCGCCGGCAGTCCCTGATTCAATTCCCAAACGGGTCAATATAATTACTTTTAATATTATCTCGAGTGTTTATCATTTTCTCTAATTCCATAACATAAGCTACTTTATTTGGAATCAGATAAATGTATGCGATGTTGTTATTTATCTATTGCTACGTAAATATGAGCATTTTACATGTAACATGGAGACCGCTAGTAACGACATTAATAAATAACAAGGTTCAAGTTACAAGATATCGACTGACTTTCAGCTCTGTTATAAATAACTTCCCACTGAAAATATATTTACGTCATTGGCTATCAATAGAATTTAGATTGAGGAATGACGACTGCAGTCGTCTTAGACTTACGACTTAAAACCTCTATTTATAGATTAATGATAGTGATACTAGTCAGTTCATAAAGTTTTTATTTAAGGGATTTTAGTCAGATACGTTCGTAATTATAGGTAGATGTGGTTCCAAATTAGGCCTGTTTGGCTGCTTTGCCAACTGGCAGCCCACGTTAACCTAGTTTGAAGTGACTTGAGTGAGAGTATACCACAGCCCAGCTTTCGAGGCTGTGGTATACTATCTTTGCTCATACCTCGATTGCAGGGTAGTAAAAATAAAATATTTTCATGCCCCAATACCGGGGTAGATAGAGGTCTAGTTTATTAAGTCCTTTTGACTCACCTTCCACTGAACACAGTTTTAGAAAACGTGATACGTGGTGAGCATGTCACCGACTTAATGTCAAAGTCTACGTACGATATAAATCGTTCAAAAGTTTTGAAAAACCCACTGGTTCAAGCCTATCACCTGGGGATCAAACTCAGGTCTCGAATTCCGATCACCCAACTACTCGGCTATCGTGACTGTTTGTTGTTGCAGAGTAATAATTGCCGGTGTTCTTATATCCTCGATAGCTTCCAGTCAGTCGGTAGTAGGTCGGTATATTAAGAACCAACAATAAAATCAGCCGTGTCGTAAAGATATAAATGCTTCTTCTCCAGAAAATTAGGCCTATTACGCAAGGAAGTGTTTGCCATATTAACAAGCAAGCGTATTTGCGAGCTCAACACCCAGACATTTCGTACCTTAGACGCTGATATCCGTCACAGGTTTACTTAGTTTTGGTATAGTATATTTCGGCATTTCAAAGCTCGGAATTGTTTGCACATTTTCAAAGTCGAGTCGGAATGAAAGGGGTGGTGAATTCTTATCACGATACCACACAGTGGTGTTTGGCCGTATGTAAAATATCTGTGAACTCTCTCTGCTAAAGTCCTAAAAGTAAATTCCTGAAATATAACTACATGTTAAGCATGACATACTGTGCATAAAGTTAACATAGTTACTAATCGCTTACTCTACTGCCTATAATAGTCTACTACAGGAGATAATCCTTTTATATAAGAGAAGATATGCCATAACTATGCCATGGTACTAGTGAAGTAAGCCAAGAAAGTATGCTACTTCATTAAAAAATATATCAGGAGGTCTCCCGAGCCAGTTGTTTACAAAAACTGAAAGATAGTTGTTTGGGTGTGAAATTGGGTGACATAATAGTAAATTGTCTGCTGTATGCCGATGACGCAGTGCTTACTGCACCGCCAGAGGCAGAACAGCAAGCATTAATCACGTGTAAGAGGAGTATGAAAATAAAGGTCTCCGTTTGAATGCTAATAAAACCAAGCTGGTATTTGAAAGGGTCGAAGATAGAACGAAAAGTGAAATATGGGTAAATCAAGAATGTCTAGAACAGGTGAATGAAATTTTATACTTGGGGAGTGCTTTTAGCCGAGATGGAAGATGTAATTTAGATGTGGACAGGCGTGTCGCTGCCGAGAACAAAGTCAATGGTGCCCTGACTGCATTAGTCAAAAGGCAAGGCGTAGTGAAGAGTGCATGCCTTGCAACACATAACACAGTGCTGGTACCGACTTTGTTATATGGCAGCGAAACCTGGGTACGCCAGAAGAAGCATAAAAGCAGGTTGAATGCAGTGGAGATGCGATCTCTTCGTAAAGTGTGCGGCGTTACCTTGGACGACCGAAAGCGAAAAAGAGAGTGAAGACCGAATGGCGAAGAAAATATATAGCGCGAAAGTTAATATTAAAAGGGGTCGAGGTAGGCCGAGACGAACTTTCGAAGACCACGTGAGCAAACTGCTCGAAGAGGGGAGGGTCAAGAGTACTCGGATACCACGACGTGCATGTATGAGGAACATGATGAATCTGAAAGAAGCAAAAGAGGTATATACGGATCGTGTCACTTGGCGATCTATTCTCTCTGATTACCCCGTTAGGGATTATGTGTGAAGATAAGCAAAGCAAAGATTATTATTCCGCCAATACACGTGGCGTAGACACCGGTTTGCATGTCGTTCATTTCATGTCATGTATTCATTTGATAACATATTTTTTTTCTCTTACCTTTTACGACCAACTCTTTAGAAAAAGGTGGTCAATTTTAACGACCGCATCAGCTTCGTAACTAATTTTACTGTTATGCTCTAATATTTAAGACAACATAAACATCTTTGAACGAACTTACGAATAGACTGAAAAAACTGATACAAAAACTAATTGACGTTAAGCTCGTAACTTAACCTCTTGAAGTTAGCATTTGTTACTTTAAATTGTCTTTCAAACAGTTTTCATTAAAGTCAATATCAGAAATTAAAACTTCTCCAGTTCAAAAGTAAAGAGTTTTGTAAGAATTTTAAATTTTATAGATCGGTAAAATTTGGTGAAAAATTCAAAATCAGTTATAGAGAAATAACTAAGAGTTTTTTTAATTAGTAACAATAGCCGCAGTGATAGGCTCATCACCTGTCTCATTATCATAAATAAACTCCGGTGAAATGTACAGGAGTCTACTTCCGTTAACCTACTTGTTAAACGTGGTGAACATAAAAAAGCTGCTCATACGTGAGACATCTATGCACTGCAGTGGATTTTTGTAGACCATGACAATGACGATTTTAAATGTCGTAAATATATTTTCGCCATCGCAGAGTTCTGATCTAGTAAATATTGTCTCGGGTGAAAGTTTTAATGACCTTCGTTGTTTCCAATACCATAACGCAAGTGCTTTAGCTGCTTACATTAAGATCAATAGCATAAAGCATAAGATAAGCAAATAGCATAAAGATATGTATATATTGAAAAAAAAAAAACATATCTTTTCCGCCATCTGTGTATAGTCGTTGCCCTTTTTAAATCTTTTTCCAATTTGCTGTCTGCGACATACACGACATAAAAGGGTGGTATATTCACACAACACACAAATTTTACCACTTATAAGTGAAGAGACTCATATTTTGTATGAACATTGGGAGATCAAAAACACTTAGGCTGTGCACTTAGGCTAGAATTTATCGCGCTCATACTCAGCGAGGTTTTATGTGCTCTGCACTTCATAGTGTCGGTGCGATTTACTGCCTGGAAACCTGCGATGCTATAAAATGTTCAGTTTCGTTTATGAAAGTCTTTATCCTACACCTACGCTAATATTATAAAGAATATTTTTTTGTTATTTTCATGCAATTCCAATACCGGCGTAGGCGGAGGTCTAGACAGTGAAATCCCGACCCGCTTTTCATGATAAGTCACTTTTTAAGATAAGTGCCACGATAGCCGAGTGGTTGGGTGATCGGAATTGGGGTCAAGCGACCCGAGTTCGATCCCCAGGTGGTAGACGTGCCAATGGGTTTTTTCAAAACTTATGTACGATTTATATCGTTGGTTTGGACATGAGGACGACGACGGTCTCACCACCTGTCACGTTGTCCCAAAACTGTCTCCGATGAAAGGTTGGTCGAAAAGATTTAATTGTCTAGACGTCTGTCACGGAAACTTATTTGGGATAACGTCACAGGTAATGAGCCTATACGTCTTAATTTCTAAGCTCACGGTACAATATTATTACATAGGTTAATATATAGGTTAATATTTCATATAAATATTATAAAGAATGGATGTACGATTTATATCGTTGGCACGTAGTCCCAAAAATGTTTTTTTTATAGAAACGGGAGGCAAACGAGCAGGTGGCTCACGTGATGGTAAGTGATTACCGCCGCCCATGAACACACGCAACCTACCTTGCCATACCTGCACTCACCAGACGAAACGCAGAAGTTTGGTAGACTTCTATTTCACGCCGGTATTCTGAGAGGTCGTGGTACTTCCCCGGTCCAGCCGGCCCCTTCATGACAAAAGACACTTGTGTCTTCGGCAGAATGTGTGTGGATTGGATTTAATTTTCGAGATCTCTGTTCTCTCCTGTATAATGGCAATACTAAAATGGTAATAATATAATGGCGATAAGTCCCACTTTTCATGGAAAGCTTAATTTGGGACAACGAGGCAGTTGGTGAGTCTTTCGCCACCGTAATTTCCAAGCTAACAGTACGATGTTAATATAGATAAATATTCATATATACCTAAAAAACATTCATGACTCGAGTAAAAACCTCACACAAATATTTGTGTCTAGCAGAATTTAAACTCGCAACTTAAGCTTCGAAGATAGGGTCGCTACTAGCTCGGCTGACGTGTCGTCACTCAATAAAGAAGTAATCTTCTCACGTTTCCTAATTTTTTTATGGACTTTAAGAAAGGAAACGGATTTTAATAAAGAAAAAAAAACATTAATTCGGGGCGGAATTAAGAGCAGGGCAACCATGTTTACGGCTTAGGGATCTAACATAAGAACTTCGAAAAAAACTTTCAAATTCCGAATTGTAAACACTAATAAAAATATTTTCCTAATGGACGGCAGTGTGAACGGTCATCTTCCTGTTAACGAACTTACTGCGTTTCCACCCATTTAGATCAGTTTTCTGATATGGCTCAAGACGGATTTAACAACGAGTTGCCTCATGTGACCTACCCTACGCCGACAGCAGAAGCGGTATGCAACTCAATCAGCCCACATGGCGTGAGAGATCAAGATAACCAAAAAAGACACGGTGACAACACGTGTGGGTTTTAAAGTTGATACGAAAACGGAATAATGGCGTTTTGTGTTGGAGCAGCAGAACCGCAACTTCTTGGCGATTACACAAGCAATGCGGACACCTTCTGCGAATACGGATTTTCGTCTACCCTCTAGGGAAGCGAGCGATGGTACGGTGATTGTTCTTTTGATAGAGAAAGAGTGGATATCTACATTGTGAACGCACCTGCTGTATTCGTCCATCACTCTAGTCAGCAGTTTCATTTTTATTACGATTCTAGAGCTGAATGTTCGCTTGTTAGACAAACTATTTCTTGTAAATTTAACGGTAATGACTTTAAGAAATTGTGACTCTAACAGAATAAAAACGAAACCAAAAAAAAAGCATGATCATAAGTATAGAGGTTCTTTTAAAGTTATGAAGGTACTAGACGAAAATCGATACACACTACAGGCACTAAAATTAAGGCGTACATGCAAATACGCTCACGATAGGCTTAGACCAATACCCGAAACAGAGCAAATCACAAGTTAGACCGACAATGTAGAGACCATTCCAGAAGATGAGCAAGCTGAGTCTGCTTTATACTTGGTTAGGTAATATTTCATTCTGGTGGATTGTTGTGTAGAGTAGAGTCCGTGAGAGCCTTGGGGAACAGTGGACCGTACCAGTCTATTACTTAGCCGTAGTCCAGTAGAAATCGGTATCTACCATGTGGAACGGTAGTCCGTGGATACGCGGTACGCGTGTAGATTTGGTGTAGGTCGGGTTTCGGAGGAAAACGTAGAGTCGTTGGACTTGGCGATCCCAGTTGGGGATGCGCGGACTGTGTGACTCTGGTGGGGATGCATGGACTGGGCGATCCCAAGAGGGGATGCGCGATGATGTGTACACGATAATTAAACCGGTGAATGAAATACTACGGCTGTGTTAATTTGTGGTAAATGTGAAGTTTCTTTTTACTGTTTTGTTAATTGTGAATGCTCTGTTTTGGTTCATTAATGAAAGTTATTTTCTTTGATTTTCATTATTTGTGTCATGTAGAGACATTCAATGTTGTAAAGGTAGTGATGCTATGATTAAGTCTAGCTATTTGAATCAAAAGAAGTAGTTTGAAGAGAGTTTTTATCGACCCAAGAGTAAAAACGAGTTTGTTTCTTATGTGATAAAGAGTCAAACCGAGGTACTGTGCGAGAGTTTTCTTTTGTTTCAGAATAACACAAGAGGACGTGTGCTTCGTAGGATGACCGTGTCGCAGAATCAAGATAAGGCAACAATTTTGGTTACAACGCCATCTATTAAAACTCTTCGGAAACGTGCAAGTAGTACGTTTGAGTGGGGTCGACACAGGAAGTGACAGAGCGGATTTGACTACTATGTGTTGTCAATGTCATTTGACTTCTGATATAAAGTGTCTTCAAAATATTCTCGAGGCTTCACTTTCGAAACGGACGGCAGTTCGAACGGTCATCTTCCTGTTAACGAACTTACTGCGTTTCCACCCATTTAGATCATTCACCCATTTCTGATATGGCTCAAGAAGGATTTAACAACGAGTTGCCTCATGTGACCTACCCTACGCCGACATATAATCCAAAACTGAAAAAGTCTAGCATAGGACCGTAAAATTTTACATACGAATTGCGGTTTTCAAAGGTCGCCAGATGTGTGTAACTTTTGACTACCTCCATAGATGAGTGGCGTACATACCGTTTTTCATGATGTAGTCAACTCTGTGATCTCGGTTTCACTTCCTGGGCGTGTCAATGCAGATAGCTACTTTTTATATTACCGGTATTGGTGTCTTGATACCTTCGTTATTTCTGATTATATACCACAAGTGCCGCTTGAGGTATTTACTTTGGTATTAGTACAATATATGTGATGTTGTCCCTATCTATCTACGTAGTTATTTATTTTATGGTATATTTCTAAGTCAAGATAGCCGAGTGGTTGGGTGTTCAGAATTTCGAGTCAAGAGACCCGAGATAGATCCCATGTGGCAGGCTCGTACCAATCGGTTTTTCAAAAACTTATTTACGAACTATATCGTTGGCTTGGACATTAAGGCGGCGACGGGTTCACCACCTGTCACGTTGTCCCGAAAATATCTTGGGTGGAAGGTGGGTCAAAGGGACTTAATTGTCTAGACTAGACCTTTGTCTACCCCTGTATTGGAAATAGCGTGAAGATATTTATTTATTTATTTTATATTTCTAAGGCATTTTATTAACTATTGAGTATCAAGTTGTAGTATTCGGATTACTTATACGTGCCTTACCTACCTCTCAAATGCAGCGCGTAGTTTTCTCTTGTTGCAGCTGATTCGAAGCTGATTCATTCCAAATGCGAACTTAGCGATTGTTGTCAGCGTCCTTATTGTGATAAGTTGATTTAGGGAAATCTCGGACATGACCTCTCTAGCCATGGGGATTCTTTACACAAAATAAGACGAAAGAATACTTTTAACAGTGGTAGAGCCACGCATCAGCTTTTGTTGTTGCATGAATGGGCCGGCTCGATCGGGGAAGTACCACGACCTCACAGCATACCGGCGTGTAGTAGAAGTCTAAAAACTTCTGCGTTTCGTCTGGTGAGTGCAGGTAACCGGAGGCCCACACCCCCCCCCCCTACCCCAATTCTTGGGGGTTGGGGGGACCCTTAGGCCGGCAAAGCATCTGCTATGCTTCTGGTATTGCAGGTGTTCATGGGCGGCGGTAATCACTTACCATCAGGTGAGCTGCCTGCTCGTTTGCTTCCCTTTTCTATATAAAAAAATGTTTTTCTACCAATACGCAAAAGGGTTTGTGCTTAAGGCCACACGACAGAAGTAAAAACTTCATCAAGGCGAGGTAAGTAATACGAAATGCAACTATTTTACACAAACGCGTCAACTACATCTCTAGAGCCGACTTACCCCGAACGAGCGTTACATAACAATCGCTTGTTGATTGTTGTTGTTTGAACAATTTGTATAAGAAATAGTTGAAATTTAATGAAAATAAATATAGTTTATTATTATCATAACCGAGCGTGACGTCACTGTAATGATTAGCCTCCTAGAAACAACTGCACGGTGCGTCTAAAGAAGTTTTTACTTCACTGTGTAAGATAACTTCAAATGTATAATTTTGTATGTTTGGATGTTTGTTACTCAATCATGATTTGTAAATTTGTACTTTGATGACGCAATGCTTTTAAGTCTATGTATATAGCCTTTCTTAAAGCATCTCGTGAAGTTTTAAATAAATGCATTGCTAACATGAAGCGACTAAGTTTTCTCTTAGTCGCTTAAATGCCTAGAAATCTGACGGTAGCCAATTAAATACAATTGGCTACCGACAGATAGCGAGATAACCATCATCAGGATGGGCAGCAGTATCTACGGTGCGATGTGCCTGATACTGCGATCGACAATACGCTTATCAAGGGTGGCGATAACAGCAAATCCTCCAGAAGAGGAAGGCGGTACTCTGGCAGAGGAATTTTAACAGACCAATACGGGTGTATATGACTTAACATGATTTTGAATATTGCTCTGTAGTCTCCCTATAGTTTTATTTTTCAACTATCTTTTGCTGACGATCGTCAAGAAGTAGGAAAGTTGATACAATCACGAAAAAAATCAGGCAAGACAGAAATAGAAATCTGAATATTTCCTTTAAATTACGTCAGTGAAATTCTATTCCAAAAACAAACAAAGCTTTTCTTAAATTAGGGTACCCTTCCGACATTAGATACGTTTAAGAACAAAAAGGTCTCAACAAATAAAAAAACTAAAATACTGTCGCTCTACGTCGGCATATTTTTCTGCTTAAATCAACATTTTGTTAGAGAAACCTTTGATTACAATAAATAGAAGAAGTTTATAATCTAAGCGACATATTCATAAACCCAATTTTACTTGTTACATTATTAAATGTTTAACCGCTTTTATTCGCTTGTATTATACTATTTCAAAATGTTACCCTATAACTCCATCACATGTAAACCGATTTCAATGTCAAGGGAGGGTCAATTGTACGCGGAAAGCTAGACTTGCGGGTATAAAGAAACTGACGAGTTTGAAAGAAGCTTGTAAGCTGATGATGGAGCCATTAATATAATAAAATAAGAAATGTATGTAACGAGTAAGAAATGATATTAGGCGACTTGTTCTCCTTGGCTACCCCGTCAGAGACTATGCGTGAACATATTTATTTTATTCTTCAAATAATACAAATTTAGCACCTCTTGGCGTTGAAGGTGCAAACTCGTCGCCACAGTACGCTGGAGGTTACGGGCTCAATTTTACGTTTAGGATAATTTTAACATAAAATTAATCAATGATAAAATAGTATACATTTATTTTCATTGCTTTCTTTTATGATGCTTTAAATTTTATAACTTTATAAAATGTGTACTGTCAATTAATACCCAACTCAAAACCACTCATAGAAAGAGATAGAGAGAGAGAGGGGGGAGGAATGGAGACAGAGAGAAAGCGAGAGAGAGATATATCTTCTTATCTTTAAGTTTACTTCTTTTTTTCTTGTTATTTTAGCGTAAAATTAAAATTTCAAAGTATTTTTAATAAATTAGTAATTACATTTAGAACTTTGCCGCCGTCTCATCGTTCTTTTTAATATGTCTTTGAAATTTCTACATTAAGTTTAACTTCGCTTTGTAATCCTCGGTTTTCTTTTGAAGATCACGCGAGTAAGTTGCTGAAAGAAATTAAACTAAAGAGTACACGGATGCCCACATGGAATTTGCTAAAAGCTAAAGAGATATTTGAGAATCGTGATACTTTATTGTACGTTAAAAAATAACAACTTAAAAAAATATCTTCATGCCTATCCCAACACAGGGGTAGACAGAGGTCTAGACTGTTAAGTCCTTCCGATTCACCTTCCACCCAAGATATTTTTGGCACAACGCGACAGTTAGTGAATCTATCGCCGTCTTATGTCCAAGCGCAGGATATAAATCGTACAAAAAAAAAAACCATTGGTACAAACCTATCCCCTGGGCATCTAACTCGGGTTTCTTGACTAAGATTCCGATGACCTGACGACTCGGCTATCGTAACTTATAAACTCTCGCAATTTATATTAATTTATAATATAAAAGACTAACGTTAAGTTGAGCTGACTAAGAATATTTGTTAGTTTTATTTTATTGTCGCTTAGTCTTTTCAAATCACATAGTTGCTAGAAAAGTGTTAAATTTATGTAAAATTATTTTTTTAAATATTACAACGTTAGCTGGCTGGATCACAAAAAAGTATTAAAAAAAACATCATGGTGTTTCCTGGCTGTATCATAATAACTTTTTTTTTAAATGACGTTGGCCTATATGACTATAATATCATTATTTTCTGCGACAATACATTTTTATTTTAATCCGGCCAATGTTCTATAGGTTTATAAATAATTATCCAATAAAACTGTCAGCGGAATAGTTATAAATAAATCCTGTCTATTATATGAAACGCGGCACAACGGTGTCATCTAAAACTACGTGGAAATAAATCAAACTAATTAGTCAACACGCTCTCGTAACTATAGGGAATATTATGGTATTTCGGGAATATTATTATATAATATTATGGTATTTCATTAGATATGTATAAAAGCGACTACTGTTGAATGCATTTTAAATAAAGTACCTGGGTGACAAAATGTCGCTTGTAGTCTAATAGATGTCGCTTTAAATCAATTTTGAATTTTTCCCAGACAACTTCCAACTCTAGATTAGTGGTTATTAGGTGACGAGTCAGTCGCTGTTTAAGTGTACAACATATTACAAAAAAAATTTGCTAGTTACAATTTTTTTGTTTTTTTTTTATTCTACCTTTACATTTTTCTCTGTCTTTGTTGCGCTTGCAATGAAGAATAAATACACATATGTATTGTATGTTGCTGCATATATTGCTACATGTTTATTGATTTTAAAAAATACATAAATACCACTACAACACCGGGAGTGTTAATGACGTATTTGTATATATCAATATTGTTTTAACCATGTGCTAATTCTCCTTAATTGCGTTACGATGATTCACAAATAAAATTTCTGTTTAATGTAAGGCGATGTAAATAAACTTTCAAATAAAATATATATATATATATATATATATATATATATATATATATATATATATGTATATATATATATATGTATATATATATATATATATATGTATATATATATATATATACATATATATATATATATATATATATATATATATATATATATATATATATATATATATATATATATATATATATATATATATATATATATATATATATATATATATATATATATATATATATATATATATATATATATATATATATATATATATATATATATATATATATGTATATATATATATATATATATATATATATATATATATATATATATATATATATATATATATATATATATATATATATATATATATATATATATATATATATATATATATATATATATATATATATATATATATATATATATATATATATATATATATATATATATATATATATATATACGTGGTCTCTTATGTCACCTGTAATTTTAAGCAAAGCAGCAGTGGCGAAGACAGCGACGAGCTCACCTCACGTTGTCCCGTAAATATCTTTGGTGGAAAGTGGGTCGAAGGGACTTAATTGTCTAGACTAGACCTCTGTCTACCCCTGTATTGGGAATTGCGTGAAGATATTTTTTATTTTTTAAGACGAAATAGGTACGTAGGTAGACGATAACGAGGTTATGGATGCCGTGGATAGCTATTTGCAGGATAAAGAAAATAATTTTTTGAAAGGGATTGAGGCCTTGGGAAAACCCTGGACTCGGTGTGTAGAGAGACTCGGAGACTATGTAGAAAAATGAATTATTAAGTTAGCAATAGTCATCATATTCTATATCATTCTCACCACTTTTTGATCCCTCCTAGTATTGTTAATAAATAAACGTCGTGGTGACGGTAGTTTTTAACAAGTTTTTAAAAAGTATTCCAACAATTTAGAACAAAAACCTTTTACATAGCAGAACTTTTAACCTGGGACCCGCGGGCGGTCGTTTGACGCAAGAGTCGGGCAATTAATGTAGTTTCAAGAACATCAGTGCAGATTTATATGAAGTTCAAAGCTGAGTTAAGAGTCTACAGGATTTAATTTAAAACATTTTTGATTACTAGACAATTATTTTCGATAGACACTATTTAAACTACTTTAAAAAAATCTTTACGCCATTTCCAATATAAGAGTAGACATAGGTCTAAAAAATTCAGTCCTGTCGACCCACCGTCCACCGAATATAAATTTAAACTACTTTAAAAAATATCTTCACGCCATTTCCAGTATAAGAGTAGACATAGGTGTAAAAAATTCAGTCCTGTCGACCCACCGTCCACCGAAGATACTTTGTGACTGGTGGTAAGCCCGTCACCGTATTCATGTCCAAGCCAAAAATTAGTGAACTAATAATGAGAAAAAAAATTAACAAACTCGAAGAAGAAACTAAAGTAACTTATAAATAAACATAAAAATGACACAAAAAATAACGGTTGTTTATCATTGTCGTATGAGTCGTGGTGCAATGGGCAAAAAGACCAACTCAGCTTAATGCCGCAGTTCACTCAAAACTGTAGTGCTAGTTTTCAGTCGGCCTTAGTGGCGAGTGACTTACGGACGTCTGTCTGTATTTAGTTTAACAAATAAAAAAAAAAGAAAGCGTATGAAAACAATAATTAAAAAATTATTATATGTTATTGTTTTAAAATTTCCACCAGTATTTTTTCAATTAAATTATTATTCTGTTGTTACCAATTCATTTACCCAGATAACGGTAATAATAAAAGTTCTTGTGGGACGCTACTTGCGTCGATACATTAGTAGCCTCTCACATCAAGGGTACTTCGAAAAGGGTCGAGGCGGCATCAGAGGCAGCTGAATTGGGGTGGGCTGAATTGGGTAGTGTAAGTGGCGTAAATATGAGTCTTTGATAGGAGACTATATGTATGTTCCATTTGCTATAGAGGCGATCGGTCCGTGGAGTCACCGCGCGATGCAGATTCTAAAGGAATTGTATCCGCGACTGGTCATAGCCGCTGGTGACAAGAGGGCTGGTTCTTTTCTCGCTCATCGGTTAAGTCTAGCCATTTAACGTGGAAATACAGCCAGCGTTCTTGGTACCATGCCACGAGGAGTAGAGCTCTACGATTATAGTCGTTTTTAGTTAATAAGTATTGTAAATATTAACATAATTTTGTGTGTAAAAAAAGTATTTTTAAAAAAAATATAACGTAATTATACGAGTCACGAGTTCGAATACCAGCAGTTTCAGTTGTTTTTTTTAAATTTCTCATTAATTTAATAGTAAAATCTCCAGCATGGCACAATGTTTAAAATTTATTCGGGCGGGATTCGAACCCGCGACCTTTGCCGAACCATGCCAAGCGTCTTACCTCTGAGCCACCGTTTCTTACACGCATCAGTTGAAATTTTGAACCTCTTTCTTCATTTATGCCTGTTTTTGGCATCGGCACCATCTCCTTGGCTTAACCGATGCCGAAAACAAGGAAAGGCTAATAAACAAAGAAGCAAAGGTCGCGGGTTCGAATCCTGCCATGTCAGTTGAAATTTTAAATATTTTTTTAATTTAATAACAAAAAGTTTAGCACAACTTACATGCATTAAAACAATAAAAAATTGCGTAATGACTTTCAATAAAATTGCACCATAAAGTTGGCCGATTCTTCACCATTCGGTCTTTACTCATTCAATAACAATAATTATTAAGTGAAAACTTAAACTTCTGTACACATCACGATAGCCTACTCGTAATGTGTAGTAGTAGTAGTAGTAGTAGGTTGGCTGATCGGAATTCTAGTCAAGAGACCCGAGTTAGATCTCCAGGTGGCAGGCAGGTGGGTCTGGAGTCAAAGGACTTAATTGTCAAGATCACTGTCTATCCCAGTATTAGGAATAGCGTGAAGATATTCTTTTTAATATTTTCGTCCACTTTAGCAAATTTTTAAATAATTTCCTTCCATAGTTCATTACCACCTTATCTTAACGTCGCCGCTTCCGATTCATTAAAACTTAGCGGTGTTTGTATTCAACAACATAGTTTTCGTAATTTATCAAAGTCAACGCTTAACTCCTTTCCTTTTGTACCACACTGCTACCGGCGAAGATTTTAATTAAATCACCATTGCGAGAAAAGCAACTTTGATTGTGGTGCAATTTTTCTTGAATTTCAAAGCATGTCAGTCAAAAGGTCCTGCCTTTTGTTATTAAATTAATAAGAATCTTTGAAAGATCTGCTACTTCCAAGCTACTGAGTCCCATATGCATCAGTTGAAATTATAAATCGCATGTTTGGTTTACGCCTCTGCGAGGCGACATCTGCCAAAAGCCTTTCAAACTTCTAGCCCACCGGTTTGTGCTACCTTCGTTGTTCCCGATTCTACATCACAGGTGTTTTAACTATATACTTTGGGATTAGAGCAATGTAAGAGATGTTGTCTCAACCTACATATTTATTTATTTATATACAATGACGTGGCCTAAGTTTTATTATGTTAGTTGTCATATGTCATAGGTTATTTTTTTAACTTAAAAATATAGTTTTGTTTCTTCTGTTGTGTCTTCGTTTCAGAGTTTGTGTTGCGAACTTTCAAACTGTTCGTTTAATTCTATTTATTTGTTAGTAGTTTTTGTTGGAAATAGCGTGAATATATTTTTATTAGTGGTCACGATAGCCGAGTGGTTGGGTGATCGGCATTAAAGTCAAGAGACCCGAGTTAGATCTCCAGGTGGCAGGCAGGTGGGTCTGGAGTCAAAGGACTTAATTGTCAAGATCACTGTCTATCCCAGTATTAGGAATAGCGTGAAGATATTCTTTTTAATATTTTCGTCCACTTTAGCAAATTTTTAAATAATTTCCTTCCATAGTTCATTACCACCTTATCTTAACGTCGCCGCTTCCGATTCATTAAAACTTAGCGGTGTTTGTATTCAACAACATAGTTTTCGTAATTTATCAAAGTCAACGCTTAACTCCTTTCCTTTTGTACCACACTGCTACCGGCGAAGATTTTAATTAAATCACCATTGCGAGAAAAGCAACTTTGATTGTGGTGCAATTTTTCTTGAATTTCAAAGCATGTCAGTCAAAAGGTCCTGCCTTTTGTTATTAAATTAATAAGAATCTTTGAAAGATCTGCTACTTCCAAGCTACTGAGTCCCATATGCATCAGTTGAAATTATAAATCGCATGTTTGGTTTACGCCTCTGCGAGGCGACATCTGCCAAAAGCCTTTCAAACTTCTAGCCCACCGGTTTGTGCTACCTTCGTTGTTCCCGATTCTACATCACAGGTGTTTTAACTATATACTTTGGGATTAGAGCAATGTAAGAGATGTTGTCTCAACCTACATATTTATTTATTTATATACAATGACGTGGCCTAAGTTTTATTATGTTAGTTGTCATATGTCATAGGTTATTTTTTTAACTTAAAAATATAGTTTTGTTTCTTCTGTTGTGTCTTCGTTTCAGAGTTTGTGTTGCGAACTTTCAAACTGTTCGTTTAATTCTATTTATTTGTTAGTAGTTTTTGTTGGAAATAGCGTGAATACATTTTTTTATTAGTGGTCACGATAGCCGAGTGGTTGGGTGATCGGCATTAAAGTCAAGAGACCCGAGTTCGATCTCCAAGATTCAGGATTTATATCGTTGGCTTGGACATAAAGACGGCGACGGGTTCACCGCTTGTCACGTGTCCCAAAAATGTATTCAGTGGAAGGGGGATCGAGAGAAGTGAATTATCTAGACCTCTGTCTATCCCAGTATTGGGAATGGTGAAAAAATGTCTTATTTAATTTATTTACTTAACGGACCGTATATGTTCACATCAGAAGATTTCCTTAACGAGAATTTGCAATAAACGCCACACTTGGCAACTAAGTACCTTGTATCGTTGTCGCTGCTGCCCGTAATCTACAGTCCAGACAAAATCCACTGCACGATAAAGGCCTTTCTTGTACGGAGGACCACTCTATATCTGCGCAAGACTCCCGCTGCTCCATTACGTTATCAAGTCAAGAGACCCATAAAAAGAGGTCAGCCCCCAGGTTGGTGGGCTACCAATGTGTTTTTAAAAACCTATGTACGATTAAATCGTTCGCACTATATATTTAAAACAAATATATCTTCACGCTATTACCTATAGGGAATAGCGTGAAGATATTTATTTACAGGGGTAGACAGAGGTTAAGTCTAGACAATTAAGTCCCTTCGACCCACCTTACACCGAAGCTATTTTGGTACAAAAATAAATATTTAATTTCGCAATTAATTGTATAAATAACATTTGTATCAATACTTTATAAGAAATATAATATAATACAGATCGAGAAATTAAGGAAGCATTATATAAAAATTACAACCAAGGATGGCGGAATAAACAATTACACGGACAATTTCCTACTAAAGTTTTGGATCGGGCTAATATAGATAAGGAACTTTCCTTTAATTGGATAAAGAAGCAACACATATCGCCAAAGCATAGAGTCGTCGATTTTTGCCATACAGAACCAAGCTGTCATGACCAGACAACATCAACGAGACATACTGAAAGAACCAGTGGACGGAAAATGTCGCCTATGTGCTAGCAAAAATGAGACCACTCAGCACATTATTTCAGGATGTGACAAACTGGCGGGGACTTACTATGACAAACGTCACAATAACCTTGTCCAATACGTCTACTGGTGTCTAGCCAAAAAACACAAAATGGAAGTTAACGATCTTTGGTGGAAAGAAACACTCATTCAGCCACAGGTTAAAGAAAATGATACCGCTAAAATTCTTTGGGAGATACTAATTCAAACTGATATCACCGTCATAAATAATAGACCAGATTTAATATATATTAACAAAGAAAATAATAAAACATTCTTAATAGATATAACGGTGCCTTCTGACTACAACATAGGAGCTAAGGAAATTGAGAAACTAAGTAAATATCATCTTTTAAAATCTGAAATCAGTCGGTTATGGAATACACAAGCAACTGTCATCCCGATAGTAGTTGGTGCAACAGGATTTGTAGCCAAAAGCATTAAAAAGTACATAGATAAATTAGACACATACACAGATATTAGCATACTTCAGAAACAAGCAGCCATACACTCAGCAACCATTCTTAGCAAAGTATTAGGAGATACAGTATTTGTACACAACATACAAGATCTACACACTCAAAATACGCAGAACACATTAAATACGCAACATTCCCTTACTACCCAACAGACATGCAGTACTCGTACATTAGACCATTCAAACACAATACATTCATCAAACACACAACAGTCAACAGACACTCGCCCAAGGAGGAACCGCAGAAAAAGAAGATCAAATCGCACACAACAAAACGCAGATACACACTGAATGCAGATACACATTTAATACATCTTTTAAGCTTAAAGGGGTTAACGTGTAAATATCTTTTTTCCTGTGGGTTGCGGGACGGGATATTTACTGAAATCCGATTTAAAACGTGAAAGTGAAAACACTCTAATATAATAAATAATTTGTAATAATAGTTTTTTTAAAGACAAAATTTTATTTCTCTCCCCATAAATTTTCACATCTCGGGCTCATATGAAAACTGATTTTTAATGAGTAAACTCAAAAAACTTAAGGAATTAAAAAATAAGATACTCATAGGCGATATAAATCTTTAGTAATGTCGAACCGTTGACACCAATTGCCTAAATATATCATTCACGAGACGCTTTTAGAGACAAGCAGTGTCAGAGGAAATGGTGTAGGCGATTTTTGTAGGAAAAAAGTGATTTTCCACGAATCCATTATATTCCATATATTATATATACCATATATTATATTCCATATTTAGCGAACTGAATTCAGGTACTGCGATCACAATCCGCCTGCAAAACGTAGCGTCTACGCCATACCTACCCGTTCGGGAGAGGGACAACTGAATAGGTATGTAAAGTATTTCAAGGATTTATGAATCTGTAAAACTGGTGCAGTGTCGCGGACTTACCCCCTGTCTTTCTCAAATTTCTCAAAAAGAAGTTCTTTTCTAGAAATTTGAGAGGTATGAAAATTTATTGGGTCACATTTTATTGACTTGACTTAATACTTATGTATAATATCTTTATTATCTTATTAGAAAATTGTGTCAAGTCTGAGAATCAAGGTTTTACTTTGCCAAAAAAAACTAAGAACAATACTTTTTTATGATATCGCAACTGCGGCGTCAGAACTTTTCCAATTTTTTCTGGGATGAAACAAGTTTCTGATCCCGATTAGAATAGCGTATTGCTTATTATCATTATGAATTTATCTCATTAAGACTTTTGAATAGGTTTTTAATTGACCTTATCGTCAGTAATTTATTTTTATTTCTAAAATTTATTATAACTCTACCCATTGACTCCTATGTGTAGTAAATAATTATAAGTTCCTGTGACGTCATCGCGTCGTGGCACCCATTCGTGTTTCAGCCGTTCCAAACATTAAAACAATTATTTAAATTTTAAAGAAACTCTTCTGTGCGAAACGTAAAAATATGCTTCTATTTTTTAATGGTTTTCTGCATTACACAGTCATTCTGACCCACCTTTCACCGAAGACAGTTTTTGGGATAACGATACAGGTCTGTCGCCGTCTTAATGCTAAGCCAATGATAAAAAAATTCTTACAAATGGAAAGTCAATCACCATACAACGAATGGGATCTAATAAAGTGTATTGTTTTAGTTTAAATTAAAAATATTACTCGTGTAGCCTTTGGACGTAGAAGTCCGTGTTTACAAATTTCCAAGTGATACTAATAAGAGATAGTGTAGAAAAATTATTGAATAAATAAATTAATAAATATCTTCACGCAGTTCCCAATACTGGGGTCTAGTCTAGTCAATTAAGTTTCTTAGACCCACCTTCCACCGAAGATATTTTCGGGATAGCATGACAGGTGGTGAGCCCGTCGCCGTCTTAATGTCCAAGCCAACGATATAATTTTTACATAAGTTTTTGAAAAACCCATTGGTACGAGCCTGCCGCCTGGGGATCGAACTCTTGACTCGAAATTCCGACCACCCAACCACTCGGCTATCGTGACTAATAATGTAAATAAGTTTAAAAAAAACCAAGACAGCTTTTATACAATAGACGAATGGTTATGATGGTGCCGCACGGTGAGACAAACATCTCAAAAACACCAGATTAACTATTGAAATTCTTCTGGATTTAACACAGTCTGGTTATTTCAAAGAAGCTTAGCTTCTAACCAGACTGTGGTTGTTATAATAAGGAATAGCTGTGTATAAAGATCTATTCTGAATTGGTAGATCTCTGAGCTTATTTTGAAGGAACGTTTTTCTTGCAGTAGCGGGTGAGCGTGTAGTAGCACTCCTGATGGGATGGATCATTGGGAGGATGTCCTGTGTCGACAGAGGTCTAGGCAATTAAGTTCTTTCGACCCGCCTTTCACCAAAGACATTTTTAGGACAACGTGACATCTGGTGAGCCTGTCGCCTTTTGTAGTGTGCTATCATAGTGTGCATTCATTTTAATGGACCTAATCCGAAAAGCTTCGATAGCGCGATTCTTAATAGTTTGCCACTAATGAGCATCTAATATGCAGACCTGGATGTCACCACGTCACTCCCCCGCTGAGGCTGGAAGCCGGATTTTAGGAGAGCTGGATGAAGTTCAGCAGTTTGCGGATGCGGCGAGAGTCTGGCCAGTTCTACAGTTACGAAACGGCAGCAGATTAAAAAATTACAAATGTATAGATATAATGTTGTTACATACATCGATAAATAAATGATTTATATAAAAAAATAGATATCTACACTCCATTCCCAATAGAGGGGTAGAGAAAGGTCTAGACAATTAATTCCTTCAACCCACTTTTCACCTACAATATTTTAGGGACAACGTGAAAAGTGGTGAGCCCGTCGCCACCTTTATGTCCATGCCAACCACATAAATCATACATATGTTTTTGAAAAAACCCATTGGTACGAGCCTGCCACTTGGCAATGGAACTCGAGTCTCTAGACTCAAATTCCGATCGCCAACCACTCAGCTATCATACTTAATTTGATATATAATCACAGTGTTCATACCGCAGGTGTCAGCCAGTGGAGAAGAGAGCGCGCCGTTGATGGTCCTCAGTGGCTGAGAAGACAAGAAGCACGTGTTGTACCGACAGCAGTCCGATGCAGGGAGTTCGATGACGATCAGGGAGAAGCTCTGTTCTTCAGTGGTCAACGTCGGAAGATCATGTTGGAGTTGCCAGTGTAGCGGACATTGTGCTGACAGAAAAGGGCTGCTTCCTGTCAGGTCGGGTGTCTATGATCTGGGAAAGACGTATCATCCACCAATGAGCTGTCAGCACTCGTATATGGCGCTCTAATTGGACGAATTTCGTTAGCGCGATGTAGGCTGTGTATTCTTTCCTAATTTGTCTGCAAAAAGTAAGCTTCTGTAATGGAAACATAGATGTCGCTAAACCATTCTTATCTATATTGCTACACAATACTTATTAAACTGGGTAACAATATTTTATTAGATATTTTAAATAAAGGTACATTTTTAAAATGTAATCTATTACAAAATGCACAATCAATTACGTTAGAAACACTTATATTTCATTTATTCAATTCGGTACCTCTGAACTGGTAATTGGCATTCAGCGCATGAGCTAGACTTAATTGAGTTTACTACATAAACGCGCTCTTCACAGCAAAAGCTCGAACGTACGTCAGTAGCATAATACTATGACTTTTATGGAATATAAAAATAAAAAAATAAATATTAAATATATGAAATATCTCAAGAATTTCGAATTTTCTTTCAAAACCATGAATATAACAAAACCCTTCGCATATATTGATAAATATTTATTACTCATATATACAAATAAACGTCCATGATGCGAGTACAAACATTCATATTCGTCACAAAAATGTTTGCCCCTAGTGGGATTCGCGCCCGCGACGTCGGCCGTACTGTGGCGCAACTTATTACTTATTTCAATTATTATTCAGTAAGAACTTCCTAATATTTTTACTTGTGTACTTCCTAATACAATCATATTTCAAGTAAATTGACTATCCCAATTCTCAAGTAATGCAAATATTTGTTTATTTTTCCGTTTCGTTTCGTTTTTCAATTTCACAATTGAATACCTAGTAGCCACAGCCAGAATCTTCAATTAGAAAAAATCGTTTATTTTTATTTTAAAATGTTCAAGCACTACTGACTAAAGCAATTTGTGCAACAAATTGAACTTTGACTTAGAGAGAGACTCGATTTAAAATGTCAACGTGTATCCATTTAGCTTCCAACTTTAGTTTCTAATTTATTTTGTTTGTGTGACGAGAGCTTAGCTGATTTCATGTTGGTTTTGAAATATAGTTGGAATACTCAAGTTATTTTTTTATTCTTCGTGCATTTGCTAATACAGGGGCAGCCAGATACATTGACAATTTAGGGCTTTCGCCGGAGCTTATTTTGGGAAAACGTGACAGGTGCTGAGCCTGTTGCTGTCTTTATTTCCCAGCCATTATAAATTCTACATAAGTTTTGAAATAACTTATTGGCGCGAGCCTAAATCTTGGGGTTCGAACTCGGGTCTCTCGACTCGAATTCCGAACACCAAACTACTCGGCTGTGGTTACTCGGGGATTTGATTCCCCCTTAAAGCAAATCCTCTATAAACTTTACTTATTAAAGAACTTTCTTTCGTGACAAAAAATGATAACGTTTTAAAGCAAGCACGGGGTTCGGTTAAGGTCTCTAAAGTGGCTAGAATTTGTCTTAATAGGCAAGAAGGTACTGTATAGTAACGTCGTCAGAATATGCCACTCCGTTCCTTCCCGTGGGTGTCTCAAGAGACGACTGAAGAAATAAAGCCTTCAATGCCTTATCGACCGATGACGGGATCATCATCAAAAATATAAGACCAAAATAAAACTGACCGGTGGCAGGCAACAGCGTTTAAGGTGTTTGTTACTTCCATTGCCAATCCGCTGTCCAGGGGTGGCAGAAGAGTCCTATGATCACTTTTGATCTATGATGGTTTTGGGCTGAGGACTTTTATTTATTTATAAAACCATATATCCCAAAAAATTAATATAGATGTATAATTTTGTTTGTTCATTGTAACCTGTATTTCAATTAGTGATGTTTTAGTCTGAAGTGTCGGAATAAATGTCTTTATGTCTTAAATAAATGTGGGAGGAAAACCATACTATAACCAAATACTGCGCAAATTTATAATATACATATACAAACTCTACTACTTTTACATGTTGAGTATGTGTGTATGTATGTTTAACAGGCCATTATGTACGAGTGTGTATGTGTGTGTTATAATATAGATTTACCTCAGGCTGAACAATATTACCTGGTACTACATATACGTTCAAAAGTCTCGCAGCCATGGTATTCATTATGATTGAAAATATAACAATGAGAATCTACATTCGTTGTTACATTGATGTCAGCAACCCGACTGTTACATTTTCATCATAGCATTTCAATTGTTGGCTTGCGTTAAATGTCTCATGAAGACATCATTTTAATTTAATGAGCATGAAAAATTATTGGTTGAAGCTTGTAAATGAATCAATGGTTATTTTGTATGTGTGTACATTTATAAAAATATTTTATTAAAAATAAATATCTACACGCTGTTCCCAATACTGGGGTAGACAAAAGTCTAGACAATTCAATCCTTTCGACTCCCGTTCCACCGAAGATGTGTTTGGGACAACGTGGCAGGTGGTGATCTTATCGCCGTCTTTATGTGTATTTCTTGTTATAGAAAAGGGAGGCAAACAAGCAGGTGGCTCAAGTGATGGTAAGTGATTACCGCCGCTCATGAACACCCGCAATACCAGAGGCATAGCAGATGCGCTGGCGGCCATAGTGTGCACCCCCCCCCAGAATTGGGGAGGGGGTGTATGGGCCTCCGGTTATCTGCACTCACTAGACGAAACGTAGAAGTTTTATACGCCGGTATTCTGTGAGGTCGTGGTACTTCCCCGGTTGAGCCGGCCCATTGATGCAACAACAAAAGCTGATGCGTGGCTCTACCACTGTTAAATATTCGATATATTAATAATTATTTATCAAAGTGTAGATGGCGTTACGGTATCAATGCGTCGTAACTGTATAGTTATGGATATAGTGTTAGATGTTGAAATAATTTCGTTGATAAGTTTTACGAATAAGGTAATTAAATTTCGTTATGGATTCACATTGCCGTCTGGTTAAGGCGTAAGTATATACCACCCCTTTTCTTCCCGTGGGTGTTGTAAGAGGCGACCTTAGCTCTGGCCTGACCCTTAAAATGCTATTGGCTAACGACAGGTAGCGGGATAACCATTTCGAAGAATATCAGACCAAAATTCAGCAGACCGGTGACAGGCAGCAAAGTCTGATGTGCAAGGTATCTGATACCATAATTGCTGTATGACTTGCCAGGTGTGCAACTTCTTTACGGGAGAGGCCGATACCCGCAGTTTACAGGTGTATACCGATGACAGGTTTGCTTTTCGCCGTCATAGTGTCCAACGATACAATTCATACATTCGAATTAAACTTGAGTCTAATTCCAATCACGCAACCACTCGGCGATCGTGGTTGAATATTATAAATAATAGCTCCATATTTAAAAACTGTGTTCGTTTGTGTGTTGAAAATGCAATGAAATCATTCTGTAAGATGCCGGATATTATGATTTTATATCAGTTATCCAGCAAGCATAAAATCCATAGCGTGCATCCTCACTAGCTGAGCGACCTTAATTTTGCCTCGTATCCATACAGGCCGTAAAGTCGTTTGCGTCCTATAGTTATTACTGGCAACTAAACCAATCGAATAATTAAAAACAGTAATATAGACAGACAGTAACATAGAGCTTAAAATAAAAAATAAATAAATAAATATCTTCACGCAATCCCAATACAATGGTAGACAGAGGTCTAGTCTATAATCATCAATAAAATGTGTTCGACGGAAGGTCGAACGAAACGAGTAAATAGTTTAGAACTCTGTCTACCCTAATATTAGGTATGCCGTGGTATTTCTTTCACGCCATACCCAATACTTCACAACGGTTCTGAAGAAACTTTACTTTAAAAGGGAATACATAAAAATATCGAATAAGTTATTGGCAAATTTAAAAACGATACGTACGTACATACATACATACATGTCGGACTGTTAAAGTCCACTGCAGGACATGGGTCCCTCCCATGGGAAAGATTTGCCATAATCGCCACGCATGGCAAACGGATTGGCGATTACAATACCAGACCACTCGCACTTCAGACGCTGCTGCCCATCTTCGGTCTGATATTTTTAGGGATGGCTATCCCGCCATCTATCGGTTGCAATTACGATATTAAAGGCAGTTACCCTATAACTACCCTTAATCGCCTCTTACGACATCCGCGGGAAGAACGGGAGTGGCAATATTCTTACGCCGTTACCACACGGTTATTTGTTATTTATTTATTGAGCCACATGGGCTTAAATTCCTAAGAACAAATGGACAAAACCACAAGAAAAGGGTATGTTTCTAACACACTGAAATTTCTAGCGGCCTGTAATGCTGATGTCAGCACAAATACGCGTAAATTTGTTATCTTCGAAATTAAATAAACATTTCTACTCTTACTTACAAGAAAAGAAGAGCCTTGGTGGCCAAATGGCGTAATGAAAATTCACAGCACGACAGCAATCTGGTGGAATGAGATTAACCGAAACAATGTTAGCCTTACGAGATGTTAAGTTGTATTTGTTAGGGAAACGTTTTTTTTCCTAACAGCCTACAAATGGAAAACGATTCTCGATTCCTGTCTTACAAAGGCACTTGGCTATTGTTGCTATAAAATGTTTTGAATATGTTTTATCCGACAACCCGAGATCATAGTTCGCATTTTACTTGGATCGGGTCGGGTACGTCAAATAAATAATTGAAATATTAATATTATGAGGCGATGTAAAGAACTGAACTACAAAAACCAAAAATGATTATGTTTTTGCACTTCTTGCTGGATTAAAAAACATGAAATAAAATATCGTCACGCAATTCCCAATACAGGGGTAGACAGAGGTCTAGCTAGACAATTAAGTCCCTTCGACCCACCTTCCACCGAAGATATTTTTCGGGACAACGTGACAGATGGTGAGCCCGTCGCCGTCTTTTTCTCCAAGCCAACGATATAATTCGTACATAAGTTTTTAAAAAACCCATTGGTACGAGCCTGCCACCTGGGGATCGAACTCGGGGCTCTCGACTCGAAAGTCCGACCTCCCAACCACTTGGCTATCTTGACTTTTCAAATGAATGCTGAATATGTGATATTTCTGTTTGGTGTTCCTGCGGATTTCATGAGATGTGAGTAAGGAATCCATGAATACCATAATGGTAACTGTCGGATGGTGAGATAATCATTGATTTTAACTATCGAAATGTACAATACAGTAGATCAGTAACTGCAGCAGTGTATAAGATGTGAGGAGTCTGGTACTGCGATCGCCAATCCGCTTGAAGTGATCTCCTACAGGCTCCTGGTATGTAAGTGATGTGTCACAGAAGAGTGACATTGACATAGAACTAAGGAAAGTTTTAATTGTAATCACGAATGAATATTAATGATTAATACGGTTTAATCAATCAGCGAGCATTGGATGATGCTATGATTGTGACACAGTCATCGTGGCATCATCCAATATTAATACATACGTAGACAAGGACAGCATCACATACATTGCTCTGATCCCAAAGTAACTAACTAAAGCATTTGTGTTATGGAATCGGAAATAACCAATGTACTACAAACACGTAGACTCGAGACAATGTAGATAAAGTGGTTCTCTACATTGACTCTTCCGGGAATCGAAACCGGAACCTTTGCTGGCAACACCATGAAAACTGCTATGCACACCGTTCGTCCATAGATAGTCATAGCAAACCGAATGAAATAATTTATTCAACGACGTAAGTACATTCATCGTTTGTCATTTTTTTAAACTGTTACCGTTCCTTAATGATATTCCTCTAACGGAGAAGAAACGTGGTGTCATGATTTTTAAAAGGACAAGAATTTGATTATAGAATAATAAAAAACAGAATGGGAGCGATTAATTTGTTCCCGGGGGTAATTATTATTAATGTATTCATTTACTGTATCTATTGTTCTTTTAGAAAGTCTATGTTCAGCAGTGGACTATAAATAGGCTGTAAACAAGATAAATAAAGTAAAAGTATCAGTTTTATAGCGTGTTTGACCTGGAGTGAAATAAAGGGAGGCAAATGGAGGGAAAAAGCTGACGTGTAAGTTTACTCCTTATGAATGATTATAAAATTATATAGATTAAATGAACACACTATTATTAATGTATTCATTTACTGTATCTATTGTTCTTTTAGAAAGTCTATGTTCAGCAGTGGACTATAAATAGGCTGTAAACAAGATAAATAAAGTAAAAGTATCAGTTTTATAGCGTGTTTGACCTGGAGTGAAATAAAGGGAGGCAAATGGAGGGAAAAAGCTGACGTGTAAGTTTACTCCTTATGAATGATTATAAAATTATATAGATTAAATGAACACACTATTATTAATTATATGATTTATAATCATCAAAATACATGACATAATTACGGAAACATAAACAAGTGTTGCATGCCATGTAGCCGTGAGTTCTCGCTCTATGCTGAGGGCTGCGCAAAATAAGTTGCGCACGAACATAATCGAGAAAATAGGATTTTACTTACCATACATTTTCATACCACGGATTTATAACAATAAATAAATATCTTCACGCCACTCCCAATACAGGGTTGGACAGAAGTATAGACAATTAAGTCTTTTCGACCCAACTTTCACGGAAGACATTTTTAGGATGACGTAACAGGTACTGAGCCTGTTGCCATCTAAGTGTCCAAGCCTACGATATATATGGTGCTTAAGTTTCGAAATACTTCATTCGTTGGTCTTACTCCAGGGGATCGAACTCGAATCTTCTGTTTCAGAAGAGGAGGAGGAGGAGGAGGAGGAGGAGGAGGAGGAGGATTACTTACTTCATACCGATTAAAAAATTCTAAAGAGTAACTACCAAAACTATATTTTTTACTTATTAACAATGTGTAGAATTATTTCGCCTACACTTAGAAATCAAATCAAATCAAATCAAATCAAATCATTTATTCATCGAAATAAAAACATTTTTAATGATCGCAATCGAAAAATTCAATAGGTATGCGATATCGACCTTAGAACATATCTCGTCTTCCAGTGGGTGTCGTGAGGCGACTATATTAAGAACCTACTAATGGCAGGATAACTAATAATTCATAAAATACCAGACCATATTCAGCAAATCGGTAACGGACAGTAGCGTCTAAGGCGCAAGGGTGCTCATTCTTTATTCTCTTTATAGAATAGGAGGCAAATGGAGGGAAAAAGCTGACGTGTAAGTTTACTCCTTATGAATGATTATAAAATTATATAGATTAAATGAACACATTATTATTAATTATATGATTTATAATCATCAAAATACATGACATAATTACGGAAACATAAACAAGTGTTGCATGCCATGTAGCCGTGAGTGCTCGCTCTATGCTGAGGGCTGCGCAAGATAAGTTGCGCACGAACATAATCGAGAAAATAGGATTTTACTTACCATACATTTTCATACCACGGATTTATAACAATAAATAAATATCTACACGCCATTCCCAATACTGGGGTAGACAGTGGTCTAAACAATTAAGTCCTTTCGACCCACCTATCACCGAACACATTTTTAGGATGACGTAACAGGTACTGAGCCTGTTGCCATCTAAGTGTCCAAGCCTACGATATATATGGTGCTTAAGTTTCGAAATACTTCATTCGTTGGTCTTACTCCAGGGGATCGAACTCGAATCTTCTGTTTCAGAAGAGGAGGAGGAGGAGGAGGAGGAGGAGGATTACTTACTTCATACCGATTAAAAAATTCTAAAGAGTAACTACCAAAACTATATTTTTTACTTATTAACAATGTGTAGAATTATTTCGCCTACACTTAGAAATCAAATCAAATCATTTATTCATCGAAATAAAAACATTTTTAATGATCGCAATCGAAAAATTCAATAGGTATGCGATATCGACCTTAGAACATATCTCGTCTTCCAGTGGGTGTCGTGAGGCGACTATATTAAGAACCTACTAATGGCAGGATAACTAATAATTCATAAAATACCAGACCATATTCAGCAAATCGGTAACGGACAGTAGCGTCTAAGGCGCAAGGGTGCTCATTCTTTATTCTCTTTATAGAATAGGAGGCAAACGAGCAGGTGGGTTACGCGATGGTAAGTGATTACCTTCGCCCATGAACACCTGCAATACCAGAGGAGAAGCAGACGCGTTGCCGGCCTTTGAGGAAGATATAGGCTCTTTTCTTGGAGGTTCCTAAGTTGTATCGGTCCGAAAACTGCTCACTGCAGCACATTCCATAAGGTGCAAGTGCGTGGTAGAAAATTCCGCGAAAAACGCATTGTGGTAGAATGACAAGCATCAAGATGCTGTTGATAAATATAAAACATGAACTGATTTTAAATTACATCCTTAAATTTGCTGAAATGATTTTAAACCGACGTTCCTAAAATCACTTTAGCTAACACAGAACCGTTCACTCCCATTGATTGATATTTAATGGCAAGATGCCCAAATCAAGCCACACTAAGCGAGCTCTAATGTGATTTATAATGGAAAATTATGTGGACACTTAAGCATTCTGTACTTTGTGAAAATTGTGAATTTATACAAACAAATTTATCATTACAACCCTTCCACACGATAGAGACACGACGGCAAGAACCTTAAACTACCTAACACACACATATATTCTCACGCTTTTCTGTTATAAACAAATGTCTTCACGCAATTCCCAATACAGGGGTAGACAGAGGTCTAGTCTAGATAATTAAGTCCCTTTGATCCACCTTCCACCGAAGATATTTTCGGGACAACGTGAAAGGTGGTGAGCCCGTCGTCGTATTTATGTCCAAGCGAACGATACAATTCGTACATAAGTTTTTGAAAAACAAATTGGTACGAGCCTGCCACCTGGGGATGGAACTCGGGTGTCGTGACTCGAATTCCGAGCACCCTCCACTCGGCTGTCGTGACTTTTCTGTTAACATTATAAATGTTTACTTTAACTATTTATTGAACGCCTTATAAACTGAGTTAATTCGCATTAAATTAGGTAAAATGGATAGACGTAGCGTTAAACCGTAAACGAATTTTTAACCTTTAATGCGAATATATATAGCCGTATTTTTGTTCTATCTGAGAGATGAACCGTTAAATAGATGAACCGTTTTGATTTAGTTTTATTCGAAGTGTAATTTGATGAATAGTGTTTTAGTTTTAATTCTAGAAAATCTCTTCAGCCCTTGGGAGATTAACTACTCCTTGCTTGTCAAATGTAAGCATACGAGGAATTTATACTCGGCTGATTAATTAAAAATTTTGTGTATCCTAAAACATTACTTCTGGGGGTTTTTAATATTTTATACTGTAATGTAAGATAATAAAAGTAGGTTAAATTTAATTATATAGGTGGCGGGTAAATTATAGTAAGAAATTTAATAAAACATATATAGATACGGACATTATCACATACATTGATCTGATCCCAAAGTAAACAGCTTAAGCACTTGTATTATAGAATCAAAAACAACGAAGGTACCACAAACACAACATATGGTTCCTTGGTGAATAAACTGTTATAGATTGCATTGAGCTTCGTCGTGTTCTCTTCCGTGTGTCTGTGTGTGTTATTTCCTGAGGATAGTAGAAACCGCGGAAATATCGATAATTTTATCGACCTCTGCCCGAAACTAGATATAAGTGTGACGTGTAAGTGAGAATTACTTGAATCAATAATATAATTATATCTCGCTCACTATGCGTTACATGAAAGTACTATTCATCGTCCAATAAATCCGTGTCACGTTGTTCAAGTAGTCAACCCGCGCAGCGTGCTCCGGCATCCCACGCAATTAATGTGACTCTAATTTTAGGTTAGGTTTTCCTTTTTCTGTATTGTCAATATTAACGTTTTAGCTTTGTGTCGAAGGATATATAAAAATAAATAATAAATAATGTATTTCAAAATACATTATTTATAATTCATTTTTATATATAAAAAAAGTCACGACAGCCGAGTGGTTGGGTGGTCGGAATTTCGAGTCAATAGACCCGAGTTCGGTCCCCAATTGGTAGGCTCGTACCAATGGGTTTTTCAAAAACTTATGTACGAATATCGTTGGCTTGGACATAAAGACGGCGACGGGCTCACCACCTGTCACGTTGTCCCGAAAATATCTTCGGTGGAAGGTGAGTCGAAGGGACTTAATTGTCTAGACTCGACATCTGTCTACCCCTGTATTGGGAAGTGCGTGAAGATATTTTCTTTTTTCTTTTTTTATTTCAAAATAATATATAAAATGTCACGATAGCCGAGTTGAGTGGTCGAATTCGAGTCGAGAGACCCGAGTTCAATCATCACGCTCGTACTAATGGGTTTTTAAACAAGTTATATAAGAATTGTATCGTTGCCTTCGTACTGTCACGATGTCCCAAAAATATCTTCGGTGGAAGGTGGGTCGAAACGACTTAATTATCTAAACCTCCCTCTACTCCTGTATTGGGAATGGCGTGAAGATATTTATTTTATATACTATTTCAATAGAAATATATTATTTCATTACGCTTAAATTATTAATTTATTATATATATAAATATACGCGTATTTACTTTCACCTTTTCTTTATTCCACCGTATTTTAAGTCCCTGAATAGATTTTATATCTATGATATCGTAGAAACCGTAAATCATCCAGAGCGATACGAGAACAAAGACTTGTAGCGGATGATTTGCTGCAGGAAAAGGGTAGCTACCCGCCTGGTCGGTGATCGTGACCTGGAGAGAATGTCGCTAGTGAGTGCTTGTGATCATGCGAACTTCAATAGCGCGATGTAGGATGTCGATGTGTTTCCTGAATCCGCCACTAGCGAGGTTCTTATATGCCACAGACATAAATGTTTAAAAAAGAAAAATGTGAAGTTTACTCGTATGATTACTCATATGTACATTTATCTTTGCTAGACAATGCCTGTAATTACTAAAAAACGTATACATACAGTTCTTTTCCACTTTTAAGTTTTTGGGATCGAACATCGTAGAATCGCATGCTAATGGCGTCGTTTTAACAAAACACATGACAAGTATTTATTGATGATCTCGTAGATAACTTGTTTTTGAGTGTAGTGAAAGTGTAATTGTGGTACTAGCCGGAGATCGAACCTGGATTAACCGGATATAAAGCAACTGCCTTGATCACTTGAATACCACGGCTCTGTGTTCGGTTTTATTATATTTTAAAAATCTTAAAATAATATGCATGCAGCCAAAACGCACGCGATCTGTTAACATGACAATAAACAGACGTCTTTTAATACGTGATTTTATTTGTGTACATCTGGTGACAAAGCGCCTGTCATATCGGCGTCAAAACTATCAGTGACGCCCTCGTATACTTACGAGGGCGTCACTGATAGTTTTAGAGCTGGCCACTTTTAAAGAATATAATAAAAAATAAGTTTAAATTTTTAAAATAGAACTTTTGCTAATATTATTGATTACTAATAATACTAATTTCATTCATTTGTCATTTGTCACACGATTTGGCGGCAAATTGAAATTTTTGTGTGTCACGCCAGTATTAATTAAGCGTGTGAAAATTTTCGTACTTTTTATGACTTTCGGTGTCATTTAAGTTAACAAGAATGTTATGACGGCCTTCACGATGAAGCTCCTTCTCGGGCCACCGTTTATAACTGGTTTAATGAGTTTAAACGTGGTCGAGCCAATCTCAACGATGCTCTGCGTGAGGGACGGCCTTCTGCGGCGACGACTGAAGATAACATCAGTGTATGATAGAGAATTGGAAACAAGGAAGGTGCCACAAACACCGAGACCCGAGACAATGCAGAAAAAGTTGTGTACTATATTATGCCGTTCGTCAATCGAGCCTGGACCTAAGAGTTGGGGACAACATGCAAAACCGTACACAAGAACTTGTCCATGGTGGCTATGTACGACTTGTATCGTTTGCTTGGGAACTTCGCTCCTTCATTGTTTCCGATTCCACCACACAAGTGCTTTAGCTCCTTATGACTCAGTGTCCTGGCGAATCATCATACTTATATGTAATATTTATATTACATATAATTCATGATACGAGTGAAATACTCATAGCGAGAATTCGAACCTACAACCCTTTAGCTTATGGGCTATCGAGTTGTTTATTATTGTTTGCCGTCTTTTCTCTTAAAAAACACGTTGTACTTAAAAGGTAGTGTTGTCTCGATTTACACTTTGTTCTCAGACAAATTGGTACAAAAGAATTATATTTATAAAAAAAAAAAAAAACAATTAAGACAAAACGCACGCGATCTTTTAAATATCTCACGGTATTTGTGTAAATTTTGTAAACAAACCCGAGTCAAATCAACGTTAGTATATACCTCCCCTTTCTTCACGCGCGACTAACAGAAAACGTTTTAAAAATCTTCCAAAGCAATAAGTTCAAGCACTCGTGTTATGGAATTAGAAACGAAACGAAGTGAAGATACCACAAACTCGCAGATCTACGTTGACCAGATAAGGTCCAGAGAAAAGTTGGGAGTAAATGTAAAAGAGCACACCAACAAACTGTAGAACACCCGCAGGTTTCGGCGGTGAGCTTGTGTGTTGTATTTGTTTATTAAAAGTTTTTTGGTTGACGGCTCACGAATCGAACCCGGATCATTCGTATTTGGAAGTTAGGGCGGGTCCCTTGGCCACTGAACCACAAAATCTTTGTTATGCAGATAAATAGCCGCAATTTATGAGTCTGCGGAATAACTTAAATCTATGGTGGTAGTAAACCTTAATGTATTCATATAAAACATAAATTGTCTCCCTCCTTTGAATACGATCCATTTAATAAAGTCACTTTTATTGAAAATAAATAAAACGCTTTTATTTTCAACTGCACTATTCTGTTTTCCAGTTGATATATTTTTTTTGAATCAGCAAATGTAAGTACTCTGTCTAGGAGGCATTTGGGCCAGCACCACAATGTAATCCATTTCTTCCTCCAAATTGCAGCGTAACAACTGTTATTCTGCGTTGAAGAGATAACAAATAAAATAAATTCAATTATTTATCGATGAAGTAAGTTAACTTTCATTCATAGATTTCCGTTTTTATTCTCCAATAGTTTCAAAATCACAAACATTGCTCTTATCCCAAAGTAAGCATCGTAAGCACTTGTATTATGGCATCAGAAACATCGAAGGTACCGCAAATACCCAGACCCGATAAAATGTAAAAAAAAAGGGTTTTCTACACTGAAGCGACCGGGAATCAAACCGGGAATGTTTGGACGCTACTCGTCCACGGAGGTCGGACGTTTATAGTGAGATCCTCTAATGGACAAGAAACACCGGAACGAAAATTATTAGGTATCCTTTTCTTTGCCACTTTTTTGACAAAGGAAAATTAACTTTACTGTTTACTAAATATAATATAATTAGAGGTACATGTGAACTGTCAACTTATTCCTAGGGGATATACATCCAATCACATTTTTTTTTAAATCGTTTTCCTGTTGACACAAGCATTGGAATGATAATTCCAATGCTTGTATCTGGAATATGGTTTACGACAATAGTCGAATGGCGGGCGCGAACCTGCGTAGTCATGTTTCACAATCCTCACCCTAAATTATATACCATTAATTTTAGACGCTTTTAAAGCAGGCTTTGAACATTTGCTGACAGGGATTTTGTGATCCACTATAATAAATGCCTATACATAGGGGATTCATTGTTATATAGATTTCCATTTATTACATATCCATATTAGATTTTATTCCATGCATTTATGACCTGGATTAAGACATTTTTTGTCTCGGAAAAGGAAACTATTTCTTTGAACTGTTAATCTGTAAATAAATAGTCAAGCGCGGGTAAAGCCGCGGCGCGCCGTTAGTAATTTGATTAACTTCGATACGCCACTCAGCTAGATTTATGTACATTCTGCGTTTAATTACTGCAGTGGTATAGGCTTTGAAATCAATTACAAGCCTCCTATGTCCATACATCAATAGGTCAATGTAGCACTAATTGCTATGGGTGATAAATGTACATATTAAAAGGTATGAAATGGATGCACTGCCACGTTAAGATGTATTAATTAATACATACATGTTTTGTGTGGCAAAAAAGCTCCTTTTTTAACAAAAGAATATCGTCTTAGGTACTTACATTATGTTCCTTTTACATGGTTTTGTTTCTTTCAATTTTTAGCACCACAAAAATAATTTAAAAATCTAATAAAATGTTTTACAGGAAAAAATATTGCCATTGGATTTGCTTGCTGGCTATCTTTTTCATTGAATGTTTGGACGATAAACTTTCGAAGAACTTTTAAGTAATTTGCATTTTAGTTCTTACGGAATAGGTCTGATAAATTCTCTTTGATAAAACTTTTAAATGTAATATCCAAAAGGGTTAAAAGGGATATATTACTTTTCACTGTCACTTACACGGTTCCATTACGGCTACAAAGATTACTGCGATTTATTTAATGACCTTTTGCTAGTAATGCATTAACTCAACAGTTATTTGATTCTGTTACGTATGATTCTATTCCAAAATATATATTAACACCATTCCCAATACTAGGGTAGACAGAGGTCTAGAGAATTACGTCCTTTCACCCACATTTCACAGAAGAAATTTTTTGGGCACTACGTGACAGGTCTTTATGTCCAATCTAACGATATAAATTGTGCTAAAGTTTTTGAAAAAAAAAAAAACCCATCGATACGAGCCTACTCGAACTCTAGTCTCTAAACTTGAAATCCGATCACCAAACCATACAACATACAATATAGCCGAGTCATTTATCCTAAAAAAATTTCGTTATTCAATTTTTTAAAAACTGCGTCATAGTCGCTGTTTACACGCTCTAACCTAAAGGTGTTACAGAGATGGGTATCACTTCTTGACTTTGTCTACCACCACCTTATGAGTGATCGACCTGTGTGCGTTTCACAACAGTTGTCTTTGTTTTTATTTTATTTTTTATAAATTTTTGTAAAATATACATACTCAAGATGTTTATACTGTTTGATCACTGTGTGGTGTATTAGTGCAATAAATTTTTCTTTCTTTCTTCTTTCTAACACAAATGTTTGCCCGCAACGGGTTGCGAACCGGTAACCCTTACTTTCGAAGGCAAAGTCACTACCAACTCGGCTATCAGGTCGCCTTTTTACAAAAACTTTTAACAAAGACAATCATACCGTCGAAAAGAGAAGAATCGAAAAGGGAAGAAAAAAGAAAGAAACTGAAAAACAACTCTAATGTTATTTTACAGTAGTGTTAACCTTAATAATTGTGAATGGGCGCCAAATAAACTAAAAAGTTAAATATGGACATATTTAGTTAAGCATGTATTTATTTATTATTTGTTTGTGATCTGCCAGTATGTTTTGTTACTTATTTGTATCAGCATTAATTTATCTAAGCCTTGCGCCGTAAATGTTTACTAAAGTATACCTTAGGGCTTGTGCATTCTACTGCAGGGAATAGTCCTTTCCGGAAGGAAGTGGTTTGCAATGATCGCAGTACCAAATACCTTGCGCGGAACACCAACCTCACGCAGCTGCACTGCGCTTACTGCGGGGGTTTGGAAGATAACACTTATTAGCTTATCACTATAGTGGTGTCCTGCGTATCAACAAAACAACTATGGCTAGATTTAGAACATAAAGAATGCCTAAAAGAACAGGGTTATTATAGAACCACAACGTATAATGGGTCCTTTCTTAAATGACGATGACGTTATAAAAGTAAAAGGCATAACCTAAGAACCGTTATTTTGATCATGAGAAATATTATACGTGATATATTTATGTATTGATGAAAGACGAAACGTTACACTAACTACAATAGGCATAATTATTATTTTCGGTTATTATATTTTATGTAGAAATGTAGATTAGTTTTATTTTAATTACAGTTATAATTGTATAGGTTTTATGTGTAAGTATTAGGTTAATAGATATAACTTTTGTTTTCACTACATTATTATAATTATGTTAGTCTCAGAATAACGGTTTGTTTTCGGTATAGGTTATGTTATAAATAGTAAGAAGATAGTTTATTTTCTCTCTAAGATAGTTTCTCTCTCTCTCACTGGACAAATTTTTATTATGAGACTAAGAGGTCAAAACCGTGGGCGGAAGCTATTTCTTCATAAACGACTGGCCAGTTACATTACCTTTTTATTTAGACCTTTAATTTAAAAATGGCATACAAGAAATTTTTCAATGATTTGTTCTCTTTGCCGGTAATACTGATTTGTTAGTGGTTCGTGCACGGTCTGTGAAGAAATTTAAAGTTTTATAAATTCGATAAATTCTTAATTTTATTACTTAAAGTTAATTTTTCGTGTCAATAGTAGACATCTTATTTAAAAAATTATAGTTATTAGAGCAGATGAAATGCGAAGAAATGGTCATACCAACAGATCTATTGCCGCCAGACTTGAGGGGTCAAGGCAGAAAACAGTTAACTTTGAGGAGGAATAGCCGTTTTCTACAACGTCGATAATACTGGAAGGAATACACAAATGAAGGCCTCGAAACGAGCTTGAAGTCATGCGAGGAGTGTGGGTGAGATAGCGTACAGTTCGCATAGATTTGAAGAAGAGGGCATAGGTTTGTATGTACCGGCCAAAGCTCCAAAACTTAAGAGACACCATCGTTTACAATGGTTAAACTTTGAACGCGTATTCTTTTTGGGACAAAACCGACGGGGCGGATACTTTTCACTGATGAGTGTAGAGTGCTTTTACACCAGATCGATGGAAGGCAGAAAACATGGAGACGCAAATGAGAACGATACATTCAGACTAATTTTTAAAATGTTGTGGCATATGGAAACTTCGTTGTAGTGTGAGGAGGGATAACTTTCAGAACTTGTATGGAGTTAGTGATGATCGATGGAGGGATTATGATTTACACCCTGTAATGGCGGCGGTTTTATTCTGATACAGGATAATGCTCAGACTCACGGTGCTCGGCAAGTCCAAGCAATTGTAAACAACGTGGGTATAACAGTGATGCAATGGCCATTAAGGTAAGATAGAATATGAACCCTACAGAGCATATGAGGACTTGTTATAGAAAAGTGTTAAATCCACCCCAACAACCTGAAAAGGTTGCAAAATGCTTTACGTGATGAGTGGCAGAGCTTGTCCTAAGATAGCATATATAACATAACTGACAGCATGCCCAGAAGGGTGCAAACTTTAGTAAGAACACAAGGAGGAAAACACGGTTTTAGTCTTTCATTTATTTAATATTAAATTCTTAGCAATATTTAATATACAACATTCTTTACAATAGGATGTGCCATAATCGAAACGCTTGGTAATCGGATAGTTGTACAGATAGTTTGGACACTCAAACGGCAATAGGCTCACCATGTGTCACGTTGTAGCTGTTTAGGTGAATGGTGAAGGGTAGAAAGGACTTAATTGTCAAACCTATGTGAAGATAAAAAATAACATAACATGAAAATTAATCGTGGTAAACTAAGACGAAAATGTTAAAATGTTTGTGAAAATCTTAAATTAAAACATTCATTAATCATTCTTTACTTCCTCTTATAGCGAGGAATATAAGTAGGCCAGAGCCCACGGGAAATCAATGAATATTTTGAGCTGCCATCGTTGTTTCGGTATGTCCTAAATCCCATTAACTCGTAAAACTGAAAATTAGGAAAAATTGTCAAATTGAAAGAATTATTAAATAATATTTTTAACATATGTGAACTATTTAATGTAAGTGAGAAACTTAAAGACCTTGCGGAAATCACGGAAACGGTTTCTTTTCTACATTTTTAATTTTACACCACCGATCACGTGGTCCCAAATTAAGATCATCGAAAACTGGGTTAAAAGTACTGTTTTGTCTACCTCTGCCTACCTCAGTATGAGAAACATCGTGACCATAAAAATACCCTACGAATTACAGGCCTGGAAAATTCACAAAGCAGTTATAATATAGTACTTAAAATTCTTCAGTATAATATAGTACTTAAAATTCTTCAGTATAATATAGTACTTAAAATTCTTCAGTATAATATAGTACTTAAAATTCTTCAGTATAATATAGTACTTAAAATTCTTACATACTCGTCTAAATATTGCGTAACATTGTAAAAAATATAAAAACGAACTTTCCGTAAGTATACGCCGTAAGTATCTCGAAAAGTCTTACGCGATATTTGTATTAAATAATTTACTTATTATGTGTTCCAAATAAGTAAATTATTTAATACAAATTAAAAATACAAAGGTAATCCTGAGCGTTTGTTTTCTGGATATTTCGTAGCGAGAAAAAGTTTTATATTTATTTTTACGGAGTTTTAATTAAAGTAAAATAGTTGTTGTCGAATACTAAACAATTATTTTAAGGATTTATTTTTAATCTTTATGATTATGTCAATTTCATTTAGATTGGTGATTAGATTAGTTTATTAATCGAAAATGCTCCTTCCCGGCCTCTGACATTGGCGGCTCGGGAGACCTCTTGCTATACTTTTAAATGAAGCAAGGTATCTTAACTTACTTTACTAGTACCTAAAAAGATAATTAAATATTCAACTATGATTTCGGTATTTTAAGTTCTCTTTGTTAATATTTGAAAAAAAAACTCTATTTGCAAAATTGGCTCGTCTTAGTTATTTTATTTTTATCTTCACGCACAGTCCCTGACGGGGTAGCCAGAGAGAACAAATCTCCGAGTGTTGTGATATTGTAAACATTTTTCGCTTATTTAGTATTTTTTAAATTTAAAGTTTTATTTTCATTCATTTAATTTTAGAATTGTCATTCATGGTCAGGAGGCGTACGCGTACACACCAGTTTTCAAGGTGTAACTAGCCGACAGCCCCAGATTCCATTCCCAAACCGGTCAATATAATTACTTTTAATATTGTCTCGAGCGTGTATCATTTTCTCTCATTCCATAAGCTTAGCTAATTTATTTAGAATCAGATAAATGTATGCGATGTTGTTATTTATCTATTGCTACGCAAATATTACATGGAGACCGATTTTGACGACATCAATAAATAACAACGTTCAAGTTCAAGACAACAAAAACTATATTCACGCAATTTCCAATATTAAGGTAGACAGAGTTCCAGACAGTTTTTTTTACTTTCGACCCATCTTACACGGAATATATTTTTGGAAAACGTGATAGATGGTGACTATGTCGCCGTCTTAATGTCCATGTCGTAGTATACTGTTGGATATATAAAAGAAGATCTGCCATAATTGCTATTCTAGGCAAGCGCTTTGGTGATAGCTTAATATTGATTGACAACATTATTATTCCGCCATCTGTCGTTAGTCACTGCCATTTTCAAGTCTTTTGACGACCTATGTGGACACGTGGTGTACACCCCGGCGTCAACTCAAATGTTAATACTGTTAATATAGTTAATAAGTCTCTATCCATGTATTTCTATTTTTTCTCTTATTCGCCTACCCGCGCGTGAGGCGCTGATATCACTTAAATAGTTTGCTGTGTAATATTTTAATTTTTAAAAATAATTAAGCTATTCATTCAAACTCAGTTGTCTGATAAAAAAATTACTTAAGATGTGAACTATATGTGCTAGTGTTTTCAAAATGATATATAATAGTGTAATGAATCAAATAAATAACAACAACAAAAACAACAAAACAATTTCTATAAAAAGTGTTACAAGTGCTACATTTAATCAATTAACGGGTGAAATTTACATTTAGTTATTCACAAACTGACAATAACAATACTTTTTATTATTTTATATCACAAGTGTAAAAAATCTAAAACAAAATAATTGCTGTGAATATTTATAATTCTTTCAACATTAGTCATATCAACAAATTACTATTACTTAAGGACAGTTATAATACTTAATTTCTTCTGATACTTTAGATGTAAACATAGCCGTGAGGTAATTCATTTGAATTTTGCATCAACAACATATTTAAACTAGAGTTCGATTCCTAATCTAAAAGCTTTTTGTGAATGATTTAGTTCAAAATTTAAAATTTATAAGATAATAGTTTCTAAAAACTCCACATTCGAACGATAGATGTCATAGCTAGTACCCAATCAAACAAAGATGAACTTTATAGAAAACATTACATTTCGTCGCAGACGTACACAATCCGATTCCAATAATACAAACGAAGGTTCGTTCATCGCGGGTTCGCTAGATGACACCACTGGTAGCTTACCTGATATATCCGATGACGATATAAATAATGAAATACAAAGATTAAAGGAGGAAATAAAAACTCTCTATTGACTTGAACAGTGCTCATGCAGAAATTGAGTGTCTTTCTTCAGAAAATAGGGATCTCAAACGATCTAATGAAGAGCTACTAAAACAAATGTATTAATGAAAAAATTGCAACTAGTCCTGCAACAAAAAGAAAAATTAATAACGCCCAACAAAGAGCAGATAAAGAGACTCAGACTCCAAAATTACTAAATATGAGTAATGTATCTAAAAATCAAGATAATGTAGAAATCATATCGCCACTTGCAACTCAGCCTAAGTTAAAATATATTGAAAAGATAAAACCCGCAAGTAAGCAAAATAAAGTTTGTATTTTAAGTAGTAGCAAAATAATAATATATTATCAATAGCACAGAAAAATCTGGCATATGATAAATTTCAAGTATGTCATTATTTAAAGCCACACACTAGACTCATTAATATGTTAGAAAACATTGAATCAAAATTAAAACAATTTACATTTAAGGACTATTGTATTATATTAATAGGCGAAGATGATTTTAATTCTACACAAAATTATTTTAATTTAATTGTTCACATCAGAAATACATTGAAAGAAATTAAACATACTAATATTATAATTTGCCTGCCTACATTTAAATGTAAACATAATACGTCAATGTTTAATTGGAGAATAGAGAATTTTAACAATTTATTATACTTGGATAATTTAACACATCAATATGCATATCTCCTTGACTCAAACTCGAATTTAACTTATGACTATCGAATGTTTGACTACCATACTGGACGTATTAAGGACATTGGCATAAATACTGTGTTCCAAGACTTAAGAGAGTTAATTAGGTATATAGAAAATAGTGTCAATATGTCAAATGAGGAGTTAATACAAAATGACAATCGTAACACAATATTGAACTTGGAACCAACAATAAATCAGTTTTTTCATTAATAATTATTTGCATATCCTGCATCAAAATATTGCAGGTCTATTAAATAAATCAGATGCATTGACAATTTCTTTAAATGAACTAGAAGAAAAACTCATAACTATTGACGTTATATGCATCACAGAACATTTCATCATATCCGGTTTCGCTGCTGCATGCTTTTGCAGAACAACTCAAAAAAGAGGTGGCACTTGCATACTGGTTAAAAAAGGACACCGGTTTACGGAACTACCAGATATTAAGAAATTCTCCATTCCTGGTTTAATTGAATGTTGTGCTATTGAGTTAGTGCTTTATAAAACTTTAATCGTGTGTATGTATAGAGTACCAAAAAAACGATAATTTTAATTTATTCTTTAATAGATTGGAAAAAATTTTAGAAGTAGTTACCAAAAATTAAAAAAGAAATATTATAATAACAGGAGACTTTAATATTAACATTTTAAAGCGCAACAATGTCTCAATAGAATTTGAATGTCTTCTCTCAAATTACAATCTCAAATTAGAGATCAACCAACCTACCCGAATTAAAAGTCAAACTTGTATTGATAACTTTGGACATAATTTTCATAATAACTGTAAAGCTGAAGTAATAGAACTTGCCCTATCAGATCACACAGCGCAACTATTTAAATGTGGTGTTAAAAAAATTTGCATTCTTGATAGGTGGTTCATCAAACGACGAGATTATAACAAAGAAAATATGATAAAGTTTGACGACTGCATTAAAAGACTATCCTTTTCTGAAATATACAATACGGAAGACCCTAACGAAGCCTACAATATTTTTCTAGAAAATTTTAAGCTTTTTTATGATTTATGCTTTCCCTTAAGATATATTACTATAAAACAAAAAAAGTAATCAAAAATGGATATCACGAGGTATAAAGATTTGCAGTAAGAAGAAAAGGGAGTTGTTATGGATGTATAGATTAAAACCTACTGTAAATAATAAAATAAAATTTAAAGAATATTCCAAAAAGCTTAACAAATTATAAAACTTGCACAACGAGCTCAAAATGATTATAGTATTAAAACTTCGACGAATAGAAGTAAAGCTACATGGCAAATAATTAAAAATACGAAGCAAAATTTACCAAGTGATACCATATCATCAATAAAATTGATGATAAAATAATAACGAATCCGAAAGAAATATCATGTGCATTCAACAATTTCTTCGTAGATAAAATTCAACCAACAAATTTGAAAATGAACTAAAATTACAAATACTAAACAATAATCATTCAATGTTCTTGACACCAAGTTCACCATCTGACATTTTAAATATTATAACATCATTGAACAACACTAATAGTGTAGGTCCAGATGAAATTTCTACAAAAGTCGTTAAATTTGTTGCAAATAATATATCAAATCACCTTAGCCATATTATCAATTTGAGTATCAGTAAAAGTATCTACCCAGGAAAATTAAAAACATCAGTAGTCAAACCACTCTTCAAGAAAGAAAATAAGCTCTGTATGGAAAATTATAGACCTATTGCCCTCATATCGATATTCGCAAAAATTCCTGCATCAGAAAATGTATTCCTTTATTGAAAAATATAACATTTTAACCAACGCACAAAAAGGTTTTAGGCATAAGATGACAATCAATATGGCAATTTATGATTTCTTAAATGTTATTATGACAAACGTTGACAATAAAATCCAATTTGTGCTTTATACTGCGATATGACTCAGGCATTTGATTGTGTTGACCATGATATTTTGACAAACAAACTAAATCATTATGGTATACGAGGTAGAGTATTAGATTTGATAACATCATATCTTGACAACAGAAAGCAGTACACTGAAATCCATCGAGTAAATTATCGCGATAAACGGGAACATGCATATAAATCTGATGAACGAACTATACGTTACGGAGTACCACAGGGCAGTGTTTTAGGCCCCTATTATTCATTATTTATATCAACGACCTTGTTAATGCTACAAATCATCAAATGACACTTTTGCTGATGACAGTACAGTGACAATGGAATGCAAAATAAAATTTATATCACAATAACATCAATAATACACTTTATTTAATTATTGAATGGTTAAAAATCAATAACTTACGGATTAATTTAAGGAAAACGAATTTAATGCATTTTAATCAATTACCTTCAAATACAAACCTGAACATAATGTATGAAAATCAACTAATTAATGAAATTGACACTACGAAATTTCTAGGCTTAATCATCGACCGGAAGCTGAATTGGAAAAAGCATGTTGAAGAACTGTCTAAGAAAATAAATACGTCTGCTTACGCACTTCATAAATTGTCTTCATTATTAAACTTTGATTCGTTATTAACGGCATATTATGGCATGGCTGATTCAAGACTGAGATATGGCATCATTTTTTGGGGAAATTCAACTTATAAAGAATTAGCTTTTAAAGCACAAAAACGATGCATCAGGTCAATATTTAGGTTAAGAAAAATTGATAGTTGCCGACGTTATTTTATAGAAAATAAAATACTTACGCTTACTTCACTTTACATACTTGAGACTGCTGTGTTTGTAAAGAGTAATTCAAATAAATTTCAGAAGTTATCAGATGTCCACAATCGCAATCGACGTGACAATACAAGACTATGCATTCGCAGAGCCAGAACTGCGGTTATGCATAAGAGTGTTTTTTGCATGGCTCCAATTATTTATAACAAAATTCCAAAAAACATAAAAGAATTAAACATGAAAAGTTTCAAGCAAAGGCTCCGAATATTCCTGATTAAAAATGTTATTACCATATTAACGATTTTTTAAATGATAAATTTAATGAAGATTTTGACAATTGAAGAATGACATTTAAGATTTTTGATTTCAAGAATGACGTACGATAATCCATTAAACTGTTTATTTTTTAATATTTAACTTATTACTTTTGACAATTTGATTCTCTGTATTTTTTATTCACATGAATTAATTAATTTATTGACATGAATTTGTAAGACAAGATATTCTAACAAGACGTTCTATTTTGAAATAATTAGTATTTGTACGCCACACAAGGCAAAGACATGTTGGACATTACTCCTAAATATTATGTAACAGCTTCCTTTACACATGTTTTAACAAATAAATTATTATTATTATTATTATTATCATTATCGTTTTACGTCGACCACTTTAGAAAAAGTGGTCAATTTTAACGACGTCATCAGCTTTGTAACTAATTTTATTGTAATGCTTTAATATCTAAGACAACGCAAACATCTTTGAACGAACTTACAAATTGACTGAACTAACTGATACAAAAACTAATTGTCATTAAGCTCGTAACTTAACCTCTTGAAGTGAGCATTTGTTACTTTAAATTGTCTTTGAAACAGTTTTCATTAAAAGTCAATATCAGAAGTTAAAACTTTTCCGGTTTAAAAGTAAAGTATAAAAATTTTATAGATCGGTAAAATTAGATAAAAAATTCAAAATCTGTTATAGAGAAATAACTTAGAGTTATTTAGTCACGATGGCCGAGTTGTTGGGTGATCGGAATGCGAGTCAAGACCAATGGGTTTTTTAAAAACTTGTGAACGGCACAAAGACGTCGATGGGCTGTATGTGGCGACCGGTTACTAAGTCCCAAAAATATCGTTGATGGAAGCACCTAATTGTCTATACGTCTGTCTACCCCTGTATGGACAACAGCGTAAAGATATGTACTTATTTGACATAAAGAAAACATCTATTCCGTCATCTGTGAATAGTCTTGCCCTTTATAAATCCTTTTCCAATTAGCTTCTTGCGACACACACGACTTAAAAAGGAGTGGTATATTCCTACTCCAACAACACCACTTATAAAGTGTAATTTGTAGTGAAGTGAAAAGACCCATATTTTGTATGAACATTCGGAGGTCAAAAACACTTAGGCTAAGATTTACCGAGCTCGCACGCGGCGAGGTTTTATGTGCTCTGCACTTCATACTGTCGGTGAGACTCACTGCCTCGAAACCTGCGATGCTATAAAATTTTCAGTTCCGTTTATTAAAATCTTTATCTACACCTAGGCTAATATTATCAAGAATATTTTTCTAGTTATTTTCATGCAATTCCAATACCTAGGTAAGTCATTTTTTAAGACTAGTGTCTCAAAGGGCGAGTGGTTGGGTGATCGTAATTCGGGTCACGAGACCCGAGTTCGAACCCCGGGTGGCAGGCGTATCAATGGGTTTTTTCAAAACTTATGTACGATTTATATAGTTGGTTTGGACATAAAGACTACGACGGTATCACCACCTGTCACGTTGTCCCAAAAACGTCTCCGATGAAAGGTTGGTCGAAAAGATTTAATTGTCTAGACGTCTGTCACGGAAACCTATTTGGGATAACGTCACAGGTAATGAGCCTATACGTCTTGTGGCGACATCTATGTCTCCACATAAGAAGCTCGCTAGTGGCGGATTCAAGAAATACATCGACGTCCTACATCGCGCTATCGAAGTTCGCACGATGACAAGCATATATACGATTACCGATAGCGCACAATTGTGGAGGAAAACATCGACGTCATCAACGCAGTCACAGCACCGAACTACTGTCGGCACAACGCGTGGTTCCTAGTCCTGTCAGCCACTGAGGATCATCAACGGCGGGCCCCTTTCTCCTCAGGCTGACACTGCGGCATCGGCACTTTGACTATACATCTCGACTCACCGTAGATCTATCTGGTCACAGCCTCTCACCGCAACGCCAGATTGCTCAAAGTTAAGCTCTCCGCACTTCCGACCTCCAGTCTCAGCGGGGAAGTGATGTGGCGACATCTATATCTCCACATAAGAAGCTCGCTAGTGGCGTATTCAGGAAATATATCGACGTCCTACATCGCGCCATCGAAGTTCGCACGATGACAAGCATATATACGATTACCGATAGCGCACACTTGTGGAGGACACGTCCTCCCCAGGTCAATATCACCCGACCTGGCCGGTAGCTACCCTTTTCCTGTAGCACATCATCCGCTACGGGCTTAATCTCTAAGCTCACGGTACAATATTATTACATAGATAAATATTTCATATAAATATTACAAAGAATGGATGTACTATTTATATCGTTGGCACGTAGTCCCAAAAATGTCCAACCCGTCAAATGTGTCGTCACTCAATAAAAAAGTAATCTTCTCAAATTTTCCAATACAACATGACAGGTGGTGAGTCTGTTGCCGTCTTAGGGTACAAACCATCGATACAAATCTTATATTGGTACAAACCTTCCTCCTGAGTATCGAACTCGGGACTCCTGATTCGAATCCCAATTGCCCAACCAGTCGGAATCTGTTGCTATTCAAGTTTTGTGTACATGTTAATATATTAGATCATTAAATACACAAAAAGTTTGGTCCATAAAGCATGGACTAATCTTAAGACATGTTTTTAGACGTCCATAAAGTGTTTGAACAGTCTATTTCAAACTGAAATCCAAAAATACCTCTCACTCAAATGCAGTGCGTAATTTCCTGTTTTTGCAGCTGAATCGAATTCATTCCAAATGTGGTAGATATTAAAAATTCTCTTAGAGAGGTGTATGGCCTGTAGTGGACTTTCAAAGTCCGTTTAGTAATGTATATAGGCGCCTCTGGACGTGAATGAAACATTTTTCTCTATTAATTATTATATCCGAGTTGTTGAAGTCGTGTTGTTGAAGTCACGATAGCCGAGTTGTTGGGTGGTCGGAATATCGAGTCGAGAGACCCGAGTTCGATCCCCAGGTGGCAGTACCAATAAGTTTTTCAAAAACTTATGTACGAATTTCATCACTGGCTTGGACATAAAGGCGGCGACGGGCTTACCACCTGTCACATTGTCCCGAAAATATCTTCGGTGGAAGGTGGGTCAAAGGGAGTTAATTGTCTAGACTTGACCTCTGTCTTCCCCTGTATTGGGAATTGCTTGAAGAAATTTTTTTTTTATTATTATATTATTACTATTTAAATAAATAAAAAAAACATTGTTCTTAAATTGTTTCTTTTATAATATCATTGATTAGTAAACCACTGTCGCCATCTTTATGTCCAAGCCAACGACTTAATTCGTATATTCGTTTTTGAAAAACCCGTTGGTACGAGCTTGCCTCCTGGGGATCGAACTTGGGTCTCTTGACTCAAAATTCCGACCACTCGAGTCACGGTAGCCGAGTGGTACTCAGCTACCGTGACTTATTACCTCTCACCACCTGTCACGTTGTCCCAAAAATATCTTCGGTGGAAGGTGGGTCGAAGGGACTTAATTGTCTAGACTAGACCTCTGTCTACCCCTGTATTGGGAATGGCGTGAAGATATTTATTTATTTATTTATGTAAACCACTGTGAACACTGTCTATGTTCTCTAAGTAATACTGTGCTATCTAAAGTGTAGTTCACATAAAACTGACCGCATCAGTTATTAAACTCTCCGTGACGTACAATATCTTCACGTGTTACACTGAATTAGACTAAACTGTGTACGTTTTCGAATCTTACGAAGATTTGTTTTTATATTTTAAACAAATTATAATATACAGATAATTTTAATGTATCTGTACCGTATAGGCTGTGTCGGCTTAAGAATATGCCACTCCCTTTTTTCTCGTAGACGTCGTAAGAGGCGACTAAAAGCCTTGACAATATTAGTGGCGAAAAACATCCCAGACCACAATAAGCAAACCGATGACGGGCAGCAGAGTCTAAGGTACAAGTTGTCTGGTACTGCGATCGCCAATCCGCTTACCGCTAGGGGCCACTGTAGAAAACCCTCCCACTCTCTCCCGTGGGAGTGTTTGCCTAAGTACAGTAGTGGACTATTATAGGCCATTATGTATTCTCAAGGAAAACATCGTGAGTAAACCAGTCAGTCTGAGAAATAAAAAAAAAAAACATATTTCGTGGACGTTTGAAGTTCGCCAACACTGGAGCAGTGTGGCGGATGTCCTCTCTAATCTCTAACAAATATTTGAGAGAAGGTCTTTGCCCAGCAGTGGGAATTTCTAGGAAGCTACTTTACTTTTTTTACTTAAATAAGTACTCTCGCGGTAATGTGGCGGTTGAGTTCAAATTTCGCCCTTGTCAGTTGGTGATTAATTTATAATATTTATTAATTAACGATAATTGGCCACCCGATACCCTAGTTGGCAGTGACACCTGCGTTCGAAGCTAAAGAAATCTAACCCACAACGAGTTAGAATTCCGCTGGGTTAAATGTTTTTGCCACATTCAATTATTTAACAGTGGTAGAGCCACGCATCAGCTTTTGTTGTTGCATGAATAGGCCGGCTCGACCGGGGAAGTTCCACGACCTCACAGAATACCGGCGTGAAGTAGAAGTCTAACAAACTTCTGCATTTTGTCTGGTGAGTGCAGGTAATCGGAGGTCCACACAACCCCCTCCCCCAATTCGGGGGGGAGGGGCACTCTAAGGCCAGCAACGCATTTGCTATGTCTCTGGTATTGCGGGTGTTCATGGGCGGCGGTAATTACTTACCATCACGTGAGCCTCATGCTCGTTTGTCCCGCTTTTCTATAAAAAAATAACATTCGTGTGATGAATATGAATGTTGACACCCGAGACATGGCTTTTTATATGTATATATGAGTATTTATTTGACAATTGAGTTTGCTTGGACACTATGACGACGACAAGTTTCGAAGAGACTTGTTCCTGTTTGGGAAAACTGGTGAAAATAAATAAATAAGTCATTTTATTAATAACAGTTAACAATAGGCCCACACACCCCCTCCCCCAATTCTGGGGGGGGGGGCACTCTAAGGCCAGCAACGCATTTGCTATGTCTCTGGTATTGCGGGTGTTCATGGGCGGCGGTAATTACTTACCATCACGTGAGCCTCATGCTCGTTTGTCCCGCTTTTCTATAAAAAAATAACATTCGTGTGATGAATATGAATGTTGACACCCGAGACATGGCTTTTTATATGTATATATGAGTATTTATTTGACAATTGAGTTTGCTTGGACACTATGACGACGACAAGTTTCGAAGAGACTTGATTGTTCCTGTTTGGGAAAACTGGTGAAAATAAATAAATAAGTCATTTTATTAATAACAGTTAACAATAGGCCCACACACCCCCTCCCCCAATTCTGGGGGGGGGGGCACTCTAAGGCCAGCAACGCATCTGCTCTGCCTCTGGAATTGCGGGTGTTTAGGGGCGGCGGTAATATCTAACCATCACGAGAGCCACCTGCTCGTTTGCCTCCATTTTCTATAAAAAAAATAGAATGATTTTAACAATAGCAATAGTTACCACGTTCAAAATTGATTGAGCGAATACAAATACTAAGCGAGTGTCCCGCAACTATTGCATCCCGTGTGTTAACTCTGTTCGTTTGTGTATTTTTATGTTGTGTAGTGTATGTCAAAAACATCTTCACGCCATTCCCAATACAGTGATAGACAGAGGTCTAGATAATTAAATCCTTTCGACCCACATTTCACCGAAGAATTTTTTTTTGGGACAAATGAAAATTTTTCTAGCATTTCCATTTCCACTTTGATGTCACCCACAAGAATGAAGTGGGTTACTAGAAATGTCACAATAAATTTAAGTGTATTCTTAATGAATGTCTATGCTAATTTGTTAACATAGACAATGTATATTATTACTTAAATATATTACACATTCCTCTTGCAAATAAATCACTCTGTGGTCGGTATATAGACGTAGAGCGTAGGCCAATAAATTACTTAGCAGCGGACATTTTTACTCTCATCGTCTCAACGCGGGACTTTGCGATTGTTGTCAGCATTCTTATTGTGATATGTTAGGGAAATCTCGGACATGACCTCTCTAGACTTGGCGATTCTTACCACAAAATAAGTCAAAAAAATACTCTTAATTCTTATCCTACTAACATGCAAAAGGGTGTGTACTTAAGGCCCTATGACAGAAGTAAAAACTTCTTCAAGGCGAGGTTAGCAATAGGAAATACAACTATTTTACAGCACAAACGCGTCAAATATATCTGTCTCGCTCCCTTAGTCAGACTAGAGCCGACTTTCCCCGAACGAGCGCTACATAATAATCGCTTGTTGATTGTTATAGTTTTAACAATTTGTATAAGACATAGTTGAAATATTTAATGTAAACAAATAATCTTTAGTATTATTATAACCGAGCGTGACGTCACAGTCGTAGCCCTCAGGATACAACTGGACCTAAACAAGTTTTCACTTCAGTAAATGTGTGAGTTTGTATCTTTGGATCCTACTCATTTGTAAATTTGTACTTTGATAACGCTATGCTTTCAAAGTCTATGTATGTAGCCTTTTCTGAAAGAATCTCGTGGAGGTTTAAGATAGATGCATTGCTAACTTAACATAATACCATCCCCTCTCTTACCACACATGAAGCGACTAAGAGAAAACCTAGAAATCTGACGGTAGCCATTTAAATACAATTGGCTACCAACAGATAGCGAGATAACCATCTCAAAAAATTGCACAGACCCGTGACGGGCAGCAGTGCCTACGGTGCGACGTGCCTAATACTGCGGTCGACAATCCGCTTATCAAGCGTGGCGATAACGGCAAATCCTCCCAAAGAGAAAGGCGATACTCTGGCAGAGGAATTTTAACAGACCATTAAGCATGTATACGACTAAACATGATTTTGAATATTGCTCTGTATTCTACGATCTAGTTTCATTTTTCAACTATCTTTTGCTGAGGATCCACAAGAAGTAGGAAAGCTAATACAATCCAAAAATAGAAAACTGAATATATCCTTTTATTAATTACGTCACTAAAATTCTATACCAAAAATATACAAAGCTTTTCTTAAATTAGGGTACGCTTTCGACATTAGATACGTTCAAGGTCTCACCGAATAAAAAAAAAATGCTGACGCTCTACGTCGGTATATATTCCTGCTCAGATCAACATTTTATTAGAGAAACCTTTGATTACAATAAATAGAAGAAGTTTAGAGTCTAAGCGACGGATGCATAAACACAATTTTACTTGTTAACTTTTATTTTATTAAATGTTTAACCGCTTCTAAAAAGGGAGAAGATTCTCTATTATGTTGTATGTTCCTTTTACTATAACTCCATTATATGGAAACAAATTTCAATGTCAAAGGAGGGTCAATTGTACTCGGAAACCTAGACGTGCGGGTATGAAGAAACTGATGAGTTTGAAAGAAGCTTCTAAGCCAATGATGAAGACATTAATATAATAAAATAAGAAATGTATGTAAGGTGGAAGAGATGGCATTAGGCGGCTTGTTCTCTTTGGCTACCCAGTCAGAGACTATGCGTGAAGATATTTATTTTGTTCTTCAAATAATACAAATTTAGCACCTCTTGGCGCTGAAGGTGGTAAACTCGTCGCCACAGTACGCTTAACATAAAATTAATCAATGATAAAAATATTATACATTTATTTTATTGCTTTCTTTTTTTATGCTTTTATAACTTTATTAAATGTGTACTTTTAAGTAAGACCTATCTCAAAACACTCATAGAAACAGATATATAGAGAGATAGAGGGGGAGGAAGGGAGAGAGAGAGAGAGAAAGAGAGAGAGAGAGAGCGAGAGAGAGATAGGTAGATTCCTATCTTCTTATCTTAAAGTTTACTCCTTTTTTTTCTGTTACTCTAGCGTAAAATTTAAATTTCGAAGGATTTTTATTAAATTAGTAATTACATTTAAAACTTTGCCGCCGTCTCATCGTTCTTTTTAATATGTCTTTGAAATTTCTACATTAAGTTTTTAATTGAAACAAATTAAATAAATTCTGTTCAACAGCACATTAATTTTCTATTTTTAAAGACCTCATTAAAAAGTAATCGCTTTACGATTATTAAGAGGGATGAGGTGTCAAAGATGAAAGTAAATTCGCTTTGTAATTCTCAGTTTTTGAGACAAATTTAGAGTTTTAGTCAAGGAAGGCCGAGTCTTACTTTTGAAGATCACGTGAGTAAGAAATTAAACTAAACAGTACACGGATGCGCACATGGAATTTGCTAGAAGCCAAAGAGGTATTTGAGAATCGTGATACTTGATGGTACGTTAGAAAAATAACAACTTAAAAATATTTCTTCATGCCTATCCCAACACAGGGGTAGACAGAGGTTTAGACTATTAAGTTCGTCCGATTCACCTTCCACCCAAGATATTTTTTGGCACAGCAGTGCCAAATTAACAGTGGTAGAGCCACGCATCAGCTTTTGTTGTTGCATGAATGAGCCGGCTCGACCGGGAAACTACCACGACCTCACAGAATACCGGCGTAAAGTAGAAGTCTAACAAACTTCTGCGTTTCGTCTGGTGCGTGCTGGTAACCGGAGGCCCACACACACACACACACACACACACACACACACACACACACACACACACACACACACACACTTTAAGGCCGGCAACGCATCTGCTATATTCATGCTGCTATTGCGGGTGTTCATGGGCGGCGGTAATCACATACCATCACGTGAGCCTCCTGCACACACACACACACACACACACGCGCGCGCGCACACACACACCCACACACGCACGCGCACGCACACACACACACACACACACTTTAACGCCGGCAACGCATCTGCTATGCCTCTGCTATTGCGGGTGTTCATGGGCGGCGGTAATCACTTACCATCACGTGAGCCACCTGCTCGTTTGTTTGCCTCCCTTTTCTATAAAAAAAAAACAACGCGACAGTTAGTGAACCTGTCGCCGCCTTATGTTCAAGCGCACGATATAAATTGTACAAAAAAACATTGGTACATGCCTACCCCCTGGGGATCGAACTCGGGTTTCTTGACTAGAATTCCGATGACCCGACGACTCGGCTATCGTAACTTCTAAACTCTCGCAATTTAATATATATTAATTTATAATATAAAAGACTAACGTTAAGTTGAGTTCATTAAGAATATTTATTAGTCTAATATTAATGTCGTTTTATCTTTTCAAATCAAATATTTGCTAGAAATTTGTTAATTTTCTACAAAATCCTTTTTTTTATTATTACGTCGTTGACATCAAAACATCATGGCGTTTCCTGGCTGTATCACAAATAACTTTTTTTTAAATGGTGTCTGGTCTACATGACTATAATATCATTATGCCCTGCGATAATACATTCTTATTTTAATCCAGACAATGTTCTATGGGTTTATAAATAATTATCCAATAAAACTGTCAGCGGAATAGTTATAAATAAATCCTGTCTATTATATGAAACACGGAACAATGGTGTCATCTAAAACTACGTGAAAATAAATCAAACTAATTAGTCAACGCGGTTTCGTAACCATCGAGAATATTCTGTTTTTATCAAATATTATTTATGGTATTTCGTAAGACATGAATAATAGCGACTACTGTTGAATGCATTTTAAATAAAGTACCTGAGTGACCAAATTACGCTTGGAGTTTTCGTCGTAGATACCGTAGCCGTTTGCAAACGGTAAGAATTTTTTCATACCGTTTGCAAACGGCTACGGTACGACAAAGGTCGCGAGTTTGAATCGCGCTGTTGTAATTTAATAACAAAAAGGACGTACAATCCATGTTTTGTTTGTTATTTTAAACAAAACCTGCCTTAAAATAGGTGTAGGGATACATTCGTTACTGGGGTCGTACAATTTGTAAATATTAACACAATTATCTTAATGATATAAGTTTATTTGTGAATCATCGTAACGCATTAAGAGAGAATGAGTAAAGGGTTAAAACCATATTCATATATACAATACTTCACTAAGTATTGAGACATTAAGAATCCCGGTGTTGTGGTGATATTTAAAGTCCGTTTTTTTTTTCAGATAATTCGTTGCACACGATAAAATATACATAATATACGAGTATAACCATCTATAAAACTCCACTGCAGGATCTCTGCCATTATGAGGATCTGCTATAATCGCCATTATGTCGCAAATAAGCTTCAGTGGGTCGAAAGGACTTAATCGACTATACCTCTGACCTCATTATTGGGGAATGCGTAAATCTATTTGCAGTTTTTGAGTTCATTGCGTTTAGACAGACAGAGGCGCTGGAGGATTTGATTTGATTGTATGTGACATAATTTAATAAATAAATTCGTTGATAGTCACGATAGCCGAGTGGTTGGGTGGTTGGAATTTCAAGTCAAGAGACATTTCATGAACTGCTTGGATGAATGGCACACACGTCGGTTTTCAAGGTGTCGCCAGCTCTGAGGTCCCGGGTCCAATTCCCGGAAGTGACAATGAAAAAAACAATTTTTCTACATCGTCTCGAGTCTTGGTGTTTAAGTCCCATCGACCCACCTTCCACCAAAGATATTTTCGGGACAACGTGACAGGTGGTGAGCCCGTCGCCGTATTTATGTCCAAGCCAACGACATAATTCATACATATGTTTTTGAAAAACCCATTGGTACGAGCCTGCCATCTGGGGAGCGAACTCGGATCTCTTGACTCGAAATTCCAACCACCAAACCACTCGGCTATCGTGACTTCAATCTATGGATTTAAGCACTGTTTCCAAGGGAAGTTTTCGATACTGCTTGGCTCAATGTTTTTAAGAGACTCAATGTCGCCGTGTCGTTTAGAGCAGGTCGTGTCCTCTGAAACTGACCATAATTTGAAGTCTAACGGGATCGGGTCTAGATGAGGGGTAGTCTTCAGCTTTTATAAGCTCCGGGAAGTAGGTTTCAACCCAGGCTTGGGCAGCTCCTGCCTTGCGACCAGGTGCGGAGTCATACTGAAAATTCCACGATATATTTTTTAAGAGTGTATTGCTGAGAGGTTTTACAACATGATCCAAGACTGTATCTTAATACAGTTTGAAGTTTTCACTCCCTCTTTGTAGTTTGTTTAAAACATTGTAGTTTTGTACCTCCTTAATATGACATGCCCCACCTAGCTATCACGGACGCTGGAAGATGACCACATTTTCACGTACTTTTCTCTTTATTTGGGTTATATATTCTTCCTCCCAGGAGTTACCACGCACCTCCAGAGCAGAATCGCTAACGCTTAATGCATTCCCGCCGTGCGATAACGGTTGTTAACTAATGCTTAGATATTATTGATAAGATGAGTAATCCGCTTTCACTCTCACTACACAAAAAAATTTCAAACCATAAACATATATAGAATCGTGTGATATTTACATGTATAGACGAAACAGCATTCTTAATTTGCTAACTAGGTACATAATCTGTGTGGCAATGAGGTTATGGCCTGAAATAAATTTTACGAGCTGGTAAGAATCTTCTTTGATTTATCAAAGTTTAATTCGTCAAATAAAATATTCTGTACAATGCTCAATGCATTTTAAACATGGCGGTCACTTTAGAAAATCTATTAATAGTTTAAATTAATAGCCAGTAATAACGAATCTTATTAATTCTTGTATAGATTCCGCAATATACCCAGACCTATTAAAAATTGGGATAATAAGACCCATTTATAAAAAAGGATCCCACACCGAATACAATAATTACCGTCCAATTACAAATCTGTCATGTATAGACAAAATTATAGAACGCTATTTTGGATATATAATAAACAGGTATCTGCAAACTAACTGCGTAATTCATTGTAATCAGTATGGTTTCCAAAAACAAAAAAGTACCACACAACTTCTTTATAAATTTACGGACGAAGTTAATAGTTATTCCAGTGCTTTTGATTTGTTAGACTATTCAATATTGTACGACAAGTTATCACGAAATGGTATACAAGGACCTTTGCTGGAACTTATAAAAAACTATCACAAAAACAGATTCACTATGGTAAAAATTGTAAATACATACAGTCAAAATATTTTAACCACTAAAGGCACTGCACAAGGCTCCATTTTTGGTCCGACAGAATACTTGTTGTATGTAAACGATATATTAAACATTTAAACCAAGGGTTCCGTATACCAGTTCGCTGATGACACCTGCATCCTTGTTGCACACAGGGAAGTCTCGGAAGCGCAAATTATGATACAGGAGAATTATAACTTAATTTGTAAATGGTCACATGATATAAGATTAGAAATAAATGAACAAAAAACAAAAATAATTCACATGCACTCATCACATAATAAGACAGAGACACAGCCAGTTGTAAAGACTCATAGCCACGCCTGCCTCCACTCTGCCTTCTCCACGTGCGCCATGAGTTGCTCGTGTCCGGAGTTGGAACTGGTAGACCAACACATGTACCTAGGGCTCAAGATTGACAACAGATTCAACTGGGGACCCCATAAAGATTATGTCTGTAAAAAACTTAGGTCAATCTTGAGCAAAATCGTAATATTGAGACCCAAACTTCCCTATGGTACACTCAGACTTTTATATATGGCGCTTGCGGACTCGGTTATAAGTTATGGATTGAGTAGTTATGGAAGTAAATGAGTGGAAAGAGTGGCATATGCACCAGTTTTTATGGTACCTCAGAGCTGCTGAGGTATCGGGCTTGATTCACGGATAGGTCAACGAAGTAAATGACTTTTACTACTTTATTTCGCGTCTGCGTGTTTGTGGTACCTTGTTTCTGTTTAATGCTTTTCGTTCTATGTATTTCTGTAGTTAAGTTCCTAAGCAATTGAGCTTTCATATTAATATTTGTGGTTCGTGGCATGATATTTTGTAGTTTTGTGTATCATTTGATGAGATATAAAAATGCGTTATCTGTTTTCAACTCAAAATTCGGAGAGAAATAAAATAATGTAATTATAATTTACTTTTATTTTATAACAACACTTTTTTGCAACATTTTTGACAACTGATCGCCCTTTATCCATGCACATATGAGAATATTATGTACGATTCATATATATTGTTTGCTTGGGAACTAAGACGGCGACAGGCTTTTCACCGGTCACGTTATACAGTTAAGGTCCAATAAAAAGTCTGACGTTAGACTTAAATACACCAAGAAACTGAAGAAAATCTTTCGGTGGCGAGCTTGAGTCTTGTATTTACGTGTATTTATTAAAAGTTTTGTGATTGACGGCTCGCGAATCGAACCAAGATCATTTGCGTATTTGGAAGTTGGGGCGAGCACTTGGTCACTGAACCACAAAAGCTTTATCATGCAGATAAATAGCCACAATTTATGAGTCTGAGTAATAACTTAAATCTATGGTGGTAGTAAACCGTAATGTATTCATATAAAACATAAATTGTCTCCCTCCTTTGAATATGATCCATTTCATAAAGTCACTTAAAATAATCGGAGGATTTTTTGTACGTCTGTACTTTTATTGAAAATAAATAAAACGGTTTTATTTTCAAGTGTACTATATTGTTTTCTAGTCGATGTTTTTTTTTAATCATCAAATGGTAGTATAATTCTTTTCTGTCTAGGAGTCGTTTGAGTTAGCACCACAATGAGTGAGTTACGATAGACGAGTGGTTAGATGGTCGGAATATCGAGTCAAGAGACCCGCGTTCGATCCCCAGGTGGCAGGCTCGTACGAATGGGTTTTAAAGCCGGCTTTTCACATTTGCAGACTGAGATTTTGTGATCCACTATAGTCAAGGTCTATGCATAGGTAATCCGTAGATATATAGATTTCCCTTTATTACATATGTATATAATAATTCAATGTAGATAATAATGTATATAATAATTCATGCCATTCAATTTAATATATTAAATTGAATTTCATGCAATCATGACCTGGCTTAACACCTGAGACATTTTTTGTCCCGGAAAAGGGACCTGTTTCTCAGCTAGATTTATGTACATTCTGTGTTTAATTATTGCAGTGGTATAGGCTTTGAAATCAATTACAAGCCTCCTATGCCCATACATCAATAGGTCAAATTAGCACTAATAGCTATGCGTGATTAATGTATTAATATGTATGAAATGGATGCACTGCCAGGTTAAAATGTATTAATTACTACTTACATGTTTTGTGTGGCAAAAAATCTCCTTTTTTTACCAACGATTTTCTTCTTAGGTACATACATACTTTTTACATGGTTTTGTTTCTTTGAATTTTTAGCACCACAAAAATTATTTTAAGTAAATAAATAATAAATATCTACACGCAATTCCCAATACAGGGGTAGATAGAGGTCTAGTCTAGACAATTAAGTCCCTTCGACCCACTTTCCACCGAAGATATTTTCGGGACAACGTGACAGGTGGTGAGCCTGCCGTCTTTATTTCCAAGCCAACGATGTAATTCGTACATAAGTTTTAGAAAAAACCCATTGGTACAAGCCAGCCACCTGGGGATGGAACACGGATCTCTTGATTCGAAATTTCGACCACCTAACCACTCGACTATCGTGACTTAACTATAAAAATTATTTAGAAAAATTATTTAGAAATAATATAAAAATTATTTAGAAATCTAATAAAATATTTTACAAGAAAAAATATTTCCATAGAATATGCTTGCTGGCTATCTTTTTTATTGAATGTTTGGACGATAAACTTTGGAAGCACTTTAGCCCATACGGAATAGGTCTGATAATCTCTTTTTGATAAAACTTTTAAATGTAGTATCGAAAAGGGTTAAAAGAGATATATTACTTTTCACTGTCACTTACACGGCTCCACTGGGACTACAAAGATTAGTGCGCTTTATTTAATGACCTTCTGCTAGTAATGTGTTAACTCTACAAATATTTAAAACTATTACGTATGATTCTATTCCCAATATCCCAGTATTACTCCAGTATAGACAGAAGTTTACAATTAATTATTTTAGACCCTTTAGATCCAGTCTTCAAATGGACGCTATTTTTTTATGTTCCGGAAAGCTGGCCTGATACATAGCTTTTTATTTGACGACCCTCGTGGAAGAGTGGCGGTTTTCAAGGAGTCGTCAAGGTATTTTCAAGCTCTGTGGTTAGATTCTTGGTCGGATCAATATAATTTTTTTTCTACATATCGTAATATTGGGAAGTATTGGCAATAGCGTGAAGATATTTTGTATCCAAAATCAGCTACGTCAAAAAGCTTATTAAAGTACATCATGGGTCCAATGACGTTGGCAACCCCGGGTTATAGCTTCAAATGTCAGTATACTGAACTTCATGGCCCGAGGAGCGTGTGGCTTCAGTCGTGAAGACATGTAATGAAAAGGTGCTTAAATCTGAAACTAAAAGATCAACCGCTACAGATTTTATGGGGATCAGGTGAGGAAAACATCAAGTGTGCGCCATTGAGAGGGCTATAACACAAACTTTATTGACGAGTTCATAAAATCCGATGTATGCCATCCTATCTGCGCGTGAAACGACTGAAAGTAAACATATTTATTGATTTTCACTGTGTAATGATAATGATTAGATATCGGATTACATGCACTATCGAAATACAGTAAATACTTTTTTATTCATAGCAATTTCCCTTATTGAGGTAGGCAGAGGTCTAGGCAAATATTTCCTTTCGACCCACCACCAAAGACATTTTTTGGCACAACGTGACAGGTGGTGACCCCGTCGCCGTCTTTATGTCCAAACCAACAATTCGAATTCATATAAAAATTTTTGAAAAACCCATTGGTATGTGCCTGCCACCTGGGGATTGAACACGGGTCTCTTGACTGGAAATTCGATCACTCAACCACTCGGCTATAATCTCTAAATCATGTATCTAAAAGTACTTAGCTAATTGTCATAAAAATTAATGCCTTTTGCGCTTGCTGTATTTTATATAGATGAACTTTGTCTCTTACATTAAATAATTTGTAGGAATGTTTAAAAAATATCATGATAAGATTGACGCGAGTGTAGCGCCAATAAGCTCTTATGGAGCCTATTGGCGCTACGTGCATCACAGAGTGCGCGACTTGAATGTGGGGAATCATCATTGACAGTTATGTTAATTTTGGTTTTTTCTTTGTAGCTGATTTGGTTCAAACCGATTTATTACTAAGGCATAATGATTATTTTTGATTATTATATTTTATGTAGGAATGTAAATTAATTTAATTTTAATTGCATTCTCCAAATTAGCTATTGGAATTGTTTTGGTAGTCTGAAGCCTTAGGTAAGACACAGGGTACATTTTTATCATGAAACCAAGAGGTCGCAACCGTGGGCGGAAGCTATTTTTCCATAAACGACTGGCCAGTTACATTACCTTTTTATTTAGAACTTTCATTTAAATATGGAATATCAGAAATTTTTCATTGATTTGTTCTCATTACCGGTAATACTGAATTATTAGTGGTTCTTGCACGGTCTGTGAAGAAATTTAAAGTTTTATAATTTGATAAATTCTTAATATTATTACTAAAATGTTCATACCAACAGATTTATTGCTGCCAGACTTGAGGGGTCAAGGCAGAAAACAGTTGACTTCAAGGAGGAATAGCCGTTTTCTACAACGTGGCTAACACTCCAAGGAATGGACGGGAGAAGGCCTTGCAGACCCGAAATGAGCTGAAAGTCATGCGAGGAGTGTGTGTGATTGGGCATAGGTTTGTTTGTACAGGCCAAAGCTCCAAAACTTAAGAATATCATCGTTTACAATTAGTAAACTTTGAACGCGCATTCTTTTTGGGAAAAACACCGATAAAGCGGATATTTTCCGTTGATAAGTTACACCAGATCGATCTGAAAGTATTTTAAAGCGCCATCTATTGAAAGAGATATTGTAGTAAATATACTTACAGCAACCGTCTGGCGCCGGAATATTTATCAATAACTCAGAAGCAGTAAATCTTAGTGGTTCCGCCGTAAAAAAATATATATTTATCCGCCGCCTAATCCGGAATATGGACTAAGCTTTCATGAAAAGCGATTCGAAATAATTAATGTCTGTAACGCGTAAGTCGTTATCTGGGTTTTATCATATCAAAATATGAAACTAGCTTGATGCTGTTTTCATTCTTAGCTACTTGCTTCGGTGGACAGCTGACCAACCAAGTGGTGAGAGTTTATACAAGTAAAGATAAGCTTATTTTATCATAGCAATCAAGTTGTTTTAAACTTCACATCAACTATCAAACACACAAACGTCACATACAATGGTCCGATCCCAAAAGATGTAGCTAAACCACTTGTGTCATGGAATAGTAAACAGCGAAGCTTGGTCTAGCTGCCCCATTCATATTGCTGAGGTTTAACTCCGTTCAGTAATCAAGTCTTCATAAGATCTAATTCGTTCACCATAATTGCCGGTTATTCATAATTGTAAGGCAACTGCAGATAATAGAGTTCCTAGGGTTTGGCGTAATCGGTATACTTGGCAAGTGGATTGTGACAGTACCAGAAATCTTGCACCAGAGACGCTGCAGCCCATCCCTAATCTAATTAATTTTGAACTGCTATTTTTCATTATATATTATATATTCTGTATCATTATATAATCTGTATATCCATTAGTCGCTTTTTACGCCACCCACGGAAAGAAAAGGCTGTTTAAGATCTCTTCCCGATATAAACCTTTCACTGTTCTGTCAGTAAGGGGTAAGTTGTTGCCTCTTTCCTATACGTAAAATCTCCACGGATTTCTACTCGGTTTAGTTTTATAAAAAAAATATTATTTCCCGCAACGTTGTCGTTTTAAAAGGTCTGTAAAAACAACACGACATACTTTGCTTTTAATAACATTGCTTCAAATCAAATCAAAGTTTAGCTATTATTAGCAAATTAAGGTTTTTTTCTACATATTAAAAAAAAACCCTTTAAAATGTCATCTCTTTTCATCACTTTATCCTATTTATTTTATAAAATTTTCAACAGTTTTTATTACTTGTAATGAAAAGACCGAAAATCAATTTCCATTCTCAAAATTTCATCCTCATAATTGTCTAATTTTCTTACAAATTTTATGGAGCATGACTTTTCAATTTTACACTTCATTGTATTTCCATCAACTCTTTTTGTATACAGCGAGCTTTCCGCCCACGGTTTCAGCCATTTGGACTACACGAATGAGGCTGTTTTATTTTATTTTTGTCGAGTCGTGTCTGTGTTTTTACTAAGTTTACTTTCATAATTATTTTCTAATAAAGTGGTGTTTGGAAATAATTTAGTCAAATTTCCACTATATCCATATTTACCAATTCAAAAATCTCGTTATACCTTTAATCCCCATTTAACACCCCAAGCATGTAATTTCAAAAATATTAAGGATATAAAATTACTTAATTTTTATTAATTTTAAAATTTTTATTTTTTTAATAATTTAATTGTCATCCTTATAAGTCCAGTTGTTTTGAAAACCCTTTTCTTAGTTGACGTTTCCTACCGATAGTCCATCTCTTCATATATAATATATAAAAAAAATATAATTTTCGCAAATCTTAAATTAATAAATCTTAAATACAGGGGTAGACAGAGGTCTAGTCTAGACAATTAAGTCTCTTCGACCCACTACCACCGAAGATATATTCGGGACAACGTGATAGGTGGTGAGCCCGTAGCCGCCTTTAAAAAGAAATCTCTCGTCTCTCAAATCTTGAAGAAAGAAATCTTATAGTGTTTTTGTAAACTCTAAGGTCATGGAATTTACTTTACATGGAACTTACTCTTTATTTCGTCTAAACCTAAATTTCGTGTAACACATTTGTTACACGAAATTTGGGTTACTTGCTTAGCAAATGTATAAAGCAAATCTATATTATGTGTTTTGTATGAAATTTTGTATGTACATTGTTGGTGCACCGAAATAAATAAATAAATAAATGAACCAAAAAAAAAAAAGAATCTCCACAGTTTTGTTTTCTATTACCAATTTCCTGTTTATATTGAATTAATATAAATATAATTAATGTCCTATTTGTTATTTATACACATTATTTGCATATAAATTCGGAAGACCCTTTAACATTACAATGTTACACATAAATACAACTAGGTGGCCTTATCGCTTAGCACCAACTTCTTAGAGGCGAACCTTTTCGAAAGAAATTAAATGTCATCTATTGCAGTAAGAGTGTAAACATTAATGGTGTAGCATAGTTGTAGAATAGTGCTATAATTCATATAGTTAATAGAACGGAACCAGAATGAAATTTAATATAGTACGGTATAATATATACAACGTAGGGTCCTAACCACTAGACGATCACGGCCATTTTTTTTATAATATATACCTAAACAAAAAAATAATAAAAAACTAAGCACTAACGATGTCTTGGAATTTTTATTTAATATTTGTTATTGCAATATTTTTGACACTTGAGGACACAGTCTCTAGAATCCGTTCACAGTTGTATTCAATTTAGAAAACTAAACATTTGACATTGAAGTTCGTCGGAACACATTTGCGTTTTATTACTTTTCAATCATTATTTAAACGTATTCTGTTACATTTCACGCGAAGAAAGAGTCATAAAATTTTATTGTGTAAACAACACTTGTGCGGGCGCGCTTCTATATTGAGTTATTAACAAATACATTTTTATAACGTTTCATCGCCAGTTTTTTTGTTACAATAAATAAAATAAATGTCTACCGAATTCATTTTTGGGACAACATGATAAGTTTTGAAAAATTTAATCTTGATCACCCCACCACTCAGTTATCGTGTTAGGTATTGATAGATTTAATTAAGTATATATTAAGAGATAAAGATTTAATTAAATATTTTCAGCTGTTTTTTTCTTATGACAGCTCGATAAGTAAGTAGGTATTAATACTGCTTACGATACAAAGGATAGCGGGTGTCCCCACTATGGGTAACCATGTGTGTGACGAAAATGTTTGTGCTCAAGTCGATGTTAATATGTTTGTATAATTTTTATCTGTATGTTGGTATTGTTTCTTTGGTTTTGAAACTTAGGCGGCGCTAGGGTCAGCACATATCACGTTGTCTCGAATATGCTCCGATAAAGTCTCTACCTTAGTGTAGTCTATTGTGAGTGTGTGTACAGTTGTGTTAATAAAATAAACTATCCCTCATATATGACAATGTATATTTAAAGGGAAATAAATTTAATGTCCAAATAGTGCTTCAGCCACACAAATATATAATGAAATAGGTATCTAATAAATATAATATATCCACATAAATTCTAATCAAGAATATAGTCACGATAGTCGATTGGTTGGATTATCGGGACTCAAGTTTAGAGACTAGTGCTCAATCCCCAGGTGGTAGGTTTTTTAGGGACCTACATCTACATCTACACGATTCGATTCGGTTCTCAACTAGAAAACAGAAGGCCTGTTTTTCATGTAAACAACGCTTTAACAAGTTATGAATTTCCTTTATGGATTGATCACATTTAACCTCATGTGTTAGGTACATCAGAAACAACATTTATGTGTATGTTTATCTCTGAAACTGATTTCTTTTCCGATAACAACTGATTTGTTTTCGCTGCCTCGTATGTAAATGAATACTGTGCTTAATGAATTAAAAACATTTCAACAAACAAAGTGCCTCACTCGTTAAGATGTAGTGTTCATAGTGTCTGGGTTTTTATACATACGTATACATACATAACTCACATCGGAATTTGATTCAAGAGACCCGAGTTCAAAAACTTATGTACTATTTATATCGTTAGCATAGACAAAAAGACGACCGCAGGCTCACCACCTGTTACGTCCTCCCAAAAATTGTCTTTGGTGGAAGGTGGGTTGATAGGACTTAAATGTGTAGATCTCTGTCCAGTATTGGGAATGTCTTGACGATGCTTTAGTAAATAGGCCTCTTCTTTATGATAGGATTTTCCATAATCGTAACGTTTGGTAAGCAGATTGGCGATCGTAACAATAGACTTATCGCGCCTTAGTCGCTGCTGCCCGGGTGTGCTTAATTTGGTCTGCTATTATATACATATCCATGACTATATTTTTTCTGTTTAAATATGTATTCATGTAAGTATATTGTACTGCTCGAAGAGATGAGGGTCAAGAGTACTCGGATACCTAGACGTGCATGTATGAAGAAGATGATGAATCTGAAAGAAGCGAAAGAAGTATGTAGGGATCGTGACACTTGGCGATCTGTTCTCTCTGGCTACCCCGTCAGGGATTGTGCGTGAAGATAAATAAATAAAATAAATATATTGTACTGGTTTGTATAAGTTTGGACACTCTGACGGCGACAGGCTCACCATAACGTTGTAGCTATTTAGGTGGGTTTGAAATTGTAGAAAGGACTTAATTGTGTAACCTATATGAAGATAAAAAAAATAACATAAGGTAACAATTTTTACTATGGAGTTTATTCTGAAAATTAATCGTGGTAAACTAAGACGAAAATGTTCAAAAATGTTTGTGAAAATCTTAAATTAAAACATTAATCATTCTTTACTTCCCTCTTATAGCGAGGAATATGAATAGGCCAGAGCCCACGGGAAATCAATGAATATTTTGAGTTGCCATCGTTGTTTCAGTATGTCCTAAATCCCATTAAATCTTAAAATTGAAAATGAGGAAAAATTGTCAAAATAAAAGAATTATTAAATAATACGTTTTTATAAATTTCAAAATGGCTCCTCTGGTAATGCTGATCTCTATAGCAGGTCCATAGCTAAAAATTTTAATTTTAAACAAGATGAAACTAAAAATAAAAATAATATTATTGTTTATAGTGATGAATTAGGAAAAAATATTGGAACATTGTTAAATACTAGCTTTAAGGGACAAATTACAAATTATTGTATGACAGGAGCATCATTTAATGATATAATGAAAAAAGTTATCTCAAGTTTCTGTCCTAATTCTATTTTAGTACTGTTGATAGGGAGAAGGGGCAATCTTAACAAAAGACAAATGTTAAAATACTTAGAGTATTTAAATAGCCTAAATGTCAATAAAATTGTCCAGTTCACATTGCCATATTTAAAGGATTTGCCACATGAAAACAAAATAAGATTTGACATAAACATTCAATTACATAATTTATTGTGTAATAATTGTAAACATTTGCCATGTCAAAATAATAACATTGATAAATTCCATTTAATTGATATTAACATACTTGTTAAGGAATCTTTAATAAAAGATAGGTATGTCCTATCCAAATATAATACAAGATTGATAGCAGATGCGCTATCCTATTTTTTACATTTTACCTCAGCCAAGAATTTGGCTAAACCGACATCTGCTTTTATTGAACAGCTTAATGTGACAAGTAATTTGGAATCTGTTCCAAGTACTTCAAATTAAATAATAAGACAATAGAGGAAATCTCTTGCAATAATAACATTTATCAAAAGAATTTTAAAGAGAATAGTATAATTTTACAAAATAGTTTATGTAATAAAAGTTGTATTAACCGGGTGCATCAAAATATTCAGGGATTTTTAAAAAAAATTCATTTATCGATAGTTATGTTTTATTGTTGTACTGGCACTGCGATCGCCAATCTTCTTACTGAGTATGACGATTATTACTAACCCTTATTCGAGAGAGGTCTATGTCCAGCAATGAAGTTTAATAGCTTAAGTTATCGAGTAAAATAAAATAAATATATTGTACTGGTTTGTATAAGTTTGGACACTCTGACGGCGACAGGCTCACCATAACGTTGTAGCTATTTAGGTGGGTTTGAAATTGTAGAAAGGACTTAATTGTGTAACCTATATGAAGATAAAAAAAATAACATAAGGTAACAATTTTTACTATGGAGTTTATTCTGAAAATTAATCGTGGTAAACTAAGACGAAAATGTTCAAAAATGTTTGTGAAAATCTTAAATTAAAACATTAATCATTCTTTACTTCCCTCTTATAGCGAGGAATATGAATAGGCCAGAGCCCACGGGAAATCAATGAATATTTTGAGCTGCCATCGTTGTTTCAGTATGTCCTAAATCCCATTAAATCTTAAAATTGAAAATGAGGAAAAATTGTCAAAATAAAAGAATTATTAAATAATACGTTTTTATAAATTTCAAAATGGCTCCTCTGGTAATGCTGATCTCTATAGCAGGTCCATAGCTAAAAATTTTAATTTTAAACAAGATGAAACTAAAAATAAAAATAATATTATTGTTTATAGTGATGAATTAGGAAAAAATATTGGAACATTGTTAAATACTAGCTTTAAGGGACAAATTACAAATTATTGTATGACAGGAGCATCATTTAATGATATAATGAAAAAAGTTATCTCAAGTTTCTGTCCTAATTCTATTTTAGTACTGTTGATAGGGAGAAGGGGCAATCTTAACAAAAGACAAATGTTAAAATACTTAGAGTATTTAAATAGCCTAAATGTCAATAAAATTGTCCAGTTCACATTGCCATATTTAAAGGATTTGCCACATGAAAACAAAATAAGATTTGACATAAACATTCAATTACATAATTTATTGTGTAATAATTGTAAACATTTGCCATGTCAAAATAATAACATTGATAAATTCCATTTAATTTATACTAACATTCTTATTAAGAATTCTTTAATAAAAGATAGGGATTTCCTATCCAAATATAATACAAGATTGATAGCAGATGCGCTATCCTATTTTTTACATTTTACCTCAGCTCAGAATTTGGCTAAACCGACATCTGCTTTTATTGAACAGCTTAATGTGACAAGTAATTTGGAATCTGTTCCAAGTACTTCAAATTAAATAATAAGACAATAGAGGAAATCTCTTGCAATAATAACATTTATCAAAAGAATTTTAAAGAGAATAGTATAATTTTACAAAATAGTTTATGTAATAAAAGTTGTATTAACCGGGTGCATCAAAATATTCAAGGATTTTTAAAAAAAATTCATTTATCGATAGTAATGTTTTATTGTTGTACTGGCACTGCGATCGCCAATCTTCTTACTGAGTATGACGATTATTACTAACCCTTATTCGAGAGAGGTCTATGTCCAGCAATGAAGTTTAATAGCTTAAGTTATCGAGTAAAATAAATAAATATCTTCACGCCATTCCCAATAAGAGGTAGACAGAGGTCTGGACACTTAAGTCGTTTCGACCTACCTTCCACCCAAGATATTTTTGGGACAACGTGACAGATGACAAGAAAAAACCCATTGGTATGAGCCTGCCACCTGGGATCGAACTCGGGGCCCCTGACTCAAATTCCAACCATCCAACCACTCGGCTATCGTGACATGTCGTCATTAAGTCATCAAGTATAATATAAAAAATTTCTTCACGCAATTCCCAGTATAGGGGTAGACAGAGGTCCAGTCTAGACAATTAAGTCCCTTCAACCCACCTTCCACGGAAGATATTTTCGGGACAACGTGACAGGTGGTGAGAAACCCATTGGTACGAGCCTGCCACCAGGGGATGGAACTCTGATCTCTTGACTCGATCAAATAAATATGTTCAGCAAAAGCGAAACAGTAATTAACTTTTGTAGGTTAAGTTTAGTGAGTGTATATATTAAGCAAAATTGAAAAATCCTTCTCATGTGAAGCATTTTCTTAGCCCTAATGAACAAACAACTTAACAGCTCGGAAGGCTAATAGCGTTTCGGTTAATTTCATTCAGCCTGATTGCTCCCGTGCTGTGAATTTTCATTACGCCATTTTGCTTTCAATACTCATCCGTTTTATAAGTTAAGAGGATTGAGTATTTATTTTATTATAGGCAATAGATATGTTAATATTTGGCGTATTATTTAATAAGAAATAGAAAAAGAGGGCATTGACATTCTTTCGTTTATTAGGTCTAGTTCTTGAGAAATTGAGTTTTCATAAAAATGTTAGGGGTCCTTGACATGATATTTTGTGGTTAAGTGTGTCATTTCATGACAAATTAAAAAAATGCCTAATTTTTCAGGTCCAAACCTATTCTGTAATTAAAGTTGGGGCCAACTTAAATGATGTCCCCAAAACGGCTTCCTATCGCTGATCTACATGAAGAAGAGGAGTCTACATGGCCGGTCTTACTTTTATGGAAAAATGGCGTTGGTGTATTGGCTTTTAGTCGGTACAAGCCCGACATTGCCTGCTTTGGTTTCGCTTGAGCAGCGACTTCCCAACGTTCAGAGAAAGTTACATAAAGTGCAACATTGTATTACAATTGTGTTTTTATTTGGATGAACATCGTGTCATTTATATTGTTGAATTATATTTAAATATTACAAGTAATTATTACATATTATAAGTAAGTATATTGTTGAATTATATTTATATATTATATTGGGCACGGCGTGAAGATATTTGATTTAATTTTTTATTTATCTAACGGCTAGTAAAAAACAGGACGTAGTAGTAGAGTGTAGGCCTCAACCGTAAGAAAGACTTGCCTTTGCATGTTTGCTACATAAATCACCTTCGACTTAAAAAGGTGCGAAAATGAATCAAATTTGTAACAAAAGTAGATTAAATTCGCTTCAGTGAATACGATAAAGTCATCTGCCAGTGACATAGGTTGGACATTGTTAGAAAATTATACGGAAATCATTTTAGTGGAACAAGGTTATCATTTCCATATATTTTTGTGGGAGTTTCAATGGGAGTTTTCAAAAACTTATGTAAGATTTATATCGTTTGTTTAAGGACATGAAGACTGGACAGGCTCACCACCTGTCACTTTGTCCAAAAAAGTGTCTTCGGTGGAAGGTTGGTTTAAAGGACTTAAATGTTGTATTGGGAACGACGTGAAGATATGTATAATATAATGCAATCACAGTTAGTAAACGGACTTAACGGAATATAGTACAAGGGTTCTGTAAGAAGGATTTACCATATTCGTCAGGATAGGCAAGCGGATTGGCGATCGCAGTACCAAACTTGCCTGTCACCTATCTGCTTAGTTTTGGTCTGTTAAATTTCCGGATGTTTTTTCCGACTGATGATTACAAAGTTCGTACCAAAGAGTTTTTTTTTAAACTTACGAGTATGTACGATTTGTATCGATTGTTTTGGACACTAAGACGTTGATGGACTCATTATCAGTTATATGATGTCCTAAATAAATGATTCACAATTGTAGAGTCCGCAATGAAGACATCCGCAATGGTACTAAGGTTACCGACATAACCGTAAAGATCAGCGCACTGAATTCGCAATAGCTTGTCAAAATGATATCCGTCAGTGAAAGTAGGTTCACTCCCATCTCCTCCATAATATGGAACGACAACCTGCATAATACTGCCGGGAGTCGATGGATGCTAATGGGACAAGACCGTTCTGTGTGGTAATCTTTCGGTGAGGCCTATGTTCAGGAGTGAACTTTGATGAGCTGTAAAGAAGAAGAAGATATAAGTCAGTATCTCGTGTTTTTTTTGTTCCATAGACTTTAAAATCACAAGGTTGTTGAATAAGTCTTAAGTCAATAATTCGGAGAGGCCACGAAATGGAATAAAATAATAACAATTTACTTTTATTTTATTTGCAAAGCCCTCAGCTTAGACGCGTTTTTTAAAGTGAAAACTTACACAGCTACAAATAAAAAAAATTTCTTTACGCTATTCCCAATACTGGGGTAGACAAACGCTTAGACAATTAAGTCATTTCGACTCGACTTCACCGAACTCCTTTTTTGGAACAAACATTATGCCCAAGCCAACGACATAAATCGTGCAATAGCTTCAAAAAGACTCAATGGTACGAGCTTACGACCTGCGGATGGATCTTTCAGCTTGATTTCCGATCACCCAACTGCTCGGCTATCGTGACTTATTAACATTCCGATTGACCCATATTCCATCCACATTCCATCGAAACTTACTTGGGACAACGTAATAGGTGGTGAGCTTATCGTCTATGTGATATGTTACCCGTAAAACTCTGAAATGAACTAAATCGTTTAAGTATTCATTTTGATAGATTCAAAATGAACATATCACTTTTTAAAGCGAAGCTCTATACTCGTGATGCTCGATTCCGAATGTGATCTAAATTGAAAATGGAACGAATTTACGATCGTTTCGTAACAAAAGAACTTCATATCTTCGACTGTAATCTGTGAATAGAACGTCATAGATGAGTCATTCTTTCTTATAGGTTCACATTCACGGTCTTTGTACAGCCAATCTACTGGCTGGTTCTGTAAAACATCATTTAGGTTTTTTTTTTCTAAAAAGCAAAAATGCAATAAACAGTTAGAATAAATGTTACGTACTCTTTTCTCAATGGTTTATCATTAATTTATTTATTTATTTTTATTTATCTTCACGCACAATCCCTGACGGGGTAGCCAGAGAGAACAGATCGCCAAGTGTCACGATCCCTACATACTTCTTTCGCTTCTTTCAGATTCATCATCTTCTTCATACATGCACGTCTAGGTATCCGAGTACTCTTGACCCTCCCCTCTTCGAGCAATTTGCTCACATGGTCTTCGAAAGTTAATCTCGGTCTACCTCGACACCTTTTAATATTAACTTTCGCGCTATATATTTTCTTCACCATTCGGTCTTCACTCATTCGCTCAACGTGCCCAAACCATCGAAGCACGCCCTTATCCATTTTTGAGACAAGGTCATCTTTCAAACCTGCCATATTGCGAATCTCTTCGTTTCGCTTTCGGTCGGTTATGGTAAGGCCGCACATTTTACGAAGAGATCGCATCTCCACTGCATTCAACCTGCTTTTATGCTTCTTCTGGCATACCCAGGTTTCGCTGCCATATAACAAAGTCGGTACCAACACTGCGTTATGTATTGCAAGGCGTGCACTTTTCACAACGCCTTGCGTTTTGCTTAACGCAGTCAGGGCACCATTGACTTTGTTCCCGGCAGCGACACGCCTATCCACATCTAAATCACATCTTCCATCCCGGCTAAACGCACTCCCCAAGTATACAATTTCATTCACCTGTTCTAGACATTCCTGATTTACCCAAATTTCGCACTTCGTTCTTTCTTCGTCCCTTTCAAATACCAGAACCTTAGTTTTATTAGCATTCAAACGGAGACCATTAATTTCACATTCTTCTTTCATACACGTGACTAATGCCTGCTGTTCTGCCTCTGATGGTGCTATAAGCACTGCATCATCAGCATAAAGCAGACAATTTACTTTTATGTCACCCAATTTCACACCCAAACAGCTATCTTTCAGCTTCTGTAAACAGCTGTCGAGATACAGGATGAATAGCCAGGAAGACATGACACAACCCTGTTTTACGCCCGTTTGGACGCTAAACATGGGTGACAGGTCATGCCCTACCCGCACACAGGCTTTACAGTCACAGTAAAGTGACTGCACAGCCCTTAGCAATCGACCATCCACACCATACCCCGGCAACAGTTCCCACATTTTCTTCCTTACAACCTTATCAAATGCTTTCTCAAGATCCACAAAAGCACAGAAAATCTTCTGGTTAGCAGCCAGAAGCTTCTCCGTGATCATGCGGAGAGAAAACATTTGATCCGTGCATCCTCTTCCAGGTCTAAATCAGCATTGTGCCTCCCATAGAAATCTTTCCGATTTATCTTGCATCCTACGTGTCATTAATTGCAATATTATAAAATTTAAAAGTAGTATATGAAAGCAGATGTTATTTTGGCCAGGTTAACCGATTTGCCATGAAAGAATATATCACCGCATTTCTTTTAGTGTACTTTTTTTATAGAGAATGCCGGCAAATGAGCAGGTAGCCTGTAATGAGATAGTACGTGATTACCGCCACCCATGAACATCCGCAATACCAGAGGCATAGCAGATGCGTTGCCGGCCTTTTAGAAAGGTATATGCTCTTTTCTTGAAGGTCGAAAATATCCTCGACTCTGCATGATCCATCCTCACGATATCAGGCTTGTTTGCCAGAATCATCCTGTCCGTGATGATAGGCCAGTCTCTATAGATCCTGGGGCGGTTATTTTCGAGCACGGCCTCCGATAAGTACTATAGTCAGGCAATTTTCGCTCTACGAGACCGTATTTAAGAGCGAGCTCCTGACGTAGAAACCTGGCTTCTAGGTAGTGTTTATGCAGATACTCAGAGTTAAAAAGCATTTATCATTATTAAACCGATATTTATTAGTATCCCGGCCAGTGGACCAAATTCGAACGAAATTTTAATTAATTATTAAGTGGCAACATTTTGAAATTATTTACCAACAATCACTTCTCTGTATTTTTTTAAATCTTCATGCACACTCAACTAATATGTATTTACTCTTCACTAATCTATATTTCATTTAGTTTAATACATTTTATACCCATATTATGTAAATAGAATTGTGTATTTCTATTCCTTATAAACTTTAACCATAACGATTCTGAAACTCCTGCTTGCTTGGAAAAGGGGTGCAAAGTTTTCTCTTTACTTATTAATATAAACACTTTTTTGCTTTATTTTTTATAACTGATCGCTCTTTATCCATGCACATATGGATCACGTTTAAAACTTCATTATAATAACTATTTAATTTTGACGATCAGACAACTGTGTATCATTAATTAATTCATGAGCAAATTGTTATCACAATTTGCGAAAATCTTGTGATTTGTACGTGACATGATTTTGTAAAATGCTGTTGTATTTAAAAGAAAGTTGAATGCAGTTGGCAGGCGAACTTAAAATGTTCCGGGTGTTGCGACGTACGTGAATGATGAAATTGATGAATTCGAAAGAAGTGAAAAAGGTATGTAGGATCGTAACTCTGGGCGATCTGCACTCTCTGGTTACCCCATCAGGGTGACATATTATTATATACAGTGTACAGTTAACGTGGAATACTAATTATTTTTCTAAAATAAAAATAGCTAAAGTCACTCCTTATAACATCAGCTATCTACCAGTGAACGTCCCGTTGAAATCGAGTCAGATTCAGTGTCGACAACACGGGGATTACAGGTCCAATACCCGCTGGGGTCAATGTAGAAATCACATGTTATAGGTATATATTAATAAAATAATAAAATAAATATCCTCACGCAATTCCCAATATAGGGGTAGACAGAGGTCTAGTCTAGACAATTAAGTCCCTTCGACCCACCTTCCACCGAAGATATTTTCGGGACAACGTGATAGGTGGTGAGCCCGTCGCCGCCTTTATGTCCAAGCCAACGATAAAATTCGTACATAAGTTTTTTAGAAAAACCCATTGGTACGAGCCTGCCACCTGGGGATCGAACTCGGGTCTCTCGACTCGAAATTCCGACCACCCAACCACTCGGCTATCGTGACTTATATATTAACATATGTAAATATTATATAAAATCCATACGAGTGAAACACATGAGTACATAACTCATAATATAAATGTACGTCCTTAGCGGGATTCGAACCTACAAACCTTTAGCTTCTGGGTTATCAGGTTGTTTATTATCGTTTCCCGTGTTTTCTTTTAAAAAAGCGTTTTACTTAAATGGTAGTGTTGTTTCCCTTCACACTTTTTTCTCAGTCAAATTGAAGAACAAGAATTATATGTCCTACCGGACTATGTATAAATCGTACATAAGATTGAAAAAAAAATATTGGTACGAGCCTGCCACCTGCGGTTCGAACTCGGGTTTCTAGGCTCGAATCCACCAACAACGAGGCGATCGTGACTAGTAAATTATGATTATATTTAATAACAACTGAAATTGACACTAATCGTACAGCGATACTCCTCGTGGCATGATACCAAGCACGCTGGCTGCATTTCCACGTATAACATAATATAAGCTCAAATTCGCTTATAAATTAATATTCTATTTAAAAAGAATAGCGATAACTGAGTAATATTAGCCTAATGATTGGCTCTTCTTTTGTAGTCTGGACGTGTAATTAGATATTTCTGTTTTATATTAACGTTTAGAGACCCAAAGATCATAGTATTGCGATATTTCAAAACAAAACATTTGTTTTAAAACGCGAGTACCTTTCTCTTTCACGCCATATTGGCGACAAAACATTGCAATAATATTATACATAGAAAAGTGCCTAGATTGTGATATAATAATGTATTTGAAAGAGAACGAAAGCGACGCAGAGAGAGACAGAGACAGCGACATGTTACGATAGATGATAGCTTGAATTATATAAATTTGATTTAGGAAGTTTCTTTATAGAAAAGGCAGGCAAACGAGCAGGTGGCTCACGTGATGGTAAGTGATTACCGCCGCCCATGATCATCTGCAATACCGGAGGAATAGCAGATGCGTTGACGGCCTTTTAAGTGCGTGTCAATGCCTCCGAGGAAAGCCCGCTTCTTTGAGTTTAATGGATATTTTAAATAAATAAATAATAAACACATAAACAGATAGAAAAACATGACGTACATTGCTCTGATCTCAAAGTAATAAGTTCAAGCACCTGTGTTATGGAATCGCAAATAACGAAGGTTTCAAAAACACCTCGACCCGATAGAATGCGGAAAAAGTTATTTTCTACATCTTACAGCTAAAGCTGGCGTCACCATTAAACCGGCGCGTACGGTACTCGTTTACGGTAGAATATTATGTACGATTCATATATATTGTTTTCTTGGGAACTGAGAGGCTCTCTACACACAAGTTACACTTAAGATATTTTTTGTCCCGGAAAAGGGAACTGATTCTTTGAATTGTTCAATCGCGGGTAAAGCCGCGGCGCGAAGTTAGCAATTTGATTAACATCGATACGCCACTCAGCTAGATTTATGTACATTCTGCGTTTAATTACTGCAGTGGTATAGGCTTTGAAATCAATTACAAGCCTCCTATGCCAATATATCAATTGGTCAATGTAGCACTAATTGCTATGCGTGATAAATATATTAATATGGACTGGATACACTGCCACGTTAAGATGTATTAATTAGTACATACATGTTTGTGTGGCAAAAAAGCTCCTTTTTTGACAAAAGATTTTCATCTTAGGTACTTACATTATTTTCCTTTTAAATGGTTTTGTTTCTTTGAATTTTTAGCACCACAAAAATTATTTAAAAAGCTAATAAAATGTTTTACAAGATAAAATATTGCCATTGGATTTGCTTGCTGGCAATTTTTTTCATTGAATATTTGGACGATAAACTTTCGAAGAACTTTAAATGAGTTTGCACTGTAGTTCTTACGGAATAAGTCTGATAATCGCTTTTTGATAAAACTTTTAAATGTAGTATCGAAAAGGGTTAAAAGGGATATATTACTTTTCACTGTCACTTACACGGCTCCACTGGGACTACAAAGATTAGTGCGCTTTATTTAATGACCTTCTGCTAGTAATGTGTTAACTCTACAGATATTTAAAACTGTTACGTATGATTCTATTCCCAATATCCCAGTATTACCCCAGTATAGACAGAAGTTTACAATTAAGTCTTTTAGACCCTTTAAATCCAGTCTTCAAATGGACGCTATTTTTTTTATGTTCCGGAAAGCTTGCGTGATACATTGCTTTATATTTGACGACCCTCGTGGGAGAGTGGCGGTTTTCAAGGTGTCATCAAGGTATTTTCAAGCTCTGTGGTTAGATTCCTGGTTTTTTTTTCAACATATCGTAATATTGGGAAGTATTGGCAATAGTGTGAAGATATTTTGTATCCAAAATCAGCTACGTCAAAATGCTTAAAGTACATCATGGGTCCAATGACCAATTGATAATATGACATTTGAAGCTATAACCCCCGGGTTATAGCTTCAAATGTCAGTATACTGAACTTCATGGCCCGAGGAGCGTGTGGCTTCTACAGATTTTATGGGGATCAGGTGAGTAAAACATCAAGTGTGCGCCATTGAGAGGGCTATAACAAAAACTTTACTGACAAGTTCATAAAATCCAATGTATGCCATCCTATCTGTGCGTGAAACGACTGAAAGTTAACATATTTATTGATTTTTCACTGTGTAATGATAACGATTAGACATCGGATTATATGCGCGATCGAAATACTGCAATTTCCCTTATTGGGGTAGGCAGAGGTCTAGGTAATTAAGTCCTTTCGACCCACCTTCCACCGAAGACATTTCTTGGGACAACGTGACAGGTGGTGACCCCGTCGCCGTCTTTATGTCCAAACCGACGATATAATTCGTATAAAAATTTTTTAAAAACCCATTGAAAGAAAGAAAGAAAGAAAGGTTTATTCTCCAAAGTGACGCCATCAGAGAAAACATAAAAAAAACACATAATTTACAAATAACACTTGGATTTACAATACAAATTACAACATACTACATATTACAAACTAAACAATACCTATACTCGTATGTGTCAAGGGGTCATCTGGGAACTGGAGCACACTCAGCATAATGCCATGAAATTTTTTTTTCCATGGCGCTGATTTTCAGTGTGTCCAACTAGTGACTCGCCGAAATCAGTGCTATATGTATACTCATAATCTTTTAAACACAAAATTATGCTGACAAAATTTTGCATTCAAATGCTCTTAGAAGGGCAATACGAACACTACAAAAGGGAAATTATTAAAATACTATAAAGGACTATATACTACAAAAGGGAAATTGTTAAAATACTATATAGTGCTATATAACAAAGTGACCAGATAATTTGTAAAAAAAAAATATATGTAATTATTGAACAATATAAAGAATATAACAAGACAAAACAAAAGCCGCATTCAAGAGGACGATTTTAATGCTGCGTTGTTAAAAATCTATGACGACGAGGTACGTAATTGTGCAAAGCTTTATGAACTTTGATCAAAGTTAATCTGACTTTGCAGTAATTGTGTTCTGTATTTATTTTTAAATGTATGTATTGCTTTCAGATTTCGCAAAGGAGGCGGTATGTCGTTCCAGCACTTGGATGCGGCGTATTTGGAACTTCCTCGGAAAGCGTGAGTGCGGTGACAAGGCACGACGAGAGTATTCCCTCTAGTGCGCGTATTGTAAGTTTTTATATCACGTGACCATATGAGTTTGTCAGCAAGATAAGGAGGTGTTTTATTTTTTAATACCCCGAATAGGAGAGTTGCCATGTGCAGTTTTCGACGATATTCCATTTTTAACATTTTGGCATTGTTAATGTAAGGGGTGACGTGCGTGCGGGGCGGTATTGTAAAACTAAATCTGGCACATGCATTTTGAATACGTTGCACTAGACGTCGCGACCGCGCTAAAAGTCTCGGGCCATATACAATGTCCATATAATTAAATTTTGAAAGGACAAGAGTGTCACACAATTTTACCCGAATATCCGTATTTAAAAACTCCCTTATTTGATAAAGAACCTTAAGTCTATAAAAGCAGTTTCTGCTAGTACTTAGTATGTGTTTCTCAAACTGTAATTTGTCATCCATTAGTAAGCCCAGATTGCGAATCTCATTTACACGTTCTACGACTTCCCCTCGAATTTGGATGCCTGCCCCTCTTTCTGATATATTTTTTATTTGATTTTTAGAACCCATAATTAGTAGTTTAGATTTAGTCCCGTTTAGTACAAGGCAGTTTGAGTCGTGCCTGCCACCTGGGGATTGCACTCTGGTCTCTTGACTGGAAATTCGATCACTCAACCACTCGGCTATAATCTCTAAATCGTATATCTAAAAGTACTAAGCTAATTGTTATAAAAATTAATGCCTTTTGCGCTTGCTGTATTTTATATAGATGAACTTTGTCTCTTACACTAAATAATTTGTAGGAATGTTTAAAAAAATATCATGATGAGATTGACACGAGTGTAGCGCCAATAAGCTCTTATGGAGCCTATTGGCGCTACGTGCATCACAGAGTGCGCGACTTGAATGCGGGGAATCATCATTGACAGTTGTGTTAATTTTGGTTTTTTCTTTGTAGCTGATTTGGTTCAAACCGATTTATTACTAAGGCATAATAATTATTTTTGATTATTATATTTAATGTGGGAATGTAGATTAGTTTAATTTTAATTGCAGTTACATTAGATTTGTATTTGCAATTTTTTGTTTATTTAACTATATCATTTTATTTAAAGATGTTTCGGTATGTTTGTATTTGTAAGTATGACGAAAATAGATTCATTTTTGTTTTCAGTAGATTGTTTCAAATATGTTAGTCTCAGAAAAAAGGTTTGTTTTCGGTATAGGTTATGTTATAAATAGTAAGGAGATTGTTTTTCTCCAAATTAGCTATTGGAATTGTTTTGGTAGTCTGAAGCCTTAGGCAAGACACAGGGTACATTTTTATCATGAAACCAAGAGGTCGCAACCGTGGGCGAAAGCTATTTTTTCATAAACGACTGGCCAGTTACATTACCTTTTTATTTAGAACTTTCATTTAAAAATGGAATATCAAAAATTGTTCTCTTTGCCGGTAATACTGATTTGTTAGTGGTTCTTGCACGGTCTGTGAAGAAATTTTAATTTTTATAATTTGATATATTCTTAATTTTATTACTAAAATGTTCATACCAACAGATCTATTGCCGCCAGACTTGAGGAGTCAAGGCAGAAAACAGTTGACTTCGAGGAGGAATAGCCGTTTTCTATAACGTGGCTAACACTCAAAGGACGGAATGCACGGGAGAAGGCCTTGCAGACCCGAAATGAGCTTAAAGTTATGTGAGGAATGTGTGTCATTGGGCATAGGTTTGTTTGTACCGGCCAAATCTCCAAAACTTAAGAGACACCATCGTTTACAATTAATAAACTTTGAACGCGCATTATTTTTGGGAAAAACACCGATAAAGCGGATATTTTCCGTTGATAAGTTACACCAGATCGATCTGAAAGTATTACAAAATGCTTTATGTGACGAGTGGCAGTGCTTGTCCCAAAATGAAATATATAACAGAACTCACAGCATGCCCAGGAGGTGGGAAACGTTTACTAACGAGCACAAGGAGGAAAACACGGTATGAGTCTTTCACTTACATAATATAAAAATCTGAGCAATGATTAATTTACAACATTGTAAACTTTTTTTTCTAAAGATAGAATATAAAAAATATAACATAATTATATAAAGAAAAAAAAACGTTGTAAATGTTTAAAGTCTACGTTATGCCTACCTTATGCCTATCGGGTTGTTACTTCATTTCTGATTATTATTTGTTTTAATGTACAAGTAATATAGTTGTGTTCCGACTTTTTAACGGTCCGCTAACTATGCCGGTGTGTTTATAAAAGTATAGTCAAGGTTTTTTTAATGATATATTTTTAAAGCGCCATCTATTGAGAGAGATATTAAAGTAAATATACTTACAGGAAGCGTCTGGCGCCGGAATATTTATCAATAACTCAGAAGCAATAAATCTTAGTGGTTCCACCGTAAAAAAATATATATTTATCCGCCGCCTAATCCGGAATATGGACTAAGCTTTCATGAAAAGCGATTCGAAATAATTAATGTCTGTAACGCGTAAGGCGTTATCTGGGTTTTATCAGCTGTACCAGCATATCAAAATGTGAAACTTGCTTGATGCTGTTTCCATTCTTAGAAACTTGCTTCGGTGGACAGCTGACCAACCAAGTGGTGAGATTTTATACAAGTAAAGATAATCTCATTTTATCATAGCAATCAAATTGTTTTAATCTTCACATCAAACAAACAAACATCACATACAATGGTCCGATCTTAAAAGATGTAGCTAAACCACTTGTGTCATGGAATAGTAAACAGCGAAGCTAGGTCTAGCTGCCCCATTCATATTGCTGAGGTGTAACTCCGTTCAGTAATCAAGTCTTCATAAGATCTAATTCGTTCACCATAATTGCCGGTTGTTCATAATTGTAAGTCAACTGCAGATAATAAAGTTCCTAGGGTTTGGCGTAATCGGTATGCTTGGCAAGTGGATTGTGACAGTACCAGAAACTTGCACCAGAGACGCTGCTGCCCATCACTAGTCTATTTAATTTTGATCTGCTTTTTTTCTGTATGTCCATTAGTCGCTTTTTACGCCACCCATGGAAAGAAAAGGCTGTATAAGATCTCTTCCCGATATAAACTTTTCACTGTTCTGTCAGTAAGCGGTAGGTTGTTGCCTCTTCCCTATACGTAAAATCTCCACGGATTTCTACTCGGTTTAGTTTTATAAAAAAAATATTATTTCCCGCAACGTTGTCGTTTTAAAAGGTCTGTAAAAACAACACTACATACTTTGCTTTCAAATACAATGCTTCAAATCAAATCAAAATTTAGCTATTATTAGCAAATTAAGCTTTTTTTCTACATATTTAAAAAACACTTTAAAAATGTCATCTCTTTTCATCACTTTATTATATTATCCTATTTATTTTAGAAAATTTTCAACAATTTGTCACTTGGACTACACGAATGAGGCTGTTTTATTTTATTTTTGTCCAGTCGTGCCTGTGTTCTTACTAAGTTTACTTTCATAATTATTTTCTAATAAAATGCTGTTTGGAAATAAGGTAGTCAAATTTCCACTATATCCATATTTACCAATTCAAAAATCTACCTACATACCTTTCATTCCCATTTAACAGCCCAAGCATGTAATTTCAAAACTGTTAAGGATATTTAATTACTTAATTTTTATTAATTTTATATTTTTTTTAATAATTTAATTGTCATACTTATAAGTCACGATAGCCGAGTGGTTGGGAGGTCGGATTTTCGAGTTAAGAGACCAGAATTCGATCCCCAGGTGGCAGGCTCGTACCAATGGGTTTTTCTAAAACTTATGTACGAGTTACATCGTTGGCTTGGACATAAGGACGGCGACGGGTTCAGCACCTGTCACGTGGTCCCGAAAATACGATGTCTTCGGTGGTAGGTGGGTAACCTGTGGGTACCTGTCACGTTGTATTCGGTGGAAGGTGGGTCGAAGGGACTTAATTGTCTATACTAGACCTCTGTCTACCCCTGTATTGGGAATCGCGTGAAGATATTTATTTATTATTTATTTTTATACTTATAAGACCAGTTGTTTTGAAAAACCCTTTTCTTAGTTGACGTTTCCTACCGATAGTCCATCTTCTCACATATAATATATAAAAAAATATAATGTTCTCAAATCTTAAATAAATAAAAAAATATCTTCACGCAATTCCCAATACAGGGGTAGACAGAGGTCTAGTCTAAACAATTAAGTCCCTTCGACCCACCTTCCATCGAAGATATTTTCGGGACAACGTGATCAGTGGTGAGCCCGTAGCCGTCTTTAATCTCTAATCTCTCGTCTCTCAAATCTTGAAGAAAGAAATTTTATAGTGTTTTTGTAAACTCTAAGGTCATGGAATTTACTCTACATGGAACTTACTCTTTATTTCGTCTAAACCTAAATTTCGTGTAACACATTTGGTACACGAAATTTGGGTTACTTGCTTAGCAAATGTATTAAGAAAATTTATATTGTGTTTTATATGAAATTTTGTATGTACATTGTTGGCGCACCGAAATAAATAAATAAATAAATGAACCAAAAAAAAAGAATCTCCACAGTTTTGTTTTCTATTACCAATTTCCTGTTTATATTGAATTAATATTAATATAATTAATGTCCTATTTCTTATTTATACATATTATTTGCACATAAATTCGGAAGACCCTTTAACATTACAATGTTACACATAAATACAACTAGGTGGCCTTATCGTATAGCACCAACTTCTTAGAGGCAAACCTTTTCGAAAGAAATTAAATGTCATCTATTGCAGTAAGAGTGTAAACATTAATGGTGTAGCATGGTTGTAGAATAGTGCTATAATTCATATAGTTAATAGAACGGAACTAGAATGAAATTTAATATAGTAGGGGATAATATATACCTAAACAAAAAAATAATAAAAAGCTAAGCACTAACGATGTCTTAATATTGAATTTTTATTTAATATTTGTTATTGCAATATTTTTGACACTTGAGGACACAGTCTCCAGAATCCGTTCACAGTTTTATTCAATTAAGAAAACTAAACATTTGACATTGAAGTTCGTCGGGACACATTAGCGTTTTATTACTTTTCAATCATTATTTATACGTATTCTTTTACATTTCACGCGAAGAAAGAGTCGTAAAATTTTATACTGTATACAATACTGGTGAGAGTTTGCTGTATATGTAGAGATATTAATAAATACACTTTTGTTGCGTTTCAACGCCAGTTTTTATGCTATTATAAACAAAAGTTAATAAAATTAAATATATTTTCACGCAATTCCCAATACAGGGGTAGACAGAGGTCTAATCTAGAAAATTACGCCCCTTCGACCCACCTTTTACCGAAGATATTTTCGGGACATCTGCTCTTATAAAAAAAATAAATATCTTCAAGCCATTGCCAATACTGGGGTGGACAGCCACGACCCACCTTTTTCTGATGACAACGAGACAGGTGGTTCTGTCTGTCGCCGTCACTATGTCCAAAGCAACGATATTAATTGTAAAAAAGTTTTGAAAAAACCTTTTGGTACGAGCCTACCGCCTGGGATTCATACTTGAGGTATTAAATCATATATTTGCATGCCATACCCTATACAGGGATAGACAGAGGTCTAGATAATTTTTGAAAAAACTCATTATCATTTTTATTTATTATTATTATTATAGGGGTTTTTATTACATTTTCTCGTCTGGTTGGGTTTTTATACACATAAAAATGTAATACATAAAATAAAATAAATAAAGTATTATAAAATATATACGTAATAGATCCTAATGCATAAAAATAATAAATAAATATTAAGACTCTACCAGACGGAAGCCCTCGACAGGGGAGACCATACAGCCGAGGGTTAGGATGACAGGGAGAGAAACCGGCGGACGATGCGGGCAGTATAGAGGAGAACCCTATCTGCATTTGAGCTCGGAGCGGTCCGTCATGGAGTCCCAGTCGCCTCAGATGTTCAAAGAGGCTGACTGGGATTAACCCATTCGCAGAAACAAGTATAGGAATAATTTCAACGGGCACACCACCCCACATGTCGGTCACGTCGTGAGCCAGGTCCAAATATTTCGTCTTTTTGTCTGTTTCGGCTTTCACGACGTTCTCGTCATATGGGATGGTAATGTCCACTAAAAATATCTTTGACTGTGCCCAGTACATCAACACGATATCAGGCTTATTTGCCAGAATCGTCCAGTCCGTGATGATGGGCCGTTCCCAATAGAGCCTGTCGCGAGTCGCGCAGAGCGCGGTCATTTTCGAGCACGGCCTCCGGATAGTACTTATAATACTTATTATTATTATTAAGTGATGAAGATATAATTAAATATTTTCAGTTGTTTTTTCATGACAGCTCGATAAGTAATTTGGTAGTGACACTGCTCGCGATACTAAGGATTGCGGGAGGACATGTGTGACGAAAATGTTTATGCTCAAGTAGATGTCAATATGTTTGTATATTTTTATTAGTTTTTGTCAATAGGTTCAGCTCCAGTCACGTTGTCCCAATTAAGCTCCAATGAAGTCTCCAAATCTTACTCTACATATGATACACCCAGTAATTTGAAATGTGTATATACATTATTTGTACATACATTCGAAATGTGTATATACCAACCGTGTGGCAACCGTGGGTGTCTTAATAGCCGACTAAGGGGCACAGCCTTGAACATCGTTATGGCAACCGATAGATGGCATGATAACCATCTCCAAAAATATCAGACCAAAATAATCAGACCGAAGATCGGCAGCAGCCTCTAAGGTGCGAGGTGTCTGATACTACGATCGTTAGGAATCATCTGCTGGTCAAGCGTAGCGATAATGGCTCATCCTCCCTATGGGAGAAGCCTTTGTCCTGCAGTGGACTTTAATAGGCCGTTTGTGTGTATGTTTGTATATATATTTGTTAATCAAATAAATAAGAGAATTTGTATAGGAATAAAGTATTCTTCAAATATGTATGTTTCAAACGGAAAAAAATTAATGTCTAAATATTGCTTCAGCCACTCAAATATACAATGGAATAGGAATCAAAAAAAAATATAACCAAAAATATAGTCGCGATAGCCGACTGGTTGGAGGATTGGAAGTCAAGTTAAGAAACCCGAGTTCGATCCCCAGGTGGTAGGTTTTTTATCGTTGGCTTGGAAATAAAGACGGCGACGGGATCCCCAACAGTCACGTTGACCAAAAAATGTTTTCGGTGAAAGGTGGATCGAAAGGTCTTCATTATCTAGACCTCTGTCTACCCCAGTATTGGATTGGCGTGAAGATTTTTTTTATAATACGTATTTTTAACTAGGTACATCTACACGAATCGATTTGGTTCCCAACTAAAAAAACAGAAAGCCTTATTGTTCATGTCAACATCGCTTTAACAAGTTCTGACTTTCCTTTATGGATTGATCACATTTAACTTCATGTGTTAGGTAGACCTAAAACAACATTTATTTGTATGTTTATCTCTGAAACTGATTTTTTCTCCGCTAACAACTGGTTTGTTATCGCTACATCGTATGTAAATGAACCTGTGCTTAATGAATTAAACACATTTCAACAAAGTGCCTCACTTGTTAAGTAAGATGTAGTGTTAATTGTGCCTGTGTTTTTATACATATATGTACATACATAATTCACATAAGGGCCTGAAAACCTTTTTAAACTTATTTTAAGTCTTACTGCAGTAAAAATAATCATAAAAACAATCATAAAAAATCACGACAGCCAAGTGGTTGGGTCATCGGAATTTGGGTCAGGAGACCCGAGTTCAAAAACTTACGTATTTTTTGGGATAACGTAACGTTGTCTAAAAAAATGTCTTCGGTGAAAGGAGGGTTGATAGAACTTAATTGTGTAGATCTCTGTCTACCCCAGTTATTGGGAATGTTTTGACGATGCTTTAGTAAATGGGCCTCTTCTTTATGATAGGATTTGCCATAATCGTCACGCTTGGTGAGCGGATTGGCGATCGTAACAATAGACTTATCGCGCCTTAGACGCAGCTGCCCGGAAACTCAAATGGCAATAGGATTACCTAATGTCACGTTGTAGCTGTTTAGGTGGGTTTGAAATTGTAGAAAGGACCTAATTGTGTAACCTATGTGAAGATAAAAAAATAACATAAGTCTTAGTAACAATTTTTACTGCGGAGTTTATTGTGAAAATTAATCCTGGTGAACTTCGAAAATGTTCAAAAAGTTTGTAAAAATCTTAAATTAAATCATCCATTAATCATTCTTTGCTTCCCTCTTATATAGAGGAATATGAGTAGTGCAGAGCCCGCGGGAAATCAATGAATATTTTGAGCTGCCATTGTTGTTTCGGTATGTCCTAAATCCCATTTATAACATAAAAACTGAAAATTAAGAGAATGTTGTCAAATTTAAAGAATTATTAATTATTTTTAATATAAAGGTTTTTTTTTAATATGAAAAAATAATTTAATAGAAATAAGAAATTTAAAACACTTGTGGTAATCATGGGAAGCAGTTTCTTTTTTATGTTTTTAAACATATCTGCAACACCGATAACTGTGTTCTAAATAAACTTCATCGAAAAGTGGGTTGAAAGTGCCTTTCTGTCTAGGCCTCTGCCAACCCCAGTTTGGGATAATACGGAAAAAAGTACTGAAAATAAAATAATATAACAATAAGAATAGCTTGACTTACATTTTTTGAAAATTCACAAAAAAATTATAGTCGTAAGTGTATAATATTAAGTTTAATAAGGATCTCAAGTGTTAATATTCATGATCCTGACATATTCGTCTATATATTGTGTAACACTATAAAATTTTTGCCATCTCTCTCCTTACGGAAAATCTCTCGCTAGTTAAGGTTTATCTGTGGTTCGTTCTACAAATGAATTGTGTTACTCATGTAGACGTACAATTTTTTTAATTGAGAGGCCGTTAAACAAAGAAAAAAAATTAAATATCTTTTTTTACGTAAACAAAGAAAATATGACAGAAAGAAAGAGTGATTGCATTTGACAACAAATATTGGTAACATATCTTGCTATATGAAGTATTGCGTCATTAGAAGCAGTTTTATGTCTGACCCACGTACTCAAAATAAGTAAATCATTTAATACTAATTAAAAATGCACTATCATAGTTATATATCATAATTCTTCTGATTAATCCCAGCCGCTGAATTTCACCATCGTACCTTACGGCATAACCAAAAATTTCATCAACACCACCTTGATGCTTGGCATTTCACCACAGTGCGTTTTTCGCGGAATTTTCTGCCACGCACTTACACTTTGTGGAATGAGCTGCCGTCAGCGGTTTTTCCGGACCGATACGACTTAGGGACCTTCAAGAAAAGAGCCTATACCTTTCTCAAAGGCCGGCAACGCATCCGCTTATTCCTCCGGTATTGCGGATGTTCATGGGCGGCGATAATCACTTACCATCACGTGTGCCACCTGCTGGTTTGCCTTCCTCTTCTATAAAAAAAAATAGTCGTTTGTTTTCTAGGTATTTCGCTGCAAGAAAAAGTTTTATGTTTCTTTTATTATAGAGTTTGTAAAATAATTATAGTCGAGTAATAAAAATAAAGTTTTTTTTACTAATTTTTAATCTTTAAGATTGGTGGTTAGATTGGTTAATGAATTGAAAATGCTCCTTCCCGGCCCCAGACATTGGAGGCTCGGGAGACCTCTTGCTATATTTTTTAATAAAGTAACAAGCTTTCTTAACTTACTTTACTAGTACTTAAAAACAACAAAATATTCAGCTATTATTTCGGTTGTGATTTTAAGCTTACTTTGTTATTTTTTGAAAAAAAAAAAAACTCAATTTTTTTTATTTTCTTTCTTTCTTTCTATTTGCAAAATTAGCTCATTTCAGTGATTTTATTTTTATTTTCACGCACAGGCCCTGACGGGGTAGCCAGAGAAAACAAATCGCCGAGTGTTACGACCTTTATATACATCTTTAGTTATTTTTTTATTTTAATTTATTTATTTTTAGTATTGATATCCATGGTCGGGAGGCGTAGACATCGTTTTTCAAGGTGTAACCACCCGGCAATCCCAGATTCAACTGGTCAATACAATTACTTTTTATATTGTCTCGAGTGTTTATCATTTTTTATCATTCCATAAAATAAGCTACTTTATATGGAATCAGATCAATGTGTGTATGATGTAATATCATATTTATCTATTGCTATGTAAATATGAGCACTTTACATGTTATATGGAGACCGACAACATCAATAAATAATAAGGTTCAAGTTACAAGATATCGACTGACTTTCAGCTCTGTCGTAAATAACTTCCCACTGAAAATACATTTACGTCATCGGCTGTCAATAGAATTTAGAACAGAACACAAGCGACGAGGAATGAAGTACGAATCAAGACTACAACTTAAAACAACTTTCTGTTTTTAGAATAATGATAATCTAGTACATAAATGTTTTATTTTAGGGAATAAAGTCAGATACTATGGTTCCAAATTAGGTTAATAAGTTAGTCTAGTTTAAAGTGACTTCACTCGAGCGAGGTGGCCTATCGCCTGGGGTCTTTTGTCTCGAATTCCGATCACCCACGCAATCGGCTATCGTTTTATGTTGCAGAGTAATAATTGCTAGTTTTCTTATATCCTCGATATCTTCCAGCCTGTTTAATTCGGTATTCGGTCACAATATTTAGGGCCTACAATAAATCCCCATGTTGCATAGGTATAAATGCTCCTTTTGCAGAAATTTAAGCTTAATCTGCAAGCGAGGGTTGCCCATAATTGCAAGCATGCAAACGTATTTGCGAGCTCAATACCAGACACCCTGCAGGTTAGACGCTGCTACTTAGCTAGTACTTAGTTTTGGTATGATATTTTTCGGAATGGCTATCCGGCTATCTGACGGTAGTCAATAGCATTTTCAAGACTCCTTAGTAGCCACGGGATGAAAGGAGGTGGTGAGTTCTTCTGCCGTTACTACACAGTGGTGTTTGGCCGTATATAAAATAAATCCCTCTGCCATCATAGTCCTGAGAGTAAAGTCCTGAAAAACAATTATAAGTTTAGCGTGTAATACTGTGAATGAAGGTAACACAGGTACCTACTAACCGCTTACTCTACTGCCTCTAATAATCTTCTGCAGGAGATAGTACTTTTATATAAGAGACGAGATTTTATATGGTAGATCCATAATCGCTATTCTAGGCAAGCGTTTCGGCGATAGCTTAATTTAGGTTGACAAAATTATTATCACGCTAGTTAATTGACACAGGCGTTACTTTGCGGAAATTCATTGAAAATTTGTTATTGAAAAAATTACTTCGCAACATTCCGCATGCAAATGTAAAAGGTATTTGTTACCTGGTCAGAAGAGCACCACCCTCCCTCCTACAGATGCGTGCACTAATTCCACTGTATGCACCACCACCACTACACTCAAACCAGGTAACATATACCACCAACGAAAACGCAATGGTTTTTCATTAATAAATTTATTATTACGCTATCTGTCGCCACTACTATTTGCCTTTTGATAACCTCTATGGACACGTGGCGTACACTCCGGTTTTCATGTCGCCAGCTGAAAGGGATTCGATTCCCGGAAGTTTCAATATAGAAAACAATTTTTAATAGTGTCTCGAATATATTTAAATATCTTCATTGATTCGGATTCTATAACACATTAACACACAACCTTAGGATTCACTTAGGGTTCCGAGCTATGGATATGATGAAGTCCCTATCTATGTATTTATTAACATATTATTTTTTTATATATTTCATATTTTTATATATTTTACATTTCACTTAAATGTGAATTTTGTAGTGAAGTGAACAGACCCATATTTTGTATAAACATTCGGAGTTCAAAAACACTTAGACTGTGCACATTGGCTAGGATTTACCGCGCTTGCACGCGGCTAGGTTTTATGTGCTCTGCACTTCACATGATAATCTAGTACATAAAAAAAGTCACGATAGCCGAGTGGTTGGGAATTTCGAGTCCAGTGTTCGATCCCCAGGTGGCAGGCTCGTACCGATGGGTTTCTCAAAAACTTATGTACGAATTATATCGTTGGCTTGGACATAAAGACGGCGACGGAGTCTCCTCATGTGACGTTGTCCCAATAAATATATTTGGTGAAAGGTTGGTCCAAAAGAATTCATTGTCTAGACGTCTGTCTACCCCAGTATTGGAATTAGCGTTAAGACCCAGTTTTCATGGCAGAACAACATTATTTATAGTCATATGTACATAAAAAAAACTCATGTGACTGACTCACGTACTAAAATTAATTTTCTTTACACAAATATTTGTGTCCAGCAGAATTTTAACTCGCAGCCTAAGCTTCGTAGGGTCGCTATCAACTCGCCAAACGTGTCGTCACTCAATGAAGACGTAATCTTCTCACATTTTCTAATAAAACATGACAGGTGGTGAGTCTGTGGCCGTCTTAGGTTACAAACCAGGGATACAAATCTTATAATTAGTCAAACCTTCCTCCTGAGTATCGAACTCGGGACTCCTGATTTGAATCCCAATTGCCCAACCACACGGAAACTGTTGCTATGCAAGTTTTGTGTACTCTTTAATATAAGAAATAATTAAATATATAAACAGTTTAGTCTTTGAAGCATGGACTAATCTCAAGACATGTTTTTAGAAGTCCTTAAAGTGTTTGAACAGTTTATTTCAAACTTAAATCCAAAATTAACTGCAATCCTAAACGAAAACTGTGAAATGTAACTTAATACTCACCATATAAAATCTTGTGGATATAAGGTAGCATTCTCACTATGGATTTTAAGAAAGAAAGAAAACGTTTATTCAGGGCGAAATTTATGAGTAGAGAAGGGCGACCACGTTCACGGCTTCGGGATCTAACATAAGGGATCGGATTCTAAAAAAACTTTCAAATTCCTAATTGTAAACACTAGTAAAAATCTTTCCTTTAATTTTTTTCATGTTTTACCGTTGCCTTCTAGACTTTGTACAAACATTATTATACTGTTCTTTTATTTTAACAGAAATTATTGATCTAATTAGTTTATTTTAAATGCGGCAATTAGTAAAATATTAAAATCTCGAATGACCTCGGAGCTTTCACTATTTTGTTGATCAAAACAATTACATTACGAAAAAAAAACACAATTACTTTTTTTAATCTTCGCACATATTCTCAAACTAGTAGGTAACATTAATATTATACACATCCAAAACAGAAAAAATCTGGCATCTGACCGTAAAATTTTACATAGGAATCGCGGATTTCAAAGGTTGTCAGACGTGTGTAACTTTTGACTACCTCCATAGACGAGTGGCGTACATACCGGTATTTATGATGTAGTCAACTCTGTGATCCCGGTTTCCCTTCCCTATGTGTCAATGCAGAAACATTTTTTTTTGTCCCTATCTATCTATTTACTTATTTTTTGGTATACATTTCTAAGGATTTTCTTAACTATTGAGTATCAAATTGTAGTATTCGGATTACGTATACGCACCATACCTCCTATTCAAACGCAGCGCGTAGTTTTCTGTTGTTGCAGTTGATTCGAAGCGAATGTGGTGAATATTAAAAATTCTCTTAGAGAGGTTTATGGCCTGCAGCGGAATTTCAAAGTCCGTTTAGTAAAATAAATAAATAAATATCTTCACGCAATTCCCAATACAGGGGTAGACAGAGGTCAAGTCTAGACAATTAAGTCCCTTTGACCCACCTTCCACCGAAGATATTTTCGGGACAACGTGACAGGTGGTGAGCCCGTCGCCGCCTTTATGTCCAAGCCAACGATGAAATTCGTACATAAGTTTTTGAGAAACTCATTAGTACTGCCACCTGGGGATCGAACTCGGGTCTCTCGACTCGAAATTCCGACCACCCAACAACTCGGCTATCATGACTTTTAAGGTCCGTTTAGTAATGTATATAAGCCCCTCTGGGCGTGTATAAAACATTTTCCTTGATTAATTATTATATTATTACAATCTAAATAATTTCAAAAAAACGTTGTTAGTTTTTACATTGTTTCTTTTATTATATTATTGAATAGTTAACCACTGTGAACACTGTCTATATTCTCTAAGTGATACTGCGCTGTCTGAAATGTAGTTCACATAAAACTGACCGCATCAGTTATTAAACTCTCTCGTGACATATTACATCTACACGTGTTACACTGTATTAGACTAAACTGTGTACGGATTCGTACTTTACTTTGCCTTGTTTTAATATTTTAAACAAATTAAAAATATACGGATTATTTTAATGTGTCCGTACGTCCGAAGCTAAAGAATTCTAACCCACAACGAGTTAGAATACCGCTAAATTAAATGTTTGCCACATACGTGTTATGAATATGAATATATATGAGTATTCTGTTTATATGTATACTCACATATAAGTTTCTTGGCATTCAGTTTGCTTGGACACTATGACGGCGATGAGCTTCGGTGAAAGGTACGAAAGGACTTAATTGTCTCTGTTTGGGAAAATTGGTGAAGATAGTGAAAATCAATATTTTTTACAATTATAATACAGGGCGGGCCAAGAATTCGTTAACATTTAAATGTAACTTACCGCGCAAACTATTTCCGCGCGGGGCGCGGGCGCGGGCGGGGGCACTAGCACGCTTCTTGGAAATTTAGTTTAAACAGTAGAAAAAATTTAGGTTAAACTGTAGAAACAGTTTTATTTAAACGACTTTTCGCTCATTACTGCGAGACGCTTATTTCGCGTTGAATATGATTTACACGACTTAAGTCAGTGTCCAAGTGCTCCTTTAATAAAGAAATGGGTGAAGAAGTTCGAAGAGACGGATCTGCATTAAATGTGAAACAAACCGGCGGCCCACGGACTTCTCGGAGCGAAGAGAACGTGCAGCAAGTTTCCGCTTCTGTTCGACGTGATCCAGATTTATCGACACGCAAACGTTTGGCTGAATTAGGATTATCCCGCACATCATTACGCCATATTTTGAAATTAGATTTGAAATTACATCCATATAAGATACAGCTAGTGCAAGAACTAAACCCTAATGATTTAAATTTGCGTAAGTCATATGCCGAAATAATGTTAACTCGTTTCAGTTTACTTTTCACAACATCTTATTTTCTGATGAAGCCTATTTCCACCTAAATGGACATGTAAACAAATAGAATTGCAGGTATTGGAGCAGCGAAAATCCTAAAGCTAAACATGAGAGGCCACTTCACTCTCCTAAGGTAACTGTATGGGCTGTAATTTCAGCAAAAGGAATCATCGGACCTTACTTTTTTGAAGATTCTCGAGGCCGTTCAGTTACTGTTAATTTTGCCGAGTATATGAAAATGTTACGGGAGTTCTTAGCACCGATGCTACTGGAATTTGCTGGCTATAATCGTAACACATTGTTTCAACAAGATGGAGCCACGTGCCACACATCGAACGAGTCCTTGCCGGTGGTCAAACACATGTTTCCGGAAAAGCTGATATCCAGACGGGGTGACATCCCATGGCCACTCAGAAGTCCAGATCTATCCGCAGCAGACTTCTTTTATGGGGTTATTTAAAGAGTCGTGTCTACATTGATAAACCGAATACACTGCGTCAACTTAAACAAAAAAATTATCGAAGAGATGTCGGCGGTCTCGCGGTCTCTTTGCAGAAGAGTATTCGAAAACTTCAGCTTCCCGCTTAGATGAGTGCAAAAACCGAAACGGTGGTCATTTAGACGAAATAATTTTAAAAAAATAAATTACAACTAATTAGCTTTCTCGCAAATAAACGATTTCTAAAATATGTTAAATGTTTTTTTTTTTATATTTTCAAATGTTAACTAATTCATGGCCCACCCTGTAGTTACCATGTTAAAAAATTCGCACAAATACTAAGCGAGCGTCCCGACAACTATTGTATCCCGCGTGTTGACTCTGTACGTTTGTGTATAATAAAGTAAAAAATATCTGCACGCCTTTCCCAATACATGTGGTATACAGAGGTCTAGATAATTAGATCCTCTTGAACCATTTAAAACATTTCACCGAAGACATTTTTTTGGGACAAATGAAAATTTTGTCTAGCATTTCCATTTCCACTTTTATGTCACCCACAAGAACGAAGTGGGTTACTAGAAATGTCACAATAAATTTAAGTGTAATAAAATAAATATCTTCACGCAATTCCCAATACAGGGGTACACAGAGGTCTAGTCTAGACAATTAAGTCCCTTTGACCCACCTTCCACCAAAGATATTTTCGGAACAACTTGGCAGGTGGTGAGCCCGTCACCGTCTTTATGTCCAAACCAACGATATAATTCGTACATAAGTTTTTGAAAAACCCATTGCTACCAGCCAGCCACTTGGGGATCGAACTCGGGTCTCTTAACTCGACATTCCGACCGCCCAACCACTCGGCCATCCTGACAATTTATATCATTACTTAAATATATTACACATTCCTCTTGCAAATAAATCACTCTGTGGTCGGTATATAAACGTAGAGCGTTAGCCAATAAATTCCTTAGCAGCGGACATTTTGCTCTCATCGTCTCAAAACGAGACTTTGCGATTGTTGTCAGCATTCTTATTGTGATAAGTTGATTTAGGGAAATCTCGGACATGACCTCTCTAGCCTTGGCGATTCTTTACACAAAATAAGACGAAAGAATACTTTTAAATCTTTTCCTACCAATCTGCAAGAGGGTTTGTGCTTAAGGCCTTACGACAGAAGATAAACAACTATTTTTACAACACAATCGCGTCAACTACATACAAAACTCTCTCGCTCCCTTAGTCGACTAGAGCCCACTTACCCCGAACGAGCGTTATATAACAATCGCTTGTTGAACAATTTGTATAAGACATAGTTGAAATATTTATGTATAGGGCTTTTTTCAATACATCTTTTTAAAAAATAAATTACAACTAATTAGCTTTCTCGCAAATAAACGATTTCTAAAATATGTTAAATGGTTTTTTTTATATTTTCAAATGTTAACTAATTCATGGCCCACCCTGTAGTTACCATGTAAAAAAAATCGCACAAATACTAAGCGAGCGTCCCGACAACTATTGTATCCCGCGTGTTGACTCTGTACGTTTGTGTATAATAAAGTAAAAAATATCTGCACGCCTTTCCCAATACATGTGGTATACAGAGGTCTAGATAATTAGATCCTCTTGAACCATTTAAAACATTTCACCGAAGACATTTTTTTGGGACAAATGAAAATTTTGTCTAGCATTTCCATTTCCACTTTTATGTCACCCACAAGAACGAAGTGGGTTACTAGAAATGTCACAATAAATTTAAGTGTAATAAAATAAATATCTTCACGCAATTCCCAATACAGGGGTAGACAGAGGTCTAGTCTAGACAATTAAGTCCCTTTGACCCACCTTCCACAAAAGATATTTTCGGAACAACTTGGCAGGTGGTGAGCCCGTCACCGTCTTTATGTCCAAACCAACGACATAATTCGTACATAAGTTTTTGAAAAACCCATTGCTACCAGCCAGCCACTTGGGGATCGAACTCGGGTCTCTTAACTCGACATTCCGACCGCCTAACCACTCGGCCATCCTGACAATTTATATCATTACTTAAATATATTACACATTCCTCTTGCAAATAAATCACTCTGTGGTCGGTATATAAACGTTGAGCGTTAGCCAATAAATTCCTTAGCAGCGGACATTTTGCTCTCATCGTCTCAAAACGAGACTTTGCGATTGTTGTCAGCATTCTTATTGTGATAAGTTGATGTAGGGAAATCTCGGACATGACCTCTCTAGCCTTGGCGATTCTTTACACAAAATAAGACGAAAGAATACTTTTAAATCTTTTCCTACCAATCTGCAAGAGGGTTTGTGCTTAAGGCCTTACGACAGAAGATAAACAACTATTTTTACAGCATAATCGCGTCAACTACATACAAAACTCTCTCGCTCCCTTAGTCGACTAGAGCCCACTTACCCCGAACGAGCGTTATATAACAATCGCTTGTTGAACAATTTGTATAAGACATAGTTGAAATATTTATGTATAGGGCTTTTTTCAATACATCTTTTTAAAAAAAAAAGAATCGCGGAATTTTAAGATAAAGGCATTGCTAACTTAACGTCGACGTTAGAATAACACCACCCCTTCTCTTCCCCTGGGTGTCGTAAGAGCCGATAGAGGGAAACCTACAAATATAATAAATTGCCTACTTCAGATGGCAGGATCACCACCTCAAAAAAGTCAACGGACTGGTGACGGGCAGCAGCCTCTACGGTACGACGTGTCTGACATTGCGATCGACAATCAGCTTACCAAGCGTAGCGATAATGGAAAATCATGCCGATGAGCAAGGCCATACTCTGGCAGAGGAATTTTAACAGACCATTACGGATGTAAATTACTTAACATTACGTTGAATATTGATCTGTAGCCTATGTAAAGAAAATCACGATCTAGTTTTATTTTTCAACTATCTTTTGCCAAGGATTATCAAGAAGAAAGCTGATACATCACGAAAGGAAATCAGGCAAGTCAGAAATAGGAAACTGAATATTTTCTTTAAATTTATATTTATGAAATTTTTGAAACTGATGAGTTTGAAAGATACTTGTAAGCCAATGATGGAACCATTAATATAATAAAATTAGAAATGTATGTAAGAAGGAAGAGATGACATTAGGCGACTTGTTCTCTTTGCCTACCCCGTCAGAGACTATGCGTGAAGATATTTATTTTGTTATTCAAATAAAATAATTTTGTCACCTCTTGCGCCGAAGGTGGTAAACTCGTCGCCACAGTAGACCGTAATGCGCGAGCTCACATTTATATTTTGGTTAATTTTAACATAAAATTAATTTAAAATTTAGGGAAATCTCGTGCATGACCTCTCTACTCTAGCCTTTTCGATTCTTTACTCAAAATAAGACGAAAGAATACTTTTAAATCTTTTCCTACCAATCTGCAAGAGGGTTTGTGCCTAAGGCCTTACGATAGAAGATAAACAACAATTTTTACAGCACAATCGCGTCAACTACATACAAAACTCTCGCGCTCCCTTAGTCGACTAGAGCCCACTTACCCCGAACGAGCGTTATGTAACAATCGCTTGTTGATTGTTATAGTTTGAACAATTTGTATAAAACAAAGTTGAAATATTTATGTATTATGTTATAACATGTAAACAAATAATCTTTAGTATTGTTATAATCGAGCGTGACGTCACAGCCGAGTTTAGCCTTCAGGATACAACTGCGCGGCGACGCACCGCGCAGTTGTAAAAAACATCTTTAACAGAAACAATAAAAGTAAGATTGTATGTTTCTATGTTGTAGCAAAAGTAAGTCAATCACAACTTGTAAATTTGTACTTTAATACCGCTAGGCTTTTAAATAATTTCCATGCATATAGGGCTTTTTTCAATACATCGTTTTTTTAAAAAAAGAATCGTGGAATTTTGAGACAAATGCATTGCTAACTTAACGTCGACGTAAGAATAACACCACCCCTTCTCTTCCTATGGGTGTCGTAAGAGCCGATAGAGGGAAACCTACAAATATAATAAATTGCCTACTTCAGATGGCAGGCTCACCACCTCAAAAAAGTCAATGGACTGGTGACGGGCAGCAGCCTCTACGGTACGACGTGTCTGACATTGCGATCGACAATCAGCTTACCAAGCGTAGCGCTAATGGAAAATCATCCCGATGAGCAAGGCCATACTCTGGCAGAGGAATTTTAACAGACCATTACGGATGTAAATTACTTAACATTACGTTGAATATTGATCTGTAGCCTATGTAAAGAAAATCACGATCTAGTTTTATTTTTCAACTATCTTTTGCCAAGGATTATCAAGAAGAAAGCTGATACATCACGAAAGGAAATCAGGCAAGTCAGAAATAGGAAACTGAATATTTTCTTTAAATTTATATTTATGAAATTTGGTACCAAAAATAAACAAAGCTTTTCTTAAATTAGGGTACGCTTCCGACATTAGATACGTTTAAGAAAAAAAGGTCTCACCGAATAAAATAAACTAAAATACTGGCGCTCTACGTCGGCGTATATTTCTGCTTAGATCAACAGTTTGTTAGAGAAACCTTTGAGTACAATAAATAGAAGAAGTTTACAGTCTAAGCGACAGATTCATAAATACACTTTTACTTGTTAACTTTTATATTATTAAATGTTGAACCGCTTTTATTCTGTTGTATGTTCCTTTTTCAAAATGTTTGTTATCCTATAACTCCATCATATGTAAACCAAAATTTCAATGTCAAGATACCTTGATGATGCTGTAAGGCGAAACCGGTCGGTTAGTTAATAATTAATTAAATAAATTGAATTGTGTACAAGTGTTCAACAATGAATTGTAATGTAAAGAAACTGATGAGTTTGAAAGATGCTTGTAAGCCAATGATGGGACCATTAATATAATAAAATTAGAAATGTATGTAAGAAGGAAGAGATGTCATTAGGCGACTTGTTCTCTTTGCCTACCCCGTCAGAGACTATGCGTGAAGATATTTATTTTGTTATTCAAATAAAATAATTTTGTCACCTCTTGCGCCGAAGGTGGTAAACTCGTCGCCACAGTAGACCGTAATGCGCGAGCTCACATTTATATTTTGGTTAATTTTAACATAAAATTAATCATTAATATAAAGTACACAAGTAATATATAGTATACATTTATTTTTGTTGCTTTCTTTTGAGTTGCTTAAAATATTTTCTGTGCAGTAGTATTTAATTATAAAAACTGATAGAAAGAGAGAGAGAGAGAGAGAGAGAGAGAGAGAGATATGAATGCCAACCATCCAATCTTTGTGACATAGCGAGCTTTTTCCGGTTCTTTTAGCAGTAGAATAAAAACTGCAAAGGATTTTTATTAAATTAGTAATTACATTTAAAACTTTGCCGCCGTCTCATCGTTCGTTTTAATATGTCTTTGAAATTTCTACATTAAGATTTTTAATTGAAACAAATTAAATAAATTCTGTTCAACAGCAGATAATTTTTCTATTTTTAAAGACCTCGTTAAAATGTAATCGCTTTACGGGGTCGTAACTAGAAACTTGTCTAGATTATTAAGAGGGATGAGGTTTCAAAGACGAAAATAAATTCGCTTTGTAATTCTCGGTTTTTGAGACAAATTAAAAGTTTTAGTCGATGAAGGCCGAGACTTACTTTTGAAGATCATGCGAGTAAGTTGCTGAAAGAAATTAAACTAAACAGTACACGGATGCCCACATAGAATTTGCCAAACAACTTCCAACTCTAGATTAATTTTCTTTTTTTTTTTCTCGGTTTTTGCAACGAAAAAAATTTTATATATATTTCAATATACAAAGATAACCTGATTAATTTATTATGATTAAAGATAATCATAGTTACAGATAAGATTATTATATGATTACATAAAGCCAAGTGTGGAGTTAATGAGGAATGCCTAGGACTACTCCTAAGGAATGCTCTCTCACTCCTCACGCTGCACGCAACAAATAATTTTCGAAACATGTAAATTAATTTTTTTTTTATTGGAGTTGACGCTGTGATGGCGAAAGGCTAACGACCTGTCATTTTATATATATATATATATATATATATATATATATATATATATATATATATATATATATATATATATATATATATATATATATATATATATATATATATATATATATATATATATATATATATATATATATATATATATATATATATATATATATATATATATATATATATATATATATATATATATACATATATATATATATATATATATATATATATATATATATATATATATATATATATATATATATATACACCTGCTTTCAGGTTCAGTCCCTAACAAATTCTTCCGGAACTCAAGAATAAAGTCTACAACTCTAGAATAAAGTGTTGTTCTTCCGGAGAGTTAACATGCGAGCTTCAGTAAGCAAGAAAATATGTAGATGATCCGGAACGAAAAAGTATCTTAGTCAGGGGATAATATTTTTCCTCTAAAGGTATGAATGGGGCCAGTGCTCACTAGCTGAAACAGTTGTAACAAATTTAATATTTCTTTTTCATTTATATATTTTTCAGTTTCTCCTAAAACTGTGGTTGGCAGAGGTCGAAACAATGTAGTCCTTCGACCTACATTTCCTCGGGGCGTATTTAAGATAAAATGACAGGTGAACACAAAACTTTTTTCATTTATTTTTAGAAAATATTTATTAAAATTCAATAAATCAAAACACAAGTTATGCTAAGAAAGTTATTCTTTGCTTTTTCGTGTTCTTATTGAAGGTATTGTATTTTATTTTAATCATTGGGATGGATAAAAATACTGAAAAAAATTTTGTCACCTCAACGTATGACTATTTGGTCTAGTTTTGTGAATACAAACGTTCAAATGTTTTATTTTTAAATATAAATTATACAGATTAGAGTAATTATAATGTCTGTCTACTGTCGATGCTAATAAGGGACTTATCGTGCAATTTTTATTAATTTTGATTCATACAAGATAACTTGTATAATTAATAACAATAACTCTTACAAAAACTCTTTTATTTAATAACAATAAGTTTCACAATAAGTTTAACAAAAGACACGGGCAGGTTTCAAACCTGCGATCTTTGACGTACCGTTTGCAAACGGCTACAGTACGACAAAGGTCGCGAGTTCGAATCCTGCCCGTGTCAGTTGAAATAAAAAAAAATACCTTTAATTTTATAACAAAAAGGACCTACAGTCAATGTTTTGTTTGTTATTTATAACGAAATCTGCCTTAAAATAGGTATAATAAATCTTAGGGATACATTCGTTACTGTGGTCGTACAATTTGTAAATATTTACACAGTTATCTTACTCACCTTACATTAAACAGAAAGTTTATTTGTGAATCAACGCATTAAAGGAGAATTAGCACATGGTTAAAACAATATTGATATATACAATACTTAGCGTCATTAAGACTCCCGGTGTTGTGGTGGTATTTATGTATTTTTTTTAAATCAATAAACATATAGCAATATATACATACTACATAACGGCCTGTACAATTGGGACATGGACTTCTCTCGTAACCAGGACTTCCCTTAACGTAGTCGCAAATTAGATTTCTTGAAAAATGGATTAATTCAAAGATTTAATTGACCGGTCTTTTGTCTACCCAATTATTAAGAAATGCGTGAACTTTAAAAAAATAACCTTTAACATAAATCACGAAATCTATTTGTGAAAATGATGTGAAAATTCGTTTAGTAGTTCTTGAGTTCGTCGCACTTAGACAGACAGGCGCGGCAGGAGATTTAGGGATTCGATTTTTATTTGATTTGATTATATGTTGACTCACATTGTTAACTTTTCACTTGATTCGGGTCGTTAACCAAATCAGTGGAAAATGGCCTTCTAGACACCTCTTCCTAAAATACTTAATCCTATTCTTCCTCAGTATTTCCGTCCCATATCAATTTTACCTTTCCTTTCTAAAGTCTTGATCTGATTTTGGAAGCCTGTGTACTTACGTACGCAGGCTTCCAAGATCAAATCTTTAAATTTTTCCATGATCATAACCTACTGAGTCAATTTCAGTCTGACTTTCGTCCTGGTCACAGCGCCACTGCAAAAAAAAAATAAAATAAATAAGTATCTTCACGCAATTCCCAATACAGGGGTAGACAGAGGTCTAGTCTAGACAATTAAGTCCCTTTGACCCACCTTCTACCGAAGATATTTTCGGGACAACGTGAGGTGAGCTCGTCGCCGGCTTCGACACTGCTGCTTTGCTTAAAATTACAGGTGACATAAGAGAAGGAATGGAAATTAAAAAGGTCACAGTTTTGGTGCTAGTTAACTTTTCTAATACTTTCAACATAGTCGACCACGATATCCTTATTTCAATTCTGTCCTGCTATAATCTCCTTCACCTGCCTTAGAGTGGTTATCTACTTATCTTCGCGGACGCCAACAATCTCTTCGTTTGGGGGAAGAATTCTCACAATGGACTAGCAAATCGTAAAACAAATGGCAAATGAATGAAATTAGTAGTCAATAATATTAGCAAATAGTTCTATTTTCTAAATTTAAACCCATTTATTTTATTATATTCTTTAAAAATGGCCAGTTCTAAAAACTTTTAGTGTCGCCCTTGTATAAGATGTTGTTAGGACTATTTAGATATTACTTTGTATGTTAAAGTGTGGTAACGGTTCCTATATAATGTATAGAGAATATTGCCACTTCCTTCCCGTGGGTGTCGTAAGAGGCGACTAAGAGAAACTTCCTTGAATATCGTCATGGCAACCGATAGATGGCGGGATAACCATCTCTAAAAATATTGGACCAAAATAATCAGACGGAAGAAGGGCAGCAGCGTCTGAGGTGCAAGTGGTCTGGTACAGCGATCGCTAATCCCTATGCCAAGCGTGGCGATTGACTGGCCGTATGTATGTATGTATGTTTGAATGTATGTAAAATGTCAAAAAGTAGTGAAATTGACATATTCCTTGGTAAGAAAAAAAATATTGCTCAGATACATATTTCCAATATTAATAAAGAGAACAATATTCGATTCTCTTTTGTTTTTCTTTTTAATCTAGTCATTTCTTTGATTGGTTTTGGAATGTGTTCTCGAAAATGGAGAAAAACGAAGTACGAGCCGTTATTAAATACCGCTGTATAAAAAAGTTAACAACGCAAGATATACATTGCGATTTGGAGTGAATATTAGGAGTGTCTGCACTACCGTATTTCACTATCACAAGATTGGCTTCTCAATTTCGAGTAGGGAGAACGTTGCGGCCGTACATCGACGTCAGTTACTCAAGAAAATGTTGCGAAAGTCGAGAAAATTGTATTGAGTGATCTTAGTGCTACAATCCGATACTTAATTCAAGAAATGGGCATTTCATATGGAAGTATTGAATCCATATTGAAACAATAAATAATAATAATAATAAATTAATTAACATCTTCACGCAATTTCCAATACAGGTTGTTAATAAATAAAGGTCGTGGTGACGGTAGTATTTAACAAGTTTTTAAAAAGTATTCCAATAATTTAGAACAAAAACCTTTTACATAGCAGAACTATTAACCTGGGAACCGCAGGCGGTCGTTTGACGCGAGAGTCCGGCAATTAATGTCGGTTCAAGAACATCAGTGCAGATTTATATGAAGTTCAAAGCTGAGTTAATAGTCTACAGGATTTAATTTACAACATTTTTGAGTACTAAACAATTATTTTCAATAGACACTATTTAAACTACTTTAAAAATATCTTCACGCCATTCCCAATACAAGGGTTGACATAGGTCTAAAAAATTCAGTCCTGTCGACCCACCGTCCACCGAAGATACTTTGTGACTGGTGGTAAGCCGTCACCGTATTCATGTCCAAGCCAAAAATGTATATCGTACATGCTATGCCTCTGGTATTGCGGATGTTCATGGGCGGAAGTCACTTACCATCACGTGAGTCACCTGCTCGTTTGCCTCCCTTTTCTATAAAAATAAAATAAGATTTTAATTAAAACCCATTGGTACTAGCCCGCCACCTGGGACCGAATTCGGGTCTCTCGACTCGAATTCCGATCGCCCAACCACTCGGCTATTTTGACTAATTTATTTGTTATTTTATTACCTTTTAAGGGTTCGCGACATATTAAGTCTGATGTCGTTGTGGAGAACAGGTGTTTACAGGCTTTTCAGAGTATCTCCAGTTCTATTTATCTTCACTCTATTCCAATACTGGCGTAGTCAGTGGCACGACAACTTTAGTCCTTTTACGGTGACAACTGAAATGTATGTTTGGGCTTTTTTTTAAGAAGCGCGGCAGGCGATGATCCTATCACCGAGCTAGGATACAAGCTTCGCTTTGGTACGAGCCTTCATCCTGGGGATCGAATTTGGATCTTTTGATTCGATTTCCGATTATCCAACCAATCTTTTAAAGGTTTCATGATGATCCTTTTATAAAAATACAGGTGTAGTTTTTGAGGTTCATAGATTTTTACTTGACACTGGCGCTCAATTTTATGCCCAGAATTAAAAGTGTGTGTATTTTATTACTTTCGCCTATTTCGACCGATTTTTCATTTAGCAAGAGACTTGTATCGTATCTGGCCAGACATAGGCATATAAAACCTGTTTACACTAAATGTTTTATATTTTTAGAATTCCTTTAGAACTTTTCGAACTCATAAAATAACAGAAGGAAAGCAGAATCAGTAAACATTAACGTTATAAAGATCTAAAACTAAACCTTGTGAATTTTTATTGTTTTGTGTTAAAGAAGAGAATTATTGATTTCTTTTACAACGGGATTAATTGTTCCTTTCTTCCTATAATAAAAATCGTGTGTATAACCGACTTTTGGATTAGACGATGTTTGAATTTAACAAGTGCACTGTGACAATTCCCATACGAGAAATAATGTTCTATAACCTTAAGAAGTCAGTGGATCGCCTTTATGAATCGCTTCCAAGTTATTTAGATGTCTGACAATAGTTCGAACTTATTACATGTTATTGTTTTAAAATTTTCACCAGTATTTTTTTAATTAAACTATTATTCTGATGTTACCAATTCATTTACCCAGATAACGTAACAGTAATAATAAAAGTTCTTGTGGGACGCTACTTGCGTCCTCTCATTACAAGGGTACTTCGAAAAGGGTCGAGGTGGCATCAGAGGCAGCTGAATTGGGGTGGACTGAATTGGGTAGTGTAAGTGGCGTAAATATGAGTCGTTGAAATGAGACTATATGTATGTTCCATTTGCCGTAGAGACGATCGGTCCGTGGAGTCCCCGCGCGATGGAGATTCTAAAGGAATTGTATCCGCGACTGGTCATAGCCGCTGGTGACAAGAGGGCTGGTTCTTTTCTAGCTCATCGGTTAAGTCTAGCCATTTAACGTGGAAATACAGCCAGCGTTCTTGGTACCATGCCACGAGGAGTAGAGCTCTACGATTATAGTCGTTTTTAGTTAATAAGTATTGTAAATATTAACATAATTTTGTGTGTAAAAAAAGTATTTGTAAAAAAAAGATAAGGTAATTATACGAGTCACCAGTTCGAATACCAGCAGTTTCAGTTGGTTTTTTAAATTTCTCATTAATTTAATAATAAAATCTCCAGCATAGCACAATGTTTAAAATTTATTCGGGCGAGATTCGAACCCGCGACCTTTGCCAAACCATGCCAAGCGTCTTACCTCTGAGCCACCGTTTCTTACACGCATCAGTTGAAATTTTGAACCTCCTTCTTCATTTATGCCTGTTTTTGGCATCGGTACCATCTCCTTGGTTTAACCGATGCCGAAAACAAGGAAAGGCTAATAAACAAACAAACAAAGGTCGCGGGTTCGAATCCTGCCGTGTCAGTTGAAATTTTAAATATATTTTTTTAATTTAATAACAAAAAGTTAAGCACAATTTAAAAAAAAAAATTGCGTAATGACTTTCATTAAAATTGCACAATAAAGTTGGCCGATTCTTCACCATTCGGTCTTTACTAAAACTTAAAGTTCTGTACACATCACGATAGCCTAGTCGTAATGTGTAGTAGTAGTAGTAGTAGGTTGGCTGATCGGAATTCTAATCAAGAGACCCGAGTTAGATCTCCAGGTGGCAGGCAGGTGGGTCTGGAGTCAAAGGACTTAATTGTCAAGATCACTGTCTATCCCAGTATTGGGAATAGCATGAAGATATTCTTTTTAATATTTTCGTCAAATTTTCAAATAATTTCCTTCCATAGTTCATTACCACCTAATCTTAACGTCGCCGCTTCCGATTCATTAAAACTTAGCTGTGTTTGCATCCGACAACATAGTTTTCGTAATTTATCAAAGTCAACGTTTAACTCCTTTCCTTTTGTACCACACTGCTACCGGCGAAGATTTTAATTAAATCACCATTGCGAGAAAAGCAACTATGATTGTGCTGCAATTTTTATTGCAAAGCATATCAGTCAAAAACTCTAGTCTTTTGTTATTAAATTAATAAGAAACTTTAAAAGATCCACCGTATGATGGCAAAGCTCTTGGTGGTTAAGCCTCCAAGCTACTGAGTCCCATATGCATCAGCATTTCATGCATTGAAATTTTAAATCCCATGTTTGGTTTACGTCTCTGGCGTCATCTGCCAAAAGCTTTTCAAACTTCTAGCCCACTCGTTTGTTGCTACCTTCGTTGTTCCCGATTCTACATCACAGGTGTGTAACTACTTACTTTGGGATTAGAGCAATGTAAGTGATGTTGTCCTAACCTACGTATTTATTTATTTAGACAATAACATATCATATTTCATAGGTTATTTTTTTTAACTTAAAAATATAACAAAAGCTATGGAAGAGTCACCTATTTCTTTTGTGTCTTCTGTTGTGTCTTCGTTTCAGTGTTTGTGTTTTAGCGAACTTTCAAACTGTTTGTTTAATTTTATTTATTTGTTAGTAGTTTTTGTTAGGAATGGCGTGAAGATATTTTTTATTAGTGGTCACTATAGCCGAGTGGTTGGGTCGGCATTCAAGTCAAGAGACTCGAGTTCGATCCCCAAGTTTCAGGATTTATATCGTTGGCTTGTACATAAATACGGCGACGGGTTCACCGCCTGTCACGTTGTCCTAAAAATGTGTCCAGTGGATACATTTTTGGGACACGAGAGAACTGAATTATGTATTGGGAATGGCGTAAAAATATCTTATTTAATTTATTTAATTACCGGACCGTGTATGTTCACATCAGAAGATTTCCTTAACGAGGATTTGCAATAAACGCCACGCTTGGCAACTGAGTACCGTGTATCGTTGACGTTGCTGCCCGTAATCTACAGTCCAGACAAAATCCACTGCACGATAAAGGCCTTTCTTGTACGGAAGACCACTCAATATCTGCGCAAGACTCCCGCTGCTCCATTACGTTATCAAGTCAAGAGGTCCGAGGTCAATTCCTAGGTTGGTAGGCTCGTACCAATGGGTTTTTCAAAAAATTATGTATGAGTAAGCAGTTGGTGGACATTAAAATGGCGACAGGCTCACCTCCGATGTCCCAAAAAAATGTCTTCAGTGAAATGTGGGTAGAAAGAACTTAATTTGATCGACTGGTTATTAGAGAATTCATTTAATATCATCTAAGATTATTATAAGTGATCTGGACCGCTCATGCTTTTATGACATCAAAGTCTTATAATAATTTTTAATATATATTTAAAATAAATAAATATCTTCACGCTATTCCCAATACGGGAGTAGACAGAGGTCTAGTCTAGATTATTAAGTTCCTTCGACCCAACTTCCACCGAAGATATTTTGGGACAACAATAAATATTTAATTTATTGTTGTCCCAAAATATTTTGGGACGCAATAAATTGTATAAATAACATTTGTATCAATACTTTATAATAATATAATATATAATATAATAAATTATTTGTAATAATAATAATTGATGACATAAATACTGATATTTCAATTAAATTTTGCATGTCCATTAAGGTGCAACATACAGATATAAATGAAATTGTTAACATCTGTAAATGTACTATGTTCTTGCAAATGAACAATTTGAATTTGAAATTAATTTTCTACCCCAATATATGAAGCGGCGTAAAGAATTTTTTAAGGAGAAAACTTGATTTCACTCCCTATAAATTTTCATATTTCGGGCTGTTATATGAAAACCGATTGTTAATGAGTAAACGCAAAAAACTTAAGGAATTCATTGTCTTCTCTCTGTATTAATATAAATAATACATTACATACTCGAAAGTTAAGAACCATACATGCTTACTTTTTTGGTATAACAACTTTATTTCGTTGATAGATACACATAGGCGATATAAATCTTTACTAATGTCGAACCGTTGACACCAATTGCCTAAATATATCATTCACGAGACGCTTTTAGAAACAAGCAGTGTCAGAGGAAATGGTGTAGGCGATGTTTGTACGAAAAAATGTTTTATTCTTTCGTACCTTAAAATGGGCACCTTTTCCACAAACCTTTTAAATATTCCACAAATATTCCGAGAGAAAAATATGTCTGCGTAGTGGTATATCAAATTCCACTGCAGGACGGACAAGCGTGACAGTTACAGCAAAAACAAAACTTTCAATTTCGATAAGTAAAATACAGATATATAATACAGATAATTACATAAATATCAAAATAAACTTAAGGATAAGTTTATACATAAAGCGATGTTTTCTTCCAGAAATAGTTACTCTTACACTTTCATTAAATCTCTCTTTTCTTTAAAAGCAGGTGGGAATGAATTGATTCGTTATTACTTCTCCTTAATTACGTTTGTTGTGAGATTACGGCATAAAAATATTACCACTCCCTTTCTTCCCGCCGATGTTGTAAGAGGCGACTAAGGGAAAAACTTCCAAAATTCCATTGACCATGAACACGTACCGTACGTAATATATAAACATAACACGTTCGAATAACTCGTAGATAAAAGTAAAATACAGTTAATTATATATACAACAAGACAAGAAAATAAACAAATGGATATGTTTATATAAAAAAGGGTATTTGCTTGCAGACAGTAACTCTTATTTCATTAATTCTCTCTTTTCATTAAAACAGGGAATAATTGGATTCGTTATTACTTCTCCATACTTTATTCATTATATTTCACGTTTGATATCGGCTTGGAAATATAGCGCTCCCTTTCTTCCTGCGGGTGTCGTAAGAGGTGACTGAAGGAAAAGCTTCCAAAATTTACCACGGACACGTACCAGGGTGACCATCTTTAAAAATACTAGACGAAAATTTAGAAGACTGAATTCAGGTACTGCGATCGCAATCCGCCTGCAAAGCATAGCGTCTATGCCATGCTTACCCCTTCCGGGAGCGGGCCTACTGAATAGATATGTATGGTATTTCAAGGATGTATGAATCTGTAAAAATGGTATAGTGTGGCGGACTTTCCCCTGTCTTTTTCAAATTTCTCAAAAAGAAGTTCTTTTCTAGGCTATATTTTGCAGAAATTTGAGAGGTATGAAAACTTGTTAGGTCACATTTTATTGACTTGACTTAATACTTATGTATAATATCTTTATTATCTTTTTAGAAAATTGTGTCGAGTCTGAGAATCAAGGTTTTAGCAATTCCTTTATGATAACGCAACTGCGGCGTCAGAACTTTTCCAATTTTTTCTGGGATGAAACAAGTTTCGGATCCCGATTAGAATGGCCTAGTGTTGCTTATTATTATTATGAATCGTTCTCATGAAGACTTTTGAAGAGGTCTTTATTGACCTTATCGTCAGTAATTTATTTTTTTAACTAAAATTTATTACAACTCTACCCATTAACTCATATGTGTAGTAAATAATTAAAAGTTCCTGTGACGCGATGACGTCGTGGCACCCATTCGTGTTTCAGCGGTTCCAAACATTAAAACAATCATTTAAATTTTAAAGAAATTCTAATGGTTTTCTTACACAGTCCTTTCGACCTAACTTTCACCGAAGACAGTTTTTGGGACAACGTTACAAGTCTGTCGCCGTCCAAGCCAATGATAAAATAAATTCTTACAAATGGAAATTCAATCACCATACGAACCCTATTGAATGGGTATTTTTAGTTCATATTAAAAATATTACTCGTGTAGCCTTGTGATGTGAAGAAGTACGTGTTTACAAATTTCCAAGTGATACTAATAAGAGATAGTGGAGAAAAATTAATTGAAGATAGCAAATTATAAATTAAGCGTTTTATTCGACACTCTTCGGTATAAATTATATAAGAACGCATACTTAGAAGCATCTACATCTACATCTAATACAACTAAAAAAATTAAATAAAAAATCGTCTTCTCTCCACGCCATTCCCAATACCGGCTTAGACAGGGGTCTACAAAATTAAGTCCTTAAGACCCACCTTTTACCAAAGACATTTTATGGGACAACTTAATGGAACAACGGTGGTGAGCCCGTCGTTGTCTGCTGTCAATGGGTTTTTGAAAAAAAAAACCATTGGTACAGGCCAGCCACCAAAGGATGGAACTCTGGAACTGCTGTCTGGTGATCGGAATTTAGATCTAAAGACACTCTTGACTTGAATTGTGATCACCCAACCACGCGGCTCTCGTGACTTATATAATATAAAAGTTATTCCTTTACATAACATTCCGAATCTTTCCTCACCTAATCATTTTCGGCCTATATCCATTCTATTTATTTTTATTTATTTATTTATTAATTTATGTACACACAAAAATAAAAAAGAAGAAATGTAATAAAAGGAAAACGTTTGTATAAAGGCTACAAGGAAAGGAAAAACATTCTACCTTTTTTATTCAAAGTACTTGAGGCCTGTGTACACAAACAGCTGTCTCAGTTCATTTACCGTAACCATCTACTTAGTCCATTGCAGTCTGGCTTTAGACCAGGTCACAGTACAATCTCTGCTCTCCTCAAAGTCACTGGTGATATTAGGGCAGGTATGGAAGACACTAAGGTTACTGTAATGGCCTTGGTTGCCTTTACCGATGCTTTTAATAGCATCAGCCACGACATCCTTATTTTTGTCCTTTCCCATTCTATGATCTCTCCTATGGCGCTATATTGGTTCTCAACTTATCTTCGGGGGCGTCAGCAATCGGTCCACCACGATGAGTCCTCCTCTAGTTGGCGTGACATACTTGCGGCGTCCCTCAAGGCGGTATTTTATCTCCTTTATTTATAAATCTCATCACCCAGAACCTTCATTGTGCGTATCATTTGTATGCCGATGACCTGCAGTTGTACTCACAAGCGAGTGTTGATGATGTGGCTGCAGCGGTGGAGATGGTTAACAGTGACCTTGAACATATTAAAAGCTGGTGTGACAAGTTTGGTTTAACTGTTAACCCACCTAAGTGTCAAGCCATAATAGTAGGTAGCCATCGGATATTGGAAAGGTTGGATTCAGACGCATTACCTCCCCTTGTTTTTAACGGGACCTTACTGGAATGGTCTCCTATCTGAAGATCTCGGCTTACACATAGACTCCTCTCTTAGCTAGCGTACCCAAGCCATGTATGTAAGTCAAAAAGTTACTGATATCCTTCGAACACTCTACCGCTTGAAAAACTTTCTCCCTTCCAAGACCAAAACAACTTTAGTTCAAACTATTATTTTCCCCCTTATTGACTATGGTGATGTGCGTTATTTCGACCTGAATGCAGACCTTCTAGACAAATATGACCGACTTCTCAATAACTGCATTCGATTAATTTTTAATCTTCGTAAGTATGATCATGTGTCTAATTATCGCTCGCAATTAAAGTTGTTACCCATTCGCCAACTCCGTAGTTTGCGTGTACTCACAACTCTGTACTCTATTCTAAAATCTCCCACTGCATGCACCTTCCTACTTATCTTTCCTATTTATATACCTTAGCTCTAACCATGATAGAAACCTTCGGTCATCAAAAACCTCCAACTTCATTGTCCCCATCATACTTCAGGCTTTATCCATTCCTCCTTTCATGTGCAATCCGTTCTGCTCTGGAATGCTATAAAGATGAAGGTGAAAGATCACCTCCTAAAAACATTGGCAGAATCATCGTAATATCCGTTTATTTATGTCACTAGCTGACCCGGCGAACTTCGTACTGCCTTATCGTAGCTTTGATGCACTCTTTATTTTGTATAGCTGACCTATCTTATGTATGAGTACCTACCTACGCAATTTGAACTGGAATCTATCATATCCTCCATATAAAAAAGAATTCCTATTTCCGTGGTCTCGCCTTACCTGAGGACTTTACTAATTTTATTAAATAAAAACAAAATATATATTTTCATAATAGCCTTTATTCCATGCGGTTCAATAATTTCACTTATATTTTTACAAATCGCTATTGAACAACTTGTCATTTTGAAGTAAACACTGAGCTCACGCGCGCTCTAGAAAGCAACTAATAGCCTCTGTACCCTTCACTGCTTCTCTCTATTCTAATGCTTTTTGATAAACTATATTTTTAGTTTTACGTTCTGGCGCGTAAATAAACAATGTTGATGGTTTTCCGACACGGGAACAGGCGACTTTCACATACATATCCACAGCATATTGGTGAAATAGACGCCAACACTTTAAGATGTGATTGTCCTCATTTTCCCGAACCATCAGTCTGTATGAATAATAATTCATTGAACTAACTTTTTTGTTAGTTTCAGCACCTGTAAAATAAATTATAAGTTAGTAAACATATCTTTTAATGTAGTAAACATATATTGTTAATTTACCTGTAACTGGATTTATCATCTTAATTGAAAAATGATAGCCATCTTCACCTTGCCAAAATACGATAGGATATTGTAAGGCATCATATGATCAATGTGTTTAGACACAAGCTGAAGTTGATCATCCGCCAATGTAAAACAATGTCTCGGTTTTCTAAATGACAATAGCCACTTCATCAATTATTGGCACATTAAAACGTCCAGCATGTTGTCCTGCAGGCGCCTTATTGGCTCTGATGACAATTTTATGATAATTTTATCTGATGGCATACAGTCTAATGCAGTTGTGAATAATGCAACTAATTCATTGTGTTGATGAAAAAATGCTTGAAGTTGTTCCACTTGATCTTTTCACTGAGTTGTTGTGTGCGCAAAGCTGATCGATTTCTCTTGCTGAATTGCCCATAAAATATATTTGCAAAAATTTATAGTCTTCATCAGGCATGGGCAATAAGGAACCTGTTCGATGATATATTTGACCCTGAATCTGTAAGAATATAAATATGTATTTAGGTAATTGTATAGCAAATTGTTTGTACCACCATGTGGCTCGCAAAATACTGCCACAATACTTTGCATCATTTCAAATTAAAACTACTTTAAACCTCAACATTGAACAGCAGGCTTCCATGGCAGCTTTAGGTAGGCTTTACCAAGTAATGGAACATCTTGCTCATGCCATTATAAAATACAACATGTTAAAAAATGTTGCTGATTAAGTCATTGGGTTATAGACTATTATTATGTACTTATTTGACTTATTGTTTACAAAATAAACACATCTATCTACACAACTCTGGCTTAACATATTTTGCACAAGCTACATGGTTGTAAAATTAAATAAAATGTTTGCCATTATACTTACCTTGAAAGTAGGCATAAAATTGTTTTGAATAACTTTTGTTGCGCCAAATGATGTCATTTGAAAGCAATTATTGTATTACTGAATATGAGTCAAAAAATGATTAGAATCTGGCCCATTTCCGGAAACCAATGAATGGTGGTGGTACTCATGGTGTCAATTTGACTTGGCCGCTGGCGCAACACAATCTAGGGGCTTCATTTTTGAATTTCAATGCATTGCAATGTGGACACACAATATTCATTAGTCCAATACCAACAATTTGCTCTGAACTGTAATCAATTGCCACATTATAACTGAATGCAGCTCTGTGGGGATTAAACACAACATTTCTATGTTGATTTCGATTCCGTTGAAGTTCATTTCGCGCTTCGCGTTGCTCATTAGTTTGATTTGCTCGTAGATTTCTTTGACTTGCCGTATTTCGAGTTCTGCGGCCTAAGTTTGTACGTCTGGTTGGTGGCATTGTTAAAAACGAAAATCCAACTGAAAATAAAAAGATCTCATATATTTTCTGTATAACCATGTATACCAAATTGTAATATTGAGTGAACTTTTGGTGACAAAAGTTATCAAAAATATGAAGTGAAGTGAACTTACCGTGATTAACAAACACTTTTTACATTTAGCAAACAAAAAAAAACAAACAAAAAACTTCTTAGTCTTTAAAATTAAACGAACTAATATATAAAACTAAAATTATCGTTAGCGATTACCACAGATTACCACAGTTTTTTTTGTTTTTTAAATTGAATGACTTTGACATTTGTTAGCGCGGTTATGGATGTGGTGTTACAGATTACCATAGATTTTTTGTTTTAAACTGAATGACGTTGACATTCGTTTCCCGCGTTTTCTTAAATATGCAAAATTATATATATATATATATATATATATATATATATATATATACATATATATATATATATATATATATATATATATATATATATATATATATATATATATATATATATATATATATATATATATATATATATATATATATATATATATATATATATATATATATATATATATATATATATATATATATATATATATATATATATATATATATATATATATATATATATATATATATATATATATATATATATATATATATATATATTATTAAGTATATTTACATATGTATGTATAAATGTAGGTATTTTATACTCATGTATTATATCAATATTTTATTTTACTTAATTGTGTCTCTGTCATATTTATCTGCTTCACCTACTTTATATAATCTCTGCATCACCCAAAGGTAGACTGGCAGAAATTGCCTCAGGCATTAAGTTCGCCTATACATTAAAAGTATAAAATATAAAAAATATCTTCACGCAATTCCCAATACAGGGGTAGACAGAGGTCAAGTCTAGACAATGAAGTCCCTTTGATGAAGGTGGGTCACCTTCCACCGAAGTTATTTTCGGGATTAAAAGTATGAAGTTTAATAAATAAATAAATAAAATTAGTAAGTAGTTTTAACAAATGCATAGCGCCCTCTGCTTAAGTTTTCACTCTCCTTTCTCCATTAACACAATAAAATATTAACGCAATAAGAGAATCACGGAACAATAAACAGCAATATGTTTGGTAATCGAAAACACATTAGAAGCAAGTCGGAACATAATGTTCGTAATAAAACGAGACTGACTCACACGCGCTGAATAAATCATTGAGATTGTTCGTTGATAGATGTTTCGATTTTGTTTCTGTATATTTTATTATGAGTTGATCATCTTCAACAATTTATGAAGCTGCATTCTTTGTAAAAAAGAACATATAATAATTTACAACATTAATATTTTAGGGACAACGTGACAAGTGGTGAGCCCGTCACCATCTTTATGTCCATGCCAACGATATAAATCATACAAATGTTTTTGAAAAAACCCATTGGCCTGCCACTTGACCATGGAACTCGAGTCTCTTGACTCGAATTCCGATCGCCCAACCACTCAGCTATTATACTTAATTTGATATATAGTCACAGTGTTCATGACGCAGGTGTTAGCCAGTGGAGAAGAGAGCGCGCCGTTGATGGTCCTCAGTGGCTGAGAAGACAAGAAGCACGTGTTGTTATCGACAGCAGTCCGATGCTGTGTGTTCGATGACGAAGTCCATGTTGTGGGCGAAGCTCTGTTCTTCAGTGGTCAACGACGGATGGCGATGAGACCATGTGGGAGTTGCAAGTGTAGCGGACATTGTGCTGAGAGAAAAGGGTCTCATCCACTAATGTACTGTCGGCACTCGTATATGGGGATCAAATTGGACGAATTTCGTTAGCGCGATGTATGTGAGATTTTTAAAAGCGTTATGTACTTTGCGCTCGGTAAAATTAATTCTCGATAACCCTGATGACATGGACGAAGATGGTAGATAAATTTGATTAACATCCGAGATTGTAGTGTATATAGTTTCAAAGTGAGAAGCAAAAAGATTTGATATCTGTCCCATCACAAACCTTGATGTCATTTAAATGCATTTCTACCGGTAAAGCATCGACTGCAATGCGTTTGTCTTTAGTGTAGCGCCAAAAAGACTTAGGATTTTTAGATATATTTGTTTCTGCACTTTGACAGAACTGCCTAAAACATTTGTTGATAAGGGTACGACACATTTTCCGAAGTACCTCATATGATGCCTTATCTTGCGGATTTTGATATTTTTAATAACCTTACGGTATTTTTCTTTCTCTTTAAGCCGCGATACCAGAGACTTACTAAACATTGTTAGTTGGTTGCATTTTTGAAATTTTCGTTTGGGCACATATATATTAATAAGATTATACAGAATTTCGTAAAACACTGATATCATTTCGTTTATACTAAAATTACTAAACTTCTCGTACCAGTCTATATTACCAAGTTCTAAGTTAATTTGATCATAATTTGCTTTATAATAATTTAAATCTATTCTGAGCTTAGGTTGTAAACTATTAGAACATTCAAAGGACATTGTAATCAACAAGGGAGGATGTCTTGGATCTACAACAGTTAGAATATCGGGTGGGTTATTTACCGTAATCTCAGGAATATCACTTATAATTAAATCAAGGACACTGTTATCACTATTATGTTTTATGGTTATTAAATTTTATGGTAGAAGTCTAACAAACTTCTGCGTTTCGTCTGATGAGTGCAGGTAACCGGAGGCTCACACACCTCTAAGGTCGGCAACACATCTGCTATGCTATACCAGAGGTATTGCGGGTGTTCATGGGCGGTGGTAATCACTTACCATCACGTGAGCCACCTGCTCGTAAAGCTCGTATATAAATAAATAAATAAAAAAAGCTAAGTAAGTCTAATAACTTTGTCGAGATAACAGGTGGAGGTAGATAAACACAGCAAACCCCAAGTTTTTTAGTAGTGTCTTTATATTTTATTTTAATCATGACTCAAAAGTCACCATTATTTGTTTCCCACTGCATTATTCTTGTGGAACTAATTTCTTTTTTAACAGTAATCATCACTCCACCTCCATCTGACTTCTGATTGTTCGAGCTATCTCGGTCCCTACGGTAAACAGTATACTTCTTACAATCAAACAATTTACTACTTGACACATTGTTATTTAGTCAAGTTTAAGTAGAGGTAATTATTTCGAAATCAGACTGAAGAATTTTTTTAATACCTCATTAGTTTTGTTACGCAGACCTCTAACATTTTGATAGTATATATTCATAATACAATTATTTATACTAAAACAACAGAACATTTACAGAAAGCACATCAATTAAGCCACAATTAATTTTAAACAGTCCAAGTTTCGTAAATACAGTGCTTGGCAGGATTCATTTTTTCGCACAAAGATTCTTCCATTACGTATCCATACGTATTTGTATGAGTTTTCTTTAGCCATCTTCCTACTAGCTGCATGTAGGTGTTTGTTTGTAGGACTCAAATGCTCTGAGATAAAAATTGGTGACTTTTTATCAGCTATGGCTAAATGCTGTGTGTTTAGCTTATCCTGGGGATGCTTCTTATCGTTAATATAAATATTGACGAAGGTGAGATAAGCATAGATGAAATAGTAAAAGCGTTGAAAAGTATGCGATAAGGTAAGGCTGCAGGGTATGATAGGATTACCGTCGAGATGCTGAGGACAGGACAGGGCATAGTGGCAAGCTGTACCGCCTTTTCAATTTGTGCTGGCGAAATGGGCAAGTACCGGGAGACTGGTGCAAAGCCGAAATCGTGCCATTGTATAAGGGAAAAGGGTCACGGCAGGACTGTATAATTACCGCGGCATAAGCCTTCTCAGCCTTGTCGGTAAATTGTATGCGAAAGTATTGATTGAAAGGGTTGTGAATGAAACAGACGATAAAGTATGGGATGCACAAGCGGGATTTAGAAAGGGAATGGGGTGTACGGATCAGGTTTTTTCCATGCGGTGCATAGCCGAAAAGTGTCTATTGCACGTTCGTAGATCTAGAAAAAGCCTATGATACAGTGGTGTGGAATGAATTGTGGTCAGCATTATCCGTGAACGGTGTGAGCAGTATCCTCATATGGGCATAACAATATCTTTATAGAGATTCTAGTGCTTGTGTAAGGATAAACAGGGCATACACTGAATGGTTGAATATCGAAAAAGGTGTTAGACAAGGATATGTAGCGTCACCGTGGCTGTTTAATCTGTTCATGAACAATTGCTTGACAGATTTAAAAGAGAATGAAAGTGGGTTGAGAATGAACGAGTAACTCGTCAAATGTTTTCTCTATGATGACGACCAAGTATTACTTGCGTCTTTAGCCAAGGAGTTGCAGGAGATGGTAACTGCTATGAGTGGAGCTTTTGTTAGAAAGAGGCGTGAATATATGTATTTATGTATGTATGCTTCTTATTATACTTTGACACTGCTCCCAAAACAGCATCTCTTTGACGAGGAGACTTCAATTTTGCAACAACTGTGCGAGGTTGATTGTTTTCTTTATTTAGTTTTTCCACCCGGGTAGTATGCATTATGTCGTCATCTAATAGAGGATTGCTCACGGTTTTGGTTAGTTTGGTGAGCACAGATAATAAGTTTTCATTTTTGTATTCTGGTATACCGTGAATTTCCAGGTTGCTATCACGGCTGTGCTGCTCTAATAAATTTAGTGTAGATGAGAGTTCTGACACATTTTTATGAAGCTAATCGTTATCTTTTTGTAAAAATTTTATAATACTGTCCTTTTTTTTGATCTTTTCCTTTTACAATACTATCCCTTTCTTTCTATCCTTTTATTTAACAGGTTAACAAAATTTTATAATTTTTTGTAAACAAAGTTACATTTTTAAAATGTAATCTGTGACATTCTGCACAGTCAATTACGTTAGCAACACTTATATTTCATTTATTCAATTCGTTACCTCTGAACTGGTAATTGGCATTCAGCGCATGAGCTAGACTTAATTGAATTTACTACATAAACGCGCTCTACACAGCAAAAGCTCGAACATACGTCAGTAGCATAATACTATGACTAAATTTTAAATATATGAAATATCTTAAGATGTTAGAGTTTTTTTTTTTTTTTCAAAACCATGAATATTACAAAACCCTTCGCATACATTGATAAATATTTATTACTTATATATACAAATAAACGTCCATGATGCGAGTACAAACATTCATCCCGCAACGTCTGCCGTACTGTGGCGCAACTTATTACTTATTTTAATTATTATTCAGTAAGCACTTACTAATATTTGTAGTCGTGTACTTCCTAATACAATCATATTTCAAGGAAATGGACAATAATAATTTTCATGTAATGCAAATATTTCTTAATTTTTTTTTCGTTTGTTAATTTCACTATTGAATACCTAGTATCCACAGCCAGAATCCTCAATTAGAAAAAATCGTTTACTTTTATTTTAAAATGTTCAAACACTACTGACTAGCAATTTGTGCAACAAATTGAACGTTGACTTAGAGAGAGACTCGATTTAAAATGTCAACGTGTATCCATTTAGCTTTTAACTTTAGTTTCTAATTTATTTTGTTTGTGTGGCGAGAGCTTAGATGAACTCATGTTGGTTTTGAAATATAGTGGGAATACTCAGGGTGTAAAGTTTTTTTTATTCTTCACGCAATTACTAATACAGGCCGCCTTTTATGTCCCAGCCTACAATATTTATACGAGCCTAACTTCTGGGGATCGAACTCGAGTCCCTTGACTCGTATTCCGATCACCCAAGCACTCTACTATCTTAACTTCGGGGATTCGAATTTTAATTCAGGCTCTATTAGCTTTACTTGTTAAAGAAGTTGCTTGCCAATGCTGGGTTGCACGATAAAAGCTTCATGACAAAATATGATAAAGTTTTAAAGCAGGCATTGGGCACGGAAAATTCTCTTAAAGTCTCTGAAGTGGCTGAATTTGTCTTAATAGGCAAGGAAACACTGTATAGTAACGGTGGCAGAATATTCCACTCTCTTCATTCCTGTGGGTTTCGTAAGAGGTGAGTGAAGATATAAAGCTTTGAATACTGAAAATGGTAGAATCACCAGCACGGATACAATGCCAAAATTAAATAGACTGGTGGCCGGCAGAAGCGTTTAAGGTATTTGTTACTTCGATCGCCAATCCGGGTGCCGATTATGGCAAATTCTACCTAAAGGAGAGACCACGGCTAGTCATTGTGGACTTTTACAGATTATTGAGCGTGTAAATAAATAAAAAATATAAATAAATATCTTCACGCAATTTCCAATACAGGGGTAGACAGAGGTCTAGTCTAGACAATTAAGTCCTTTTGACCCACCTTCCATCGAAGATATTTTCGGGACAACGTGACAGATGGTGAGCCCGTCGCCGTCTTTTATTTCCAAGCCAACGATATTAATTCGTACATAAGTTTTTAGAAAAACCCATTGGTACGGCCACTTGAGGATGGAACTCGGGTCTCTTGACTCGAAATTTCAACCACCCAACCACTCGGCTATCGTGACTTAACGTGAGCGTGTAAATAAATGTATGTATATAAAAAGAGGTATGTAAGGATCGTGACACTTGGCGATCTGTTCTCACCGGCTAACCCGTCAGGGTCTGAGCGTAAACATAAATAAATAAATACATAAATATTGAGTATGTATGTATGTATGTTTAATAGGCCGTTACGTACGATTGTACATGTATAAATAATGAGTGGATTTATCTCAGGCGTGTATGTGATGCATAAATATATATGTAGTATTATGTATGATATTACAGGTAGTATGTAATGTCATACATATTACATATATGTTCAGAAGCCTCGCAGCTACGGAAATGTGATGAAAAAATTATGATTGGAAATGTAACAATGAGAATCCACATTCGTTGTTCCATTGATGTCAGCAATCCGACTGTTACACTCTCATCATAGCATTTCATTTGTTGGCTTGCATTAAATGTCTTATGAAGTCATTATTTTAATTTCATGAGCATGAAAGTAATAATGTTTATAAAAATTATTGGTTGTAGCTTGTTAATGAATCAATAGTTATTTTATATGTATGTACATTTATAAAATTATTTTATTAAAAATAAATATCTACACGCTATTCCCAATACTGGGTAGACAAAAGTCTAGACAATTAAGTCCTTTCGACCCCCTTTTCACCGAAGATGTGTTTGGGACAACGTGGCAGGTGGTGACCTCATCGCCGTCTTTATGTCCAAGCCATCGATATACATAAATCGTACATACGTCTTTGAAAAACTCCATTGGACGAGCCAGTCACAAAGAGATCTAATTTCTCTTGACTCGAATTCCGATCACCCTACCACTTGGCTATCGTGACTACTTTATTAATATTCGATATATTAATAATTATTTATCTATGTGTAGATGGTGTTACTGTATTAATGCGTCCTAGCTGCATAGTTATGGATATAGTGTTAGATGTTGGAATAATTTCGTTAATAAGTTTTAAGAATAAGATAATTAAATTTCGTTATTGCTTCATATTGCCGTCTGGTTAAGGCGTATGAATATGCCATCCCCTTTCTTCCCGTGGCTGTTGTAAGAGGCGACCTAAGCTCTGACTTGACCCTTAAAATGCTATTGGCTACCGACAGGTAGCGGGATAACCATTTCGAAAAATACCAGACCAGAATTCAGCAGACCGGTGACAGGCGGCAGAGTCTCTGATACCACAATTGCGATATGACTTGCCAGGCGTGCCATTTCTTGGAGAGGCCGATATCCCGCAGTTGACTTTTACAGGTGTATACCGATAACAGGTTTGCTTTTCACCGTCATAGTGTCAAACGATACAATTCGTACATTTGAATAAAACTTGAGTCTAATTCCAATCACCCAACCTCTCGGCGATCGTGGTGAAATATTAGCTAAATAATAGCTCCATATTTAAAAACTGTGTTCGTTTGTATATTAAAAATGCAATAAAATCATTCTGTACGATGCCGGATATTATGATTTTATGTCAGCTATTTAACAAGCATAAAAACCCGTAGCGATGCGTAAGGATGCACCTTACTAGCTGAGCGACCTTAATTTTCTCTTGTATCCATACAGGCCGTAAAGTCGTTTGCGTCCTATAGTTATTACTGGCAACTAAACCAATCGAATAATTAAAAACAATAATATAGACAGACGGTAGAGCTTAAAATAAAAAATAAATGAATAAATTTCTTCACTAAATTCCCAATACAGTGCTCGACAGTGGTCTAGTCTTTAGTAGGTAGTATTGCATCATATTTAATATTAATTTTGTACTACGTTTATTGAGATAAACGAAGTGTTTCTGTTATTCTTACGGCATTTATTAAGTCACAAATTATTCATTTTTATTTATCAGACATTGTTTGGTATTTCCTTTTTTTATAAAATAATTTTATAAATAATTACTTAAGTGTCACGATAGCCCAGTGGTTGAGTGACCTGAATTCGTGTCGACAGACCCGAGTTCAATCTCCAGGTGGCAGGCTCGTACTAATGGGCTTTTTCAAAACCTATGTACGATTCATTTCGTTGGCTTGGACATAAAAGTCGACGTCGGGCTCATCACCTGTCACGTTGTCCCAAAATATCTTCGGTGGAAGGTGGGTACTAGACTACCTCTGTATTGGGAATGGCGTAAAGATATTATAAAATAATACACCGTTCCTTAATATGGCAGTAATAAAAACGACACTATTTTGTGAAAGCACAGCAAAACTCACTAAGAAGATGCGATATGCCGAGCAGTAAAGTTTAATTTCAGAATTTCCCAACATTTAGGGAAAGAAAGAAGCCAGCGAAATCCTCTCGGCGCACGCCACGACATACTTTACCATTGTGTTCAACATTGCATGTTATTCAAAATATAATTTTTCTACACAGAAAATCTACGCTTCGTGACTATAATACTAAATGCAAAGTTGAAATGGGTCGGCTCGACTGGGGAGCACTGGGGATCTAACAGAATGCAGGCTTGAAAGCTTCCTTACCAAACTGCATATTTTTTATTTTAGGCGAAAAAAATTTACTGTAAATTATTACTGCAAGCCATAGCCTATCTCTCCTATGGTTAAATTAAATACACATTGATAGAATACACATTGCAATCTGACGTGGTAGCCAGAGACAACAGATCGCCAAATGCCACGATCCTTACATTCCTCTTTCCGATTCATCATCTTCTTAATGCATGCATGTTTTCGAGCAATTTCCTCACACGGTCTTCGAAAATTAGTCTCGATTTAACTCAACACAATGCAATCGAAGTTTAAAATTTATAAACGTAATGCAAACAGTTTAATAACTGGTGTGACAGTATTACAGAAACTTATCGTATTACACCAGTTACAGTACAGCTTTCCATTTATACATAACGTGTTTGTTATATCTGCTTACTTTTTTTTTCGCATCTGTTGTCTGTTTATTACGAAAATATTTGATTCAATACACTTTATATTAAAAATGATTTTTTATCACTTTATTCCATTATTTCTTTGAAAGCATTCTCTTGAAAGCTATCGGAAGCTTTTGACGAGATTGAATGAAATAAGATTAAGCAGATTTGATGAAGAATTTCTGAAATAACTAAACGGAAAAAAGTGTGAGTATGCAATTCACATACGGTAGAATTGAAGCTTCTTAAAGGCATCAATTTTCGGCTTAGTTTCAAAATTGTTTTATTAGTGAGCTATCATTTACTAAGTGCACAGAAATGACTATTTAATTACGTCGCCGCATATGTAAACATAGCATAAGTCCAACGTCAACGAAGTCTGCAGACGACTGAGACCTTTACAATAGACAGTAAAGGAATTACTTCATGTAGGCAATATAAATTCTATCTCATTCTCTCCCATACATACACACGTGATTTTTTCAAAAATAACGATTGCAGTGTGGTTGGATGATCGGAATTCGTGTTAAGAGACCCGAGTTTGATCCGCAGGTGGCAGGCTCGTACCAATGGTTTTTTTTTTCGAAAACTTTTGTACGATTTATATCGTTAGCTTGTACATAAAGACATAGACAGGCTTTCCACCTGTCAAGTTGTCCCAGAAAATGTGTTTCGTCGAAGGTCGAACGAAAGGACTTAATAGTTTAGAACTATGTCTAACCCAATATTAGGTATGGCGTGGTGTTTCTTTCACGCCATATCCATTTCACAACGATTCTTAAGACGTTTTACTTTAAAAGGGAACACAAAAACATATTGAATAAGCTATTATTCAAATTTGAAACTATCATACTCAATAACGTAATGACTACAGACGCTCGTAGGTGTCAGGATTCTTATTTATTTATATTTTCTACAGGTTTGTTTTAATGTCCCGAAAAATGTCTTCGGTGGAAGGTTTTTTTTTTTTTAACATTATAAGCTAGCGTTTAACTACAATCCCACCTGATGGTAAGTGGCGATGTAGTTTTTGTTGGTAGGCACACTAGCTTAGAAAGAGCCTATTCACTCTTCTCTTGAAGACACCCACATTGTAATGGGACGGAAAGACTGATGCAGGCAAATTATTCCAGTCCTTTGCTGTAAGCATTATGAACGACGAAGCAAAACGCTTCGTCCGAATGCAGGGTATATCGACAACAAAAGGATGGAGACCCGCCATGCGTCTTGTTGTCCGATGATGGAAAGGGGAAGGGGGAATTAACTCATGTAATTCCTTCGCACACTCTCCAAAATGTAACCTGTAGAACACCGAGAGACTGGCCACGCGACGTCTGTGTTCGAGACTGGACAAATTGGTAGTAACCAAGTCAGGATCACCGATTAGCCACTTGGCCCGTCCCTCCACAGAATCCAAGGCTGCCAGTTGATATTTAGGAGCTCCAGCCCATATGTGGTCAGAAGCTGTCCCGGAGTAAAGTAACGCCGCACTTTTGCAAGAACTCCCAATCTCCTTGCAGCGGCTTTAGCCTTAGACTCAATGAACCGCCCGAAGTTAAGGTTTGACGTGATTTCGACTCCTAGTAACTGGAGGCGGTCGGTGTATTCCAGAGATACATTCTGAAATATAGGAGCCAAGGTGAACTGGCTCCTTTTGGCGGAGAACAGACACGCTTGCGTTTTGGTGGCATTGAATCTCACAAGATTGGTATTGCCCCAGTTGGAAACTGCCTGTAATGTAAGATTCATACGCTCTACCATGGCCTCCCGAGCAGACTGTACTTGCTGTTGTTGTGTTGCTGTATCCTGTCTGGACTGAACACGCGCCAGATATCTCTCCACAACTGTGCTGTCATCTGCATACCTAAAGAGACCGGGCTCGAGCAGGTCGTTTATGTGCAGCAGAAAGAGAGTTGCGGACAGAACAGACCCTTGAGGAACTCCGGCATTAATCGCCATAGCTCAAAGGGACTGATAATAATAATAATAATTAATATCTTCAAGCAATTCTTAATACAGGGGTAGACAGAGGTCTAGTCTAAACATTAATTGTCTAGACCACTGTCTACACCAGTATTGAGAATTGCTTAAAGAAATTTTTGTTATTATTATTATAGTTTCAACCATATTATTCTTTACTTATATTACTCGTTCGATATTACCGTGTCGATTGAATGTTAGTTAAGAAGTGTAGTGGTTCGTAACTTCGCTATTTAAGAAATATTCTCAATTTACCAATTTAGTCAAGACTTTCTCAATCCAATTTTTTCTGGACGAGAAAGGATGAAATTAAAAAGATCTGAGAAAAGATTTGAACGATACGTTTCTCTTTATGTGTGGTTTTAACATAACTTAATCTAGTTGTTCCATATAAAGTACTTTATTTAATGGTTTCACAAAAAGCTTTTTTCTGACAATCTCTATAATCAAAATTTACATTCGCTTTATGAATACTGTCTAAATGAATACAAATTACTTTTTTATTTCACCTTTTGTTTTATTTCACAAATTACTTCTTTGAATGATACGAAGATCTAATGGAATTGTATTTAAATGAAATTCAACGTGAGATCGCTTTATATTCTTAATTTTTATTTTACTTTGAAAAGTCAGAGTATGTTGGGATGATTCATTGTAACATTTGCATAATATATAATATAACGTTATATAGGCCGTTGTGACTTGTAAATGTCCACCACAGCTCACAGGCCTCTCCCGTAAGATTGATTGGCGAACGCATTACCAAACCCCTCACCTCAGACCCTGCTGCCCATTACCAGTCTGTTAAGTTTTGGTCTGGAATTTTTCAAATTTGTTCTGGTATTTTTCGAGATGGTTATTTCACCATCTATCGTTGATGAAAGACATCAGATTTATGGCATACACCGAATATTTATTAGTGAGCTATCATTATAATACGTGCACGAAAATGACAATGTAATTACAGGCAAAGAAACATAGGTCTAACATCAACGAAGTCCGCAGACGACTAAGGTGTTTGCAATGGACAGTAATGGATTTTATCTCATTTACACGCCGACTTAATTCTGTACATACACATGTGTTTCTTTCTTTGTCGTGACGTATATTCGACCTGTAAAAGTCCGCTGCAGGACTTAGCCCGTTTCCATACGAGAGGGTTTACCGCAATAGCCACATTGACAAGACGAGCGGAATGTTAAACACGTTAGCAAACGTTTAGCACCTTAGACGTTGCTGCCTATCAGCAGTCTCTGGTATTTTTCGAGATAGTTATCCCAACATCTATCGTTAGCCAGTGACATTTTTAAGGCTTCCCTTCGTCTCGTTTAATGTCACCCACGGGAAGAAAGGGAGTTGTATATTCTGACTCCATTATGACACAACAAGCCATACATTTATTTTTTTATAATTTTCACTTATCTTTGTCATTCATCTATCTTATATCTACCTTTTATATAATATATTCGGAGGAAGTTCGTTGAAAGGACTTAGGTGTTAGACCTCTGTCTACCCCTGTATTGGCAGTTAGTATTGGCGTCAGGATATTTTTTTATTTTATAATGTGAGCTGTCTGGTACTGTGAAAGTCAATCCGTTTGCCTTGCTGCGATTATGGAAAACCCTGAGAGGGTCGCCGGCTTTATGTCCAAGACAGCGATATAAATCGTACGTAAGTTTTGAAAAAACCCATTCTTACGAGCCTAGGGGATCGAACTCGTATCTCTCGACTCGAATTCCGATCACCCAACCACTCGGCTATCGTAACTGTAAAAATACCAGATCAAAATTACGTAGATCGGTGACAGACCGCAGCGTCTGAGGTGCAAGATGTTGGGTAATATCACCGATATGCTTCTCTAGCGACGCGTTAAGGTAAATCCTCCAACGGGTGAGGCCTGTGCAGTTGACTTTAACTGGTCGTTATATATGTATGTACGTGATTTATTTATATACGTATGAACTTGTTTAGTCACGATAGCCGAGTTGTTGGGTGGTCGGAATTTCGAGTCGAGAGACCCGAGTTCTATCCCCAGGAGGCAGTACCAATGAGTTTTTCAAAAAACTTATGTACGAATTTCATCGTTGGCTTGGACATAAAGACGGCGACGGGCTCACCACCTGTCACGTTGTCCCGAAAATATCTTCGGTGGAAGGTGGGTCAAAGGGACTTAATTGTTTAGACTTGACCTCTGTCTACCCCTGTATTGGGAATTGCGTAAAGATATTTTTTTTTAACTTGTTTACATACGTACATACATACATATCACCCTATTAAAGTCTACTGCATGACTTAGGCCTCTCCCATAGGGAGGATTTACCACAAACGCCACGCTTGGCAAGCGGATTGGCGATCGCATTAGCAGACCACTCGCACCTCAGACGCTGTTGCCCATCTCCGGTCTGATAGTTTTGGTCTGATATTTTTGACGATGGTTGTCTCTCCATCTGTCGGTTGCCATAACGATATTCTAGGCTGTTTCCCTTAGTCAGCTCTTACGACATCCTCGAGAAGAAAGGGAGTGGTAATATTTTGACGCCGTTACCACGCGGAACTTTATTTATACTATATACGTATGTATTTACGCTAACATCATAACTTTGCTACTTACACTTACGTAAGTGTAAGTAGTGAAGTTATGATCTAAGCGTAAATAAACAATTGTAAAGGACGACCCAGTAGTCTGATTAGTAGTGACCTTGCCTTTGAAGCTAAGGGTTGCGGTTACGAATATCGTTAGAGACAAACATTTGTGGGATGGATATGACTGTGTGTAATCGAATCATGGATGTATGTATAATTTTTTTCTTAATTAATAAATACATAGATAGAGCAATATCACCTGATCTAAAGGTAAGTAGTTTAAGCACTTGTGTTATGGAATCAAAAACAACGAAGGTACATTTATGGTGCAACTCAGACTGCCACTAAACTTTTCCTGGGTAAGGTAGAAAAATTTTTTTTCTTATACCCATTAAAATCGGCGTGTACGCCACTTGCCACAGAGTATATCAATCTGTGTAAGTATACGACTAGTCCACGGAGGTTGTCATATAAGTTTATTTGACGACGAAGGCGTATTTGACGAGAGTATATTTTCAAGTTGTTGCCTTTAAGGTGCCAGGTTCGATTCCCGGACAGTACAATGCAAAAAATCCACTTTTTCATCATTTTTCTCATTTCTGGGTGTTTGTGGTGCCTTCGTTGTTTACGATTCAATACCACAAGTGTTTTAGGTGCTTACTTTTTGATCGGAGCAATGTATGTGAAATATACATACATACATATGTGTTGTCCCTACATATGTATGTATGTATATTTTTATTTATTATTATTATATTATACGTTGGCTTTACACTAAGAGGCTCACCACCAGACACAGTGCTTTACATAAGCTCTGATTAAAACTGAGTCGATAAAATACTAAATTATCTCAAGATCTGTATACCCCGTCATTGGGAAATGCGTGAAGAGTAAAAAATACATATTTTCTTTCACTACATACATTACTCGTATATTGCACATATTGTTACTGGTATATGAATATTGAGTGCCTTATTGTATATATGTTTAGTGATCTTCGGGACAAGTAAAACTGACGTAACAAATATCTTTGAATCCTTTTTACGAGTGCCAGAGGTACTTACTCTTGAATTTAAGGGTTTAAAGAAAACACCAGAAGTCATCATAAAATTTAACATTTATTTAACATAGCACATAAAAAGGCAATGTTGATTATAATATGATTTTATTTTTTAATTTTATTAATTTTTTATACATATAGACAAATTTACTACAAATTTACTTATACATATAGACATTTCCAAACTCATTCCAACTCGGCCATATAAGAGAATAAACTATTGTCAATAATTTATATCGATGTATCAAAACTCTGCTACGAATTTGTTTAGGAACATGCGATATAATACATAAATATTTATAAACTAACACTATTTAAATGCTTGATTTACTTGGCGTATCGCCAAACGCACCGTTAAATTAATTATGATCTATTACAAAATAATTTCTACACAAAACTCTCGTTACTTTTAAAATCGTATACAAATATATTTTTACTCTCTTTGTCTTGCGATGGCACACATACAAACCTGTTTTTCCCTTCACTCGTTTCACTTACATCTAAAGTTACAGAATAAACATTATTGGTCTTAACATCTAAGTTCAATATTTGTATTTGTTTACTATTCGCTGTAGCACTCGCGTCGCATGTTTGATCTTTGTCAATATGGTTCTCGTGAACTTCCACTTGTACATTGTCAGTTATTCCATTGACAGTTGTTATAAAGTTGAGGCTATTACGTTTCTTATCTTCAAATCTTATTATTTCTTCTAAATTATCATTTAATTCATTCATGTCCGCAATAATTTTCATGCTATTTCGTCTCGTGTTCTCCACATTTATTATTTCACCAACTTTAACCTGTTGCACTTTTGTTTCAAATATTTCTTTGACTTCTTTTATTTTAGTGCTGCTCCTGTTTAAAAAATACTTCTGTGATGATGCTCGGTTACTGTATCTCCTCCAAAACGAGTCCGACGTGTTCTGACTGCTTGAGAAACCAGTGGATGTGGTTGTGTTAAATGTATCTCTTCTTTGCATATTCTCTCTCAAATTCCTACCACATCTCATTAATTTATTAATCTTTAACAATTTGACGAAACCTTCTCTAAATTTGGATGACATCAAATTGTATAATATCGGATTAATGGCTGAATTTAAATACAGCATCACTCTACAAAAATATAAAAGTATATAGTAACCGTCTATACCTAATGACATTATTGTCTCCGGTGGGAATACTATTATCCATAACGTGAGGGCCTTGAATGGCAGTAAGCAAACAAAAAACGATAGTACCACCGTGCCTAACATTAATATTACTTGTTTTCTGTAACGCAATACATTGCCTGCATTGTTTGAATTCTTGCTGTGTTGTGATATTATCACCGGATTCTCCATAAGGTTTTTAGCGATTACACTGTAAAGAACAAGAAGAACTCCAAGCGGGATTATGAAGAAGACGGCGATTATAAGTATGAAGAACAACGCTGACCAGAACGTGTCGGCCTGGGTGAGACAGACTGGCACTTCAGTTCCATCGGCGTACTTCTCGTACGTAAAGGTGGCGACGCCAAGTATGGGGCTGTAAAAATGAAAAGAAAATGCATTAATATTAATGTATTATTATTTTCTGAGTCATGGTGACGTATTGGAGATTTATCATTTGATTGAGAACCATATTCCCATTGTAGTTTAGTATGTTTCCGAGTGTCATAAGAGGCTCACAAAAGCTTAGTAGTTCTTAATGACTACCCAGAGATGGTGGTATAACCATATTTTTTTTTTATAGAAAAAGGAGACAAACGAGCAGGTGGCTCTCGTGATGATAAGTGATTACCACCGTCCATGAATACCCGCAATACCAGAGCCATACCAGATGCGTTGCCGGCCTTAGAGTGCCCACCCCCCCCAGAATTGGGGGAAGGGTGTGTCCCACAACCTCCGGTTACCTGCACTCACCAGACGGAACACAGATGTTTGTTAGACTTCTACTTCACGCCGGTATTCTGTGAGGTCGTGGTACTTCCCCGGTCAAGCCGGCCCATTCATGCAACAACAAAAGCTGATGCGTGGCTCTACCACTGTGAAAAACCATTATTAATATTAACAAATAACCATTATTAAACAAACAGAGCAACAGGCCGCAAAGCAACGGGGTTGTCACTTACTCATCATATTAATTTTTGCATTTATTTCAAAAAACCATCTTGTGCAAGCCTTAGTTAAATGTAGAGAACTATTTTAAGGCTGTCAAGGTAATTTAATAATTAAACTTTAAAATTACAAATTTTTTATGGGAGTAAAGTGTACCACAAGCTAACTGTCCAACTCATCGTAAGTTCTTAATTATATTATACATTCCCCAAAAAAAAAATTTTATTAAACATCTTCACGCCATTCCTAATACAGGGATAGACAGAGGTCCAGTCTAGACAATTAAGTCCCTTCGACCCACCTTCCACCGAAGATATTTTCGGGATAACGTAACAGGTGGTGAGCCCGTCACCATCTTTATGTCCAAGGTAACGACATATTCGTACATAAGTTTTTGAAAAACCCCATTAGTACGAGCCTGCCACCTGGGGATCGAACTTGGGTCCCCTGACTAGAAATTCCGATCACCCAACCACTCGGCTATCATGACTCTTTAACACAAATTCATTCCCCAAACATTCACAATTGATTTCATTCGGACGGATCAATGCAGAAACCACTTTTTCTACATTTTCTCGGATCTGGGTGCTTGTGGTGCCTTCGTTGTTTCTGTTTCCATTACACAAATGCTTTAGTACTTACTTTGGTTTGGTTAGTTACGTACTAATTAGCAATATTTGTCAATTACCTATCTATATATTTCTTTATTTGTTAATTACATATATAAAGAATATTTTTCATAATCGGATAATGATTTCTGAAGCGCCTGCTAAGTACGCAGGTGCTCAAGGCACTATAAATAATATTAATATAAATTTTGTGTAATTAATTTATGCTAAGTAGTAGTAAGATTTTAAAGGAAGACATCTTGAGAAATTTCTAAAACATAACACCAAAAAAACATACTAAAACCAGATAGTCGAGTTGGTAGTGATCCTGACTCCGAAGCTATGGGTTGCGGGAACGAATTCCGTTAGGGTCAAACATTTGTGTGATGAATATGACGTTAATACTCGAGCCATGTAAATACATATTTATATTTTATTGTAAGCTTGGACACTAAGACGGCCATAAGCTCGCCATATGATTCGGTGAAGTGAGGTTCGATGCGTGGAGATAAAAAAATATATATTTAACATGTGAGAAGTTCATCAATCAGAAATGGAATACCGTGGAGGACTATTTTCGGGTCAAATCTCCCCTTACAAATTTGATGGACCTTTTATGGTGAATTAATGAGAATTGTGGAGTTCTTTTTTTTTCAGGTTCACTATGCTTTACACCATTGCTTAGCAACTATATTGAGTAGTATTAAAAGACACAAAAATTTCAAAACATAAAATGTGTAACAATAGTAAAATGAACCTGTAAAATTAAATTAGGGGCTGAAATTAGTAATTGACACTTGATGAACTATATACAAAAAGTAATCTTTGATATGTCCACTTTGTCATTAAATTTATTGATAAGGGTTTAATCTGAATACAATGTAACAACTTAGAACTACGGATAGGACAGGAAATACAAGAAATTAGACCCAACTTCCACAGAAGACATTTTTAGGACAGTGTGTCAAGCCTGTCGAAGCTTTTTGTTCAAGCCAACGATGTAAATCGTACATAAGTTTTTGAAATAAACCCATTAGTACGACCATTAGTGCCACCTGAAGATCGAACTCGGCTCTTTTGACTCGACTTCAGATCATCCAAGCACTGGCTATCGTAACTTTTTAATATATACGCAATTTTCCAATAGTATACTTGTATGTATGTGTATATATGTGATCTAGGCATATGTATGTACACATACTGGTATGTATGTGTATGAATGTGATCTAGACAGTTTTATTCTTTCACCGTTCCACACTCGTTCACCGGAATTTATTTCTAAAAACGTGACAGGTGTTAAGACTGTACTGTATTTGTGTCAAATCCAAAAAAAATATACCTAAATAGACAATTACAATATAAACATCCATGTCTTGATTACAAACATTCATCATAAAAATGTATACCCATAGCAAGATACGAACCCACAATCCTTAGCTTCACTGGCGGACTACTGCCATCTACGCTAACGGGTAATCAGTAATCGTTATTTGTTTATAAGTATCGAAAATAAAAACTAGAACAAAACCTTACATCTCATCGTATAATTTCTGCAAGAGGATAATAATATTTTTATTGGCTCGAAGAAGTTGGTGATGAAGTACGGTTTATATCTCTAGTTGTAACACAGGATTTAGCTCTTGTTATGTGCGTTGTATGAATAATGGAATTCGGACACCTCTCATTGAATCAACGTTTCATTTCCTTGGCAATTTTCCATGATTCGTGGTTCAGAATACATTAATTATAAGAAAGTAAATTCGTCTTCCCGCTTCTTTTATGGACTCCCGTCAATTTGATTGCTTCGTAGCAATTTACTTTCTTTCACTCAATTCATAAAACTGTTAACGATTTCAAAATTATATTATATAAAAATAATATGCTATTTATTTGTTTTCTGCCACTACGCTGTAATTCATTGCTGAATACAAAACTCTTCAAAAAATTAGTATCTAAAACAAAATGAAACAGGTCGGTGACGGGCAGCAGGGTCTAATATGGCTGGTGCAGTGATCGCCAATCCGCTTGCCGAGCGATGACTACTGTAAATTCTCATCCTAATGCGTTATGACAGATAGGGTCACAGAGTAAAAAAATACGATAGACAAGTGACTAGGTGATTGGAATTCGAATCAGGGAACTCGAATTCATCCCCCAGGAAGGGAACTCGTCGACCGGTGATGGAGTAGCCCAAAGCGATATCCCCCTCCTTTCCCTTCTATTTGGAAGGTAGCTGGTAGGCTACCTGTAATCACTAATTAGTTGAATTAAATGCTCGTTTACCACCTGCTCCTAAAAATATTGTATTAAAGAGAAGGAATAACTTATTTCCAACGCATGGAATATCATGTACTTAAAATTAGTGATGTGAAGTTAACAAAAAAACCATCATTGATCATTTTGTTTATAGTTTCGGTAAATGAAGAAGATTTTTTTTTCATATGTTTCTCACAGTGAACAAAATCAAATTAAGGGTTAAATGAAAGTCTTTTTACCTAACCGATTAAATATTTTCGTATATATTTTCTTTAATAATTTAGGCCATAAATACATATGAATAGAAGAATATATTTAAATCGGAAATAATTGCTTACTCATAAAACTATTTAGCCTCTATGTTATGCTTACTGTATTTTTAATAAGACAGTAATAATTAACAATACAAAATGAAGTCAAAAAGTTGTTTTATACATGCAATGCTATTTATTACCTTATTATTAAATACCCTTGAACAAATGGTAAAAATAAATATTTACTAATAATAAATTTCGAATTGAAAAAGAAGCTTAAGTTTAATTTCACTATATTATTTAGTGGAGTTATACTACTGAATACATATTCTAAACCTCTCTGTAACACAAATATGGTGAGACAAGAACTGATTCTTACGAAACGTTACTAGTATTTTTTTCTCCGCAAAAATAGTTTTATGAGAAAGCACAAACAATTTTATCTATACAATCTACATACATCACACAAAACTTTCTGGAAAGTCGTAATCGACACTCTTCGATTTCTGGAAGCCAACAACACAGTCCACCCTTATCTTTTGGTATGACACAAACTTTTTATTACCGTCGCCCTCCAAACTTTTCCCTTTAGCGCTGTTTATTAAAACACTCCGCCTCAATGAACCGTGGGAACGATTCGACGAATCTAGTTCATAATCTGCCCTATTATTTTTAGCACTAACTTTGGAATGACCAATAAATTTCCCCGCTACATCTTTCGGGCAAGAGTGTCTCACTTTACGATCGACTTCAAAAGCGTCCGATACTTCAATCATGTTACCCTCACTCCTCATTCTGGTTATCTTATTCAGTTTCGGACTGGGGCAAATTGGGGCCGATTGTTGCCTTATGAATCGCTTGCTCGTAAAAATCCTGTAAAATCCGTTCGTTTTCCCTCTGCCGTTCTCATCTTTGCCGTCTTTGCTCTCCGATTCATTATCACTTTTGTCCAAACTGCTCCTGTGACTGAAAAATTTCTTTAAGCTTGTCGTTGTTCTCGACAAACTGCTACTCGTTGTCGATCCATTAGTCACAGTTCTCTGTACACGCCTGTTCAGTGTTCGTTCTGATGAATTATTGTAGCAAATGCAAATTTTACAAAAACCTAGTCTGAATTTTGATGACATCAGATTGTAGAGAATTGGATTGATAGCCGAATTAATATACAGCATTATCCTTGAGAAATATAGCAAATTGTACCACTTCTCTGGACTCACATTATCAGATAACTCTGATGGAGTTACTATAATCCATAATGCTAGTACTCTATATGGCATTAGACATAAAAAGAAGCATAAAACTACTGTACCCAACATTAATATGACTTGTTTTCTAGCCCTAGTGTTGTATGGGTCGACTGTCTTATTCATTACAACTTTTGAAGCTGCTGTTATAAGATTTTTGGCAATAATACTGTAAAGAACTATAAGTATAAGTAGTGGCAGGAGGTAGAGTAATATTATGACCATAATGAAGAATGTGATTTGCCAGAATGTAACAGCTTGCGTGAGACATTGCCAAGAGACTGTGCCGTCTTGACGCGTGACAGTGTGGTGCTCAGCGATCGCCAGGATTGGACTGCAATAGAAGAAAAAGCGAAAGGTTCAATTTCTACGTGCTTAAATAAAAATCTAAGACTACAAGGAAGAAACGTATATAAACAAACGAAATAATTCCATTAAACTATACATAAACAATTAGTTTTGACATTATTATCTGTAATTTAACACATTTCTTCCTTAATTTCTCAGTACTTTTAAATTCGGAAAGAAATTTCACAGAAAGAATGTCATCACAAGAAATAGATTTCTATTGAGCATTAAGTAATTAGTTGAAAGTATACAAGAAGTTTTTTATGCAGAATTAATTTACACACGTGTTTCGAAATAGAGCGGTGCAATAGGTGAAGCAGAAGATAGCCCGAAAGTTGTGCTGAAACAGCAAAACATAATAGAACTACGTCAAACTGTCTACATTAGACTTTGCGGACTGCAACTGGCACGACTTTTGGGCATTTTTGTTTCAATCATTATACTACAAAAAGAAGAGAATAGCACTAAAAGCGAAGTGTACATCATAGCTGTTAAGTATATTATGTGTGGAAAACTGTACGAACCTTGTCTCTCAAAGGGTTATGTAGGAGCTTAATGCATTTTTATCTATTTTTAGTAAGGCACTTGGATTTAAAGCTGTATACATAAAAATATCGCATGTTTAATTTCTGTGTGGCATAAGAATTTCTGTAACACAACATATTCATGTACAGAATTACCTATGGATAATTCATATTGTCAAACTAGTATATTAATATCATTCATATGAGGTAATACAAAACTATCATCAATGGACCAACAATTATCACCAATGGAGAGGCAACAAATTGGATACGGAAGCTCATTTCAATTTATTCTTCCTTTCCTTACTAATCAAAATGTCAAAACAATCCCGGTAACCCACAATGCCCCAACAATTTATACTAAAATAAATATCAGTAACAGAGGAAGAAAGTTAAAAAAGTAATGAAATAAAATTTGTGATATCGAAATGGCTTACCGGATTAAACTATACATGATCAGAAAATCAATTTTTAAATTTAACTTAACTTATTACAAATACTAACATTTAATTAAACTATCCACTCCTTTATTCAGAGTAATCCTATCAGATCACGCAAGCGCACACTGTCTCTTTCTCAGTCATAAACAAACACACACACACACACACACACACACACACACACACACACACACAGACAGACACACACACACACACACACACACACACACACACACACACACACACACACACACACACACACACACACACACACACACACACACACACACACACACACACACACACACACACACACACACACACACACACACACACCACATATGATAATGAAATTATAACGATAGACTTAAGACGGCGACGGGCTACTACCTGTCACATCGTCTAGACTTCCGTCTACCCCTGTAATGGCGTGAAAATGTAATACATTGGTTGAAATTGATTTAATCTTTAAACAATATCTGTTACAGTTAATATTATATTTTTTCCCCGTCGTTACACTCAACACATAGATTGGTGACTAGAGTAATGACGAAACTTTGACGTAAATCTTTACTTTTAAAAGTTAAGGTCTAGCTTATACATTAGGTATTTATTTTATATGTTCCATTAAAATACTCAAAAATTTAACTGAGCTATAAATATTCTTTTAGAATATTCTTCTAAATATTCTTTAATTATTAAATTATTTACGTACATAAAGCCGTATTTCGATGATTTGGGTACGTTTAACTACAGAATAAATTTCCCAAAGTTACGAAAATGTACAGAGAGAAATTTAACAACAAAAGAGGTCGAGACCGAAACAAATTTTCTAAGACAATGCGACAATTTCTCAAAGACAAATCGGTCAGAGTCTCTATTTCCTTAAAAATTCTTATTCGTTTTATAGAAAACGCTTCCAACAATATACGTGCAAAGGAATTTAATAAAATTTCACCCTCCATTTATTTCAAAGCTATTGCGTTTATAAGAACATACTGGCCAAGCAATATGGCACAGCGCTAAAAAGATGTAAGTCCTTCGCCGTATATTCTATTTATTACAGCGCGAAAACAAAATATAGAAAATTAATAGCGACATGATGATAATAAATAACCAAAGGCTGAAGCAATACATATATGAAAACAGATATCAATACTATTTGCAAATAGAAAACATGTAAATCATCCTATTGCTTTTGAATAACAAGAGCATAGGAGACCTTCACATAGCCACAGTAAAGTTACAGCTTAAGTTATTTCATAAATAATGCCGATAGCTGTGTAGTTGGGTGATCTTAATTTGAATATGTAGACTTGAGTTTGATCCCTATCATGTCAATGCAATAGGAATTATAAGCTTATACAAATGGTTTTTTCGAAACATTTGCACGATATCTATCGTTATAAATTGAGACTGCGGCCGACTCACACCTTGTCCCTTGTCTTAAATAAGATCTAAGAAAATGACAGTTAATATGACTAAATTACTTAGACCATCTAAAATAGAAAAAAAAAAACATTCCAGCATATAAATTTATGTTTAAATAAGTTTCATACCAATTTACATGCTACATTATTTTTTCTACCAATCGTGATATAACTTTTGCAGAAAATATATTTGAAAAAATGTTTAGTGAGCTTAAGCATATTATTATTATTATTATTATTATTATTATTATTATTATTATTATTATTATTATTATTATTATTATTATTATTATTATTATTATTATTATTATTATTATTATTATTATTATTATTATTATTATTATTATTATTATTATTATTATTATTATTATTATTATTATTATTATTATTATTATTATTATTATTATTATTATTATTATTATTATTATTATTATTATTATTATTATTATTATTATTATTATTATTATTATTATTATTATTATTATTATTATTATTATTATTATTATTATTATTATTATTATTATTATTATTATTATTATTATTATTATTATTATTATTATTATTATTATTATTATTATTATTATTATTATTATTATTATTATTATTATTATTATTATTATTATTATTATTATTATTATTATTATTATTATTATTATTATTATTATTATTATTATTATTATTATTATTATTATTATTATTATTATTATTATTATTATTATTATTATTATTATTATTATTATTATTATTATTATTATTATTATTATTATTATTATTATTATTATTATTATTATTATTATTATTATTATTATTATTATTATTATTATTATTATTATTATTATTATTATTATTATTATTATTATTATTATTATTATTATTATTATTATTATTATTATTATTATTATTATTATTATTATTATTATTATTATTATTATTATTATTATTATTATTATTATTATTATTATTATTATTATTATTATTATTATTATTATTATTATTATTATTATTATTATTATTATTATTATTATTATTATTATTATTATTATTATTATTATTATTATTATTATTATTATTATTATTATTATTATTATTATTATTATTATTATTATTATTATTATTATTATTATTATTATTATTATTATTATATTTTTCCCGTCGTTACACTCAACACATAGATTGGTGACTAGAGTAATGACGAAACTTTGACGTAAATCTTTACTTTTAAAAGTTAAGGTCTAGCTTATACATTAGGTATTTATTTTATATGTTCCATTAAAATACTCAAAAATTTAACTGAGCTATAAATATTCTTTTAGAATATTCTTCTAAATATTCTTTAATTATTAAATTATTTACGTACATAAAGCCGTATTTCGATGATTTGGGTACGTTTAACTACAGAATAAATTTCCCAAAGTTACGAAAATGTACAGAGAGAAATTTAACAACAAAAGAGGTCGAGACCGAAACAAATTTTCTAAGACAATGCGACAATTTCTCAAAGACAAATCGGTCAGAGTCTCTATTTCCTTAAAAATTCTTATTCGTTTTATAGAAAACGCTTCCAACAATATACGTGCAAAGGAATTTAATAAAATTTCACCCTCCATTTATTTCAAAGCTATTGCGTTTATAAGAACATACTGGCCAAGCAATATGGCACAGCGCTAAAAAGATGTAAGTCCTTCGCCGTATATTCTATTTATTACAGCGCGAAAACAAAATATAGAAAATTAATAGCGACATGATGATAATAAATAACCAAAGGCTGAAGCAATACATATATGAAAACAGATATCAATACTATTTGCAAATAGAAAACATGTAAATCATCCTATTGCTTTTGAATAACAAGAGCATAGGAGACCTTCACATAGCCACAGTAAAGTTACAGCTTAAGTTATTTCATAAATAATGCCGATAGCTGTGTAGTTGGGTGATCTTAATTTGAATATGTAGACTTGATTTTGATCCCTATCATGTCAATGCAATAGGAATTATAAGCTTATACAAATGGTTTTTTCGAAACATTTGCACGATATCTATCGTTATAAATTGAGACTGCGGCCGACTCACACCTTGTCCCTTGTCTTAAATAAGATCTAAGAAAATGACAGTTAATATGACTAAATTACTTAGACCATCTAAAATAGAAAAAAAAAAACATTCCAGCATATAAATTTATGTTTAAATAAGTTTCATACCAATTTACATGCTACATTATTTTTTCTACCAATCGTGATATAACTTTTGCAGAAAATATATTTGAAAAAAAAAATGTTTAGTGAGCTTAAGCAGCACAAATGTTACTACATTTCTCACTTTACATTTACTTTTGGAGCGTTTAAAACCTAACTTTTGCTCGCGTCTTTGTCCATGTGACATTTTCGTTTAATTTTCAGAATTACATGACAAATTATTTCAAAATAAAACAATATATAAAGTAAAAAAAGTCACGATAGCCGACTGGTTGGGTGGTCGGAATTTCGAGTCAAGAGACCCGAGTTCATTCCTCCAGTGGGCAGGCTCGTACCAACGGGTTTTTCATAAACTTTTGTGCGAATATATCGTTGGCTTGGACATAAATACTGCGACGAGCTCACCACCTGTTACGTTGTTCCGAAAATTACTTCGGTGTAAAGTGGATCGAAGGGACATAATTGTCTAGACTAGACCTCTGTCTACCCCTGTTTTAGGAATTGCGTTAAGACATTATATAAAAATAAGATAATAACGTATTATCTTTATTTTTATCTACGCCTTTTTACTTTATATATAAAACTTAGAACTGAAAAAGTCATTCGAATTATTTCTTGGCAGTACGCAGTGTTTCTTGGCTGTACAACATTAATAGATTCCATTTCGGCAATAAGTTTGGATAGTGATACCAATCAAATTTATAGTTGGTAGTCGCAAATTCACTGGAGCGAATGAAACGATTGTTTCTCCATTTTGTAGATAATTCGATTTATTGGCGATCTAATGTAAATCTAAACATTAGTCATAGTCTTAAGCCAAGTATTGGCAAAATGGCAAATGCGTATAATACTTATGATGATATCGTTAGGGTGATATAGGAGCTTCCTCGACGATTAAATTTACGAATATACGACCCAAGTCCAGTTGGTTACTCGATATTTCAATATTGGGGTAGACAGAGATTCAGACACTTAAGTCCTCTCGACCCACCTTTCACCGAAGAAATTTTTTGGGTCAACGTGACAGGTGGTAAGCCTGTCGCCGTCTCTATGTTCGACACACAGACGGCGACAGCCTATAAATCATGACAGATATATAAATAATACATAAGTTTTGGAAAAAATTATTGGTACGTGCCTATCACCGGGGATCGGACCCGGATCACTTTACTCAAATTCCGATCACCCAAACACTCAGCTATCGTGATTTCTACGAATACAAAAACGAACAAATAACGAAATTAATATCACAAATTCCCACGAGAATAAATTTATCCTCTTAATTTTAAAAGCATTACATACTATTATAGTTACATTTAACGCGTACTTTACAACTACGCATGCTGTGTTTACTCGAATATGTGAACTAATTAAAAAAATATATCTTCACGCCATTCCCAATACTGGGGTAGACAAAGGTCTAGATATTAAGTCGTTTTCACCCACCTTCCAGCGAAGATATTTTTGGGACAACGTGACAGGTGAAGAGCCCGTCGCCGTCACAATGTTCAAGCCAACGATAAATTCGTACAAAAGCTTTTGAAAAACTGATTGGTAAGAGCCTGCCATCTGGGGATTGAACTCGGGTATCATGACAAGTATTTCCGACCACCCAACCACTCGGCTATCGTGACTCTTTAACGAATTTTTTAACTTTAATAAACAAGAAATAAAGATCAATTCTATTCTAAATGGTGACGAATATAACTTGTAATATGTTTGACTACATCGCGTTGATTGAGGTCTTTATAGTTTTATTTTAAGTAAAAATATTGACTTACAATTTGGCCAGTAATGGAAAAGATTTCCAAAGAAGAAACCGTATCATTAAATGTAAGAATAGTGTGGTATTGGCTATAAAGCGCAGTTCCATTTCAATAATACATCAAGAAATGTTTTGCAGCGGCGAGTAACCGAGATATTTATAAGAAAGAATCTAATATTGCTAGAATAAATCTCTCGAGTTGACTCTGAGACGCAATTGGTTTCCGACCTCCTTTTTAATGCAGAAAGTCTGATTCAATTGCGTGACGCTTATTGAAATCTAAAAGAGCAATGTCACTATCATTATTGAAGTTATTGAGGAATATCGAACCTCGATCTTTTTTCTATCATTTCTATCATTGTAGTGTGTCGTGTCTGTGTAGTGAGTTGAAGAGATATTTAAGAAAAAATAACTGAAACGTCACTAGAACGTGTCGGAGTCCAAAACAATTATATTTAGGATTCTAGTTATTTAACTAGATGATATTTATTAAGTAGCCTTTTTTTCTGCTATCATGTCCGAAAGCACAATCTTAAATCATTTTTTGTTTTGGACTCAAACAGCTTCTAGTAACATATTTACAATAATTTTTTTCTCAAATATCTTTCATAAGCGGATCTTACATAATCTCTCATAAGCGGATTTTGCCATAGTTGCCACGCCTGGTGAGCGGATTGACAACCGCAGTTTTTTAGTTATGACGCAGAAATATGCTGCTGCCCATATTCTGATATTTAGATGTTCCTGATTTTTATGACACCTATGTATCAACTTGCTATGAAAAGAGCGCAGTGTTTCTCTGCGTGATAGACTCCTTAAAGAAGACATCAGCATTAAATAATAATAAATAAATAAATAAATAACATCTTCACGGAATTCCCAATACAGGGGTAAACAGAGGTCTAGCCTAGACAATTATGTCCCTTCGACCTTCTACCGAAGATATTTTGGGACAATGTGAAAGGTGGTGAGCCCGTCGCCGTCTTTATACCCAAGGTAACGATATCATTCGTACATAAGTTTTTGAAAAGCCCTTTGGGCTTTTCTATTAGGTCGATACGTTGTGCTAAGAGCACTCTTAACCTAAGTACATATGTCAAGACTATATAAACTTTATATTAAATATACTGACTTAATCGAGAAAATTTCTTCTTGGTCTCCCCTTTCCAACAGTTCCGTTTACCCTCGTCTCATATATCTATTTTATTAATAATTTTCATTTACTTTCTAAATCTGTATTCCTAATGGATATCATCTCCTGCATCCCAATACCAGATGACACAGTATCACTTGATCATCGTCATATAGAAGACATTTTACAAGTAACTCATTTATTCTCTATATATACACTCTTTTTCAAATCGGTTAGTAATAAACGCTTAATGTATTTCAGTGCTTGAATTATGTGTTTATTAATCCAACACACACAAAATGTCCATCACTTTTCCAAGTCTATGAATATGAAAAACATTTTTTAGTCCTTATTCGAAAACTTTTCAGTTAGTGATTGCAACATGTCTGATCTATATTCCTAATTCTATTCCTAAGAAGGCTAATCCCGCGGTAGATTCTGCAGTTTTGCAGTGAATTTCCCTTTCTACAGCGATGTTTCTACTGCCGTGCCCCAATCTCTTGGAACTTTGCTATTTGTTGAATTAAGAAAGTGGTACAGCTGAATGAGGTAAAGTAAATTTTTTGGGGTATTGATTCCGAAGTTCATAAGTGTACATTTGGCGCCGCCTTATTCAGATTAGTGTAGGATTCGTTTAGTCAAAAACTATATTCTTTGCCTTTCAGTTCCTTTCTTTTTCAACGGTTAAATTTTTTATTTAAAGTTTTTGTCTTTGTCACGAAATTAGTTATTAAATACATGTTCTTTAATTATGTAGAATTCTTTTATGTACAGAAATGTCAAAATATTTAATACATGTGGTGTAGGGATTTCAAATAGTCATCGTTCTTGAGCGCTTAATCTTTATCTTTTTAATTATATATTACGTCATTCAATAATATTTGATTTATTGAATTCTTCGTAATATTATTGGACTATATCAGACTAAAATAAATTTGCGTACTTTAAAATTATTAGAATCGTAAAACATTGTAGTGAAAGAAAACTAACACAAAAGTATATAAACAACCCTAAAATACTAAATTATAGCACCTATAAACTAATCTACTTACTTTTTGTTCGATCCTACTATATGATTTTGCTCGCGCGGTAAAAGTCACACAAGATAACCATAATTTCTATGGCAGTAAAGTTTACAATAGAATAATAAAAGTTGAATTTAATTTAGTAGACAAAACGTCTAGTCGTGTGCGTAAAAAGAAACGTGGCTCTATTCACAATTCCAAATATAAAATAAATAAATAAATAAATAAATATCTTCACGCCATTCCCAATACTGGGGTAGACAATGGGTCTAGTCTAGACGATTAAGTCTCTTCGACCCACCTTCCACCGAAGATATTTTGGGACAATGTGAAAGGTGGTGAGCCCGTCGCCGTCTTTATACCCAAGGTAACGATATCATTCGTACATAAGTTTTTGAAAAGCCCTTTGGGCTTTTCTATTAGGTCGATACGTTGTGCTAAGAGCACTCTTAACCTAAGTACATATGTCAAGACTATATAAACTTTATATTAAATATACTGACTTAATCGAGAAAATTTCTTCTTGGTCTCCCCTTTCCAACAGTTCCGTTTACCCTCGTCTCATATATCTATTTTATTAATAATTTTCATTTACTTTCTAAATCTGTATTCCTAATGGATATCATCTCCTGCATCCCAATACCAGATGACACAGTATCACTTGATCATCGTCATATAGAAGACATTTTACAAGTAACTCATTTATTCTCTATATATACACTCTTTTTCAAATCGGTTAGTAATAAACGCTTAATGTATTTCAGTGCTTGAATTATGTGTTTATTAATCCAACACACACAAAATGTCCATCACTTTTCCAAGTCTATGAATATGAAAAACATTTTTTTAGTCCTTATTCGAAAACTTTTCAGTTAGTGATTGCAACATGTCTGATCTATATTCCTAATTCTATTCCTAAGAAGGCTAATCCCGCGGTAGATTCTGCAGTTTTGCAGTGAATTTCCCTTTCTACAGCGATGTTTCTACTGCCGTGCCCCAATCTCTTGGAACTTTGCTATTTGTTGAATTAAGAAAGTGGTACAGCTGAATGAGGTAAAGTAAATTTTTTGGGGTATTGATTCCGAAGTTCATAAGTGTACATTTGGCGCCGCCTTATTCAGATTAGTGTAGGATTCGTTTAGTCAAAAACTATATTCTTTGCCTTTCAGTTCCTTTCTTTTTCAACGGTTAAATTTTTTATTTAAAGTTTTTGTCTTTGTCACGAAATTAGTTATTAAATACATGTTCTTTAATTATGTAGAATTCTTTTATGTACAGAAATGTCAAAATATTTAATACATGTGGTGTAGGGATTTCAAATAGTCATCGTTCTTGAGCGCTTAATCTTTATCTTTTTAATTATATATTACGTCATTCAATAATATTTGATTTATTGAATTCTTCGTAATATTATTGGACTATATCAGACTAAAATAAATTTGCGTACTTTAAAATTATTAGAATCGTAAAACATTGTAGTGAAAGAAAAACTAACACAAAAGTATATAAACAACCCTAAAATACTAAATTATAGCACCTATAAACTAATCTACTTACTTTTGTTCGATCCTACTATATGATTTTGCTCGCGCGGTAAAAGTCACACAAGATAACCATAATTTCTATGGCAGTAAAGTTTACAATAGAATAATAAAAGTTGGAATTTAATTTAGTAGACAAAACGTCTAGTCGTGTGCGTAAAAAGAAACGTGGCTCTATTCACAATTCCAAATATAAAATAAATAAATAAATAAATAAATATCTTCACGCAATTCCCAATACAGGGGTAGACAGAGGTCTAGTCTAGACGATTAAGTCTCTTCGACCCACCTTCCACCGAAGATATTTTCGGGACAACGTGACAGGTGGTGAGCCCGTCGCCGCCTTTATGTCCAAGCCAATGATATTCGTACATAAGTTTTTGAAAAACCCATTGGTACGTGCCTGCCTCCTGGGGATCGAACTCGGGTCTCTCGACTCGAAATTCCGACCACCCATCCACTCGGCTATCGTGACTCCTGATAATAAAAATATAAAGTAATAAGTATGCTGTCAATGTGATAAGAAAAGAGCACTGAATTTTTTTTTATTTTTAAACATACATACTTAACAGTCCACTTTAGGCCACAGTTCTCTCCGCAGGACGGTTTTCCATAATGGCCACGCTCGGCAAGCGGATTGGCCATCGCACTACGAGACATCTTGCACTTAAGTCGCTTCTTACAGTTACTGGTCTGCTGAATTTAGGTCTGAATTCGAGATAACTATTGATGTGTCACGGCTTCTCTCTTTGTGGCCTCTTTCCGATACCGACGTGTAGAAAGGCATATTATTAAGCTAAAATTTACGGATTTTATGGCGATTTATTTCGTTCTTAACTTCATATCGTATCCTTGCATTATGACCTGGAATGTAGTAACTCGAAACGTCGGCAAGTAAACAACAGTTTCATTTAATTTTTACGACTATATATGTATAGCATAGAAGAAAAAAAATACAACTGATAAGGCGACATAGGAATCCGCGACATAAGAATCCGCGACATAGGAATCCGCGATCTCCCCCTATTATGCTAAAACTCTTTCCTCCCAGCTACCGTGTCATTACGGTACGGGGGAGGCCGTGGATTCACATCCCGTCTGTTTCAGTTGAATTTTTTAACTTCTATTTCCTCAAAGATCTATGCTATTATTTGGTGTGGAATTTACTGTCTATCTCAAACTTTAAATTGATCTAAGTATTTTGTATTCTTACGATGAATATTTTACTCTATGGTTGATATTTAAAATTTCAATGAATATCATCAAAATTATACAATATCGAATAAGATAGTTAAGTACCCTGAAAATTTTAAATATTTAAAATTTTAATATAATTGTATCATACATTGTCATTAATATGCAGATCGCAATAGGCGTTAGTACGAACATAGCGAAAGCCAAATCTGCACCCATTGTCAATTCGGAGCGCAGATGACGTAGCCTCTTCAGTAAAATAATTATTCACATTTAATTATCAAGAAGCTCACTTTGGTGACAAACATGGTTATGTTATATAAACATAGTATTTTGGAATTAGTACACAAAACATATCAAATCTTACTCAAATGTGCTTTCATATAAATTCTTAAATTATCATTATTAGGATAATCTAAAAAAAATTTGGTCAAATACGTGTATTGTTTGCCATTATTAATTTAATAAGATTTAAATAAGACACCCATGTTATCCATATGTATTATAAAATTATACAAACTAAAAGGGCTATAGTAATATAAATAGGGCTCGGTGTTTCTCTGCGTGAAGAATCCGCATTGAAGACGTCCGCAGCAAAACTAAGGTGGTTCTGCAAAATGTTGCAGGGAGTTATAATAATAAATAAATATCTTCACGCAATTCCCAATACAGGGGTAGACAGTAGGTCTAGTCTAGACAATTAAGTCCCTTTGACCCACCTTCCACCGAAGATATTTTCGGGACAACGTGACAGGTGGTGAGCCCGTCGTCGTCTTTATGTCCATGCCAACGACTTGAATCGTACATAGGTTTTGACAAAACCCATTGGTTTGCCACTTGGGTATCGAACTTGGGTCTCTCGACTCGAAATTCCGTTGGCTGTGGCTGAGGACCGTTCTTTAGAGGAGGAATGTTATGCTCAGCAGTGGAATCTTAATAGGCTGTAAAGTAGAAGAAGAATTGAAAAAATAGAGAATGAAGAAGTCATAAAGAGAATGAAGAAGTATTGTGCACTTTTTTTTCATTTTGGATCTTATTTAAAAACATATAAATACACTAATTTCATCACTGGGGTAGTCAGAGGTGCAGACAGTTAAGTTTTTTTCACCGAAGACAGTTTTTGGGGTAACGTGAGACGTTGTGGATAACACTTAAAGTGTAAAAATAGGCGAAGTACGTATTTGCTCCATGGAGTAAAATACGAGAGATTTTGCTTTGTGCAATCACAGTAAAATAAAAATAAAAATATCTTCATACTGTTCCCAATATAGGAGTAGACAGAGGTCTGGACATAGTGACAGGTGGTGATTCTATCACCATCCTTATGTCCAAGCCAATGATATAAATCGTACCTAGAATCGAACTCGGTTCTCTTGCCTTCAATTCCGATCGACCACTGGGCTATCGTGACTTTGATCATATTAAAAAATAATGTAACTGGCGCCACCATGAAATTCGTAAGCCACTCAAACACGGAGGTCTTCAAATAAAACAGATAAATATGTATTCGCAAATAAACCTCGTATGAAATGTGCGCCTCAATTCCCGACCACGTACGTAACAATATTTATTAGGAAACATATCGAGTGTGAAATACAAATAAAACGCCCTCAAACTTCCACGACGACTAACTTGCTAACTAACTTAGCGACGAGAGTTGGCCTCCACTTCGGGCTTGACTTCATGAATTGCTCTAATTTCGTCGGAGGAAATTTATTGCTTATAAATTGGAATTGTTTCTAGCTTTTGCAGATGGATAGCGGCGGTAAAAACAATATGAAGACGTTAGCATTTTGCGGAGTTATTTGTCCTTATAAATCTACGAATACGAAAATTTATCATGAGAGATGAGAGGAAGTTATTGAATTAATGAATGAATAAATGGATAAATGAATGAATATATTCTATTGTACCACAAACACAAAATAAGGAAACATGGAGAAAATTAAAAGGTAAAGGGTTGTGGAATGATAATAAGTAGCGAGTACAAGAATACTACACGACTACTCGATATATTACTACATAGACTATACATATATTTATATATGTAAAGTATTCTGAAAGTGCGTGGTATTACTCCTGGCATGCAAGCCCATTCGTATAGCGCCAAAACGCTAATAGGATTTAACACGCCAACACTTGGTGAATAGTGCTAAGAATTATACCACCTTTTGGTTCATGATCATTTGTTAATAACGTAAACCAATTATTTTCCGAACGTGGTAAGCGCGGGCTGCTTTTTGATGATATGAGAAAGCTTTTGAAAACTTTTTTAAACCTAAAACTTCTATAGCTTGTGACTTATATACACACATAGATAAAAACACCAAGAATTCATAATGAATTAACCAAATAGAAAGACAAATGAAAGGAAATAAATAAATTTCTAGAAGACACATCGGTACTGAAGCTTTATCATCAATAGCTAATCTTACTTCTTCTTGTTTTTATTTTATTACTATTTTTACTAGCTTAGCTCGGCCACGCTCCACAATATATTCCAGTCAATAACAACCGTTACCAAGGCAATCTATACCAGAATTACATATACTTGAGCTGTTTTTTGAAAAGAACATTTCCCATGTGAACGGGAAATAATTTCCTGTGCTCATGGGAAATTCAAGATACAAAGTGTTTATAAACTCTCTTTATAACCTGTCAAATTTCAACTCAATACATCAGCTACTTTTCGAGTTATGCGGCCACAAACATACGGATGCTGATTTTTTATATATAGACTATAGATGAAATATGTAAAGGCGTCTGATTAATAATGGCAAACGTATAATGTTTTATTTTACTATTATTGTTGTAACGTCCAAATGAAATTGTTAACAATACAAAACTGATCATTATTAGCCTTAACTAAATACTTTTTAAAATAACAAGTTTTATAAACATATTTTAAAACGTTCAAACTTCTGGATTTGGGTAAATGAGGTTTTAGCTCTATGTTCTAGAAAATTATGCATGAAATTATATATGATGCAATAACAATACCTGGTGAAGAGGGCTGCGAAGAACCAAGCCAAGGCGCAAATGAGTGTCGCTCTGGTCTTCGTACATACGTATCCTGCTCTAAGTGGTTCGCAGATAGCGTAGTAGCGTTCGAAGCTGATCGCCAGGATCGTGAGGACCGACGCATGAGCAACCGTCAGCTCCACGAATGGCACTGCCAGACCTGTAAAGTAAAAGGCATGAGAAAATGTTGATGAGAATTTTTTGAAGAGTGTGCAGTGTTTTCCAGGGCACTGCAAAAGACTCCGCTGTCAAACGCAGCTGTGTAATGCTCATTCGGGTTATGTCGGCTCGGTTTGGCTAAGGGAGCGAGGGAGACAGTTGAGCACCTCTGCAGTTTTGTGGGCACACTACGAGATTTCCATCAGGCTCGGCTATGTAATACTCATCTGCATTAAGCTGGCTCGGGTCGACTAAGGGAGAGAGAAAAATATAGAAGAAAAATGTAAAATAAAAAAATATAAAATGAACAAAAATTATTTCGTATTAATAACATCGCCATGATACAGGTTCACTTCTGTCCTGTGGTTTGAAGCACACACCCCTTTTTTCCATTCGATTCAGTTGATAAATTGTACATGATGAACTAATTTTTATAATGGGGACCACTCCCTTTCTTCCCGTGGGTGTCGAAAGAGGCGTCCAAGGGAAACAGCCTTGAATAATGTTATAGCAACCGATAGATAGCGGGATAACCATCTCTAAAAATATCAGACCAAGATGGGTAGCAGCGTCTGAGGTGCCAATCCTCCCTATGGGAGAGGTCTACGTCCTGCAGTGGACTTTAACAGGCCGTTATGTATGTATGTATATTGTAACATGTTTGTCATCAAATAAATCATTTATTTATTCGATTAACTAGCATTCCTATTTATCCATTGATAACTGTTTTTTACCACAAAATTGATGTTTTTTGGCAACTGATTTATAGCGATTGAATTGGGTTGGATAGAGAGACATTCGAATGTCAATTATTTTCTGAACGAAGAAAACGTCTTACCTCATCCAGAAAAAACATGTTTTCATCGACATTTCCTTTGTTCTATTAAAGCAGTATTGAAATTTGACGTGGCAAATTGAAGTAAACATTATATAAAAGATAGTTTTGAGTACAAGAATAGAAATGACTGTAAAATTGTAAAATATTGCTCTCAAAACAATACCGCTTTTCACAAAGACCTTTTTTTTATTTATACCATACCATATTAAGAATCACGATAGCCGAGAGGTAAGGGGATTGGAATTTGAGGCGAGGGACCTGAATTCGATCCCCAAGGCTCGTAACAATGGGTTTTTTCAAAAACTTACGTACGATTTATATCATTGGCTAGGATATGAAGATGGCGATGGGCTCACCACGTTGTCCCAAAAATATCGTCGATGGAAGGTGGGTCGAAAGGACTTTATTGTCTAGACCTCTGAGTCTAAATTGTGTGAAGGTTTTTTTTTATAATATTCTCGTTTGAGATGATAGATTACATGACTATTTGCTAGTGATAGCTGATTGCTTTACATTTAAATTGGACACTATTTCGTTCAAATTACAGTCTATAGAGAAATAGTTATGTGACAAATTAATTTTAGGCAATGAGGACATGAAATTGGATATAAATTTATATATATCTACAGACAAGATTAGCACCTCTAAGTCTCGATAGCCGAGTGGTTGGATGATTGGAATTCTAGTCAAGGGACCCGATTTCAATCTGCAGGAGGTAGGCTCGTTGTCCAATGAGTTTTTTTTTTTTTGGTTTGACTGACCTGTTATATTGTCCCAAAATAAGCTCCGGTGAAATGTCGGTAGATAGGATTAAATTGTTTTGGTGTCCTATAGGTATTGAAAAAAGCGTGAAGAAAAAAATACCACATTGACTCGAATTCCGACCACCCGACCACACGTCTATAATGCATTCTTACTAGATACGCATATAAAAATAATATTTACCATTAATATTTCAAAAGATCTGTATTGCATTCAAGCCATTGCTTTTAAATGCATTGAGTGAGAAAGGCTCTATTCATTGTTTGATGGAAAGATACCTAGTATTTCACAGTATTTATAGTAGATATTGTTACTCGGAACCATTTAGAATTATCACAACCTCTTTGATGTGCACATCACAATACCACTACGCTGCAACAAAGCGCGGACTGTGTTACAAACACAAAGATCACAATAACACAAACAAAAAGATGTTATATTGTATGTGTATTTATTATATTCTATGGCCGTGTGGTTATGGGGTGAGCATATACTTTTCTTCCCTTTCTTCCTGTGGGTGTTGTAAGAGGTGACAAAGGAAAAAGCTTTAAATATGTATTTGGCTACTGACTGATGGTGATAATATTTCTATGTCTTCACTCTTACACACCTTTCACCGAAGACATTTTTGGGACAAAGTGACAGGTGGTGAGCATGTCACCGTCTTTATATTCAAGCCAATGATATAAAACGTCACAGTTTAAAAAAAATGTGAGCCGTCATGGGACGCCTGGCAGATGTGAAACAGCGTGTGTGTACAAGTAATATGCATAAAAGATAATATTATTACGGGAATTAAATATATGTATTATATAATATAGATATTTTTTTTAAATATAGCCTAATGAAAAAATGAAGTATTACGAATTTCTTACAGAAAATGGTAACTTTATTTAATAAACATTTATTTACATTTGATATAACGGCAATCGTCGCCACGCCAACTATTCGGTTTTCAAGTGAGCCTATAGATGTTTTGTATTTTATGTTACTTTGAAGCGACATCTAGCGAAACGATTTGAAACTCATGAAATTCATGAAGTAATGTTGTTATAACATATTATTATTGATATAATCCTGTAGATGTCGCTTATGAACAATTTGCTTTTTCAATACGCAGATTTCTGTTTAATTTATGGTGTTTTTTTACTTTGCAGAAAAACAGTACCTTTTGTCGTAATGATATTTTATTATATGGACCATTTGTTTTATATGTAAAAACTAGACTCAATTAAGTATTAAATTTTCTAACTTCAAAATCTATAAGTTTGCTTTAATCTTTTCTATAAGTTTGCTATGATATGGTTCTATGTATAAGTAATAAGAAACTAACATATCGTTCAGAGTTCGGAGCATTTTTTAAAACAGCTGTTAATCTTAATAATATTTTATGATATTCTAACAAGAGTACAAGAGCGCTCCTGAGTATTTTGATTTTCTCAAAAATTGATAAATCTTAAAATGATTAATCCAATGAACAATAGTACACTAATTTAAAAAGGGATTTCAGTGTTTAATTATAAACCTTAATTCTCATGTAATAGGGATGTAAATTATGTTACACGATATACGAAAGCCTATGAAAGTGTATGTTTATTCGTTTTAAAAATTATTGAACCTTTTTGACTATAAGGAAATGACCTTTCATGTAAAAATGAAATCTTAATATAATTTACATAGTCACTAATATGAATAATATGAATATAATTAATTAAATATAAAAAAGGGATTTCAGTGTTTAATTATAAACCTTAATTCGCAGGTAATAGGGTGTAAATTAGTATACCTTTGTATAGTTTCGTGGCATGCGTCGCCACGCCAGAAATCGGTTTTACGTGCGGCTATAGATGTTTCACATCAAAAAAAAAACCCTTTTGATACGAGCCTGCCACCTAAGGACCGAACTCTTGAGCCGAATTCGAATCATCGAACGAAGCTCAGCTATACTGACTATTTTATTAATGTTCCATATATTAACAATTAGTTATAAAGGTGTAGATGGCGATATCGTATTAATGCTTCGTATCTGTAAAGTTATGGATATTCAGTTAGACAAATAAGTTAAAAAATGCACTTGTCATTATATTTTTTTAAATATATTTTTGAAACTGGCAATGAAATCATTTTGACCCACATTTATTAGAAAACATTTTTGGGATAACGGGACATATGGTGAGCCTGTCGCAGTATTTATGTCCAAGCCAACGATATAAAACTTTTGAAGAAACTCATTGATACGTTTCTACCACCTGGGGATCGAACTTGGGTCTCTCGAATCGAAATCCAACCACCCGACCACACGGCTATCATGACTTACATCGTGAATTTTCAAATAATAAATATCTTCACGCAACTTCCAAAACAGGATCTAGTCTGACAATTAAGTCCTTTCGACCCACCTTCCACCGAAGATATTTTCGGGACAACGTGACAGGTGGTGAGCCCATCGCCGCCTTTATATCTAAGCCATCGATATAGTTCGTATATAAGTTTTTGAAAAACCTATTGGTACGAGCCTGCCTCTCATTTTGACCCACATTTAATAGAAAATATTTTTGGGAATTCGTGATACATGGTGAGCCTGTCGCAGTCTTTATGTCCAAGCCAACGATATAAAACTTTTGAAGAAACTCATTGCTATGTTTCTACCACCTGGGGATCGACCTCGGGTTTCTCGACCCAAAATTCTGACCAAAACTCGACTATCGTGACTTAGATGTTATGTGAATTTTCACATAGCATTATATACGTAGTAGCAAAATATGAACAGAGCGTGCAAGTATTGCAGAGTTTCTGAGATATGTAGCGACATTTTCTTTTCTTATCAAAAAAGTATAGTAACAATCAATTGCTTACAATACTTAGCAGATCACGTAAGAGCGCTGCAGAAAAGATAAAAATAAAAACATCATAAAACTCGTCACGCCATTCGCAGAAAGTGTATTTTAACCTTAATGTTACAATGAGCAAAATTCTATAATTATTGCAAATAACATTTGCAATAATTGTTCATGCGAATTTCTTCCTTAACATTACATAATAAAGAACTATATTGGGATTCCTTAAAAAACAATTGTAGTAAACATTTGGATCAACGGTACATTCGGTGAGGAAAAATTTACCAAACGTTTACTTTATTGCACTTAATTAGGACGAGCTGTGGTTCCGACTGCAGTTTTACGACATCGTACGTTTAGAGGAATGTAATACTTAATTTCATTGCGGTAGAGTCGACATCGAGTGCAGCTGGTACATTGTTTGTTGGGGTTGGTTGTTTAATACAATCGCGGCATCTGCCACCAATGGATACTGGTAAAGGTTTGGTATTGGGAGAGCGATAATCAAAACTGCTATTTTTTTCGCATATCGGCGCAACTTATTAACGATTCTCTACGTGTTGATTTCAATCTTTTCTAATTTTAAGATCATGATCATTTAATTGCAAGACCGTGGTGATATTTTTTTTTTTGATAACCGTGGAGGAAATGTTTTATGCACGAACGTTCCTTGGCCGGGAGGCCACCGAAACGAACAGTGTCGGGCTCGAATCTCAGAAGGAGAAGCATACCGACTAAAACCATCCACGGGATGCTGTTGGCCCGGAAGCCTTAACAGCTTCGTCTAAGGAGACTTGCGAGGAGAGGCTCGCAAGTTAGAAGTTGAAGACAATAATGGCTGCTGCTGCGAAGCGCTGCGTCCCCTAGAACGAAAGAAATGACTTCCGCCTCGGGGGTGTGCCATGCGATCATTTTACGCCGATGCCACATGGCAAGCCACCACCTGTCACTTCAATCTAAATATACATAGGTGACCTGAGTTCGATGCCCAAGATTCGTACCAAAGGGTTTTTTAAAAACTTACGTACAAATTATATCGTTGGCTTAGACATGAAGACGGCGAAGAGCTAACCACCTGACACGTTGTCGTGAAAATATGTTCGGTGGAAGGTGGGTCTAAGGGACTTCATTGTCTAGACTAGACCTTTGTCTGCCCTTGTATTGAAAATTGCGTGAAGATATTTTATTTTGTTTTTTTTTTAATATTTTGGAGAAGACTTAACCGTTTGTAATCTCTGACCCCCCCGAGTAAGTCAGTCGGCTTGTTTTTTATGTTTAATAATGCAAATGCGATAGCCCAGTTGGTAATAAACCTGTCTTCGAAACTAAGTAGCGGATTTGAATCAAGCCAGGGGCAAATATTTTTGTGCCGAATATGAATGTTGTCGGGTCATGGATGTTTATATGTATATATGAATAGTTACCAAAAATATAACTTTGTAAGTATTTTGTACCGTTGGCTTGGATACTAAGACAACGACAGACTTTGATGTTGTTTTAATGCTTTGGTAAACAGTGGGTCGAAAGGACTTAATTGTCTAGGCCTCTGTCTGTGCACTAGGTTATAATATTGGGAATATGCGTAAAGATTTTCATTTTGTTTGAGCTCCGTTAACACTGGAGCCACACCTTTACTTATAAGTCATCCTATATCGTTAGTTCAGTGCCAACAATTGATATCTAAAACGTCGGACAGATGTTACGTTCCATAAAGCTGTCCCCGGCTAATGTATTACAAGTATTTAAAATGAAAATCTCCCGCCAGAATTATTCGCAAACAAAACAATTACAGGTAACTCATATTACACTTGGCGAGTTATTAACGTTTGATATTTTACAACTGTTTCTGTCTATTCCCCGAGTGATGATATCTTTTTTCAGTCTATTTTATTTTTACGATAGCCAAGTGGATGTATAGTGGTTGTATGGTGGGTGGTGGTGGATTCATGTCATTGGCTTGGAAATAAAGAAGACGACGGGGCTGCTCACCTGTCACGCTGCCCCTAAAAATCTTCGGTTGTAGGTGGGTCGAATGGACTCAATTGTCTAGACCTCTGTGAAGGACGTGAATATACTTCTACAAAAACTATTAATCAAAATCATGTTTCAGGTCTCACGGAAACAGCATTTTTATTTTAAATGGAAATATAATAAATAATATAGTATTCCAGTTTTATATGCGCTTCTATGTTTAAAATTTAATCAAAATTGGTTCGAAGACCTCCGCGGTCGAGTGGCGAAAACATTTTTCAAGGTAGCTCTGATGTCCCGGGCTCGATTCCCGGACGGGTCAATTGTGAAAAAATCACGATTCCATAACACAAGTACATTAGCTGCTTACTTTGGGATCAGATCATTGTATGTGATGTGGTCTCTAGAGTATTATTATTTATTATTGGTTGAGCCATTCTAACATATCTGTCATCTGTAACAAACATCTATCCAAAGTTGTTGGAATAATTACATCGCACCATTCCGCATGCAAATATAAAAGATATATGTTACCTGGTTCGAAGAGAAGAAGTGCACCACCCTCCCTCCCACAGATGCGTGCACTAATTCTACTGTATCACCACCACCACTACACTCAAACCAGGTAACATGTACCACCAACGAAAACGCGACACGTGTTTCGCCTCAAAACAAGGCGAATACCTTGTTTTGAGGCGAAACACGTGTTGTCAAGCGTGTAGACTCTACGATGAGCGACTGGTCGGACCAAGTAACATATACCTTTCATATTTGCATCCGGAATGGTGCGATGTAAATATTCAATGACAACTTTACAATAAATTTCTACAAAGTAACGCCTGACTCAATTAACTATCTTAAACATCCATCCATTTAAGCGAAGTAGGATGCAATATGTAAATAAAACATTAGCAGAATTCAATTATTTTCTTTTTGAATTGATGCTAATTGCTTACGAGATTAAACAGTATTTATGTAACGGACCGAACTTCTACATCCATTATACTGTTTGCAAACATACAGATCATTATACAAAATTTATCAACAAAACAAAATGGCTTCGATAATCATGACAATGTTTACTGCATATTGACAGTAGTAATTAAAAAGTTCCGATAATTTCAAATTTAAAAACCCAAGCAAGCTTGAATTGGAATTTATAGATGCCACGACGTCAATGCTAATTGACAATTTTAATTTAAATCTTGCCAACGCACCGCTAAAAGCAAACGTTAAAACCGTGACTTACTGTAACGATATGTTTCCAATGAAATCTTACAGACATTACTCAGACGATTTCGCCAAGTGATTTTCATCTTTATTGACAATGTTTTCAAACAAACGTTTCGCGTTATTTGTGCGACTGAAATTGATATTTGGGTGGTCAAAATATTCGGTCAATATATGATGATATTGAAGTAAATAAAGTACGTGAAACCAAACTTAACTGAGGCAAAGCATTACATTTTATTTGGAAAGATATGGTGAAGTCCTAATGATAGTAATAAGAAAGCAAAGTGACCGGTTCATGAATATTCATGATTTTAAATTGTAGCTTGAAGCGAATTAATACGGATTATGAGAATTTTCATCGTATGAACCAAATAAATAATGATAAATAAATACAACTACTAAAATAAGTGCAACTTCACAAACATTTCTCCATTCTCGTAGTAAGTTTCCTCTGGTACTTGTGTCTCGAAAACAGAAACAACGAAGGTACCACGAACACCCAGCCCCGACATAATATAGAAAAATTATTTTACTCATTAAACCGACCGGGATTCGAACACGGAACCTCATTACTGTCATCACCATGAAAACCGGTATTTACGTCACACGTCTGTGTGCAACTTAGGGGTCGTCTAGGTTCAACATAACAAATATTGCTCTAATCCTAAAGTACGTACCTAAAACACTTGTGTTAAAGATTCAGAAGGTATTAAGGCACCACGAACTCTCAGAATGAGACAATATAAAAAAATGATTTTCTTCACTGACCCGTCCGAGAATCGAACAAGGAACCTAAGAAGTGGCGACACCTTGAAAACTATTGCGACCCTTGTGCGAGATGCGCTAAAGAGACGCGCCAAACAATGACTTCTGCAACTATAAGCAAACAACGCGTTAGTACCTCGCGAGCACCTTAATGATTATTATGAGAAATCCTCTTTTGGTCAGAGACGTAAGTCCTGCAGTGGTATTATATAGGCCTTTAAGTAAGTAAGTAATTTCCATAGATTAAGGAGACTTGTGTCCAGAAAAGGAGCAATGCAGAAATTGTTAAATACTGTATTGTTTTGGCCCTGGAAACTTTAGTATGTGATGGAAATGGAGAATAATAAACTTACGCCGGTTCTTTTCCGTAAGTGAGAAATTTGATTCAAAAACCTACCATCTATAATCATGAAAATTGTAACATAACTTTAGGAAAAGTTATAAATTTATTTGACGCAATTTAGTGACGCGAACGGGCCTACGCAACCTATTTTTGCTTTTCGGGGAAATATATAGTAACTGCCTCTTAATCTAAATCTTGGTCGCCGCATCTAATGCTTTGGCATGGATGTATGTGAAATAAGAAATACTTGTAAGTGAAATTCATTAATTTTTTTTTTGTTAATAAATGTTGTTTTGTACTTTACTATGTTTTGTATGGACTGTTGGTCCAAAATAAATGAATTATTATTATTATTATTATTACTCGTATTGTTATAACGTAGCCTTGAACTTAATTTGAGACGACTTGAGCTGATAGTGGATATTTATTTAATACTTGGTTTTGCCCGAGTCATTACCCGATTGAAATCATTGTTCCAAGTTTTGTTTCCGAAATAAAATATCCTTCGTGAGGTTTGAGCTATCTTCACACCAAATTTCATGAGAAACGTTCAACAGCTAGGTCGTGATTGAATAACAGATAGAAAGACGTACAAACATCATTTAAATTTTGAAAGTCACTGTAGTCAAGTGGCTGGGTAATCGTAATTCGAGTCAAGAGATCCGAGTTCGACCCCCATGTGGTTTTTTTTTTAAACTTATTTGCCATTTACATCTTTGGCTTGATCATAAAGACGGTGACAGGCTCAACACCTGTCAAGTTATCCCAAAAAATATCTTCGGAAAAAGGAGAGTCGAAAAGACAAGAAAAGTTTGTGTTACTTACTTCTTATTTGTAATACTGGGGTATTGGGAAAGGCATTAAGGTATTTTTTTAAATATGGATTTTTAGGAGAAAGACGTAATTTTTCATATCATTTCAAATTGAGTCAGGTGTGAATGAGACACGTAAGTCAATTTTGCCATTTTCAAGTCAATGGCCAAGTATTATATTTTACGATGATTTTAAGTTTCGGCGATTTGAATACAAATCGTCTCGTCACTTAAGTATGCCTTTTAAATAATCTTCTAAAAGGGTCTTAATTAAAAAAAATATTTCTTCCGTATACGAACTTCAAAGCAGTTTGTAATGGATGTAGCTTATATCCATTATTCACACAAGTAATACGATAAAATAGTTGGTACTGATTCTGCCTTCGAAGATAAGGGTTGCGGGTTCGAATCTCGCAAGAGGCAAACATTTCTGTCATATTTTGTATTGTTACGCTCGGGTCATGGATCTTTATATGTATATATTCATATTTCTCTGTGTAATTATATATCTATGTAAGTATGCAGTGCAGGTGTACCGTTGTCTTAGATTTTAAGACGGCAATAGGTTCACCACCTGTCTCGATATCCCAAAAAGGTTTCGGTGAAGGTGTCTCAAAAGGACTTGATTGTCTAGATCTCTGTCTACCCCAGTGTTGCGAATATGTTTGAAGATAAAAAAAAAACAAGAGTATTAACCTGCGGGTGACACCGCGTACATATATACGTTACGGCTAGCAAAAGCATGCGTAATGCTGAATGCGTGATCACGGAATATACTAAACTAGAAGCATTAACGACCAAAATTATCAGAATTTATTTTTAATAAAAAAATAAATAAATGTCTTGACGCAATTCCCAATACAGGGGTAGACAGAGGTCTAGAAAATTAAGTCCCTTTGACCAACCTTCCACCGAAGATATTTTCGGGACACCGTGACAGGTGGTGAGCCCGTCGCCCTCTTTGTGTCCAAGCCAACAAAACAAAAGTTTTTGAAAAACCCATTGGCATGCGCCACCCACCTGGGGATCGAACTCGGGTCTCTTGACTCGAAATTCCGAGCACCCAACAACTCGGCTGTCGTAACCTCGTAGAAATTATTATGTCAAAGCTAAAGAACTAATATTGATAGATGATGAATTTAATTTATATATATATATATATATATATATATATATATATATATATATATATATATATATATATATATATATATATATATATATGTATATATATATATATATATATATATATATATATATATATATATATATATATATATATATATATATATATATATATATATATGTATATATATATATATATATATATATATATGTATATATATGGCTTCAAGGTCGCCTCTTATAAGACCAGAGAAAGTAAGAAAAGTAAGAAAGTGGATGGTATACTCTCACCTCAAAACATAATCAATAAAAGCCACTTGTGAATGTTATGAATGATATGGAATTTTTAAAAACTTCATTAAAAACATAGTTTAGTTATTATATAAATAAAGAATAACGGCGTTGAAAATTTATTAGATTAATTTAGATTACGAGTCACGATAGCCGAGTGGATGGGTGATCTAAATTCAAATCAAGAGACCTGAATTCGATTGTTTCCTCTTACCAATGGGGTTATTCAAAACTTTCTAAAATTTATGTCATTATCTTAGACATAAAGACTATACCTATTTGTATAATTATTATTTTATTCTATAATAACATACAATACTGCATGCTTCTTAGTTAGTATGCTAATATACTGATACTGCAGTAGAAGTCCCGAGTTTGATTACTAAACGGCAAAGGTTCAAACTCCGCCCACGTTACTTTATTTTTAAATCTCTCACATACTGAATAACAAAAAAATTGTCACATTAAATAAAAAATAAATATAAATATCTTCTCTAAGCCTCTTCTAAGCCATTCCTGATACAAGGGTAGACAGAAGTCTAGACATTAAATCCTTTCGACCCACCTTCCACCGAGGATAAGAATAACATATTCCAATAATATATACTTACACAAACACACATAATACAATGGCCTGTACTAGTCTATTGCTGGACTATAGCCCTCTCCCGTGGCACAGTTTGCCATAATCGCCACGCTCGGCAAGCAGATTGGTGATCGCAGCACCAGACCTTAGAATTCGCTACCCGACGCAGTTTTTATACCCTTCGGTGACCATTGTCGGTCTGTGACCAGTCCTCTCTCTCTCTTTCTCTTTGCCGCCTCTTAAGACACCCACAAGAATTGGTGGCGTTTTCTTAAGCTATTGCATAACAGCGGATTGTACTTACATAATTCCTTCCCTAGCACCCATGTCTCCGGCTTAGAGTTCACCTCCACCAGAACAGTAGGCGTGCAGACCAACAACACCATTAAATCAGCAATACTCAAGTTCACTAGAAAAATATTAGTTGAGTTTCTCATATCCTTCGTCTTCAAAATTACAATTGGCACCATCACATTGCCTATCACACCCAAGCACATTATCACTATACAAAATGTCATTGATGTCGCCTTTATGTAATACGGTATTTCGGCGTACTCTGTGAAATTTTCATTCGACATCTCGAATGACGAATTCCCGTATTCGAATGTCGAATTCGATTGGAAATCGAATCTCGTGTCGAATAGGTCTTCCGATGCTTTCGCATATGTTTCGTTGTTCGTTTCATTTTTGTATGTGTAGTTTTGTATTTGGCTGTTGTAGAAATGTATCGGTGAGTTAGTATTCGTCGATGCGTGCGTTAAGTTGGCTATTGAAATCATGTGCGTTTGACAGTGCAAGGGATCATGTGATTAGTTTCACATCTTTAGCAGTTTCAGCACATTTCTTTGTTACTTTCTCTTATTTCGTTTTTAAATTTCTCTATTCTTCTGTTACCTGAAACAAAACATTGATTTTTAAATTTTATTTAAATACTATAGTAATTATAACTAGGTAACTTACGCATCTTTGTCTGTGCCACATTTATTAAACATATATCATATATGTATCTTCACACCATTTTCAATACAGGGGCAGACAGTGGTCTAGGCAACTAAGTCGTTTCGACCCACCTTGCAGCGAAGATATTTTTCTGTCATCTGGGAATCGAATTCGGGTCTCTTGACTCGAATTCCAACCACCCAACCACTCGGCTATCGTGACTCATACATTATGAAACAAAAAATATTTTGTAAAAAATCCATTCTTACTGAACTTCTAATCCGCGAAATAAGACTATGGTAAGTTTAAAGTCCATCGGGTGTATAGTTTCGAATCAGTATGAGAGAGAAATACTTCGCTAACATTAATATAATAATTAATAAAGATTGCCACGATTAGTAAAGTCACGATAGCCGAGTGGTTGGGTGGTCGGAATTTCGAGTCAAGAGACCCGAGTTCGATCCCCAGGTGGCAGGCTCGTACCAATGGGTTTTTCAAAAAACTTATGTACGAATTATATCGTTGTCTTGGACATAAAGACGGCGACGGGCTCACCACCTGTCACGTTGTCCCGAAAATATCTTCGGTAGAAGGTGGTTCGAAGGGACTTAATTGTCTAGACTAGAAGACCTCTGTCTACCCCACAGTACTTCATGTCAACTTATTATATCCTCACTATATACATATATTTTATTCACCAAAAATTTCTTACTATAACAATTTTACATAATGTATAAAATAAAGGAAAAATTTAAATAATTTTAGATTTTTTGCTACCTGAATTTGAATCCATGCCTAATGTGTACTACTACTAGACTAATGTGTACTAGTGACAAGAGGATTATAAATATACTGTATGTGTACATATTTATAAGCCTTATCACAATTATCTGACTATAATGGCATAATTATTTTACGAGTACGTACTAGAAAAAACCATCCACAGGATGGTGTTGATCCGTAGGCTTTAACAGCTTCATACATAAAGACTTGCAAAAGCGGGGGATCTTAAGTTAGAAAAAAAGGAAGCGACGAAGTGCAGCGTCCTCAATCAACGGAAGAAAAAATTTCCAACATCAACGGCAACTCTCGGATCGCTTTGTAATTTCAGAATTACGAGTAGGTATTTACAATTAATGATATAATTATAATGAATACGGAAATTACAATTATTATTTTTACTATAATTTTTAAGTATAAGTACTTAAAACATAAAGAAAAATAATGAATTTCAATATCGTAAAGAAATCAAACTTTTTGCCCGTGGAATTTTAGCCTTGATTACAAGAATTCTTTTCTAGGCTAATAAAAGACACTTCTAATAACTATAAAGCTGGCCATTGAGTATAGAGTGTATTGATAATCTACTTTATTTATGGGTCAATTCAAAACTTTTACAATTTCTATTACGATGTGATGGGCAGTTTTATATGATTATAATAATAAAACGTAACGGCTAGCTATGGAGACACTATAGGGATGTCTCGATACGATGCGGTGTAAGAGATGCGATGTTATTTGTTTGTTTTTTTATTTTAGCGTATATTCCTAATACTAAAGTAAAGAAAGGTATAGACAATTAGATATTTTCTACCCACCTTTCAACTAAACCTATTTGGGAGAACGTGACATGTTGTGCTAATCGCCGTCTTAGTGTCCAAGCCGATGGTTTTACATGCTTCCAACATAAATATATATTTACATATGAAAATATTCATATAAACCATGACTCGGGTACAAATATTAATAATTATTTATTTATTTAACTTTATTGAACCTTATAAAATGTATAGGTACAAAAGACGGACATAATGCTTAAAGCATTCTCTGTCAACCTTGAGGAGTGGAAAAACATCAAAGGTGGTTATTATAATACATAACAGTAAAGTATAAAAAAGAAATGTAATGAATTTAGAAAGTATAGCATATATTCATAAAGGTAACTAAAATACATATATCACACATATATAATATATACACACACACACATACATATTTAAAAAGCATATGATTATGAAATTTATTATGAGAACAAATTAACCAAGATGATGACGCCAACTTAGGAATTATTTATGACGTTTAAAAAATGTACTTTAACATACTTTTTAAATGTTACTTTGTTGGAGCGTTGTCTCAATATTTCAGGGGGTCATTCTCCTTCCTTACAAGTCGCGCAATTTGTCTATTTCATCACACAAATATTTGCCCCAAGCGGGTTTCGAACCCGCATCCCTTAGCTTCGAAGGCATGGTCGTCGTTATACATCTTCTATATAAAATTAAACGTGAATTTACTCGTGAATGATTTGTAGTCACATTGATAAACAACTGGCATGTCTTAACAGGCTTCTATTTCTCCCGAGAGATAAGCTTGATAATTTTCTTTATGAATATTACTATCCTTCATCGTCTGTTTTATCATCTTTAAGATTAATCTCCCTTGAATAAATATCGATTGCCAAATTCTCTCAAGAATTATGTAATTTTTACATTTATGTCGAAATTTTAACTAATAAAAATCAGCGTACATATGTATAATTTGTAGGTGTTTGTGTATATTTTATATGTATTTTTTATTTTGACTCTTTTGCTTATAGCGGCTTGATTTATTTTTGCCATTTAGTGTTTCTTTCTCGTTCATAGTATTTTAACGGCTGCTAAAAAAGTACATGGTACAGATACCCTCTTTCCTTCCCATTAGAGACTGTGGAAAAAGCCTTGAAATATAACTGGCTATTGATAATGGAATTACCACGTCAAGAAATACCAGGATTCCCAGGTATCAATTAGCTTTTTCGTTGGCTTAGACATAAAGATGGCGACAGGCTCGCAACTGGCACGTTGTTCCAAAAAAGTCTTCGATAAACGGTAGATCGAAAGGACTTAATTATCTAGACCTCTGACTACATTGGGTGTGGTGTGAAAATATTTTTTTATTATTTATTTATGTTTGTAACAGATAAAGTAAAAAAATGATTTATGTGATATAGTTTAAACCAAAATTTTATTTTATGATGGAGTCCAAATATCAGTGGTAACAGCAGAACAGCAGAATAGTTATTTTTAACGTTTTTGTGCAATCTCCCAAAACTGGATTAGGCAGAGGTCTAGACAAGGAAGTCCTTTCGACACACTTCACCGAAGCTTACTCGGAACAACATGACGGGTGGTGAGCTTTTCGCTACATAGATGCAATTTTTTTAATTACTAAATATACTCATAGTTTATTAATGCTAGAACTAGTTGTCTGAATTGACCGTTTTTTTCTATTCTTTCTCCATGTAATAGTTTCAGAAATATTTCAGCTGCCACACTTTAAACTATTTACAACATTAAGTTGGTCTCTCTCTTAATTAGAAATGCAGTGGGACATCCCGGCGGTATGCTGCCCATCCCTTATTTAATTTAAAACCAATTTAGAACAAAAGTCCGCCTATCCCCCGGCATCATTTTACCCATTTAATGAATGTGATTTTATTTCTCATTAAGTTAAAGTGGTTCGTTGTAAATATTAACATCTAAACATATATACATAACCATAAAATTGTTGAGTCTGTTTGTAATTCCAAATTAACAGCTTTTTTTATTTTTCTACTTTTAATTAAGAAACGTAACTGCATTATATATTTTAAAGTGGGGCCAAAGTCTTGGGGTGCACCTAGATTGATGATGTCTTTTTCTTGTTATATCATATATATAATAATATTTCAATGTAATAAATTTCACCTCATTTCCAACAATAATCTTGATTTATAAAATCAAGTTCTGTTTGTCTGACCGCAAAACTTGAAAAGTTGTCAATAGATTAACTTCAATTTCTGACCACTTTCTTACAGAGTTTTTATAAATATATAGAAAAAAAAATTGAATATTAAAATATTATGTATAATAATAATTTCAATTCAACAATAATCACAAACAATTTACAGAAATCTAAATATAAGCATTACAATCATAAAAAGTATTATATGATTTATGCAATTAACTATATTAACCAATTGTTTTATATTGTGTTTTATTTACATAGATGAATTAATTTAATCTATGTAAAAGTTCATTTACATACATATAAAATACTTGTTGAGTAAATATTAATGTAAATATTTATTATTTATGTTTATTATAAACTATTCCGATATACTCGATTCCGTTCGCGCTGTATTTGGGTGCTACGCTGGGAATTTCAAATTTTCCGGCGTTAAGAGTGAAAGATAAATGCAGTTTTTTGTTTTTTTTTAATGTCACGATAGCCGAGTGGTAGGGTGGTCGGAATTTCGAGTCAAGAAACCTGAGTTCGATCCCTAGGTGGCAGAATCGTACCTATGGGTTTTCAAAAACTTATGTACGAATTATATCGTTGGCTTAGACATAAAGACGGCGACGGGCTCAGCACTTGTTACGTTGCCCCGAAAATATCTTCGATGGAAGGTGGGTCGAAGGGACTAAGTGTCTAAACTAGAACTTTGTCTACCCCTGCATTGGGAATTGCGTGAAGATATTTTTTATGTCGTTTTTCAAGAATATGTTGCTGGCCATCTCTTATTTATTATCATATCATCTCATTTATTCTTTGCGGTGAGTAGATGCATCCAGTAGATTGCCGCGACCGTTCTTTGTAATAAACTTCAGAGGAGGCTTGTGTTCAACAGTGGACTCTTTATATACTGTAAATAAGATGGAAGTTGGTTTATAAAAACAACCATCTTTTGCCGCCAAGCGATTCTTAGACGCCAAAGTACTAGATTATGAATTAAACAATTGACTCTCAGAATAATAAAAAAAGAATAATCGCATCCCCTCTTGAGAGGCTCTTCATTATTTTATCTGCTAGCTGTACATCACTCAGTCGAGTTAATTTGGGCCAACGGTGAACTGTCGCAATGAAAATATTTTGACGATGAAGTATTAAGCAACTCACAGACATGACAAAAATTTTTACTAAAAATAATGTTTACTTCTTATGTATATAAGTCTAAATAATAAATGATTTAAGAAAATATGCTTTGGTAATCAGCTAAACTGAAATGTAGAAAATAATAGTCTATAAATATTTGAATTTTTAATTTGATTTAAAATCAATTTTAAACAAATCTTTAAGGGTGCTCAATACCGTATACTGTTAATATTTATTTATTTAAATACGTATCTATAAAGTTGTATTATAACGTAAAATCGGATACTAAGACGGCGATAGGCCCACTACCTTTCACGTTGTACCAAATAGGCTGAAAGATGGGTCGAAAAAACTGTTGTCTAGACCGCTGTCTACCACAATATTGGAAAAATACGTGAAGTTATAAAAAATAACCATTTCAACATTTTTACTCCTTATTTTTCTTCTTCGTCTTAACAGCGTATCAACAGTCCACTGCTGATCATTGGCCTTTTCCAAAGATTTCCAGAAAGAACAGTCGCGCGTCATCTGTATGAAATTCCACAACTTACTGGTTCTTAAAATCTTATGTATTGTATAATGAAATAAAATACATTGTACCTCTCTATGTAGTTGTGTAATCTTTAATTTTGCTGTGTTAAAGATTACGAAGATGAATTTTGACGGTTAAGTACATCTGTACAAATAAATTAAATTGATGTCAAAATAACAGTTTTTTGCTAAATGCTTATGAAAAGTCATTCGATACTTGACTTGTAACAAATAAATATTTTTTCTTGTAACAACTGCATCGGCGGGAGAAATTTTGACTTGACTTTTTCTGGCAGATGACTCTAGACTATTTTTATTTTGAAGTCACAATAGCCCTGTGGTTGGGTGATCAGAATTCGGGACAAGAGAATAAACAGATTTTGATTCCGGTGGCAAACAAGTGCTAATAGGTTTTTTCAAAAACTTATGGACACTTTACATCGTTGGCTTGGACATAAAAACGGCGACAGGCTAACCACCAATCCCGGGGTCCTAAAAAAAAGGGCTTCATTTAAAAGTGGATTGAAAAAGTTTCATTTTCTTCAGACTTATGTCAGTCCCAGTATTGGAAATGGTGTTAAGACATTTTCTTTATGTTTGAAAAAGAATTAGAGTTCCGCGTTAAATTCCGCGTGAGTGAAACCGCGGGTTATTGCTACTTATATCTTCACGCCATCCCCAATACGGGCGTTGACCGAGATCTAGACAATTCAGTCCTTTCGACCCACATTCCACAGTAGACATTTCAGACAGGGGTATAGCTACTACATAAATTAAACTCAACGCGTATTCCTGTAACTCGCGGCTTCAATTTCAGTTTATGAGCTGCTAAAGCGGAAGATTGATGCGCTTACAACAGTTTGTAAATTCTCAGTAAATTTCGTCCCTTTTAGAATTCCCCGCCGGAAACTAAGGCAATAAACTTAAAAAATGCATTCGTCATTATTTTACTCTAACTGCGATTACTTTTTACTTATTACCTATTATACTTATTATCGACTACTATTACTAACTACTGTAATGGTGAGGTTCACTGCTGGGTAATGAGCTTCTCCTGTAAGAAAGATTTGGCATAAAAGCGTGCCAAGCATGATGAGCTGATTGACGATCGCACCACCAGATACCTTAGATGGTCGCACGGCACGGGTCTGCCAAGTTGTGGTCAGGTATTCAGATGCCATCTTTTATTAAATTATTTCAATCTTCTATTATATAAATAGATAAATATATATCTTCACGCAATTCCCAATACAGGGGTAGACAGAGGTCATGTCTAGACAATTAAGTCCCTTTGACCCACCTTCCACCGACGATATTTTCGGGACAACGTGACAGGTGGTGAGCCCGTCGCCGCCTTTATGTCCAAGCCAACGATGAAATTCGTACATAAGTTTTTGAAAAACTCATTGGTACTGCCACCTGGGGATCGAACTCAGGTCTCTCGACTCGAAATTCCGACCACCCAACAACTCGGCTATCGTGACTTTTTTAAAATAAATGTATAAAATAATAAAGAATTATTATTATTAATATAAAAATAAGTCACGATAGCCGAGTGGTTGGGTGGTCGGACTTTCGAGTCGAGAGATCCGAGTGCGATCCCCAGGTTCAGGCAGGCTCGTACCAATGGGTTTTTCAAAAAAACTTATGTACGAATTATATCGTCGGCTTGGACATAAAGACGGCGACGGTTTCACCACCTGTCACGTTGTCCCGAAAATATCTTCGGTGGAAGGTGGGTCGAAGGGACTTAATTGTCTAGACTAGACCTCTGTCTTCCCCTGTATTGAGAATTGCGTGAAGATATATATTTATTTTATTTTATTTATTTAGTAGATGTAAAGCTTTAATGAATAATAAAGGTGTTCTCAACTTTGTAACCAGTCTTTTACAAAACTTTATATTTTCATTAAGAAATCAGGTCACTAAATAACCGTGTTTCTGATGACACAAATATTGAAACGCCGATGACATTTTCAGTGTCCGCTGAAAACACAACAGACTTTCACAATAATACAAACAAAATTATAAATTAAAGTCTAAGCTTTACATGTTAATGAAAGTGTTGTGGATATACTACGTCTGCAAAGACCACCGAACTGACCGAAGACATTTCTTAGGATGATTTGATAGGCGGTAAGCCTGTCGCCGGATACGAGCCTAACATCTGGAAATCGAACTCGGATCTCTTGGCTCAAATTTCGATAACTCAACCCGCCTATCGTGAATACATTGGGGTAGATTCCATGTCATATTTAATGGCACTAATTTAGTTTCGCTTGCAAAATTTTAATATTCTATTTTATTACCTTATTTGTTGCATCTAGTCAGCGCTATGTTAAATTAAGTCGACGTAAACATGCATCGACTAGATAACATTAATGAAGAGTCTGAAAGCTTCATAAAGCAATTTGATAGAAAATTGCAATCCTTTTACTTCGTTAAGGACTACAGTGAACTTAAAATACATTATATTTACTAACTGTTTATCCATAGTAGTTTATATAAGTGGCGTAGTAGACATCATGTTATAATATTATCAAGAAGGTTATTCAGAAAAGAATTGCGTCGTCGATTTTCCAGGTATGTTTTACGTATTATCATAACGAATCTTAAATAAAAACAAAAAAACATAAATACCAAAAAAATAAATTTTCAATACAGGGGTAGACAGAGGTCCAGTGTAGACAATTAAGTCCTATTTGACCCACCGTCCACAGAAGATAATTTTCGGGACAACGTAACAGGTGGTAAGCCCGTCGCCGTCTTTTTGTCTATGCCAACGATATAATCGTGCATAAGTTTTTGAAAAACCCATTGGTACGAGACTGCCACCTGGGGATCGAACTAGGGTCTCTTCACTCGAAATTACCCAACCACTCGACTATCGTGACTTTAATTTTCCAGGTATATTTTACTTATTATCATATCGTATCTTTATTATGTATTTACGAGTACGTGTATTATTATATTGATGTCTTCCGCGGACGAGTGACGTACGCACCGGTTTTCATGGCGCCAGCTCTCAGGTCTCGGGATCGATTCCCGATCGGGTCAATGTAGAAAACACTTTTTTTCATTTTCTGGTTTTGGTGTTTGAGGTACCATCGTTGTTTATGATTCCATTATACGAGTGGTTAAGCTGCTTACTTTGGGATCTGAGAAATGTATGTTATGTTGTCCCTATCAATATAAGTATTTATTATTGTTGTTATAAAAAGTGACTATTCTCATAGTACGCACTTTAATCTTAATACTTTTAGGAGCTCATATACATATAAACTTCTAAAAGGCCTCTGAAAATTCACTGCAGGGTCTACACCTTTCTCCTAAGACAGCGTTTGCCATAATCGCCTCGTTTAGCAAACTCATTGGCGATTGCTGTACCATACACCTTTTATGTTAGACACTGCTGCCCGTAACCGGTGTGCCGAATTTCAGTCTAGTAATTTTTAATTTTTTCTTAATGATTATCCCACCATCTGTCAGTAGTCAATGAAATATTAAGGTCTTTACCCTTAATTACCTCTTACGACACCCACGAACAAACTGTTTGATACCCCACTACACTTATAATAAAGTTAACGTAAAAGTTTTTTTATACAATAAAATGGAAGTTTCTGATATACAAGATGCCGTAATCATAAAGTATTTTGTACATATCTCAAATTTCTTTTTATTAGTCGTCGACGATTTGGCGTCGTCTCACTCATCAATTTATTTTAATCACACTTCCAGAAATTTTAAACTGCCTTCAGTAGTTCATAATTTTCAACTAATGAATTTTTAAAATATCTTTTTTTGCACTTCGGTATGAGAACTTCGGTTTTATTTGTCTTGTGTTGTAATTTTCAGTGTTCACAGCTAAAGTATTGTTAAAAAGGTTGGGTTATCGGAATTCGATTCAAGAGACTCGAGTTCGATCTCCAGGTGGCAGGTTTGTACCAATGTGTTTTTTTTTAATTTTTTTTCAAAAAACTAATGCACAATTTATATCGTTGGCTTAGACATATAGACGGCGACAGGCTCACCACCTGTCACGTTGTCCCAAAATGTCTTCGGTGGAAGATGGGTCGAAGGGACTCTATTGTTTAGACGAGACCTCTGTCTACCCTTGTACTGGGAATGGCGTGAAGATATTTTTTGTCACAAAAACAAGGATATCCTTTTGATTAAGATGTGTCGGTAACTCAACTTCGCGGCTAAGTAAGTGTTTTCTTTATGTGATACATCTTAAGTGGAAGATGGATCAAAAGGACTTAAATACCTAGACCTCACCCTACCCCAGTATTGGGAAAGGCGTAAAGACATTATATTATTTATATATTATATAATACACGACCACCTTCACAGCTTTATCTCCCTAACGAGTAATGATATTAGAATCCTCAATTAGATTTAGATCTTGAAATAAGTATTTGATTGTAAAATCGTCTTCGCAGCAACAGCATTAAAACAGAGTCTATAAACACAATGATGCAAGTCTGCATTAAGAATCTTTCTCGTTGTCTTCTTTTCACATCGTAGTGGTAAAGAGATATAGGTATTAAAAATAAATAAATATCTTCACGCAATTTCCAATTCAGGTGTAGACAGTCCCTTTAGCCCACCTTTCACTGAAGATATTTTCAGGACATCGTGACAGGCGGTGAGACGGTTGCCGTCTTTATGTCCAAACCAACGATATAATTCGTACCCAAGTTTTGAAACCCATTGGTACAAGCCTGCCACCTGGGGATCGAACTCGGGTCTCTTGACTCGAAATTCCGACCACCCAACCACTCGGCTATTGTGAATAATTACTAGTGTTATTTAAGTTGACATTGATAATAATGTTTTTCACTAGTGTTACTCTCTTATAAATTTAGGCAGTAAATATTCTACGTATTCTACGTAAATTTATGTAGTTAAAATAATATGTTAATTGCTAATAATAACTGATAAGTTTACGATTTTAATTCAGAATTGAAACCAAAAGTAATTTGAATTCATCATAAGAAATGTATTTCATTCAAAGAAATAAATAAAAATTCTCATTTACTTTTTTGCAGTTCATTTTCGTGTTATCGCTCCGACAAATAATTGAAAAAAGATCATCCATAATTCATTTCCAGAGGCAGCGCCAAGTATTAATGAAACACATTAAGCTGGCTTAGACGCCACATAGTGCTCATCCATCAAACACGAGGGGTTATGTATAATCTGTCTATTATTAGAGGCGCTATGATATGAAATCATCGGAACAAATTCGGAACAAAACATCGACGACCTTATTACCGACTTGGCAGTGACCCTGCCTTCGAAGCCAAAGGTTTGTGGGTTCGAGTCCCGCTTAGAGCATACATTTTTGTAATGAATGTGAATGTTTGTACTCGAGCCATGGTAGTTTATATAAATATACTATTAAATATTCTTGTAATATATTTATTTATTTATTTATTTACACTTTATTGCAAACCTCACAAAGAAAGTTATACAAAGGGCGGACTTAATGCCTTTAGGCATTCTCTGCCAGTCAACCCGAGGCGTGGAGAAATATTGTTGGACCTCGCGAAAATAAAGATGCAATATAAAATACTAATACAATAATAAATATAATATAGATACATACACACACACGTATGTGTGTGTGTATGTATCTATATTATATATATGTATATATATATATATATATATATATATATATATATATATATATATATATATATATATATATATATATATATATATATATATATATATATATATATATATATATACATATATATATATATATATATATATAAAAAATGTAAAAAGGAAATGTAGGTTAAACATAAAAGCTTTAAAAGCGCTCTTGTGTATGTATCTATATTATATATATATGTATATATATATATATATATGTATATATATATATATATATATATATATATATATAAATATAAAATAATAAAGAATTATTATTATTAATATAAAAATAAGTCACGATAGCCGAGTGGTTGGGTGGTCGGACTTTCGAGTCGAGAGATCCGAGTGCGATCCCCAGGTTCAGGCAAGCTCGTACCAATGGGTTTTTCAAAAAAACTTATGTACGAATTATATCGTCGGCTTGGACATAAAGACGGCGACGGTTTCACCACCTGTCACGTTGTCCCGAAAATATCTTCGGTGGAAGGTGGGTCGAAGGACTTAATTGTCTAGACTAGACCTCTGTCTTCCCCTGTATTGAGAATTGCGTGAAGATATATATTTATTTAATTTTATTTATTTAGTAGATGTAAAGCTTTAATGAATAATAAAGGTGTTCTCAACTTTGTAACCAGTCTTTTACAAAACTTTATATTTTCATTAAGAAATCAGGTCACTAAATAACCGTGTTTCTGATGACACAAATATTGAAACGCCGATGACATTTTCAGTGTCCGCTGAAAACACAACAGACTTTCACAATAATACAAACAAAATTATAAATTAAAGTCTAAGCTTTACATGTTAATGAAAGTGTTGTGGATATACTACGTCTGCAAAGACCACCGAACTGACCGAAGACATTTCTTAGGATGATTTGATAGGCGGTAAGCCTGTCGCCGGATACGAGCCTAACATCTGGAAATCGAACTCGGATCTCTTGGCTCAAATTTCGATAACTCAACCCGCCTATCGTGACTACATTGGGGTAGATTCCATGTCATATTTAATGGCACTAATTTAGTTTCGCTTGCAAAATTTTAATATTCTATTTTATTACCTTATTTGTTGCATCTAGTCAGCGCTATGTTAAATTAAGTCGACGTAAACATGCATCGACTAGATAACATTAATGAAGAGTCTGAAAGCTTCATAAAGCAATTTGATAGAAAATTGCAATCCTTTTACTTCGTTAAGGACTACAGTGAACTTAAAATACGTTATATTTACTAACTGTTTATCCAAAGTAGTTTATATAAGTGGCGTAGTAGACATTCTGTTATAATATTATCAAGAAGGTTATTCAGAAAAGAATTGCGTCGTCGATTTCCCAGGTATGTTTTACGTATTATCATAACGAATCTTAAATAAAACAAAAACATAAATACCAAAAAATAAATTTTCAATACAGGGTAGACAGAGGTCCAGTGTAGACAATTAAGTCCTATTTGACCCACCGTCCACAGAAGATAATTTTCGGGACAACGTAACAGGTGGTAAGCCGTCGCCGTCTTTTGTCTATGCCAACGATATAATCGTGCATAAGTTTTTGAAAAACCCATTGGTACGAGACTGCCACCTGGGGATCGAACTAGGGTCTCTTCACTCGAAATTACCCAACCACTCGACTATCGTGACTTTAATTTTCCAGGTATATTTTACTTATTATCATATCGTATCTTTATTATGTATTTACGAGTACGTGTATTATTATATTGATGTCTTCCGCGGACGAGTGACGTACGCACCGGTTTTCATGGCGCCAGCTCTCAGGTCTCGGGATCGATTCCCGATCGGGTCAATGTAGAAAACACTTTTTTTCATTTTCTCTGGTTTTGGTGTTTGAGGTACCATCGTTGTTTATGATTCCATTATACGAGTGGTTAAGCTGCTTACTTTGGGATCTGAGAAATGTATGTTATGTTGTCCCTATCAATATAAGTATTTATTATTGTTGTTATAAAAAGTGACTATTCTCATAGTACGCACTTTAATCTTAATACTTTTAGGAGCTCATATACATATAAACTTCTAAAAGGCCTCTGAAAATTCACTGCAGGGTCTACACCTTTCTCCTAAGACAGCGTTTGCCATAATCGCCTCGTTTAGCAAACTCATTGGCGATTGCTGTACCATACACCTTTTATGTTAGACGCTGCTGCCCGTAACCGGTGTGCCGAATTTCAGTCTAGTAATTTTTAATTTTTTCTTAATGATTATCCCACCATCTGTCAGTAGTCAATGAAATATTAAGGTCTTTACCCTTAATTACCTCTTACGACAACCACGAACAAACTGTTTGATACCCCACTACACTTATAATAAAGTTAACGTAAAAGTTTTTTTATACAATAAAATGGAAGTTTCTGATATACAAGATGCCGTAATCATAAAGTATTTTGTACATATCTCAAATTTCTTTTTATTAGTCGTCGACGATTTAGCGTCGTCTCACTCATCAATTTATTTTAATCACACTTCCAGAAATTTTAAACTGCCTTCAGTAGTTCATAATTTTCAACTAATGAATTTTTAAAATATCTTTTTTTGCACTTCGGTATGAGAACTTCTATTTGTTTTTATTTTGGTTTTATTTGTCTTGTGTTGTAATTTTCAGTGTTCACAGCTAAAGTATTGTTAAAAAGGTTGGGTTATCGGAATTCGATTCAAGAGACTCGAGTTCGATCTCCAGGTGGCAGGTTTGTACCAATGTGTTTTTAATTTTTTTCAAAAACTAATGCACAATTTATATCGTTGGCTTAGACATATAGACGGCGACAGGCTCACCACCTGTCACGTTGTCCCAAAATGTCTTCGGTGGAAGATGGGTCGAAGGACTCTATTGTTTAGACGAGACCTCTGTCTACCCTT